>CM059304.1:7859583-8472500 GCA_030340665.1 Neosalanx taihuensis | reverse complement strand
ATATTCATTTAGCAGACACTTTCATCCAATGCGACTTACAGTAAGTACAGGGACATTCACCCCTGAGGCAAGTAGGGTGAAGTGCCTTGCCCAAGGACACAACATCACATAGCCACAGCCGGGGTTTGAACTCACAACCTTCCGCTCATCAGGCCAACGCCTTAACCCGCTGAGCTGTCTGACTCATTTCTAAGTCCTGGTTAGCAACAAAGATGGGTGGATGAGGGAGTGGGACTCGGGGTGGCTGAGCGGTTTAGGGCATCGGACTAGTGATCAGAAGGTCGTCAGTTCGATTCCCGGGTAAGGAATCATAACGTTGTGAACTTAGGCAAGGCACTTTACCCTATTTGCTTCAGGGGAATGTGTCTGTACTCGCTGTAAGTCGCTCTGGATAAGAGCGTCTGCTGAATAACTAAATGTAAATGAGGGAGACGGTGTGGTTTAAGGTAGACAGGAAGTAGACACAAAGAGTAAGAGGGTGACACGGGGTCGTAACCCTGGCAGTATTGGATTGTACAGGACTGATGAGGGAAACTGTTGGATGCTGGAATGTAAAGCTTTGTGAGCCTTCTGATAGGCTGGCCAGGTTACACACACGCGCAACACTGCTACACACACGCACTGTAGTCGAAGACAGTACACACACACACACACACACACACACACACAGACACACACCTATATTGACAACTCCACAAACACAAGCAAGCTCGAATTACACATCAAACAAACTAACAAAAAAGCAACAAAACTAGCAAGTTTCCGCACGGGGATTAACAAGTCATTCTGAACAACAACAGATGATATTTCTAAGTGCCATTCAATTCTCGGAATAAGTGAGTTTTCGGTCTTTTCTTGAAGGCGTGGAGACAACCTTTAAACAGACTCACACACACCCTCACTCACTGAAACAGATAAACACCAACACACATGCCACTGGCATCATTGATCTACCAGACAGATACATTGGCAACACAGCCAACCCCTCTAATTTGTCCTTGTCTGTGTGTGTGTGTGTGTGTGTATGTGTGTGTGCACTCCCGTATCAATCTTCCGCTTTCTGTACATAAATATATATCTTCTGTTGAGGGCTGGATCGGGGTGTTTGATGTAGTGCTCTACTCAGCAGTATAACCCACAGACCTGGCCTTGCCACCGGGTTGACTGACAGATGGACTGACAGTCTGCGATCCGTCCGCCTCGCCCCTACACATCGGCTGAATCTCGTTAGGACCGCGTGTCTGCGTGCGTGTGCGCACGCGTGCCATGTGTAGCAGCCTGTAGAGCAGGGGTAATTATCCCTGGTTCTCGGGAGCCACTATCCTGAAAGGTTCTAGATCAGGGGCAGGCAATTCCGGTCCCCGAGGGCCACTGTCCTGAAGGTTTTAGATGATTCCCTGCTCTAGCACACCTGATTCTAACGAATGGGTCATTATCAGGCTTCCACAGAGCTTAATGACAACAGGTGAATCAGGTGTGCTAGAGCAGGGAAACATCTAAAACCTGCAGGACAGCGGCCCTCGAGGACTGGAATTGCCTACCCCCTGTTCTAGATGTTTCCCTGTTCCAGCACACCTGCTGATCACAACGGATTGTCATCAAGCTCTGCGGAAGCCTCATAACGACCCTTCATTAGAATCAAGCGTGCTGGAGCAGGGAAACATCAAAAACCTTCCGGACAGCGGCTCCCGAGGACCAGGGTTGGCCCACCCCTGCTGTAAAGGTAGGCTGCTGCCACTGCTGTGCTTTCAGCCTTCCCTGCAGGAATGTACGAACGGAACCATTCATTTTTAATGAGGTGTCTCTTTCCTCTGCCCCCCCCCCTTCTGGCTTGCGGATGTGGGGCGCTCTCGTCTCGTGAAGAGCCTCCCTCACTGCCCCCTCACTGCCGGCCCCGGAAAAAAAGGCACAGGGGCCACATTTCTCACGCGTGGCTCCGCCGCCGTCAACTTCGGCTCCGAAGCAGGGGCCCCTTGAAAATTGCATCCATCTTCACTAATTCGTTCCCGTCGCAGTTCATTCACAGTTAACACCACCCACCCTCAACGTTGTTCGTATCGGGGAAAAAAAGAAATGGCTTGTTCGTTTTCTGTGCTGTCCAACATAAAGGTATAGGGTTCCACCTCCGTACCGTGTTGTTCCGTGTTGTTCCGTGTTGTTCTTGTTACTTGGTATTTGTGTCTCGTTCCGGAACCCACCGTGTTGATGCAGCGTTGGTAAACAACAGGCATCCAGCGAGACTTGTCTTGTCTGGCCGCCTGCCAGGAGTAGTGACTGCTGTTTAAAATGCCCTCAGGCTGCTTTTCGGGTTTTCCAATGTCGTCGTGACGGTTTTGGCGATGCCTCTTCTTAACGAATCCAATCTGCTCCCAGTATCTGCATCAGACGGGGAGCACAGCCGGTTTCCCCCTGGCCTGCTGGACCCTTCCTCCACCCTCCACCCTTCCTCATCCCTCCTTCCTTCCCTCCCTCTACCCTCTTCCAACCAGGCTGATTCGGAGCCCTGAGGACACCTGGGGAGAACTGCTGGACAGCTCGAAAGCCAGCCCTATCCCTGGGGGGGCTACCCCCGTCCCCCCTCCCCCCTCAGCTTGCCTACCAGCTGACTCGTTTGAACCAGCTGTGCTAATTCGGGACTGGAGCTAAAAAAAAACCTACAGGCTCGAGCTTTTCATGGACCATGGTTGAACTGATCCGCTAGCACAGTGGCGTCAAACTCTGTTGACCCATCGAGGGCCAAAGGGTGCAGGTTTCCGTGTCAACCAAGCCACTGCACCAGCCGATTTCACCAAGTAGAGAAAGTCGTCAGTGAAAATCAGCTGGTGCAGTGGCTTGGCTGACGCGAAAACCCGCGCCCTCTTGGCCCCTCGATGGCCCGACTCTGACGCCACTTGGGCTAGCGTGAGCCAAAGCGTGGAGCGGGGAGTGAGGGGAGGGTGAGAATCGCCTCCTCCCGGGTGCGATAAACTCCCATTTCGCCGCCCCCCCCCCCCCGGAGAGAACACGCCGGAAATGTCTGTGAGCCGCTTCCGTCTCAGGGCTGGACGGTTCACGCTCTAACTGCCTCGATCGATCGCACTGCGCTTTCCCCCCGGTTCGTGCCTCACGGAGGAGGAGCCTGTCCACGGGGCTGTGCTGCCGCCCGCTGGGGTCTCGCAGTGGCAACGCAATAAAAGCGTTTTGACCGTGTTCGCAGCTAGCAGAGGGAGCGCAGGCTGCGAGGGGGCTTTCCTCGTTCTCGGGCCGAAGTTTGCCATTAAAAGGCGAGGCCTCAGAAAAAGGCTATTCTGTTTGGAACAGTGATCGCAAAGAAGCTAAACCTCCGGTCCTGGAAGGTGGACACTGCGCCCACATACAATATGTGAGCTAAGAGAAATGGTGAATATGCTTCACCTGGAGAGACTGAGACTTTGTTATGAAGACGGACACAAATGGGGGACCCTGTTCTGCAATTGCTCCAGAGGAAAGGCCTAGTGTGGAAATGTGAAATATCTGTGACCTTTTATTATTTACATATCAATTGAGCTGATTCTATTCATGTTCTATTTCTATTTTTTTGGGGGGGTGGGGGGAGTTTTTTGTTGTTGTTTTGCGTTTGTTTTGCTTCCCCTGTGTGTCCTAGGTTCCTTACATTTTGAAAACAGTAAACGTGTATATAAATCTCCTCGGTCCGATCTCATCTCCCGTTGATGTTCCTTTCGCTCGGAGGGGGAATCGCCTCGACGTGCCTGAGGAGGGTTGAAGCTGACCGTCAGGGAGGTTCACGCTAGCAGGTCCGTCCAACCCTGTTCCTGAAGAGCTGGAGCCTGTAGGTTTTGGGCTCCGGTCCTGAATTAGCATAGATGGTTCAACTAATTAGCCGGTAGACAAGCTGAGTGGGGGGTGGGGGGGGGAGCTAAAAGGAGGTTGGAGAGGAAGCCAGCAGGAGGGTAGTTCCCCAGGGACAGGGCTGTCGAGCTGTCCACTGCAGCAGCTCTCCCCTGGAGGTCCTCAGGGCCCCCGAGTCAGCCTCCTGGCCTAAATAATAGAGGATTGTACTGCTGGCTAGCCTGGCACGACTTTGGACTGTGTGCGGAGGGGGCACCATGGATGACTATATCAGTTTTGGTGGTGGTGGGGGGGTGAGAACACATCAAAGCAATGTGAACCCCCCCCCCCCTACACACACACGCGTGCAAATTCCCTCCCCCTCCTTTCTCTCTCTCCATCTTTGCCTTGAGTGAGCTGTTACAGCAATGTTCACCCAACGCCTCTTCGGAGCTCACAGCTTCGTAGCGTGAAAAGTCATCGGGATGAGCTTAACATACGGTTTGTGCAACCCATCCTCTCCAGAGGATGTTAATCTTACTCTTTCTGGCCTTAAAACTGAGAAACCCCTGTTGTCTTGTCGCCTGCATTCATATGTTTCATGCCGGTTAATCCTACGATCGAAGTGATTCGCTCCGGGAAAGTTCCAGCTTGTCGTTTTCAAGGGGGCTTGGGTTCAAGACGGGCTTCGTCCAGCAGGTATGCTTGGATGCCGTCTGAATGTAGAGCAGAACCAATCCGCCAGCCTCGCGCCTTATACTCTGGCACCCAATGCGAAGAAAGCTCCCAGCATCTCACTTCACCGTGATCCCCCCCCCCCCCCACTCAACATCCTAATTTAGCCCAGTTTGTGTTAATCTGTCACGGCCCCGGATGAGATTAAACGCAGCGTTTGCTGCTGGAACACTGGGAGTTCGTCAGGTTTGCTAGTCGTACCGTGTGCTGGAGACGGATTTGTCCTTGAGAACACGGTTAGCATTAGCGTGATGCTCGATGATTTGAATGGACGATAGCTGTTGATTCTGTGCTACCGTTTAGCGTGGCGTTAAGCTGCCGGCGAGATTGTTGCCTTTTAGCGCTGCGTTAGCTGCTAGTCGGTAGGCCCAGGTGGGTCTAAGAATTCGATTTCTTTATTTTCTTGCCTGCCTGTTCAAGTCTGTCTCCATCCCTCCATCTGTCTCTGTGCCATGGAGCCTCTGGCACAGATACTCTTCTACATGCACTGATAATTGTTGAGAGAGAGAGAGAGAGAGAGAGAGAGAGAGAGAGAGAGAGACAGAGAGAGACAGAGAGAGACAGAGAGAGACAGAGAGAGACAGATAGACAGATAGACAGAGAGACAGAGAGAGAGCCAGAGAGAGAGAGAGAGAGAGAGAGAGAGAGAGAGAGAGAGAGAGAGAGAGAGAGAGAGAGAGAGAGAGAGAGAGAGAGAGAGAGAGAGAGAGAGAGAGAGAGAGAGAGAGAGAGAGAGAGACAGAGAGAGACAGAGAGATAGAGAGCAAAGAGAGAGAGAGAGACAGATAGACAGATAGACAGAGAGAGAGCCAGAGAGAGAGAAGAGAGAGAGAGCAAGAGAGAGAGAGAGACAGATAGACAGAGAGAGAGAGAGACAGAGAGAGAGAGAGAGAGAGAGAGAGAGAGAGAGAGAGAGAGAGAGAGAGAGAGAGAGAGAGAGAGAGAGAGACACAGAGAGAGACAGAGAGAAGACAGATAGACAGAGAGAGAGCCAGAGAGAGAGAGAGAGAGAGAGAGAAGAGAGAGAGAGCAAGAGAGAGAGAGACAGATAGACAGAGAGAGAGAGAGACAGAGAGATAGAGAGCAAGAGAGAGCGAGAGAGAGAGACAGATAGACAGAGAGAGAGCCAGAGAGAGAGAGAGCAGAGAGAGAGAGACAGATAGACAGAGAGAGAGCAAGAGAGACAGCAAGAGAGAGAGCAAGAGAGCTATAGACATTGAGAGGGTTAGAGACACACACACACAAAGAAAGAGAAAGAGAGAGACAGACATTGAGAGGGCGACAGAGACACACACACAGAGAAAGAGAGAGAGAGAAAAGAAAGAGAGAAAGAGAGGAATGGATGCCTGGGGTAGACTGGTAGAGGGAGTCGGTAGAGCTGAATATGACAGGCTATGGAGAAGTTGACTAATGTACACCGTACACCTTGTGGGACGTGTAAGAGAACCTGTCGGTTCTCGGTACAAAGGTTCTCCAGCTCTGCGGACAGAGAGAGAGAGAGAGAGAGAGAGAGAGAGAGAGATGAGAGGAGAGCGTGTCATCGACGGTCCTCCTGGTCTCTCTAGCTGAGCACTGAGGCGTTGAGGCGAAAACTCACTCAGGACTGGCTCATGCATGCACACGCACACACACACACACACACACACACACCCAATCGCACACACCCAATCGCACACACACATGCAGACACACACACATGCACACACACATAAACACATGCACACACAGGCACATGCACACACACATGCACACACAGGCACATGCACACACAGGCACATGCACACACACTCGCACACAGACATGCAGACACACACACACACACACGCAGACTGTTAGCCAGTCGCTGTATGTCTACCTCGTCAGGGCAGCTAGTCCAAGGAACTCCATGGCTCGAATGAAGTCGCCTAACAATAAAACCATACCAAATGTAGACCTCCTCAGGTTGGATCCACCACTGCAGCTTCTCACTTATTCAAACTGCAGAACCCCAAGACAGGATTTTAGCCAGAGATATTACAACATGTGGTCATTTGCCAGCGCCTTTTTTTTTACGCTATTCAGTCATCCTTTCAAATATTTAGACCAACCGGAGATGGCTTTGAGAAGGGAGAAATAAATAAGTGAAAGGGAGAGAGAAAGAGAAACTGAATTTTGATTTCTTCCACGTCGTTTATTTTACCGAGTGCCTTTCGATGCGAACCCTAGCACTATTATGAGCCCACGTAGTGTCAAAATGGCCACCGTCTTTATAGTTTTTGTCTTATCAGACCGTCTATCTCCATTTCATTTGTTTGGCTCTGAAATGACAGGCATCATCGCTCACCCCACCCACCCTTTGTGTTTACTAATGGTATCTTCCATGGAAAGTAGGTTTAAGAGCATGTATAGTCAGTGTTATTTCTATTTTTGGTCTTGTCTACACCCTAACGGGACCCTTACACATTGAGACCCACTAGAGAAGGAACATTCATGGCTTTTTTTTTTTTAATTGGCGGTTCTACAGCGAAAGGAGCAGCATTCATGATGATGATGATGCACGGCCTCATGTGAAACGCACTCAAGTGACTAGAGGACGTGGCCCAGGGGGATGACAAGCGTGGAGGAATTATTCTGATTGGCCGATGTGCACACACACAAACACACACACACACATCACATTTGCATTTGTATATTTTTAGTCATTTTAGGTGACCAGACTGACTTACGGCAAGTACAGGGACATTCCTCCTGAGGCAAGTAGGGTGAATTGCCTTGCCCAAGGTCAACAACGTCATGTTGGCATGGCCGGGATTCGGAACCCGGAACCTTTCCGATTACCAGCCCGACATCCTCACCGCTCGGCCGCTTGACCCCCAAGAAGGGCTCCGCACGTACACCCATCGCACAAATCCTCGGACTCGCGCGCAAACCCGTACGCTCGCGAAAACACACACTCGCCGTTTGTTTGTTTTCCTGTCCGCTGGGGAGGTTTAAACCGTCTTCAGCTTGGACCAGAGAAACTCCCGCTGCGTGTCCTGGGGAGAAGCCGCTCCCGTGTTCTCTAAAGCCCCTTATGATGCTGGTATACACACCGCTGGTATTTACAGCCAGGAGAAGGGAGGGAGCAACTGTGGGATCATCTCCAGTGTTCTTTGACTGTGTGTGTGTGTGCGTGCGTGTGTGGGTGTGTGGGTGTGTGTGTGTGTGTGTGGGTATGTGTGTGGGGGGGGGGGGGGGGTCTGTGTGTTTGTGTGGGGAGGGGGGGTCTGTGTGTTTGTGTGGGGTGGGGGGGGTCTGTGTGTTTGGGCTGTATGTGTATTAGGGTCTGTGGGTGTGTGTGTGTGTGTGTGTGTGTGTGTGTGTGGGTGTGTGGGGGGGGGGTCTGTGTGTTTGTGTGGTGAGGGGGGTCTGTGTGTTTGTGCGGGGAGGGGGGCCTGTGTGTTTGGGCTGTATGTGTATTAGGGTCTGTGCGTGTGGGTCTGTGTGTGGGTGTGTGGGTGGGTTGTGTTCGTGTGCCCTTTCTCCAATACGTGAGGATTTAGTAGGCCGAATTCCGGTGCTTACGCTCAGATGCTGACACAATGTTAATCCTCATAATGTGATTTTTCTATGATACATCGTACTGTTACCGTTAACTGCTGATGTCATAGCTCTGCTGAACTGCAACCAGAAAAGAGGAGATTGAGGAGCTGTTTTTTATTTTTACTACTGGACATTACCAGTGAGGTTTGTTTTGTCTTGTCCAACATTAGAACAGCAAATGAACCATCCTTTCGAAGCATGGACCCCCAGATACAAATGCATGATGTGTTGGATACAGTCGAATGCCCTTCGACCCCCCCCCCCCCCCCCAAAGAGAAGTGGCCAAACTGAAAGGACTCTTGTGGTACCCTCTAATAGTTGGAAGTGTCAGAATCCAAATTCCACTTTCCGTGTGCTGAAATTTGTCGTTTCGGTCTCTCTTTTCCTGTCTCTCTATTTCAGGGATGGAGATGAGACAGGGTTGTCACACACTCCCCCCCTTTAACCCCCCCCCACTTAACCCCCCCCCTCGAATCGCGAATCCGACCTTCAGTTCAGGGCTTGCCTCTGACTCTAAAATATTCCCTTTGTCAACCTTCTTTTTTTTGGAGGGGGGGGGGGGAGCCAGGCTTACCAAGGGAAGGGGGGGTAGGAAGGTTTCGTTCCCGACAGAGCGAGGTAGGTCGGGGCGCCGAGCTCTCGAAGGGGCTGCAGCCTGAGATGAAAGATAGCAGGTCAGCCACCCCCCCCCCCCCACTCGCTCTCTCTCTTTCTTTTTCTCTCTCTCACACACACACACACACGCCCAACACGGTGTGTGCTCTCTCCTGCTCCTTTTCTCTCTTTTCCTCGACGTCGCCTCATCTCACTCGCTCTTCTTCCGTTTTCTCTTTACCTCCCCCCCCCCCATCTCTTTCTCCCTCCCTCCTATTGAAGATCGAACCGCGTGGATAACACAGGCTGAGGATGCAGCATGACTTCTAAAAATAGAGATGGGAAACTAATGTCCCCGTGCGTCTGGGGTGCGTGATGTGTCCCCAGGTCTGCCTCCCCTCTCTCTCCGTCTCCCTCTTACTACTTCCTCCTTTTCCTCCGCCTTTCCTCCCCCTCTCTACACACCCAATCTGAGAAATATATGATCCAATCTTTTCTCTCTTCTTTTCTATCTCCCTCTCTCTCTCTCTCTCTCTCTCTCTTTCTCTCCCTTCCTCTCTGTCTTTCTCTTTCTCTGTCTCTATCTTTTTATCTGTTTCTCTCTCTCCCCCCTCTCATTCTCTCCCTTCCTTTCTGTCTTTCTCTTTCTGTCTCTCTCTCTGTTTCTCTTCCCCCCTTCTCTCTCTCTGTGTTTCTTTCTCTGCCTCTATCCCTCCCTCCCATTCTCTGTCTACCTCTGCTCAACCCCTTTCATTTTTTCCACCCTACCTTCTAGTCAGTGAAGGTGACACTATGATTACAGGCTAGGTGTAGTCACATGGCCTCTTCTGCTGCTTGTCCCTTCTCTCCATTCCAGCAGTATTCCACCACTGCCTTCTCTTAAAGCACCACCCTTCTCTCTGCGCCTGTCCGCCAGCTCCTCTCATTAAGGTGGCTTTGCATGACCCACGGAGCCTCTGGGTTGTTGTTGTGGTGTGTATGGAGGTCTGGACAGGGGCCCGGTCAGCTCTCTGGAAGAACTGAAATCAGCCCTGCGGTTGTTTATCTAGCTTGTTGTTTCCAACGATTTCTAATCCTCCCTCGGGGGGTGAGGATGACGATAATACAATAACGGAACCACTTGACTTCCACCAAACACAGGCACGACTGTTGGAACAGGGGCGGGCAATTCCGGTCCTCGAGGGCCGCTGTCCTGTAGGTTTTAGGTTTTAGATGGTTCCCTGCTCCAGCACACTTGATTCAAATGAATGGGTGGTTATCAAGCTCTGTGGAAGTCTGATAATGACCATTTTTCTCCTCTGGTGACTTTTTCTGGGAGTTTTTCCTCGTCTTCCTCGAGGGTTTAGGTTGGTTGAGGGGCAGTTCCAGGGGCGTATGTGAATCCCTCGGGGACAAAAAGGCTTGTAAAAAGGGCTGTACAAATCAATTTGGCCTTGATTGGATTTGCAGCCGTAAAAGTCAAACACCGCGCTTCGTACAAGTGAACGAACACGCTTGCACGGCCCTCTCTCTCTCTGCTGCTGCAGAGAGCTGCGTTCTGAACCTCCCCAGGCTGGCATCGCTTCCCAGCTACGGTGTCGGTAGCCCAGCTGAGAGGCCAGATAGACTGGGGGTCGGGGGGGGGGGGTTGACAGGTTGTCCGCCCTCTTCTGGAGCTGGGCTCCACTGCTAGCGTTAGCTGGACCGCGGTTCTGGATCTCTGCTCTCGTACCACCTCACCACCCATCTGTCTATCTCCTGTTCCTCTGTCAGTGCATTACCAGGGCGCTTAGCGTTACTATCAACTCCTAACATACAGGTCTACGACAGAGCAATATACAGCATGAGCTACGATCCGAGAGCCTCTTCTACATTTCGTCGTTTAGCAGACGCTCTCATCCGGAGCAACTTACAGCAAGTACAGGGACGTTCCCCCTGAGGCAAGTAGGGGAAGTGCCTTGCCCAAGGACGCAACACCATGTCGGCACAGCCGGGATTCGAACCAGGTACCGGTCTGATTACTAGTCCGACTCCCTAACTGCTCAGCCACGTGACCACGTGAGTCTCTCCTAGTACTGCGTGCTCTGCTCTGCTGCCTGTCCCTGGACTGTGCCAGATGCTGTCATTGCCCTTGGTAGAGCCAGGGGGTCTGGATGTCTTGAGAGAGAGAGAGAGAGAGAGAGAGAGAGAGAGAGAGAGAGAGAGAGAGAGAGAGAGAGAGAGAGAGAGAGAGAGAGAGAGAGAGAGGGAGAGGGAGAGAGAGGGAGAGAGAGGGAGAGAGGGGAGAGGGTGAGAGAGAGAGAGGGGTGAGAGGGAGGGAGAGAGAGGAGAGAGAGAGAGAGAGAGAGAGGAGAGAGGGAGAGAGGGAGAGAGAGAGGGTGAGGGAGGGAGAGAGGGAGAGAGCGAGAGAGTGTTGAGGGACGAGGGGTCTTGAAGGGAAGATGAGGTGTTGGTGAGTGAGAGAATTCCCCGGCAGTGCATGAGCAGCCGAGATGCTCCTAAATTCAGAGCCACCGAGTGACCGGTGAGCTGGATGACACGAGAGTGTGTGGCTCAGTGTGTGTGTGTGTGTGTGTGTGTGTGTGTGGACCCTACACACAGACCCAGACATGAGATCGATCCATAATACCTCCTTCATCTCCTCCGAGGGGGACAGCAACAGGGGGGGTTGTTATCCTTTGGGATGACTTCTCTCTGCAGAGATCTGAAGAAGAAGGTGAAGACGGGGGAGACTTCTAGAACACAATGTACCCAGACCCTGAACACACTCAGAGTGAACCAGAAAGAACACACACACACATACAGACAAGATGAACACCCTGACACTCAATCATCTTGACTGTACATTCAATCACTCACCAGCTGTCATTTCCTCGTGGTCCTAGTAGTCCTAGAATTTGTCAGGGTTATGCAGTGCAGTCAGTTAGGGCATCAGGCTAGTAATCTGAGGCTCCCTGGTTCGAACACTGGCTGTGTCAACATGACATTGTGTCTTCGGGCAAGGCACTTCACCCTACTCGCCTCAGGGGGAACGTCCCTG
Source organism: Neosalanx taihuensis (assembly GCA_030340665.1). Taxonomy (NCBI): domain Eukaryota; kingdom Metazoa; phylum Chordata; class Actinopteri; order Osmeriformes; family Salangidae; genus Neosalanx; species Neosalanx taihuensis. Next base: position 8,460,784 of record CM059304.1, on the reverse strand, counting down.
TACTTGCTGTAAATCTTTCTGGATAAGAGCGTCTGCCGAATGAATACAAATTTTATGGAAACAAACTGCGACACACTGGAGAAATATGAGGGGACCAGCTCTTGTTTGCTTGTTTGTAAAGTCATTTGTTGAATGCTGAAACATTTATGAACATTTCGAGCTTGACTGCCTCCAGAGTCGGTCTTGACTGCTCGTTCGTCACTGACACACACTCAGCCAGCCGTACGTTACATAAGGCTTGACGTAGAGCCCTCATCCGCATATGGATTGATGCCAATGATTCGGGGGGCCAGTTTCGTTTGTTTTGCGCAGTAAACAGTCGGGCGCCTCACCTTTTGGCCGCCCTCTCCGCCGCCGCCCCCGGCCCCCCCCCCCCCCCTCCGCCCTCCCACCCTCCCCCAGCGCTGGGAAGGAAACGCCGTTGGCCTTCCTTATCTCATCGCGCCGTCCGGAGAATTTTCCCCTCACATTTCGCTCCAACGCCCCCGTCCCCGCCCCCCCCCCGGCCCCGCCCCCCCCCCCCCCGCCCCCCGCCACCCGTCCAGTTCAAGCGGCGGTGGCCGCGATTGAAGCGGTCCGATTAGCCCGCGATTCAGACACCGTGTCCTCGTTGAGACGTGCGACCCGAGAGCTCTCCCTGTGAATACATCCCCACCCCCCCCCCCCACTCCGCTCACCCCCCCCCCCCTTTTCCCAGCACTGATCCGCACGAGGAAAAACAAGAAAGAAAAACGGAGCGACGTATCCCCGCCGCCTTATTTTCCTTCACTTTTAAAAAGGGGACCCTAAGATAGCTTTCAGAGCCGGGACAGATTCTGTTTGATCTCCGGTTAAAGCCCCCCCCCCTCACCGCCCCGCTCCCCCACCCACCCCCCTCTGACAGACACCGTCTCCCCCCCCCCCGCTTCTGACGGAAACCTCTCCAATTCATTAGATGACTCAGAAAGTCAATTATGGTAATATGTGCTCTTGCCAGAGAAACGAGACCTTGGCAGGAGCCACAGAGGGTGCCTTTTATTTGAGCACTTTCACATATTTTATTTAGATCTCATTTAGATGTGCAAATTGACAAAGAGTTTCAAAGAGACAGATACATATTTAGAGAGAGAGAGAGAGAGAGAGAGAGAGAGAGAGAGGAGGTGGGGGAGAGATACAAGGATAGAGAAAGAGAAAGTGTAGGGGTGAGCTGTTCTTTCATGTTCCCCAAAAAATGGGGGATGAGAGGAGGGAGGGAGGGAGGGAGGGAGGGAGGGAGGGAGGGAGGGAGGGAGGGAGGGAGGGAGGGAGGGAGGGAGGGAGCAGAGAGAAAGAGAGAGATCCACTTCTGTCTCAGTCATGATTGTAATTCTGCAAGGGCATGAAGATTCCTGGTTTCTCCCAAATTATTTTGGTCTTGAGATGAGAAGCTTAGTTTGGGTTGGGCTCCTGTAGCCTGGAGTGACGGGAGATTACAAGGAGAGAGAGGAGGGAGAGGAACAGCTGACACAAATGAGACCGTTCGGAATGAAAGCACTGCGAGAGAGAGTAGAGAAACAGTAGATGCAGAGAAAGAGAGCAGAGCAACTGAGATAGTAGAGAGAGTAGAGCAGAGATAGTAGAGAGAGAGTAGATCATTGATAGTAGAGAGTGGAGAGAGAGTAGAGCAGAGATAGGAGAGGAGAGAGTAGAGCAGAGATGGTAGAGAGAGGAGAGAGAGTAGAGCAGAGATAATAGAGAGAGCAGAGCAGTAGAGAGGAGAGTAGAGCAGAGATAGAAGAGAGGAGAGTAGAGTAGAGCAGAGATAGAAGAGAGAGGAGAGTAGAGCAGAGATAGTAGAGAGAGCAGAGCGGTAGAGAGGAGAGTAGAGCAGAAATAGAAGAGAGGAGAGTAGAGCAGAGATAGAAGAGAGAGGAGAGTAGAGCAGAGATAGTAGAGAGAGGAGAGTAGAGCAGAGATAGAAGAGAGAGGAGAGTAGAGCAGAGAGAGGAGAGTAGAGCAGAGATAGTAGAGGCTGGCATATACACAGGGGAGAGCAGAGAGATAGAGGAGAGATAGAGGCAACCAATCGAGCGGCTGCTTCACAACAAATCCTGATCTCCAGTGGTCTGGAACAGAAATGTTCAGGCCTTCAAATCCGTTACCAAGCTGGCACCACAGCACACAGCCAGGCCACCCATTGGTCCGCTCTCTCATCAGCCATGGCATATACACATTCAGTGTTTTTTCATTAGGAAAGTGATATTGTAAAACGCTGTAATCATCTCAGCATCTGGGTGCATTCAGCCCAGGGAGAGGTTGGGATTCTATTCACTGCTAAATGGAATTGCATCTTTTTCCATTTTTTGGGGGGAAAAATACCTCATAGGTCAAAGGGCCCTTTCTTAGTTCATAATCTCATTCAGGAGTTCAGAAAAACCCATTTCCACCCGCCTTTGCTTCCCTGAATCCAAAGGATTTCTGCAATTTGGGGTATGTTTCTTTCATCAACGTGTGCCGCCCGCTGTGGGGGTGGAGCAGAGATAAAGACCCCTGAGGGGGTTTGATTGAACTGGGAACTGGATGATGCAGTTCGGGGGCTGAGAACCGACTGCTGGTAGAAGCAGAGCATCTGAACTCTTCAGGGAGAGTGGAAGGGAGGGATGGAGGGCGAGAAGAACGCCCGCAGGGAAGGATGAAAGAAAGCAGGGATGGAAGGGGAGGATGGAGGTCTGAGGGGATTGAAGGAGGGAGGGATAGAGGGAGGGGGGGGAAGGGAAGGAGGGAGGGAGGGAGGAAAGGAGGAAAGGAGAGAGGGAGGTCTGAGGGTATGGAGGGAGGGAGAGAGAGGGAGGGAGGGAGGTCTGAGGGGAGAGAGGGAGAGAGGGAGGGAGGTCTGAGGGGATGGAGGGAGGGAGGGAGGGAGGGAGGGAGGGGGGGAGGGGGGGAAGGGAGGAAAGGAGTGAGGTCTGAAGGTATGGATGGATGGATGGAGGGAGGGAGGGAGGTCTGAGGGGATGGAGGGAGGGAGGGGGGAAGGGAGGGAAGGGAGGGAAGGAGTGAGGTCTGAAGGTATGGATTGATGGATGGATGGATGGATGGATAGATGGATGGAGGGAGGGAGGGAGGGAGGGAGGGATGGAGGGAGGGAGGGAGGGAGGGAGGGAGGGAGGGAGGGAGGGAGGGAGGGAGGGAGGGAGGGAGGGAGGGAGAAGATTCCTTCCAATGGCGAAGCCTCGGGGGCCACTCACGATCCTGCAAGTGTTTACTTACGGGTGTGCCACTCCTTTGCAGAGGAAAGCACTCTCACAAACACGCACACACACACACACTGCGCACGTCCCCATGACCATTTTCATCACGCTTACTATTGTTTGGTCGATCCCAGCTCCAGTCTCCCCCCAGAATGGAAAGCAGTTTACGTAACAGTCAGCTCTTAGGAACAAGACCAGACTTCAGCCTTCCCACTAGCAGCTTGACACCACGGGGGAGTAGACTTCAAAACCCAAACAGACACACAAAGAAAAACCCACACACGCACACAACGAAAACACACACATTCACAGGACCAGATTAAAATTTTCATTTATTTATTCATTTCATTCATAGCAACATAATACCAAAAAAAAAAAAATATATATATATATACCGTATTTTTTGCATTATAGGGCGCACTGGATTATAAGGCACACTGTCAATGAATGGTCTATTTTCAATCTTTTTTCACATATAAAGCGCACCGGACTATAAGGCGCATGAAGCGGGAAAAAAAACAGTCAGATAAATAAGTCGAATAATATTATGGTGAAGCACAGTCTGTATTACTCCGCGACGCTCCTGGCTACGGTAGCCGTAATGATGCAAGCGGTGCGGCTTTGTAGTTTACCAAAGTCGTACTAAAACATTTTGATTTAGCGCGGTGAGCGCCTTGTACCACACAAAAATCGCTTAGAGGTCAGTAAACGAAGTAATTAATCCATATATAAGGCGCTTCGGATTATAAGGCGCAGTGTAGTTTTTTGAGAAAAATAAAGGCTTAGTCCGAAAAATACGGTGTATATATATATATTGGAGATTGGAGAGGAAAGCCCTGGTCATCCAGATCTGGAACCTCTTCATTGCCTCTGAAGATTTTAGGGGAGAAGAAAGAAGAAATGATCCTTTACTAGTCCCCTAGTGGGGACATTTCACAGGCGCACACATATTCAATGCATTGGCCGGGATTCAAAACCTCACCGTGAATGAAACCCAGGCCTTCTGCACATGGTAGATAAGGATCTGAACCACCGGTGCTGCTGTGAGTGTCTAGGAAACCGTGGATTGAATGTCTGTCAACTTGACTTTGAAATGATTCCAGGTAGCTGACTTGAATGGGGATTGGCCGGAAGCCAATGAACTTCAGTAGCATTGGTTCGCGTGGAGATAGAAGGTTGTGTTATCTCTAAGACACAGAATGAAACATAGAAAGTTTCAGGTTTTTTTCCCTTTCTTTTTCTGCCGTGTCTTTGCGCCATGTTTAATTTCACCTTCGACTGACTCTGTCTCGCTTTCCTTCCTCCTCTCTCTTTCTCCTTTCTGCTCCTCCTCTTTCTTCCAGGATTTTAAGGACCCAGTCTCTGGAATGGTACTACAACAACGTGAAGAGTCGTTTTAAACGCTTCGGCAGTGCTAAGGTCTTGAAGACTCTGTACAGGAAGCACATCGTAGAGAGGGGAACCCTCTCGGAACTCCCAGGTAAACGATGCCTTTTGCCTCCCTGGCTTCTAGTAAACAGTATCCGTATGTGTGTGTGTGTGTGTGTGTGTGTGTGTGCCTGTGGTTCAACCAAGGAAACAATGCTCTTTTGACTAGCATCCTAAACGCAACTGTTGGGATTAAACAGACACTCAGTTCCTCGCTCTGCCCATTCTACTCAACATATTCTCTTTCTCCCACACACACACACACACGCGCACACACACACACACACACACACTGCCCAACCTAGTCTGGCCTGTGGATCCATTTAATCCCGGAATTTGTGGCTGTAATCCCAGTGTGATATTAGCAGGCAAAGGCGCATGTTTCACTAAGCCTAATGGAGGATAGTGTCCGTGGCTGCTTCAGAGTGCTGCTCCAGCAGAGGGGGAGGCCACCGGGTCAGATGACCAGGGATGGTGCTTCTGGTTGGGGGAGGGGGGAGTAATCCCCTCCTAGGCCCTGGAGGGCCCTGGCCACTTTGGCTGCTGAGTGATTAGTTCCTGTGCTGAAGAGGGAGAGACGAACACGTTTAATCTGCGCCGTCCAGATGCTATTGTTGCTGGTGGCATGAGAGAAATGCGTTACGGCACAGCCAGGCCGAAGGGATTTAATAAACAACAACAGCAGGAGTAGCAGATAATTCCGTGGACCGGGAACTTCAGGCAGGGGTTGTGTCCTTTTTATCTTCTCCTCTACATGAACACTTAGCAGACGCTCTTATCTAGAGCAACTTACTGCAAGTACAGGGACATTCCCCCCTGAGGCAAGTAGGGTGAAGCTCCCTGCCCAAAGACACAACGTCATGCTACAATGAGCATTTATGTAGCCACGCGCCGGGGAATCAAACTCACAACCTTCCGACGAGCAGCCCGACACCTTCACCGCTGAGCCACCTGACTCCCCTATTAGGCTCTCCTCCTCCTCCTCTCTCGCTTACGTCATCACAGAGGAGAGCAGGAAAGAAGGGCTAACGGCCGCTGTCGCGAGCGTCACGCTTCAACGCGAGACGCGCGGATGTTATTCGTCTCTGGCTCGTAGCGTACGCGCGCGCAGATGCGGCGTGGCACGATGGGGGGGGGGGGGGGGGGGGGGGAATGCGTTGCATCTGTACGCTGGGATATGTTGAGGACTAACCATACGTGACTTACTGCCTTACTTTTTGTATGTGTGTATGTGTGTGTGTGTGTGTGTGTGTGTGTGTGTTACGTGTGGTCTTGCTTTACTGTTGTTTCTGTAAAGCTTGGTTAACCTGTGTTGTTTTGTGTTTTGTCTCCCTCTGGTGTCCATCCTAGCTACATCTACAGTGGCACCACTACACACCTGCCACAATCACCACATCAATCAACCTTGTCCCGCCCTTTAAATGCTCCTGATTTAGTTTGGTTGGGTCTCTTGGCTAGAGCGGTGGCAGAGCTCTGGCGAGAGCTTTTGTTGGTTTGGGTTTGTTAATCTTGTGTACCAAGTTGTTTCAGTATATGTGTTGGTATACTAATATGTTATGTTTTTGTCCACTCAGACAGAAGGACCAGTTCATGCTGCCCAGGGTTTTTTTTCATTTACACCACACCCAGTTATTTTATGTATAGTACATTAGCTTAGTGGTGTGCACCACCCACTGTTTTTTTGGGTGCACCTCTTGGTGCACCTGTAAAGGGGGAGGTGGGGTTTTCTTTTATGTTGGTGCCACTAACCGGTTCTTTCTGTTTGTTTCTGTGTGGACTGGAATAAATTGTGGTTTGATTTCTTCACTTGTAGTACTGGTTTTAATGTGACTTTGCATCCTCACTGGCATCCTGATGCACTATGTTGCGCCCTGCTTCCCCGGGTCACCAGGGGGCGTAACATAATTGGGGGCTCGTCCGGGATTTTGTTGAACCAGGTGCAAAAGGTTGTCAGTGTTGGTGTGTAAAACACATGTCGATTAGGCTGTTTAGTAGTCTGGTTTAAGTGGTTGCATACTGTTGTTGTAATCATGAGTTCTTTTGATTTGGATGGCTTTCTCTGTTCTCCTTCGGTAGAGAAGGTGGATGTGTGCACCAGGGAGGATCTGTATTTTATTGCAGATCACTTTGACGTGGTGTTGCCCAAGAGAATGGCTAAGGCTGACTTAAAAGAAGCCGTTGTCCGTTTGTTGGTGGACCATGAGGTGCTGGGTACAGGCACAGGTGCTACAAATGGCAATGAAGAGGGGGAGGGGGATGAGGAGGAGGCACCTGATGCCTCTGCTTTGTTAGATGGGATTCTTAAATCAGAGAGTAGGGTTCATGATGCTGTCCCTCCATCCTCAGCTCCTGAGGAAAGCGAAAGGCTTGAAATGACTCGGTTGCGGCTTGAGTTTGAATACAAGCTGGAAGTTCGCAAGCTAGAATTAGCAAACGACCTAAAACTGAAGGAAATAGAGTTAAAGGCTAAGGTGGCAAATGACAGTACTATGTCTTCTAGTCAAAGTGGTTTCAATGTGAGCAAACATATATCAATGGTACCTCAGTTCCGTGAGGATGAGGTGGATTCTTTTTTCAATGCCTTTGAAAGAATAGCTATGGCTCTACATTGGCCTGAAGATGTTTGGGCACTGTTAATTCAAACTAGACTATCTGGAAAAGCTCAGGAGATACTGTCCTCTTTGTCTCTGGAAGATGGTCTAGATTATAAGGTGCTTAAGGAAGCGGTGCTTCGTGCTTATGAGCTGGTCAGTGAAGCATACAGACAAAGGTTTCGTTCTCTGAAGAAATCACCTGGAAAAACATTTGTGGAATTTGCACGGAATAAAGAAACGCAGTTCAACAGGTGGTGTAAAGCCAGTAAGGTGGATAATTTTAATTCATTAAGGGAATTGGTGCTAGTTGAAGAGTTTAAGAACTGTTTAACAGATCGGCTTGTAACCTATCTTAATGAACAGAAGGTGTCCACATTGGCAGAAGCTGCCGTTCTTTCTGACGAGTTTATAATTACGCACAAGCAAACATTCAGCACTCCCCGGAACGATAAACCCCACCACCCTTCTACCTCGGCTAGAGAGCAGGTTAGTACGTTCCACCCCTCGTCTCCCCGTTCCAGTGAAGAGCGTGGGTGTTGGCGTTGTCATTCAACAGGACACATTAGAGCAGACTGTCCGCTGTTAAAACTAAAACCGGCGCACTACAATAAACAACATAAGGAGATTGGTCTAGTGGGAAAGTTATCTGCTCCCTCGTCGACGTTACCGTCAAGTGGAGGGTTAAGGTGCGACTCTCTAGACCCTAGTTATGCGCCGTTTGTCCTAGATGGCTCTGTTTCTTTCGGTGGTGCTACTGTTGACCAATATCCAGTACGCATATTGAGGGATACGGGAGCAGCGCAGTCATTAATGCTGTCTGATGTGTTGCCGCTCTCTGAGACAACCAGCGGTTCAAGTGTGTTGGTGCGTGGTGTTGGGATGGGGTTTATGTCTGTGCCTCTCTTCCCGATCCATTTAAACTGTGACCTAGTCAGTGGTCGGTTTATGGTGGGTGTCTGCCCCTCCTTACCGGTAAAGGGAGTAACCTTATTATTAGGGAATGATATCGCTGGTGGGAAAGTGACTCCTGTGTTGGAGGTTTTAAAACGTCCTACTGTTTTACAACCAGATGTGTTGGCTACAGAATTTCCTGAAGTATTCCCTGCATGTGTGGTGACTCGTGCTCAGGCACGGAGATTTGGGGATGCGGTTGATCTGTCAGACACTGTGTTCGCGACTGAGGTGTCTGATCAGTCTGCTGCCCCCGACCTATCAGAGTCTGCGTTGCCTGCTGATAAACCCAACATGCCGATGTTCCAGAGTTACATTTATTCTGACTCGACACAGTTACCTATGACCCGAAATAATTTGGTTACTGCTCAAAAAGAAGATGCTACCTTAGAAAAATGTTTTGCTGGAATGCGTTCCCAAAGGTCTAACAAGGAGGGGTTGTTTTTCCTTGACAATGATCTCCTAATGCGGAGATGGAAATCACACCAGGAATCGGATAATGACTGGAGTGATGTAGAACAGATTGTTGTGCCTGCCCAGTTCCGACAGTCTGTTTTGTCACTAGCTCACGACTGCCCATGGTCTGGCCATTTGGGAATTACCAAGACTTACGACCATGTCTTGCGTAATTTTTTTTGGCCTGGTTTAAAGCAGGACGTAGCTAAATTCTGTCGTACCTGTCAGGTATGTCAGATTACGGGGAAGCCCAATCAAGTGATTAAGCCTGCCCCTCTTCATCCAATCCCAGTTATGGGAGAACCGTTTGAGCATGTAATGGTTGATTGTGTTGGTCCTTTGCCAAAAACAAAATCTGGAAATCAATTTCTTTTAACCATTATGTGTATAGCCACTCGATACCCTGAAGCGATACCTCTGAGGAAGATAACATCCCAGTCAGTCGTAAGAGCCCTGATCAAGTTCTTTTCGACGTTTGGTCTTCCTAAGATTGTGCAAACCGATCAAGGTACCAACTTCCTTTCAAGGGTGTTTGAGCAGGTATTAAGTTCATTGTCCATTTCCCATCGAATCTCCAGTGCGTACCACCCGGAGTCCCAGGGGGCTCTTGAGAGGTGGCACCAGACGCTTAAGTCAGTACTGCGTAAGTACTGTATGGAGAGCGGTAGAGAGTGGGACGAAGGCGTTCCACTGGCTCTGTTCGCCTTGCGGGAAACTGTGCAGGAGTCCCTAAGGTTTAGTCCAGCGGAGCTGGTGTTTGGTCACACAGTGAGGGGTCCGTTAAAAGTGTTGAAGGACCAGCTAATGGGCGAGAGTTCGTCCCAGCAGAGACCGGTTCTGTCCTATGTGAGCCGCTTCAAAGAACGGTTACAGGAGGCTTGTCGAATGGCTAAAGAGAGTCTGTCCTCTGCCCAGAGTGGTATGAAGGCTCAGTTTGACAGAAAAGCTATCCCACGTTCTTTTAACCCTGGTGATTCAGTTTTAGTGTTGTTGCCTGTTACTGGTTCCTCTATGTGTGCTCGTTTTTCTGGCCCATACACTGTTGAGAGGAAGATCAATGAAACTAATTATGTAATCAAGACCCCTGATAGGAGACGCAAAACTCGCACATGTCATGTTAACATGCTTAAATGTTTTTACTCCAGGGGTGATTCCACAGCTAAGAATGTACCGGTGGCGGTGGCTGTCACGGTTACGAAGCCCGATGCTGCGAGTGTTATCACTTCTCTTCAAGAAAGTGATGAGGATGGTTTGAGTACCCGCAAAATCCAGCAGCAGACTCCCAGGTTAGGAAACTCAGCGATGTTGTCTAATCTTCCTTCTCTCATGTCTCATCTAAGCGGAGAGCAAGAGGCTGAATTACTTCAGCTTATATCGGAGTTTCCTAGTCTGTTTGGAGATGTTCCCACCCACACTACAGTTTTACACCATGACATAGATGTTGGTGAGGCAAAACCCATCAGACAACGTCCCTACAGAGTAAATGCCATAAAGAGAGCCCTGATGGAACAGGAGGTGGCGTATTTAACCAAGCATGGGTTAGCCTGTCCTAGTTCTAGTCCATGGAGCTCCCCTTGCCTTTTAGTACCGAAACCAGACTCGACTGTGCGGTTTTGCACTGATTATCGGAGGGTAAACAATGTAACCATTCCAGATTCATATCCTATGCCTCGCATAGATGACTGCATAGATTCTATTGGATCCGCTACTTTTGTCACTAAATTGGACCTGTTAAAAGGTTACTGGCAGGTTCCACTATCAGCTCGTGCATCTGACATTAGTGCGTTTGTGACACCCGATTCTTTTTTGCAATACACTGTCATGGCTTTCGGCATGAGAAATGCTCCAGCCACATTCCAACGTCTGGTAAATATTGTGTTCTCTGGTGTTCCGAATTGCAAAGCATATTTGGATGATGTAGTGGTTCATTCTTCCGACTGGTGTGATCATTTGTCTACATTGAAAGTTGTTTTTCAGAGACTGGCCGGGGCATCCCTAACCTTGAATTTGGCGAAATGCGAATTCGGCAGGGCAACGGTTGTATACCTGGGTAAAGTAGTGGGAGGAGGTAAGGTGCGCCCTCTAGAGGCCAAAGTAGAGGCCATCGCCTCTTTTCCTGTGCCAACCAATAGACGTGAGTTACGCAGGTTTCTTGGTATGGTTGGTTACTATAGAGGTTTTTGTAAAAACTTTTCCACCGTGGCAGCTCCTCTAACCGATCTGATCAGCCCACGGGTCTCTTTTGAGTGGTCTGAAACCTGTCAAGCAGCTTTTGAGAGTTGTAAAGCTCTCCTGTGTCATGCTCCTGTTCTGGCTGCCCCTGAGTTTAGCACACCCTTCTCTCTGGAGGTGGACGCAAGTTCTATTGGTGCTGGTGCGGTCCTTACTCAGATAGACCTAGACGGTTTGGTTCATCCTGTAGGGTACTTCTCTAAGAAATATAACAGCTGTCAGAGCCGATATTCCACCATTGAGCAAGAGACACTGGCCTTGCTGCTTGCCCTTCAGTTTTTCGAAGTCTATGTGGGTAGTAGTGTGGACCCTGTGGTTGTTTTTACAGATCACAATCCTCTAGTGTTTTTAGAGAGGATGTATAACCACAACCAGAGACTAATGCGGTGGTCATTGATATTGCAAAGTTACAATTTGATTATTAGACACAAGAAAGGCACGGCTAATGTGTTTGCTGATGCCCTTTCTCGTGGGTAGGTAGTTGGACTGTTTATGTGGGCGGGAGGTTGATATATTGATGTTCTGTATCGTTAGCCATGGGCAAACTCTTTAAGGGGGGGGGTGTTACGTGTGGTCTTGCTTTACTGTTGTTTCTGTAAAGCTTGGTTAACCTGTGTTGTTTTGTGTTTTGTCTCCCTCTGGTGTCCATCCTAGCTACATCTACAGTGGCACCACTACACACCTGCCACAATCACCACATCAATCAACCTTGTCCCGCCCTTTAAATGCTCCTGATTTAGTTTGGTTGGGTCTCTTGGCTAGAGCGGTGGCAGAGCTCTGGCGAGAGCTTTTGTTGGTTTGGGTTTGTTAATCTTGTGTACCAAGTTGTTTCAGTATATGTGTTGGTATACTAATATGTTATGTTTTTGTCCACTCAGACAGAAGGACCAGTTCATGCTGCCCAGGGTTTTTTTTCATTTACACCACACCCAGTTATTTTATGTATAGTACATTAGCTTAGTGGTGTGCACCACCCACTGTTTTTTTGGGTGCACCTCTTGGTGCACCTGTAAAGGGGGAGGTGGGGTTTTCTTTTATGTTGGTGCCACTAACCGGTTCTTTCTGTTTGTTTCTGTGTGGACTGGAATAAATTGTGGTTTGATTTCTTCACTTGTAGTACTGGTTTTAATGTGACTTTGCATCCTCACTGGCATCCTGATGCACTATGTTGCGCCCTGCTTCCCCGGGTCACCAGGGGGCGTAACAGTGTGTGTGTGTGTGTGTTTGTGTGTGTGCCCGCCACGCGCATTTCTCTTTCAGTGCTTTTGTCCCTGAGAACGTCCTTTCCGGATTTTAATGAGATACCCCCTCCTATCCTTTGCTCCCTGTCTTCCTTCCCTCTCTCATCTTCTCTCTCTCGACTTCTTTCTCCCTCTTCCCTCCCTCCCTCTCTCTCCCTCTCTCCCTCTTTCATCTCCTGCTTCAGACTAGATAGGGTGAGACTGTGGAGATCTCAGCAGGGTTAGGGATCCTTCTGAAAGCTTCCGTGTTTCCACGATACTGGATCCTAATCAGTTCCAACGCGGTTAAGAATCAACAGGATGGAGGTTTGATAACCCCCCCTGGTTACTTGAAACTCCTCCTCTGATGTCATTGAAATCAAAGGGAGAATACCTGCAAGAGGACACAGCAGGAAGAACTGTAAAACAAATGATGTACTTTGACCTGGCAGTGTTTGAAATGAGGTAGTTCATTCATCAAGAGTGAGGTAGCGCTTGAAGCTTCAAGATGTGGAGGCAGTCGTGGTGCAGTCGGTAAGGGAGAAGGTCCCCGGTTCAAACCTCGGCTGTGTCAACATGGAATGTCCCTGTACTTGCTGTAAATCTCTCTGGATAAGAGCTTCTGCTAAATCAGGGGTCGGCAACCTTCTCTCTCTAAAGAGCCATTTTAGCTCCTCTCCCACGAATGAAAATCTATCTGAAGCCTTAAAGCCATTTGACCCCTAAAATATAAAATTGTGCGTGTATAATACATATATAAATACATTTACATTTAATTAGATATCTACAAAAAGAAAACGGGTAACATTTTGTTGTTTGTTATGCCTGTTATTATAAAGGGCAACAACAAACCAACTGGCACAAAACCAGCAGCAGTAGTTAGTCCACTTCGTGAAAGTATTTGCTCCTCTTAAGTTCTGAAGCCGCTCTTTTTCATTCGGACATGAATGTGTCGTGTACTTGTCCGCAAAAGCTAATGTTTTTCTGGAAATGTATTTCAGGATTATTATACGTTGTTTCATAATTTCTCGTCACGTATCAAGCGTAGTGTAGCCCACATGTAAGTCAGCATAGTCGACAGTGAAAGTAAATGCATCTGTCCGCACAGAATTGATCTATTTTCTTCTGAAACCTTTATTAGGGAGGACAAACCCGTTTGAGCGTTTTTTCCGAAATACGTTTTAATAGTTATTCCTGGGGAAATTATGTAATAAAATTACATAGTAACTATCCTAAAATACGTGTGCATAATAATATCAACAAAATTTGCGAAATATAGATGTTTTTAAAGGTTTTTAATTTTACCTCGAAGCTATTTCCGTGAATCAGCTGTTTGTGGAAAAGAGGCTAGTTTCACAACAGCGACTTTGGATGTAGTTCACTTACACATTTTAGTTAGTTAGGCAGTAGAATATATATCTATATACAGTTACGTTTTACAAACCTCTTGTTTGTTAAATATCTAGTCTTAAATACGATGGTAACAGATCACATGAACAGTTATAAAACGCTCGCCACGCCAAACATTGTCTTTTTTTGTCGGGCGTCCCTGGAGCTCCAAAAAACATAGTCGGAATTCCGTTGTAGAGCGGGCTTAAATTAAAATATCTCAAAAGTCAGAACTGGAAAACGTTAGCGGTTTCCACCGTCATGTAGAAGAGACTTTCTCGAACAGATTGATATCAAGTTAACGTTGTGGAATTGAAGTTTAGGTTATTTGCCAACGATGTTAAGACGACTCGGCTAAATCCAGACGTCTTAAACTGTTAAAACCCCAATGCCACATAGATAACTGCATTCAGACAGGGATTGGCTACAATTTGAGTGATAGTTCGTGTCATTAATTGAAAAACTGATCTGGGAATATTAATTTTAGTGAGGGGAGTGCCGTGATTTTGACTGGTCGTTTGGCATCTGAAGTTCCATGTTTGTGTTTGGAACTTCAGTGCTGGGAGCTACAGTTTGCTTGAATTTAGCTCCAAAACAAGGGCACTCCTCAGACAAAAGGTCGATTTAAAAAAATACCCCATCTCAGAATTTGGAGCCACTACACAGTCTTGTAGAGGAGACTCTCATGTACATGACTATATCAAATTGGAGCTGTGGCATTGATGTTCAGACAGGTAGCAGACAGTATAAAGGGCTCTCAGCCTAAGACAGACGTCTTAAAAGGGGAAAACCTCATTGCCACATACAGGATGATATTCACACAGGTGTTGGCTATAATTTGAGTGGTAGGTTGTCTTACTAACTGAAAAACTCATCTGGGAATATTAATTTTAGTGAGGGGAGTGCCGTGATTTTGACTGTGGTCGTTTGGCATCTGAAGTTCCATGTTTGTGTTTGGAACTTCAGTGCTGGGAGCTACAGTTTGCTTGAATTTAGCTCCAAAACAAGGGCACTCCTCAGACAAAAGGTCGATTTAAAAAAATACCCCATCTCAGAATTTGGAGCCACTACACAGTCTTGTAGAGGAGACTCTCATGTACATGACTATATCAAATTGGAGCTGTGGCATTGATGTTCAGACAGGTAGCAGACAGTATAAAGGGCTCTCAGCCTAATACAGACGTCTTAAAAGGGGAAAACCTCATTGCCACATACAGGATGATATTCACACATGTGTTGGCTATAATTTGAGTGGTAGGTTGTCTTACTAACTGAAAAACTCATCTGGGAATATTAATTTTAGTGAGGGGAGTGCCGAGATTTCACTGTGGTCGTTTTGCATCTCAAACAATTATGTAGTTTCACGTTTGAGTTTGTAACTGTAGTGATGGGAGCAACAGTACATGTTTCTAAGGTTTAAGGTGTCTGTTGTAGGACACAAGACAGGGGTTGTCAACATGCTATAGGATTGGATAAATGTGTTACCTAAAGAAATAGTTTGCCGCTAATATGTTTTCCCCTCCCCCCACCTGTCACTGGGACAGGCTGCTGAAGCTCGAAGTTTCTAGCTTCTGTAATTTACTGAGGAGAACATTTGAACGCTTGGGATTTTTTACATTTTTATCTTTATGTATATTCAAGATCACATATTTGTAGTTGTATGTTTACACTATATGTTAACAGATTATGAAGTCGATCTGATTAAATGGGCGAACACAAGACACATTCGTCCATATTTTGTTAGTGAAGCAGGGAGATGAATGCTTGTTGTGGCGCTAACAAGCTACATAGAGCATGGAGTTTACTAAAGCTCAGAATTTAGCTCCAAAACAAGGGCACTCCTCAGACATAAGGTCGATTTAAAAAAATACCCCATCTCAGAATTTGGAGCCATTTCACAGTCTTGTAGAGGAGACTTTCATGTACATGACGATATCAAATTGCAGCTGTGGCATTGATGTTCAGGCTAGTAGCCGATGGTGCAAAGGGCTCTCAGCCAATTACAGACGTCTTAAAATGGGAAAACCCCATTGCCACATACGGGATCGTATTCAGACAGGTATTGGCTACAATATGAGTGGCAGGTTGGCCCACCAATGGAAAAACTCATCTGGGAATATTGATTTTAGTGAGGGGAGTGCCGAGATTTTACTGTGGTCGTTTAGCTTCCTAAACAGCTGTAGGATTCTAAGTGTTAGCAAACAGTTTCGCGTATAGCGTTACACTGAGCTTCACTGGCTTAAAACTACAGGTATATAAGGACATTTTTACCCACGAATTGTTTACTAGTAATATTAAGTCACAATAAATCATACAATATTCAGTTATATGTGACGCACGTTTATAATTTTAATGATTGTTAACGGATGTATCACACACCTTCGTCGTATATGTTGTCCAACAGAGGCCAATTACGTTAACGACTCGTACAACTAGTAAATATTTATTACTGTTTTCGGAAATAGAGGTACTAATAATATCAGCGTACATCTTATTGTACCTTAAATCTCTCAAATCTGTTTTCAATCACAGTTTGAAATTGGCAAAAAGTTCGGTTTTGCCTTTGTTGACGCCTGGAACTCTCCGTTTGATTACATTGAGAGCAGAGCGTTTGTCCTCCCTACCTTTATCCATGGTTTGCTACCCGTCGAACGCTATATCTCCACCGGCAATGGAGAAAGACAGCAATAGACTTTGCAGGACGGGACGTGTTGTTTGGTTGACAACATATTGTCAAAATATTGTCACAGTATCACATCCACCTCCAATATTGAGGTGCTCCGTTTGAAAGCCAAAGCGGCAGGGAGCCACTGTAGAAGGGTTAAAGAGCCGCATGCGGCTCCAGAGCCGCTGGTTTACCGACCCCTGGGCTAAATGATTAAACGTAGTACCTCATTCATTCATCAAGAGTACGGTAAGGCTCATATCGGGGCTTGTTCTTTGGAGATTACAGATGTGGTTTCGTGGTAAACATACACTGTAAAGCGCTTCGATGAGGTGACCTTCAAACGCACAGGCAGCTAATGTGAACATGAGCTATGTGTGCTCTCCTGTCGCCGTGCAGCGAGAGTGAAGCCTGTGTGGAGGCGTGAGCGCGTGTGTTTGTGTGAATGCGCGCGCGCGCGTGTGTACCCTTCTCTGCGGGCACGTGTGCGCGTCTGTATGCGCGTGTGCTTGTGTGTGTGTGTGTGTGTGTGTGTGTGTGTGTGTGTGTGTGTGTGTGACCTACACCAGCAGTCGTCTGCAGTAGCAGTGATATGGATGATAGATGTGGCCAGGAGGTCTGGTCCTATTAAACATGGAGGAGACAATGATGGAACATGCTAGAAGAGGAGGAGAGGAAGGAGGTGGTGGAGGAGGAGGAGAGGATGAGAAGAGGAGGACGCGGTTGACGAAGGATGAGGAATCGGAGGAGCAGCAGCCAACAGGAGGAGGACGCCCCTGTCTCTCTGTACCACAAAGCAGGTTTCCAGTCACAGCACAACGCTGAGACAACGTCCCGGCAACCATGGGATAACCATCGCAGAGATACAGTTTACCACCTGATACCATTCATGGGTAGCGCTGTAAAACGTTCATCGAATTCATGCGATAACGTCCAGGGAACTGCCCGGTACCTTTGGTTTCACCTCCAAGCCAGTTCTCCTACGTTCCAGAACCCAGCGGAATGTGGTCGGCCGGATACGACCTCTCGTTGGTGCCTGTTACTTTCGCCTGGGTCGTTTCCGAGCCCGTTCATAGCCAGCAGACCTGCCGATCCACTTGGTCTCTTCTTAAAGTGCATCCTTTTTTCGAGTAAAATCGTAGCCGACCGCCTCGAGACTAACGTAACACAGGAGCAGAACGAGGAGCAGAACGTTCCTTATTGTTTGTGACCGGGACTATATGGAGCGCTTTTGAGTTCAAAATAGACTGTGAGCGCTTGGGGAGCGACGCACTACGCTTCTTCCTCTCCTCTTTCCGTCTCCCGGTGCCGGAGCTGGCCTGAGCTCACCCTGTGAGTCAGTGTCTAAGGGTTTTTTTTTTTCGTTGCTGTTGACCTGGGATGCCCCTCTCTTGCTGTTTGGAGTCTAGGAGACATTAGTGACTCAGTGAAGTGCTGTCCTGGGAGTCTGGCTAGAGAGAGAGCGTCTTACTCTGGGAGCGGAGGGCAGAATGGAGAATGCAGTTTGAGTAGGGCTGGGGTTGAGGGGTTCAGAGCTGGGGCCGGGGCATGGGACTGGAGCCTGGGCCTGGGGCTTGAGGTCTGGGCCTTGGAACTGGGCCTGGGAACTAGGACCCGGGGCCTGGGGCTTGAGGTCTGGGCCTTGGAACTGGGCCTGGGAACTAGGACCCGGGGCCTGGGGCTTGAGGTCTGGGCCTTGGAACTGGGCCTGGGAACTAGGACCCGGGGCCTGGGGCTTGAGGTCTGGGCCTTGGAACTGGGCCTGGGAACTAGGACCCGGGGCCTGGGGCTTGAGGTCTGGGCCTTGGAACTGGGCCTGGGAACTAGGACCTGGGGCTTGAGGTCTGGGCCTTGGAACTGGGCCTGGGAACTAGGACCCGGGGCCTGGGGCTTGAGGTCTGGGCCTTGGAACTGGGCCTGGGGATGGTGGCTAGGGTCTAAGACAGGGGTGGGCAATTCTGGTCCTCGAGGGCCGCTGTCCTGAAGGTTTTAGATGTTTCCTTAGTCTAGCACACCTGATTATAATGAACGGGTTGTCATCGAGCTCTGTGGAAGCCTCATAATGACCATTCATTTGAATCAGGTGTGCTGGAGCAGGGAAACATCTAAAACCTTCAGGACAGCGGCCCTCGAGGACCAGGATTGCCCACACCTGGTCCAACACCTGGACGCTTGGGTTCACAAGGATGACACTGAAATAATCTCATGCGTTCAAATATGTGTTTGGGGCCACCCTAGTGTTGGGTTAGGGCTAGTCTGAAGCTGGGGAGGGTGTCACGTCGCCAAGGGGGAGTTTAACTGGTGTCAGCCTCGTATGGATCTATCATCAATCATTTGTCAGTGATTGGAAAAGGTTAAAGACACACATGCTCACACAGAGACACAAACGTACGGTGCACTTTATTAAAGAGGCGTTGCTAGTGTCACAAGATTTAATAGGGTGAGGAGAGGACAGTTATACTGGAGAGATATTTCACAAAACACCCCTCAACCTCCAATCCCAGTCCAAACCGTGGCACGCGGTGCCTCTGGTGGCCAAAACATGTCATAACGCGTTGTCCGTGTTTGTGGAGGAGAAAATGAAACGGCCATTCGCATTTAGTCATTTAGCAGATGCTCTTATCCAGAGCGACTTACAGGACGTACAGGGACATTCCCCTTGAGGCAAGTAGGGTGAAGTGCCCTGCCCAAGGACGTCAACGGCATGTTGGCACAGCCGGGAATTCGAACTCGCAACCTTCTGATCACTAGTCCGATTCCCTCACCGCTGCGCTGAGGACCGTCTCAGAGTGTCTCTGTCTTCTCTCTGTCGGCTGGTATGCTGGCTGTCATGTAGTATCCCAGCGTGTGTATGGAAAGCTGTGCGTGTGTGTGTGTGACAGAGGCTCTGATACAGTTGAAAGCAAGCCGTCTGGTCTCTCCGTGCCCCCGCTGTCACGAGGAGGCGCGGCTTCAAGTGCACACAAACACGGCACCCGCTCTCGCGGTCGGGGCCGTGCGTCGGCGCTGTTGCCATGGCGACGCGGAGGGTTCGCGCGCCGGCGAGCGCCGGCTGGGTGAGGTGAGGCGGCGGCGGCCGGACAGGAAATGAAAGTCGTGCCGAGGACCAACCCCCCCCCCCCCCCACCCCCACCCCCACCCCAGTAACCACACCCTCTCGCTTGAACTCCCATACGCAGGAGAAGGAGGGGCGGAGCTTCTTTTGATCTGCATCCGTGATTGACAGGGCGGGGGGGGAGAGCGGTCGTCATGGCAGGGTGCCACGCGGAACGGCCGGTTGCCGTGGATCAGGGTGTGTGCGGGCTAGGAGCTGGCACCAGGACGTCACACAGACGTTCGTCTACAGATTTAGTGTTCCTGTCGTCTGCCTGGTTGTCTGCCGGCCTAGATGAGTGTGTGTGTCTGTGTGCGTGTGCGTGTGTGTGCATGTCTGTGTGCGTGTGCGTGTGTGTGCATGTCTGTGTGCGTGTGTGTGTGCACGTCTCTGCGTGTGTGTGTGTGTGTGCCTGTCTGTTTGTGTGTGTGTATGTGCATGTCTGTTTGTCAAGGTGTGTGTGTGTGTGCGTGTGTGCGCATGTCTCTATGTATGTGTGTGTGCATGTCTGTGTGTACGTGTGTGTGGGGGGGGGGGGGGGGGGGGGGCATCTGTTTCATCAAGCAGTGCTTTATTGACTACTTGCTTCCTCTCCTGGGCATGATCAACCTGCTCCAATCAGGCACAGTTGGGCTCTTAACTCTGGTGTAACAGCAGGAATTTGGGCCAGTGTGTTTACAGAATGTGTGTATGCATAAGTGCGTGTGGAACTGATGGCAATTTGTGACAGGAAAGCAGGCTGGCTGTCCGTCTGTCTGTCCGTCTGTCTGGCTGTCAGTCTGTCAGTCAGTCAGTCTGTCTATCTTTTTTATTTGTTTGTCTGTTTGTTTGTTTGTCCGTCCGTCTGTCTGTGTTAGACTGCCTGTCGGTTTGTCTGTGTGTCTGTCTGTCTTCCTGTCTGCCTGTCTGCCTAGATCTACCTATCTATCTGTCTATCTGTCTATCTGTCTGTCTTCCTGTCTGCCTGCCTGTCTGTCTGCCAGTCTCTCAGTCTGTCAGTCTGTCTGTCTGACAATCCCCCTGAGGCAAGTAGGGTGAAGTGCCTTGCCCAAGGACACAACGTCACATAGGCACAGCCGGGAATCGAACTCGCAACCTTCGCACCATGAGTTCAGAACACCAAGTTCAGTTGTTAAGAGAACACTGCACTGTATCGTGAATGAAGGGAGACCGCAGATCATGTATCACATGACCGTTTTAAAGGGCATCGTCGTGGCTAAGGAAGAAGTCTGGCAGAGGAGACGAAAAGGAAGTGGAAATGAACTCAATGAAGCGTGCGTTGGAACAACAACTCAACAATGCCCCCGAGCCTTAGAGGATTGAGGCCGTGTGGCATTTTTGCTCAACGGGCTTTCACGAGGCACTGACGAATATCTCTCCTTCCGTCCTCCGTGTCGCTTGTCTCCCCCTCTCTTTTGCTCTCTTTTTGTTTCTCTCTCGCGCTCTCTGTCTTTCCTTCGTCCTCGTTTTCTTCGTCTGCTGTCTTTCCCTGAGAGGCATCGTTGCCCTGATTCTGATTTTCGTATGTTTGTCCTGTCTCAGTGTACAGTAATGACCCTTCTCCTCTCATAATGTAAATGTATGTTCCTGTAATGTGGTGACAAAGACCCCCGCATAATCTGATCCCCTCCCCTTCCCCTCCTTCCCTCCTCTTCTTCTCCTTCCCTCCTCTTCATATCTTCCCCTCTCTCTTCTCCTCTTCCCCTCTCCTCCTCCTCCCCTCTCTCTTCTCCTCCACTCTCTCTGCCCCTCTCCCCGTCCCCTCTCTCTTCTCCTCCCGTCTCTCTCCTCCCCTCTCTCTCCTCCTCCACTCTCTCTGCCCCTCTCCCCGTCCCCTCTCTCTTCTCCCTCCTCTCTGTTCTCCTCCCCTCTCTCCCCGTCCCCTCTCTCTTCTCCCTCCTCTCTGTTCTCCTCCCCTCTCTCCCCGTCCCCTCTCTCTTCTCCCTCCTCTCTGTTCTCCTCCCCTCTCTCCCCGTCCCCTCTCTCTTCTCCCTCCTCTCTGTTCTCCTCCCCTCTCTCCCCGTCCCCTCTCTCTTCTCCCTCCTCTCTGTTCTCCTCCCCTCTCTCCCCGTCCCCTCTCTCTTCTCTCTCCTCTCTGTTCTCCTCCCCTCTCTCCCCGTCCCCTCTCTCTTCTCCCTCCTCTCTGTTCTCCTCCCCTCTCTCCCCCTCCCCTCTCTCCTCTCTGTTCTCATCCCCTCTCTCCCCGTCCCCTCTCTCTTCTCCCTCCTCTCTGTTCTCATCCCCTCTCTCCCCCTCCCCTCTCTCTTCTCCCTCCTCTCTGTTCTCCTCCCCTCTCTCCCCCTCCCCTCTCTCCTCTCTGTTCTCCTCCCCTCTCTCCCCCTCCCCTCTCTCCTCTCTGTTCTTCTCCCCTCTCTCCCCCTCCCCTCTCTCCTCTCGGTTCTCCTCCCCTCTCTCCCCCTCCCCTCTCTCTTCTCCTACTCTCCTTATTTTTCCAGAGAGCAGTGTCAACGAAGGAAGCAACGACAACGATGGCAGTGTGTGCGGGAGCGACTCCACCTTCTACAGGCAGAGCGATGGTAGGCCAGCTAGCCATGTACACAGCAGTCAGAACTGCAATCACAAACACACTCGCATTGTCGGTCTCCTACCCTCAGGTCAGCACTGTAATGCTCATAGATGAACACACACACACACACACAAACATGTTCAGCGTAAACATCCAGCCACCGACACCTTCGCTAATTTTACTCGTTCAGTCAAATGATCTTGTGTTGTTTGGATAATATGGATGATGGAAATATGCCCCTCCGCTAACAATTCCCCAGGAGAGATCTAAGTGTGTGTGTGTGTGTGTTTGCAGGACACAGCATGGCAGATACCCTTACAGTTGCTCTGCGCGTTGCTGAAGAAGCCATAGAAGAAGCCATTGCCAAGGCAGAAGAGTTCAGTGACAGCTTGGTGAGCCCTCCCTCTCTTTCGTCTCCCCTTTACCTCTTCTCTTCTTTCCTTTCCTTCTTTCCTTCTCTTTTCTTCCTCCCTCCTCTCCACCTTTTTCTATCTTTCTACCTTCTCCTCTCCTCTCTCGTTCTTCATTCCGATCCTTCTCTCCTCCACCCATATTCCTCCTCTCCTCCTCTTCTCCTCTCTCTTCTCTTTTTCTCCTCTCCCTCTCTTTTTTTTCTTCCGATTCTAGTCATGGTTTTTGGCTGGACACCACTGCCCTGGGTTCATAGTCATTCACAGCTACTTTGAACAGGCTTTGATGTGTGTGTGTGTTTCTCTGTGTGTGTGTGTGTGTATGTGTTTCTCTGTGTGTGTGTGTGTGTGTATGTGTTTCTCTCTGTGTGTGTGTGTGTGTGTGTGTGTGTGTGTGTGTGTGCGCGTGCGCGTGCGTGTATGCACGCGTGCAGGAGAAACAAAATGAGGCTCGATACCTGCGAGACCACAAAGAAGAACTTATAGAGGAACTTGCTACAACCATTGTACAGAAAGTAAGTGGCAATTGGGTTCCTTTGTAAAACACTAAAATGATTGGCCGGATGGATTATCGTTTTCGACCCCTCAAGGTTTGTCTTCCTCCACTTAACGTATTATGTTCTTCTGTTGATCCCAATCCATCAAAACTTCTTTCGTTCCCACGCATTGGTGTTGCCTTCTCTTCCTCTTCCCTCTCTCTTTCTCTTTCGACCACTCTTTCTCTTTCTCGATCACTCTATCTGGATTACTTGGTCTCTCTTGATCACTCTCTCTGGCTCACTCTCTCTCTCTCAATCCCTCTTTTTCTCTCTCGATCTCAATCACTTTCTCTCTCTCTTTCTGTCTCTCTCTCTCTCTCTACCACTCTCTCGATCACTCTCTCTTGATCACTCTCTCTTGATCACTCTCTTTCTCTCTCTCTTGATCACTCTCTCTTTCTCTCTCTCTCTACCTCTCTCTCGATCGCTCTCTCTCGATCGCTCTCTCTCGATCACTCTCTTGATCACGCTCTTGATCTTTCTCTTGATCACTCTTTCTCTCTTGATCACTTACTCTCTCGATCACTTACTCTCTTGATCACTCTCTTGATCACACTTTCTCTCTCGATCACTCTATCTTGATCACTTCCCTTCTCGATCACTGTCTCTGTCTCGATCACTCTCTCGATCACTCTCTCTCTCTCTCTCAATCGCTCTATCTCGATCACTCTTTTCTCTTTCTCGATCACTCTCTCTCTCTCTCAATCGCTCTATCTCGATCACTCTTTTCTCTCTCTCGATCACTCTCTCTCTCTCTCAGATCATTCAGCGGAGGAAACGTTCAGAGATGCAAGCTGAGTATGACTATGTGTGGCCCCAGTCTCAGAGCCAGTCTCAGGGCCGTCCTGGCGAGCTGCCCTCGCCCCCCCGGACCCCCCACGCTGACCTAGCCCAGGGCTCCCAGGCCCAGCTGCACAGCTCTTACACCCTCTGGGTCAGTCTGGAGCTCCACCACACCTGCAGCCAGCACACACACACACACACAAGAAGACACACACACGTACGCTTGATAAACTCAACATTTACATTCACATTTGTTCATTTAGCAGACGCCTTTATCCAAAGCGACTTACAAGAGAGAGCTTTACAAAAGAGCTTCGGTCACTGAGTATAGCAACATGATAGACCCCAACATAGCGGGCAGTTTACGGTGAGCCTCCGCCAGACAGTAGTCTATCTGTGGCGCGAGTAATAAATCAACAACAACAACACAACATTAGCGAGTTACTGAACATACGCATACGTTTTCAAACACACACACTCCCCTTTGTCTCTCACGCAAGTACTAGCTCATACAAAAAAGAACACACACACACACTCAAGAAGATACACACACTCACCCTCTTAGTCAGATACACACACGTACGCTTGACAAACTCAACATACGCATGTTTTCAAACACACACACACACCCGTTTGTCTCTCACGCACGCACTACCTCATACTATAAAGCGCACACACCCTCAAGAAGATACACACATGTACCCTGTATAAACTCAACATACGCATGTTTTCAAACACACACTCCCTTTCTCACGCATGCACTACCTCATAAAGCACAGACACACACACATACTCAAACTTCCACACACACAAACAGAGACCCTCTCCCGAGGCAGCAGGGCAGACTGGGGGGCTGGCAGTAGAGATGTAGCAGGTGTCTGTGCTCAACCAGGTGGGGCATTCCTACTAATAGGGGAGACCTTTGGCCTGTAGCCCATGTTCCCACCCACCCACACATACACACACGCACACAAACAGACACAAACATACACAGGCACAAACACACACTCAGGCACACACACAGACACCCACACACACACACACACACAAACAGACACACACATACACAGGCACAAACACACACTCAGGAACACATACAAACAGGCACACACAGACACACAAACAGACACACACATACACAGGCACAAACACACACTCAGGAACACACACAAACAGGCACACAAACACTCAAACAGACACACACGCAAACACACAGATACACGCACACACAGACACACACGGACAGACACACACAGAGACGCACACACAGCACACACACACACACACACATATGCAGACACACACACGAACAGACACCCAGGCAAATACACACACACACAGATACACACACAAACTGACACACACAGACACACACATACATACGCACAAACACACACTCCTGGCAGAGGTTCCGTGGGGCCAGTTTGGTAGATTTGTCAGCCTCTCGTATGTCAGCCAGATGCAGTGTCGAATCAAAGCAGCGTTTCCCAGCCCCCACCCACCCACCCCCCCTGCTGTCTCAGCATGTTTGCTTCCCTCAGATACGATCAAAGTGCTGCGAAATACACAGGGATTCAATCCTAAACTCCCCCATCCTAGCCCCCATGGGGTTGGATCCCTCCATCAACACCACGTCCACATGCACACGCACTCTCATTAATACGCTATGCGCATGCACAAATGCACCCGTATGTGCGGTTTACACGCACACACACATTCATAACGCACACATCCGCCCGCTTATCTACGCACGCATCTGTGCTTATGAATGAGCTGACAGCATTATAAATGAGGACGAAAAAATTGAGACATAGGGGTGGGTGGGAGAGAGAGTAACTTAATTGAAATCGGATTACTCACTCCTGCGCCACTCGATTGCTTTCCTTTCCTGGCAAATGCGTTTGCAGCTCTCTTGTGCCCCCTGCTGGCTAGAGTAGGAACCACAGCCACCAGTCTCTGGTCACACGACTGACACATGCTCTACTGTGAAAAGAGTGTTTGTGTTCAGTACTTTTAGACTCTTAAAGGACTTGGCTACTTTACACAGACACAAACAAAGACACGTGCAGCTGTAATCCAGAGTAGCTGGATTGTTTTTACTTGTTTTCCCTCAGGAGCTTGAGAAAGTAACCGTGAAATCCCATCTTAACTCACCCAGTCATTAGCTCAGGTTGTCAGGTGGCTGAGCGGTTAGGGAATCAGGCTAGTAATCAGAAGGTTGTGGGTTTTAATTCCAGCCCTGCCAACATTACATTGTGTCCTTAGGCAAGGCACTTCACCCTACTTGCCTCGGGGGGGGTAATGTCCCTATACTTGCTGTAAGTTGCTCTGGATAAGAGCGCCTGCTAAATGACTAAATGTAAATTATGTGTATTATTGTGTGTTTGTATGGGTTTTGGACGCGTGTGTGTGTGTGTTTGTGTACGCGGGTTTTCTAAACAGAGGTCGAGGTCAGCCTTCTCCCTGACCAGTGACGACTCCCCGGAGAAACCGTCGGAGGCGGGGGTGGGGGCCGGCGAGGGCTTGCAGCACTACACGTCTCTGAAGAGGGACACCAAGGCCGCGTCCCTGCCCACCTGGAAGAGCGTGGACCGCCTGGATAACTCCAGTAAGACGCACCCACCTAACCCCCATCGCTATGTCCCCCCCATCGCCCTGATCCCCTTCATCTGACGCGGTTATATCATGTTACAGTACTCTGAATGGGGGGATTGGGGGGGGGGGGGATTTGATGTGAAAAAATCCTGTATGTGTTGTCGTCCCTCCCCCCAAAATATTTCCCTATACCGCAGGGGGGGAAAAGTGTCCATTTGGAACTTTTATTTTGAAAGCGTGATAGATTTTGTCAGCAAATCTGTCCCCACACCCCACAATGTCAAGGTCAATCCTACGCCCTTGTCTGAATGTTACACATTACACATGGACCTTAAGATAATATAAGAAATTCCTTTATTAGTCCCCCGGGGGGGAAATTGCAGTCCACAACAGCAGCAGGGTACAGTAACAGCAGACAGAGTGGCAGGGTAAAATATACCATGAGAGATACAGTAGAATACTACGGCGCCCCTTCTGGTGAGCATGAGATACTTTCTTTTCTCGTGAGCACGAGATACTTTCTGGTGAGCACGAGATACTTTCTGGTGAGCATGAGATACTTTCTGGTGAGCATGAGATACTTTCTGGTGCGCACGAGATACTTTCTTTTCTCGTGAGCACGAGATACTTTCTTTTCTCGTGAGCACGAGATACTTTCTTTTCTCGTGAGCATGAGATACTTTCTGGTGAGCACGAGATACTTTCTTTTCTGGTGAGCACGAGATACTTTCTTTTCTCGTGAGCACGAGATACTTTCTTTTCTCGTGAGCACGAGATACTTTCTGGTGAGCACAAGAAAGTATCTTGTGCTCACTAGAAACATTTCACTTAAAAAAAAAAAATGTACGTCCCTTTTAGGGGCTCCGTAGGGCTCCGTATGTCTCGAATGAGAAGCGAGAGTTGGTGATAGTACCATGACTTCTTCTCCAAGGCTGTAAATGTGCGGACACTGTGTGTGTGTGTGTGTGTCCAGGTGCGTCCTCTGTGCTCCAGAGCCCCGACGGGAACTGGATCGCCCTTCAGAGCTCTCAGCTGTCCCGCCCCAGCCTGCTCACCAAGAGGAAGAGCCTGGTGTTCAGCGTGCTGGAGAAGGAGTCCGGGGTCGTCTCCGCCTACGACGAGATGGGCTCCGCCTCCGGGTCGGACCGCGAGGACGAGGGCGGCTGGGCCGCGGCTCTGGTCCAGTTCCGCAGGAAGCTGTCCGACGAGACGTACTACACCGACTCCCAGCACGACCCCGAATGGACGTACACCCAGCACCTCCCGGTCACCTCGCCGTCCTCGGGGCAGTACACCAACACCGAGACCCTCAACTCCGACTCGGACCACTCGTCCGTCCCCTCCGCCCGCCCCCGCAAGCCCCCGCACAGCCTGGGGAAGAAGAAAGCCCCCGCGGACTCCCATCTGCACCCCCACCACGTTCCCCACCACCCCCAACAGCACCAACATCCGCAGTATCACCATCTTCATCCCAACCATCCCCAGCAGAACCCGCCCTCCCTCCCGCTTCGTCCCGAGGCCCTGGATGTGAACTTTAACCCCAAGGTGACGGGGGACAGCAGCGAGGCGGAGGAGCGGCAGATCGACCCCGTCAGGAGGTCGCGGCGTCGCAGGAAGAGCAAGAGGGAACCGGCTGAACAGGGGAGGGGGGGCAGCCAGCCCCACAAACAGCCTGCACCGCCCTCTACAGTACAGGTAGTGTACTTTTCCCCTGGAGAACTATGTGCAGTATCACGTCATCATGTGCAATCTTACGTCATATTACTTAACATAATATTTGTATTTAAAAAAGTATTTTGTTGTTTTTGTTGTTCTGAGTGCTATACTAATACATTGACGCTTACATTACATTTATTCATTTAGCAGATGCTTTTATCCAAAGCGATTTACAAGAGAGAGCTTTACAAAAGAGCATCGGTCACTAAGCATAGCAACATGATAGACCCCGATCAAAGTGGGCTTTTAGATTGTAAAACATACATCGTGAGAACCAATAAGTGCCAAGGGAAGAGCTATAAGAGCATAATACTGTTTCCCCACTGCAGGACAAATAAAGGATTATATTATTTTATACTTTATCTCTTCATGGTTCATTCATGGTTATGTGCTACTTGGTAGTCAGGTGGCTGAGCGGTTAGGGAGTTGGACTTGTAATCCGAGGGTTCCTGGTTTGAACCCTGGCCGTGCCCACATGACATTGCGTCCTTGGGCAAGGCACTTCACACTCCTTCCCTGTAGTTGCTGTAAGTTGCTCTGCTAAAGGACTAAATGTAACGTACTTGGCTCCACATTAGGTATCTTTGCTGAATAGTTTGGGTTTAATCCTGTCTCACCACTAGGTGGCCTCCATGAGCCGTATTACTGGTAAACAGAATGTGTAGCACTGATCACACAGTGACTTTACTCGAGTAGACAGTCTCGAGTCTAAATATGTGACACTTTGTTGTGTGACCTTTAATACAATCATTCTCATTCTCTTTCTCCCTGTCTGTTTCTCTCTGCGTTTCTCTCTTTGTTTCCGACCTCGTCAAACTTTGTTTTCTTTCTTCCCTCCATCTTCCCATCTTTCTTGTTCTTTTCACCTCTCACTCTCTTTCTCTCTCTCTCTCTCTCTCTCTCTCTCTTTCTCTCTCTATCTCTCTCTTTCTCTCTTTTCACCTCTCACTCTCTTTCTCTCTCTCTCTCTCTCTCTTTATCTCTCTTTCTCTCTCTATCTCTCTCTCTTTATCTCTCTCTCTTTCTTTCTCTTTATCTCTCTCTCTTTCTCTCTCTCTTTTTGTCTCTCTCTCTTTCTCCTTCTCTCTCTTTCTCTCTGACAGGAGAACAGCGGTCTCCTGCTGAGCGCCCTGTTGAAGAGGGGGACGAGCGAGGACAGGCCGCCCCAGGACGTCCCCATGTCCGCGATGGAGGCCTCCACCTCGGACGTCATGACCCCAGAACCCGGGGACTTGGACACGATCGACCCTATCTCTGCTGCCCACAGCCCCCCCGGCCTGGACCCCCAAGTCCCCCTGATGCCCCTTGTCCCTGGCCCCCGCTCGCTGAGCGGCTCTGGACCAGGTTCCGGGGACACCTTGGAGCAGGAAGTCCGCTCCAAACTGAACGAGATGGTCAGCCGGGCCAACAGCAGGGAAATGACCTCATCTGAGGACGAGGTGACCAAACGTCTCGGAGAGAGGCCGCTGGAACGAGGGAGCGACAGACAGACGGAGAAGAAGAGACTGAGAGAAAGCGACGGTTTCAAGGAGAGGGAGAAACCCGGAGAAGGGTTGGAGCAGGTGAACGGGCCCGACCTGAAGAGGAGAGAAACCCCGATGGAAAGTTCTAGGCTGAGAGAGGAAGACAGACTCAAGGCGAGGAGGTTGGAGACGGGCGGGAAAAGTTGGGAGGAGAAAGCGGACGGCAGCAGAGGAGGAAAGAGAGCGGTGAAGAGAGAGGAGAGCAGGCAAAGCAAGCGACACCCGAGGAGGGAGATGGACCGCGATCCGGAGAAACGAGCGGAGAGGAAAGCCGAATCGGCTCTCTCCTCCCCTGCTGTTTCCCCTTCTCTACTGGAGGGGGCGCTGGCGGGGGGACAGGTGAGCGGATGGCCGTCGTTTTAGTGTGGCGTCCGCGTGGAAGAACGCGGCGACGTCTCTGTCATGGGACGCAGCCTGTCTGCTCATCTGTATCTCTGTATACTGTCCTTCTCTCATTCCTGTCCCTTTTTTCTGTCCATCCCTTCATCGCTTCCCTTCCACTCTTGACCATGTTTTCCTGTGCTGTCCGCATCCTGCCGTCCATCTCTCTCTGTCTCTGTCTCTCTTTCTCTCTCTCTTTCTCTCTCTCTCTCTCTCTCTCTCTTTCTCCTTCTCTCTCTCTCTCTCTCTCTCTCTCTCTTTCTCTTTCTCCTTCTCTCTCTCTCTCTCTTTCTCTTTCTCCTTCTCTCTCTCTCTCTCTCTCTCTCTCTCTCTCTCTCTCTCTCTTTCTCTCTTCATCTCCCCCTACCTGGCTAGCAGGAGGGCCAGAATGGTCTGGATCTACAGCAGAGACTACAGTTACTCTCCTCTCTCTTACAGCAGGTGAGATGTGCTGTCTCTCAGTCACTCAGTCCAGGACACTACTTAACACAGCCATGGTTGGAGTCCAGACCTGTTTTGAAGCATGCGCTCGATTGATCTTGCTTGGCCAATGGCTTAACTAAAAGGACGTTCATCAGCCACCGGCCACCTTCTCAAAGAACCACAATCTGATGGAAATGCATAACTCTTACATTCGCACGAGTGAGACATTCAAGCACACAATATCCTCACATAAATGGACGCACACACACGTATTATTTAGATTTAATCATTTAACAGACACTCTTATCCAGAGGGATTTACAGCAAGTACAGGGACACTCCCCCTGAGGCAAGCAGGGTGAAGTGCCTAGCCCCAAGGACACAACGTCATGTAGCCACAGCCGGGAATCGAACTCACAACCTTCCGATCACTAGCCCAATGCCTTAACCGCTGAGCCACATGACTCCCTGTGACGTATGCCCCTTTTGTCTCCGTCCAGACATTATTGATGTTGACGTCGATGATGGAGACTATTTCAAGTTGCAGATGGTCACTCACTGGTAATGCATTGTAGTCATGCAGCGCAATTGGTTAGGGCAGTGGTCTTCAACCCTGGTCCTCAGGACCCACTGTCCTGCATGTTTTGGATGTTTCCCCCTTCCCACACACCTGATTCTGATGCATGATCGTTTACCAGGATTCTTCAGAGCTAGATAACGACCCATGCATTAGAATCAGGTGTGTTGGAGCAGGGAAACATCTAAAACATGCAGGACAGTGGGTCCTGAGGACCAGGGTTGAAGACCACTGGGTTAGGGTGTCAGGCTGTTAATCTGAAGGTCCCTGGTTCGAATCCCGGCTGTGCCAACATGAGGTTGGGTTCTTGGGCAAGGCACTTCACCCTACCTGCCTCAGGGGGGGAATGTCCCTGTACTTGCTGGAAGTCGCTCTGGATAAGAGCATCTGCTAAATGACTAAATGTAAGTATTGTCCTCTCATTTTGAGTCCCCAATCGTGTTAGTAAGGCCAGATTTTAGGGGCTGAAGTGTTTTGAAACAAAGATTACTGTATCATGTTCCAGCAGCTAAACAAATGCAGCCAAACGGTGCTTGGCCATATTTAGGTAATATTGCTGGTCCTAAGTCTGCTAGTGAGGCTGTCTGTTGATTAAACAGAAGCTATTCCCTAACTCGGAGACTGGGGGGGGCTTTGGGAGCTGCGTTTCACCCCCCCCCCCCCCCCCCCTTGCTTAAGACCCCGACTCTTTGTAGCTGACGATGACACCATCAGCGCTCTCGGTTCGGAATCCATTCCCCATCGACTCGGTCGTCGATACGGCGGTCTCGCCCCTCGCTCTCCTTTCAGCGCCGTGCGGTCGCCCCGTCTCATCTCGCTTCGCGTCGTTTTCGGACTCGAGCGCACCCGCCACCGCGCCCCCCCCCCCCCCCCCCCCCCCCCCGCCGACCCTTTCCACTCCTGCGAGCGGATCCGACCCCGACGCGCTTCCTTCCCCCCCCCCACAAAACGCCGCCGTCACTAAGTAACCCTGGAGCCCGTGGGTCGATGCACTCGCTGGTTCTCCTGATCAAAGCTCCCCGGCCCGGTGATTAATTCATTTATTGAATTTCATCCGTCTCTCTCTTTCTCTTTTCCCTCCCTCACCTACTCATCTCTTCCAATATATGGAGTTCTCTCCCCCCCCCCACCCCCCCACCCCATATTTGTCTTGTA
Source organism: Neosalanx taihuensis (assembly GCA_030340665.1). Classification (NCBI taxonomy): domain Eukaryota; kingdom Metazoa; phylum Chordata; class Actinopteri; order Osmeriformes; family Salangidae; genus Neosalanx; species Neosalanx taihuensis. The sequence goes on along the minus strand of CM059304.1, from coordinate 8,428,918 downwards.
TCCCGAAGTGCTCCTGTGTCGTAGTGTGACTCGTCGGCAGGTTGAAACTAGAAGTAATTCTTCGTGGCGTTGCTCCTGTTTTTCTCGAAAAAACACCCCACTGTAGCGGTGAAGTGAGGAAAGGTCAACTTCCCCCCCCCCCCCCTGCCTCCTCCTCCGTACGCCTCTTCGCCCGCTTTCACTTCCTGCTCTGATGCCGCCTCGCAACTCCTCGCAGGTCAAGCATGACGATATGTGTTCCCAGTGACACATAGCAGGGGGTGTGGGAGAAGGTGTCGTACCTGTGAGTCCAGCGGGATTGTCCAAGCAAGCTTCGTAATCCTCCGCCCCTCGCGTCGCAATGTGTGCCCGCTCCGCTGCGCTTGCGCATGCGAGTGATCGTAATCCCCGTGTGTGTTTGCGTGCGCGTGCGTGCGTGTGTGTGTGCTGAGCAGAAGGATACGGCGGCGTCTCTGTGTAGCATCACCACCGAGGTCCTGAAGGTGCTCAACGCCACGCAGGAGCTGATCGGCGAGGCCGGGAGCAGCACCCCCTCCGAGTCCGTGAGCGCCCACGAGTCGTCCGTCTCCAGCAGCTGCGAGACGCGCCGACTGGACCAGAAACTCACCAAGATGGAGGAAAACGTAAGAGGACGCGTGGCTTTGGATACACACCCCCGACGCGCAGGCCGCATCTCTGCCTGAACACATCAGGGGGGGGGGCAATCCTGGTCCCTGGAGGGCCACTATCCTGAAAGGGAGTGAGATAGATATTACACTCAAGATGCAACAGAAATTTGTGGGTAGCAGCAGCATTTCAAATTAGAATATAACATGTACATAATAAATATAAAATGTTTTAAGATATAAAAAAGAAGGTGGCTAGTGCGCAATAAAGGAGGAGTTAGAAGAGTGAGGAAGTTCTGGTGTTGTGTCCTTGGGCAAGGCACTTCACCCTACTTGCCTCAGGGGGATTGTCCCTGTACTTAAGTGTAAGTTGCTTTGGATACAAGTGTTAGCACACCTTGTTCTAATGAATGGCCACTATTAGGATTCCACAGATGTTTATAAGGACCCATTCATCAGAATCAGGTGTGCTGGAGCAGGAGAGCAAAGGTTACAATGACGATCCCCACCTTAACGTTGACCCGATCCCTCCTCTCGTTCCCTCTCCTTCCCTTCGTCCGTCCCATCTGTCCCTTCTCTCCCGCGGACCGTCTGCAGGTGTACCTGGCTGCAGGGGCGGTGTACGGCCTGGAGGGGGAGCTGGGGGAGCTGGAGGACTGCGCGCGCAGCATCAACAGCGGCACTTCCGACAGAGACCTGGCCTTCCTGGAGGACCAGGTGGCCACGGCCGCCGCCCAGGTGCAGCAGTCTGAGCTCCAGGTAGGGCTCTACACCGCCCCCCCCTCTGCCCCCCAACCCTCCCTGGACAGGCGGCTCATCTGGTGGCCTGTAGCTTATGAAAAGATACACTACATCAGTGGTCTTCAACCCTGGTCCTCAGGGCTCCACTGTCCTGCATGTTTTAGATCAGTGGTCTTCAACCCTGGTCCTCAGGACCTACTGTCCTGCATGTTTTGGATGTTTCCCCCTTCCCACACACCTGATTCTAATGCATGATCGTTTACCAGGATTCTTCAGAGCTAGATAACGACCCATGCATTAGAATCAGGTGTGTTGGAGCAGGGAAACATCTAAAACATGCAGGACAGTGGGTCCTGAGGACCAGGGTTGAAGACCACTGCACTACATGACTACATTGATTATGTAGAAATGGTTTCGGATGAAGTCATCTGGACCAGTGGCAGATCTAGGGTATCAGGCGCCCGGGGGGCGGATTACTGTTGTGTGCCCCGCCCACCTCCCCCAAAAAGAATTAGAACAAGCAAAACTCTTAGCATAGTTTTTCATACGGATGCATTTATTCCTTGTAACCTGCATTTCTTCCTCTGTAATACGTTTGGTGTTAATTTAAAGAAGAATTTTCAATTTTTAAAGATGTTGCGCCCCTTCTAACTTGGCGCCCGGGGGCGCGGATCCCCCTCGCCCACCCCCTAGATCTGCCACTGATCTGGACACTGTTTTCAAAAATCAAAACAAACCTCACATCCGGAAGTCATTCTCAATCAGATTGATCTGATCACAAGGAAACACTCCTGGACGAATGAGGGTCTGCACCGACCTACAGTACATTCATTATATTTTATTCCTTTTAAGAGGCGCAAAACCACTCCAAATAGCCCCCTGCGCCTGTCTGTCCACACAAGAGTACCAGTCTTGGTTGTTAATTGAGTAATCGAACACCAGAACATCTGGTTTTTAGTATAAGTTCTTTGATTGACGTTCATGCTCTTTCCCCTTCTCCAGATTTCTGATATTGAAGCTAGGATCTCTGCTCTGAAAACGGCTGGCTTGAACGTCACAGTCTGCACACGCTTCTCCAAGTACAGTCCTAAACCGCAGGTACACATGCTGGCTCACGCACCCTTCTATCTCCTCAACACGCACCTATAAATAGACACCGTGCTAACGTTGTCTTTCTCCGCAGCATCAAACCCTTGACTCATCGCGCCAGCAAAGGAGAAAGCTTCCGGCTCCCCCAGTCACAGGTATCGCAACGGGAAACGAGCCCGCCGACGAACCTCGCACGACACGCTTTGTGATTTATCGGTTCCCAGTTAGGTTCACGTCGAGGGGCATTCTCAGCCACGACCTGCGAAGCCACACTCCGGCAACGACAAATTCTACAGACAGTTTAATGTCAACGTCAAACGCGTGACGTTGCGAGGGGGGGTGGGGGTGGGGGGGGGGGGGTGGGGGGGGTGGTGAAGCCTTCCGACCGGAAAAAGACGGGGTCTTTCGGGCAACGCTCGCTCTGTTCAATGTGCGAGCATGGTTCATTGATCTCCGCTCACGCCAGCGCAGCTACAAGGCTGTCTGGCCCGCAGAATAACTCACTCTTCTTATGTTTGGGTGCTCTAAGAAGGATATAGAGGGGTAAGAGAAGGAAAGAGGTAGGTGGGTGGGGGGGGGGGAGGGAGGGAGGGAGGGGGGGGGGGGCTGGCGGGGGTGGAAAGAGTCGTATTCACACCTCGACCACATCACACGTTCTCAGGCAAAAAAGAGTAGGTTGGCCGCTTGAATGGACGCGGGTCCAAATGCGCACGGCGGAGAGCGCCTAAGTAACAGGGACTCCATTAGGACTTGATAGACGGAACAGCGAGAGAACACAGAACCATGGGGCTGCTTTATTCAGCTCCAGCACACAGCTCCTTTCATGGTAATTAATAGGATTCTCTCTTCTTCTTTTTTTTTTTTGTGGGTCATTAAGACCACTGTCCCCTGGTGACGCACTCTTCTTCAGCTACCGTTTCAAAGAAACACCCGCAACAAGAGAGAGGAGGGAAAATAGCACGCGGGCAAAGTCATGTCATTGATTGTAGTGAGGCTCAGGCTGGGATGAAGATCTTTTAAGAGACGCTGTGATGAGAAGGACGTTTACGTGAGCTAGTGTGGGGCTGAAGGGGAGGCAATTAGGGGGGGGGGGGGGGGAGAGACAGAGCGAACTCTGAAGAACTGTTTGCTTGTGTGGATCGTCTAAAATCCTTTTTCTTGAAATATCCCCCTCCGCAGCAAATGAGGTGTTCAGAAAACACAGTGGAGTGCAGCGTACTTTGTGTAAAAACCCAGGTTTGCTGGTAAAATCAATATACGAATAGTGCATCATATTCCATGCATAAGTACAGGATCATAAAATCCTTGATGAGAAGTTTCTTGTCTGTGAAAGACGCTATATAAATAAACTTTACTTACTTTCTTACTTACTTGCATAGTTCATTTTTTTCAGTGTTTAATATCAACAAATAGTCTGTATTTCGTTTTGATGTATTTTTACATCGCAACTACATAGGACAGTGTAAGAAAACATCATCAAACCATTGTCGGTCGATGTAAACCCTCATTTGTCCAGGAGTGTTCCTTTGTAAGAAATGTTTTAGAGGCAGTCATCTGGACACTGGTTTCGAAATCAATACATTTGTACTCCATCCAAAAGTCATTCTCAATCAGAGAAAATTGAATATCCGAGTTTTCTGTGTGAGAACGACTTCCGGATGGGTGATTTTGAAAACCGTGTCCAGATGACTACCTCTGAAACCTTTTTTACAACATATCTTTGTCATTGCAACATAAAACCATGTTGTGGGTGGAGTGTTATATTGGCAGTGCTACAGTGGTTACAGTATTATCTGGACTGTCTTAGACTCATTTTTGTGTTGCAGATAAAGACGCAGAGCAACAGTTGAGAGCGTTTCGACCGTAATGGTTCAACAGCACAAAGAGCCTCTCCAGGCCCCAACCCCACCTTCAGGCACCCCCACCCCCCTCTCCTCTACACCCCCAGAGCCCCTATTAATCCAGTGCCTTGTTCCAGCGTCCATATCCAGCTCCAGCAGCCAAGGGGCCCCTCTATCCCATTCGGAGCTCTCCTCAGGGGCCAACATCAGTCCCCTTGCTACCCAACCTGGAGCTCTCCTCAGGGGCTGTCATTAACCCTCCTACCCAAGCTGGAGCTCTCTTCAGAGGCTGAAATAAGCCCCCTTCTACCCTATCTGGAGCTCTCCTCGCACAGGCATGGCATCAGCAATCAACAAGTCAAACCCCTGCCCTCCCACCCAGACCTCCCTCTCCCGCCTGCCCCTGGGACCCCACTTCCAACCTCAACAGGAGGGCTCGACAGACAGTGCGTCTCTGCCTTAAAGTCTACAAACACTCCTCGCGAGACAACTCACTGTCCTCTCTCCACATAGGAATATGTGACTTTCCGCCTGTTGTACAGAAAAGCCCTGTTCGTCCTTTTTTCTATCTGTTTGCAAGAGTGTTGTAGGTGTTTGAAATAATGTATGTAAACGAAGATGTGAAAATCATGTGAAATCTTGTGGAATACATGTCACAAAAGAGGTCGACCCATGTTTTCTACTGTTCCCCTTCTCGCCAATGATATGTCACGAACACAACAGAGCCTGTTTAATATGACCCCTTACATTGGAGCCATCCTATTGCTTGAAATGCAACCAAATTCATGACTTGGATATTGTGTTCAGTTTTCTTCAGAAAAGTATGACACTTATTTTTGGATTCAGATTTGGCATATAGAGTTCAGAGCACCCGGAGTAGCGCGAATAAGGAAGCATTGATAAGCATCTGAAGAGCTCCAATCAATGTCTCACCCAAACAGTAAGGGGTTGCTTTACTACAGTAGGTTTGGAATGTGTAATAAACTACAAAATAACGGTAACATTCATTGCAATCATGTTATCATCTGAATCAAGTAATTATTTTTTTTCTTCTTCTCCGAACTCCCTTTGACTTTTAAAGATCGGAGGTCTTTGTGGGCTTGTTTTTTTCCATTTGATTTGTTTATTTACTGTGTCGCTCCAAGTTTTATGTTGTCTTAACAAATCTTGTAAAGCTGTACATGTATTGAAATATATTGGGCTTTATATCAAATGTCATGAAACCATGATTTTATTACGAGCAATTTATTTTTGTACTTACCGAGAGTTTTTACGTGGGTATCACTGAAACAAGTGGGCAGATAACTTGGACAAGAACAACACGCCTTTTATCTCCTTCAAGGATCCCCTCTCGTCTCAAACCATGTAATGTCAATTTCTTTAAAGTGCTTTGAATGTATGCCTGCATGCATTGACTGAAGTGAATGACTCAGATAGACGACTCGTCAAAGACAACAATCGCTTTGACTCCAGCTCATAACATCGCTCCAAAGATCTTCACAAAGGTGCATCCTCTCACTTGGAAAGTCATTGAACAGAAAAGCAGAAATAGTACTACATAGATTTCTGCTGTCATTCATCAGCCCCCAATGGTCACAGCAGCAGTCCTCTGGTATGGACTTAAAACGTGATCTGTTTCCTTTTAGTAAAAGAGAGAAGTCCACAGAAGGACCACTCTGACTTGTGTTGCTTCTGAGCTGCTTGTGGACTCTCATTCCAGGCTTCTCACAATCCGTCATTCTCGTACCCGGAGGTGTTTGCCTATGATAGCATGTTCCTGGTTTAAATAGATGTACAAGTTCTTATGAGAAGCACAGCCAAGGGGTTCAGTATCGACGTCTTGTATTTTTATAATGTAGAAGAAAGAAAAAGAAGAAAAAAAAAACTAAACTCAAATATTTTATTTCACCTCAGAGTTTGTTAATATGTATATATATACACACACATATATATATATACTGTATGAGGAAAAGATGGATATGACATACAAAGCATCAAATGTGAGACTGTACTGTTGTTAACTGTATGACTGCTCAACTCACTCATGTTCGTCGCACTTGCAATCCACGTGTTGGGGAAAATATTAACAAGCAAAAAAAGAAAGATTATCTGTGCCAAATTACCATGATTGAGAACTGTATAATATCAAATAAATAAAATTTGCTAAACCTGCCAAGCTCGAGTTGTTATTATTTACAATGTTACAATGTTCTCTGTTGAGGCATTACTGAGAATTGAATGGAAAGAACAATAAGGGTTTAAAGACTCATTTGAGTTCACCAGAATAGTGTCTGACAGAAGCAAGAAAAATGTCAAAAGAAGGTGAAAATATGGTCACAATATCTTCATTTATTAATCAATATAATTTGCATTTCTCATATGTACACATCATCTTGTTAATATTTTTTTATTTTATTGGGCCAATGAGTTCAGTGGTCCGGTCAACACAGGCTTCAGAATTCTTGTCACAGATAAGGCAAGACACAGAGAATTATTTTATAAATAAATAAAAAACGCTTTTCACAGATACGAGCGAAGGGAGGGGAACCTGGGCACACTGTCATGGTAACCAGTCAGAGTCTTCTCCGTGGAGCACCTTCCCAAAGTCCTCCTTGTTCCTGATGGCATCAAGGAGGAGCTCCAGGGTATTCACCACAGGACGCAAGCCTTCGCTGGAACCCCCCCGGCTGCCCCGCTTCCCAAAGCGGCCGATGGGCCGCACTCCACGCCCCACGTACCAGAAGGGGTCTATCTCTGGACCTGGGGGGCACACAGCAACATAAAACAGGATTAACTAAAAGTGTATCTAATGAGAAGTAATGTAGTTGGTTTCTAAATGGCAATTTTTATTTATTTACCAGACGCTTTTATCCAAAGCGACTTACGGTAAATACAGGAACAATAGTGCCTTGCCCAAGGACACAATGTCTTATAGCCACAGCCAGGGCTCGAACTCACAACCTTCCTACCATGAGGCCAACGCCTTAAGCTGTTGAGCTATCTGACTTTACAATACGTGCAGATTATTCAATATGTATTAATCGTCGAATATGATTAAGAACATATTTGGGTTGACGATTGATGATCAACTATGAAACTTGAGTTATTATACATTTAGTCATTTAGCAGCGATGAAGTGCCTTTGCCCATAGGACACAACGTCATGTTGGCACGGCCGGGAATCGAACCGCTGATTACTGGCCCGAGTCCCTAACCACTCAGCCACCTGACTCCCACTGCATTATTACGATGTGTTGATCACATGCAATCTATAAAGTGGATAACAAAAACACTTGAACTAAAAATAAATGATAAGACATCCAAATTCTCATGGAAAGCTCTCCATCATTACTCCATTTTCTGTCAGTTCAAAATAAATTAAAAAGTACACTATCAATAATTTAAGTAATTTCACCCTTTGGTACCTTCCTATAGCGTTTGAATTATAACCCATATTATTTAATACCAGTATCATGCATGACAATAAAAACATATATTCCCTAAAAACAAGATCAGATTGAACACATGACTGAAACTGGCAACGACATTCAAATGAAATCAATGACTTATTACTAAACCGCAAGTTATACAAAACTATACTTTGACATATAAAAATAACCATAACAATAACACCCCCCACTCTCTCGCCCATTGAATGGCTCGAAAAACTAGGAAAAACAAAGTCTTACTTCTGTTGTCGACATTGTGGACGATGTGGAAGTCGTGCTCCACTGTTGTACTGTGAGCGCAGGTGACGCTCATGGAGAGCAGGAGGAGGACGGTGAGCGCTGCGGTCAACCAGCGAGAGGCCAGAAGGCACTCCCCCACCGGGCAAGCCCCTCTTTCAGGCAGCATGTTTCTGACAGCAAGGCACTGTTGAAACATAAAATAAAGTCAGGAATGAATAAAATACATAGACATTGTCGTCGTCGTCCCCCCTTCCCCCTACCAAACATGACCAACTATAATCTTCAAAATAAATGCTTACATTGTTTATTCCTAAAAGTGCAGTTCGCCTGTCTGGAGTTAAGACAGCGAAGCTAAGCGTAAGTTAAAGTAAGAATACACTCGAGAAAAATGTAAATGCAAACTCACCGTAAACTTTGGTTTTTCGCGTAGGGGCTCGACAAGAGTTTGGCTCCCTTCGTGTTCAGTTCTTTATCGTAAAGTAAAGCGTGTTACTGTGCGAGCTTTTATAACCCTGGGTGTCAGGAAAAGGCGATGAATCAAGAAGGTCCGTCACTGCGAGGGATGCTTTGCCCCCCGCCCCCCACTCCCCACGACGCCCCCCCCCCCCACACACACACGCACCACCACCACTCCCCACGACACCCCCACCCCACCTCATCCCCAACACCCCCCCCCCCCCCCCAAGAATGACGAGATCATTTATGGGGGAGTTTCGGTTTGGAGCTTTTCTCGGTAACCGGCACGTCGTAGTACACTCCATCAAGAAGTAAAAGACACGCGGACATGAACTTAGTTGCTGCAGCTGTATTTGGGGGGGGGGGGGGGGGGTCCCTGCCTCAAGTGCGCGACAGTGGCTTAGGAGTGCGGAGGCGCGCGTGAGTTAATCATGTTGATGGAAATCGACAAGCCCTTAATTCGCCTATCAAGCTCCCAACCATGGACTTGTGTCTAAATACACATTCAGACGATGGATTCCAATCTTACAGGTTTTGAATGTGTGTTTGCTATCGTTTTATTTAAACAAACGGAACCGATCTGCAGTGCGATTTCATTAAGTAGCCGCGGGTGGTGGATGATCAATCAAGGGATTCGAATTCAACGCAAAATCTTTTGAGGTCATGCGATGTCGTCGAGACGGTTTTCTGTTCATTTCGGCAGGCGTAGGCTACACATGGGTGTCACAAGTGACTCGGTCTCCTCAGGTGTCCTAATGGGGGTGTATGTTTATGGGGCGTGGAGGGGTCAAAAAGGTCAAAATCCGTGTGATAAAATGCCATATAGTATGTGATGCGATAGAAGTTCAAGGCAGTCAGTCTTATGGAAAGGCAGTCTGTGTCTCATTGCCCACACATATGTAGGCCTACCATCTTTTTTTATTTTGCACACCCAGTAATTGGTTGTGGGTGCAACAAAAACTAAATGCTGTACATGGTATGTCGACCACCCCCACCCAAAATAAAATAAAAAAAGTCAACAAAAACAACAGCAAAAAAAACCCAAACCATCTTAGTAATGTATACGCATGTACTAATCAAAGATAAATGTCAAAAAATGTATTTTGTGGCTCTTGTCATTCCTCATTGGCCTATGCGTAACAGCTGTTCCTAGGGCAGCCTATATGATTTTACTTCTTCACAGAGTAAGACCACCATTATTTTCTGGTTAAGCCGATCAGATGGTGTAAGTAAGAGCTCCGTGAACAAGGGGGGATGGTTCGGCTAATGAGCAAATGACTACCTCAGGATGCCTTTAATCATAGCGTTGCTCTCTGCAAATGGCCCTCAAAGGTTGAAGATGCACATTGATTGATGGTGAGGAGCTCTAATTTGCAACCAAACAAATATGAGATTCTTCGACCAGATGCTCGACAATTAGATGTTGCCTTAAGCATGGAAGTATAGAACACCTTAATGCTGAAAACAAATCAATCCAATTTCCCCCAGTTATGCAGTTCAAATACCAGCATCGTTTCTCAAGCTTCCCCTAGACTTACGACAGGTTGCCATCGAAGAGACACATATGGTATGTCTCATGTTCTCACACCCTGAGATGGATCAATTGTTCAATAAACTTCTTGTTTCAACATCCTATAAAAGGATCCAGTTTCTGACTCAGAGGTTCTCACTTCAGGCACCAAAGAACCAGTCTCAACCAGGTGCTTCCTGAAGTTTCTTTCTGAAACAAACTTTATAGCTGATGACGGTATAACTTGTAACTGCAGATGGCTCAGCGAGTTAAAGCGTTGGGCTCATGAGTGGAAAGTTCTGAGTTCGGACCCTGGCTGTGGCTATCTGATGTTGTGTCCTTGGGCAAGATACTTCACCCTACTTGCCTCAGGGAGAATGTCCCTGTACTTACTGTAAGTCGCTTTGGATAAAAGCATCTGCTACATGCATAAATGTAAATTTACACAAATCAAGAAGTTGTAGGTTCATGTTCTTCCCAGTATGTCTTTGGATTTAAATATTTTCTAATAAATGACACACACACACACAGTTTACATTCAAAGGCACTCTTGTAGAACCAAACCAGATACAATGATAGACATACTTTTTGTAGCCTAAAACATTTGCCAACTCCGTTTTCTCTCAGTTAAAAATAAATTACAATTAAAGGATCATTAACTAAAGTAATTTCACCCTTTAGTGCCTAAATGACTGGTAGGCCAGAAACAAATAATACACGGTACAGCTCAATGCTTCATCTGAATCAACATGCTTACATTTACATTTAGTAGATGCTCTTATCCAGAGCAACTTACAGTAATTGACATTCCCCTGCAGCATGTAAGGTGAAGTGCTCTGCCCAAGGACTCAACATCACGTTGCATCAGCAGAGAATTGAGCTTGCAACCTTCTGATCACTAGCCCTAACCACTCAGCCACCTGCTCCCCACATGCTTGCTATTACGTTTTCATGGAATATGCCCTCACAATACCCATCCTATTGAATGTAACACGGTTAAGGAAAGTAAGCGCTAACAGGAAACCTGGTTTGCAGGATGATTTAAATTTCTTGGTCAATTAAGACTCTGAGGCTGAATCATTCCTCGCGGTACCCCGGTGTTTTTCTTAACGAGTCCTCATAAATCGTGGCTTACAGAGTGGGCTGAGGTCCAACATTGATCTTCTTTGGTTTACCCAGGCCACGGGAGGCTTTCTCGCAGTGTTCAATGAGCTATTTGGTGCTCGTTTGTGGTTTGTGGGTGTGTTGGTTTAATGGAAAGATGGGGGTGGGGTGGGTGGGTGGGTGGGTGGGGGGGGGGGAGTGCAAAGGTTGTAGGATACCTTGTAAAATCAATAATCTTCATTGGAGCAAATCCATATTCACTGTATTACTGTATTTAAGACCCACCACCCTATATTTGCACTATCTGCATCATTTCTGTTATTTTGCACTATCTGTACATTTTCTTACATATTCTGAGTATATACAATTATATTCTGTTTTGCGCTTCTGGTTGGATGATAACTGTATTTCGTTACCCTTTACTTACTTACTTACTAACCTTTACTTGTACCTGTGTAATGACAATAAAGTTACATCTAATCGAATTGAATCTAATTACGTAATGATGTCTTGTGGACAAATGGAGTGTCAGGTATTGTTGAAACACAGCGTTTTATGGATCTATAATGTAAATAATTCTGTGGAAAACATGTTCCTGAAAATGAAGTGATCCTGCAGCGGCCGTTTCCTTTAATGAAAAGAGGAACTTGGAGCTTTTTCTCCAACCATGCAGCCATGCAGAATGTTCACACCCCATGCTGTCAAAGATGGTAATCTCCATGGAGAGCCTATTCAAGGACTATCCTCCAGCGTTAGAACAATAGTATCACGGTATAGTTATGTTTACATCAGGGCCCAGTGGCCTAATGGATAAGGCATCAGCCTCCGGAGCTGGGGATTGTGGGTTCAAGTCCCACCTGGGTCGTTGCAGCATAGTAATTTTATGTTGACAGCTCATCTATGTTATGGGTAGCTAAAATACAAGTCTTCACAAACAGATCTCTGTCAAATATCCCTATAAAAATACTTCATATCATACGAATCTGTATGTGGAATATAGTTCAATTTAAATATGGTCTTGAGGTGTGTCTAAGCTTGACTTACTATATAAAATGACTGTAAAGATACTAAATGGTCTGAAAATACAACTGAGCATGACAATATATATTTTTTTATCTTATCTTTATTCCAATTTCAAAATAAACAGTAATGGTATGTTGACAGCAGTAAAAGAATTACTCAAACGTGGGTCTGACTTTATAAATAGGCAAAAAAAAGGCTAAATAAATGTCATTCTCCAATACTGATGTATCAAGACATTGCCCCAGCCGGTTTGCTATGTGTCAGTCAGGACGAGGGAACATAGGCAGACACATCGTCCAGGGTGCTGCAGTCATTGTCCAGGTACTCCAGGATCACGTTGCCCCCATTGTGGATGGGCGACTCAGGGTGGGCCAGCAGTGACAGAAGGGTAGCATCCATCCTCAGGACCTCCCCAGTCTGGGGGTGACACAGACGCAGCTTCTGCACACAGCAAAAACACACAGAAAGACCCCATGCTTGTTTTCAGTGGAGGGGTTTCAATGGGAAGTGTTGTAAAATGTTTGGGAGGAAAATGACTGGGCGGGCAGATTACAGCCGTCTATAAGGGTCTCTATCTATTCATACTTCCTATCCAACAGTTAGATTAGATTCAAATGTATTGTCATTACGCATTTCTGAGGAAACAAGAAAAAACAAATACAGCCTAGCATTCAACAAGAACCCAGTGGCCTAATGGATAAGGCATCAGCCTCCGAAGCTGGGGATTGTGGGTTCAAGTCCCACCTGGGTTGTTGAAATATTACCTTAGCAGTTAGTATGTTGTTATTATTCTTGAGACTAGCTAGTGAAGCTGCATAGTCCACTACTTTGCCCACACTCCACTTGGAGCAGAAGAACATGGGCAGGCTGGTGGGATCTTTGCCTTCTTGGGGAAGGTAGACTTGGAAATATGTCCTTTCTACCTGAAAGTGAAAATCAACACATTAAGAAAACATTTGAGTCATTTAGCAGACGCTCTTATCCAGAGCCTCTTACAGCAAGTACAGGGACATTCCCTCCGAGGAAAGTAGGATGAAGTGCCTTGCCCAAGGACACAACGTCATGTTGACACAGCTAGGTTTCAAACCTGGTACCTTCTGATTATTAACCCAACTCTCTAACCTTCAGGTGGCTGAATGGTTAAGGCATTGGACTAACAATCGGAAGATCATCAGTTCCATTTATGGCCAAGGTAACATGACATTGTGTCCTTGGGCAAGGCACTTCACCCTACTTGGCTCAGGGGGATTGTCCCTGTACTTGCTGTAAATCGCTCTGGATGAGAGCATCTGCTAAATGACTAAATGTAACCTACTGCGCCACATGACTCCCAGATAGAAAACTCATGCAGATATCACAGTACAGCAGATGTCCTTGCTACTGCTTTGCTGTGTTCTTGTGGGTGGGTTATACTGTTTAGTATCCTGTTACGGCACACGTGTTTCTGGTTGTCTCTCCCAATACTAGATTAGTCTTACCTGTGGCAACCCCTTATCTCCTACGGCGTGGAGCTTCAATTTCATCAGTGCCACTTTCGCTGCAGTTGCACTATTCTTGGCTCCTTTGCGACCTTTACTTGCTGGCATGTCTTTCTTGGACTCTGGAAATATATAAACAAAATAATAACTATAATATAACAAAAATCATATCTTTCTTTGACTCTGTATGTATAAAACATCTGTGTATTTTGCCTCGACTTAATTTTATTTCTCATTTGTTACATTGCACTAACCTGTACATAACTGCTCATTTAACCAATCAGTGTTTAACTAAACAGTACAGAACTTATCTAAATGATCTGTATATAACTGCTTCTCCTGCACGTATGTTTGGATGCTAAACTGTAATTCATTTCCTTGTATTTATACATATGTGATGACAATAAAGTTGAATCTAACCTAAAAGGTGAGAAAGAGGCACAGAGTTGATTAAATACTGCCCTCAAGTGGAAATAATGTGGAACTGCTACAATATATTTTATATATAAATAAATCAAACATTTCTGTGGTTTAAATTCCTAGGCACAGTGGAAATGGGTGACACTTTCATACATTCAAGATGGGACGGACCAACAATCTTTTTCACCAGCTCTTGCGTGGCGGCCATCCGTGGCTTTGGAATCTCCAGGTTCTCACACTTGTGGTCATCTTGATGACGATGGCTGGACAGTAAATAAATAAAATATTCATTTAACTTTTATCCAATGCGACTTACCGTAAATACAGCAACATTCCCCCTGAGGCAAGTAAGGTGGACAAGGACACAACAGCACATAGCTACAGCCGGGAATCGAACTCACAACCTTCCGATCACAAGGCCAACACCTTAACTACTGAACCATTTAGCTCCCTAGTAGAGCCATCTGACTCCCTAGTAAACACAACAGTTGAGAATGATGCTCAGGCATTAAACATCCCAAAAGATTGTGAAAAAGCATGAGATTAATATGTGAGGAGCGTTCTTATTCAGTCCAGTACGGAACACGGGGACATCGCATTAGATTACTATCATTTACCCAGTCCTGGTCCTCGAGGGCCGCTGTCCTAAAGGTTTTAGATGTTTCCCTGCTCCAGCACACCGGATTCGAATGAATGGGCTGTTATCAAGCTCCTGGAAGCCTCATAATGACCATTCATTAGAGTCAGGTGTGCTGGAGCAGGGAAACATCTAAAACAGTGGTCTTCAACCCTGGTCCTCAGGACCCACTGTCCTGCATGTTTTAGATGTTTCCCTGCTCCAACACACCCGATTCTAATGCATGGGTCGTTATCTAGCTATGAAGAATCCTGGTAAACGATCATGCATTAGAATCAGGTGTGTGGGAAGGGGGAAACATCCAAAACATGCAGGACAGTGGGTCCTGAGGACCAGGGTTGAAGACCACTGATCTAAAACATTCAGGACAGTGGCCCTCGAGGACCGGGATTGGACAACCATGACTTACACCAAACAGAAATGTTTTTCACAGTGTGGACATATGACGGGTAGCAACTCTCGTCCTTTGCAGTCCTGGACCGTGCAGGGATAGCTGGTGACCGCTCCTCCTGATGTCTGAAGCTGTTTCTTCACGGGCAACTGGTTAGAGTAGAACCCAGGAATACAGTTTTTTAAAGGGGAAATGTACATTTCAACAAAATAAAATGTAAGCATCATTTTGGCTTTTCAAACACCTTCTAAAAATTACCTCTGGACATGAATGTGACTCTCGACTTCTGTGTTCAACGCTGAAATAAAAAGTACACACAGGTCGGCTGAAGCAAAGTCTACAAAGTCAACAGAGTTCTGGACAAGTCTTTTATCTATGTCTTACCAGAAAACTCCCTTGCAGCCATCGCACACAAAGGGCAAAAAGTCTGCAGATAAATCGTATATATTAATTAATATGATTTTAATTAATATTGCCAAGTGATTGTCACGTTAACTCGCTGGCAAGAAGCATAGGCAGCATGAGTCATGGTCCTGTGAGATTTCCTATTTATAATATATGTTGCTGAAACACCATATGCAACACTGTGATTATGTTTCAGATAGTCACAAAGCACAGTTCAAAACATTTCAATATTACAATTTGAATTGCAAATATTTTATTGATTTTTTTCTCTATGATCTATCTACAACCAGCTTCTAGACTTCTCATGCTATATAGAAGACTAGCTATGTAGCTACTGCTAATGTTTGCACGCTCGAACATAGGAATGCAGTGCTATAATCGTGACAGTGGCGAAAAAGTCCAGAGATATTTATGTCTCTTGTATCGTAAAGATGAAAGAACACACCTTTCTGATTGCAGGTTTTGAGCCGGCAATGTTCACCAATGTCCAGTTCAGCCATGACGGTCCAAAATGTCAACATGAACTTTCACCCCGTCAAATGAAAACCACGTGACACCCAAGGGATTTGTGTAGCTGTCTTCATTAATAATACGATACATTGACTTTATTGTATCAAGTTGCCTTTATCGTCAATTTGACATGAACCTTGTTTAAGGAACATGGGCTGCTTTCACATTATCTATAATTTTTTTAATATTTTCTCGTTTTGAAATGTTTCAAATTACGTGTTAATATAGCAGGTAGACTATTTACTTTGACATTTCAAAAATTATACTCGGTATAAGTCTGGTTCAATGACAGCATATTCCTTTTTAACATTTAATCATTTTGTTTTTAAATTTTCTATTGATCTGAACAGCCTACCTATTACAGCTCAGTCTAACTTCAGGCGGTGTCAAATATCATGAAACGTCATCCAGGTGTGTGGTTGTTTGAATTGAAGTTGGAAAGCTGTCAGGCAGGAATCGGTGCCCCTGCCGCCACTTTTCTCTCCAGCAGTTCAAGAACGATTGCATTTTGGATCGCATTTGAACAGATAGAGTGCAAAATGAGTAAAATTTCTAAAATGTTTAAAGGGAGCTCCTCGGGTTCTCCTAGCTCGTCCAAATCGAGACACAGGGGACATCGCACCGGACCTTCCCCCCAGGAAGCCATTCACAGACTCCGGGAAACAGAAGAAATGCTGACAAAAAAGCAAGAGTATCTGGAAAAGAAAATAGAGCAAGAAATTGCGATTGCGAAGAAGAACGGCATGAAGAACAAACGAGGTTTGTTTGTAGGCTATTTCATTTTCCAAGTTAAAAATGACCAACCTGTTCCAGGATCAGGGAATGTCACCCTAACGAAAATAAACCATAAAGGCAACAAAGAAACGACATTCCAATACAAGCAACGCCTAATCGACCAGAGAACAGTTAGTCCAGTGTTAGTCAATCATAATTACTTTGGTGTAGTTACATCTGTCTGGTCTGCACGCAGTGTTACTGGGGAACTTATAAACCGCAGTCTCTTGTTCAGCAGTAGGCCTAAAGACTTGAATGGTTGATTGCTGTAAATGGCCAAGCAAGGTCAAATCAATGCACTAGATGTTCCCTGAAATACTGTCAACTGTCTCTACTTCCCCATCATCCCCTAGCTGCCCTACAGGCTCTGAAGAGGAAGAAACGCTTTGAGCAGCAGCTCACCCAAATCGATGGCACCCTGTCCACCATCGAGTTCCAGAGGGAGGCGCTAGAGAACGCCAACACCAACACAGAGGTGTTGAAGAACATGGGCTTCGCAGCCAAGGCCATCAAGAGTGTCCACCAGAACATGTGAGTGACCTGAACATCTGTGGACAGGTGTTTATAATCCTACTTAAATCAACGAGGATAGTTTACTGCAGACTAATGGGGTACAAACATGATAGCGCACATTGGCGTAGGAACTGGGGGTTTAATACTAGAAAATGCTGTATGTGTCGCCCACCGGAAAATGAGCCTACACCGCAGGGTCAAAAAAGTTTACATTTGGAACTTTTATTTTAAAAGCACGACCCCCCCCCCCCCCAATGTCAAAGTCAGTCCTATGCCCTTGATAGTGCATGTATTTCTCTCCATCTCTCCCAGGGACCTGGATAAGATAGATTCTCTGATGCTGGACATAACGGAGCAGCAGGAAGTAGCGCAGGAAATATGCGATGCTATCTCGCGACCTTTCGGCGAGGTGTTTGATGAGGTAAGAGACCTACCTGTTAACCTGTCCTCTTCCACACCGTTACTATATTTGCCTTCATTTAGTATGAGTAATCACTTCACGTAAGACCTAGTGATGTCTTCCAGTCCAGGGTTTCCCAACCTTGGTCCTCAGGGAACACCTGTCCTGCATGTTTTAGATGTTTCCTTGCTCCAACACACCTGATTCAATACCGTTCATTTGAATCAAGTATGTCGGAGCAGGGAAACATCTAAAACATGTAGACCCGATGTTCCCTGAGGATCAGGATTGGGAAAACACTGTTCCAGTCAGAGGAGTGTCACCTGGGTCTTTGTTTCATTTACATTTAGTCATTTAGCAGACACTCTTATCCAGAGCGACTTACAGCAAGTACAGGGACATTCCTCTTGAGGCTAGTAGGTTGAAGTGCCTTCCCATGTTGCCTCAGCCGGGAATCAAACTGGCAACCTTCTGATCACTAGACTGACACCCTAACTGCTCAGCCACCCTGATTCTCTCATCTCTACAGGATGAGCTCCTGGCAGAACTGGCAGAGCTTGAGCAAGAGGAACTGGAGGAGAGCATGAAGAACATGGGCAGACTGCCTCGTGTGCCGTCCTCCAAACTGCCCTCCGTTCAGCCCAGTCAGCGCACCAGTAAGTATGAGCCGCCTGTACATGCCTGTACTGGAACCATTACGCCACAACATCAGAGGCTCAGCAAGCATGCTGTCTCTTCAAAATAAGTAGTGTAGAGTCATTTGTTATAGAGCATTCCATTGTAGAAATGGTTATCTGGACGCAGTTTTCAAAATCAAGACATTTCAACTCCCATCCAGAATGATCTGAGTTCTCAGCCCATTTTCTTTAACTGAGAATGACTTTGGGACGTGTGTGGAAAACGTCTCGATTTTGAAAACAGTGTCCAGAGGACGACCTCTGACACCTTTTGTACTATGTTGTCTTTTGTTTGTTTTACAGAATCCAAGAAGAGGGTGGACGATGACAGCGACATGAAGAAGTTGTCAGCCTGGGCGACTTAATATGCGCACATACAAAAACACGCACATAAAGTCTCGCACACTCCAACACATACAGTCTAGAAATGAAGGTTAATATGAAGGTTTCTTCTTTCTCTTTTGAGAATTTTATAAGTGTATTCAGTTTCTTCGTCTTTTGTTGTAGCCTGTAATGGATACGTTTGGGGAAATGTTTGGTAGACCAGGCATACAATAAGTAGGCCAAAGTAACTTCCCTTGGTCTTTTATATCTGTGTGGTTTCTTGAATGTGCTTTTCTATGCTTTACTATCAGAAATAAATAAGTTACATCATTTTGTCAGGTCAATGACAGGTTATTTGTGATACAGTGATGTTATTAGTCTGAGATTGATTTTTGTAAATACATGTATCAATGTGACTTAAAAATAAATAAAGTATGCTGCATATCTGAAAGTAGTGTGTTGGGTATTACAAGTTGGGTCTTAAGCATTTATTTTCAACGTATGATCGCTGTGCACTGCGTTACTGTACTGCTGAGCAGCAATACCAAGGAAGGGGGCACCATACTTCACTCTTGAACACGTACTTGTATTGTCCCGCCTGTCAAGCAGGAAATCCTTGTAGGGATTAGACTAAGAGCAACCTGCGGATGAAAGGAGCCTAAACCCACACCTTAAAACGTACGATCAAAACAGTATGGAAGGAGATCAACCTGGACAATCAACAGGTGGGTGTTCCTAAAGCTACATAAACGCGTCGTTGAACAAACTTTCTAAGAAATTGTGCTTTCGCGTCAGTAGTTTTCGGGTAGGGGCTAGTTTGCTAATAAGGTTTTACGTCATGCATCGGACCGGCAAATGACACGTCGCTCGTTAGATCGTCGTTTAATTTCTCGTAGTACACATAATTAAACAAACTTTGGAATACATCTAAAAGTAGATCTGATTCGTGATATCTGAATTCCTCCCTACTCTTCAACTTGAAGTTCAAGCTAAATCGCCCATGTCTATTAAAGTTGTCAGTGTAGTAGTCGACAACCATTTGGATACATTATGAACAAGGTCGTATTATTTACGTTTTAATTATTGATGTTATGAAGCTATTACTAGTCTATTATAGTTACTTTAAAAAACAACAATCAATGCTAAGCACTTTTACTTCAAAACAGAATGTTATCTATTATTCGGCTACACCAGAGTAGCAGCACTGAAGTAAGTTACAACTACAGCGATCATTGGTGTGTTGAAAGGCTGAATTACAAATACATTTTACAGAACGGATCCCAAAATGATTGTGTCACATTGCAAAAAGACTTGAAATTGTGGTTGTGGTCTTTCTTTGATTAAACCTCAGTATCTCCTGTTCCCTCAGTAGAAGATGTTCTTGACCCAGCAGAGGAGGAGAAGCGGGCGGCAGAAGCTGCCCGTGAGGCCAACCGTCTTCCAGAGATCCGCCTGGTTCTTCTAGGCTGGCGGTGGCCTGGGAAGAGCCTGACAGGGAACACCATCCTGGGCCACGAGGAGTTCCGTCTGGAGCGGGCCGCTGAGTTCTGCGTCAAGCGTGAGACGGAGGTTTCCAGCCGCCGTGTGACGGTGGTGGACACCCCCGGCTGGTTCTCGGTCCAGGACACGCCACCCGTCTACCAGAAAGAAATGCTCCGAGGGGCCTCCATGTGCCCGCCGGGACCCCACGCCTTCCTGCTCATCATCCCGGTGGGCATGTTCACGGAGGTGGACCGCGCCCGCATCGAGGAGCACCTGGGCCTGTTCGGGGAGCGGGCTTGGAGGCATACGATCGTGGTGTTCACCTGGGCGGAGGTCCTGAGGTCCATTTCCATTGAGAGGCACATCCGCAGGGAAGGCAAGGAGCTGCAGTGGGTGCTGGAGAAGTGCAAAAGGAGGTACTACGTCATCAATAACTGCATCTTCGGGGAGCACCCTCAGCTGCTGAAGCTCATGGAGAAGGTGGAGAAGATGGTGGCGGAAGAGGGGGGCTTCTACAACCCTGAGGAGGCCGCGGAGGAGAGGAAGACTGTGGACCAGAACCAGAATCAGAACCAGAACAGTACACTTGTGGGTCGAGAATTAGGGGCCCGGCCAAAGCAAAACTCAGCAGTGGGTTTAGCCAAAGCCATGGATGTGGACCCATCCCATAGTAAGTGTTTTGCTTTGTATTGACAGTCAACATCAGACTTTACTGTGACCTACGCGTCATACGTGCATTTTCTTGTACTTTAGAGAAACACATTTTATAAGTGTTGCATATCCATCTAGGTGACATGATTTGAACAATACCAAACTTTCCAACTGGGTTACGCTTATACATGTTAGACAAGTTTCCTCAGTTTTTCTCTTCTAACCCCACCTATGCTCTCCTCTGTCTGCCTGTCTGTCTGTGTGTCAAACTGTGGTGACATTAACCCGGGATAGGACCAGGGTGTGCCATAGCTGCACCCATCCTGTCCTTTTTAAGAAAACAAGTTCCCGTCAGAAGTACAGATGTATTCAGTGATTGTCACTTATCTATTATTTCCTTGTTTTAGATTCAGTGGATGCACTGACCGGCTGATCGGCTGGCTGACTGACTTGGCTGGCTGACTGGCTGACTAGCTGGCTGACTGAATTTTGGAGTGCCTCCGGATCGCCAACAGAACTGATCTGAAAACTACTGAAAATGCATAGATGAATGGGATCATTGGAAACGTGTATTTGGGGGGTTAACGTCTGAGCAGATGTTTGAAGTCATATCCTTGTGATGGTGCGTTGGGTAACAGCTACTCCACAGGAGACCCTAGTCTTAACTGACAGGATCTTAGAGGCTGATAGCCACCGAGTTTTATTATATATCAGGTACCTTTTTTGTCAGGTACCAGTAAAATGATCTGAAACATTTCTGTTTCTGCCTCCCGTCCTTGAGGAAATGCTTGGTGAAATAATGCGCCCCTTCACACCAAACTGCTGCTCCCTACGCTGTCAGCTGTCATGTTTAGGTAGAGCTAGCTTTGTTAATGTCCAGGAATGGGAGATTATGATCAAACCTGATTTAGGACCAGAACTGCAAGAGATCTCGTGATCTGTGGGACGGGAGTGTAACTCGATACAGGAGTTGATGTCTGTCTGACATCTGGGAATAGCAAATATATATAGTGGAGTGTATAAATATATATGTATATATTTATACACTCAACAGCGGTAAAGTAAACTAAGGATAGAACACACACACAAAAAAAATATTGTTTGGGAAAAGGTTAGTCAGGTCACCGGCTAAATTGTGACCAATCTTAGGAATGTTTCCTGTTTTAAATGTATCTTAATATTTATGTGATTATTATATTCATTGTGAAGACCCTCTTTAGACACATACAGCCATTATATATTTATGATTGTTCTGGGTGTCTTGTAAGCACAGTTACCGTGTTGTATGTCCAAAATATATTATTTGAAGGTATCCAACAACGAATGTTTTAATGATTCCAATGCTGTTACAGTACTGTATACTACTGTATAAATATGACCCAAATACTAACCAATGTACTTCAAAAACGAAAAATAATATTCATTTTGCTTTCACCACAGCCAATATTCTCAGCTCGAATTGCACATTCACTGACCTAATGTCCTAGTGCATTTGGCTCAAACACCGTTGTTCATGTGTTGATATGACATGTAAACATATATTCTTAAATTATTGGTATTTGAATGTAACATGTTACAGGGCTCTGAATAGAGTCGGAACAAAGAAAGTGCAGAGATATCAATGTTACAATGTTTCAGGTTACTTTGAATAATGTATGAAGATACAGGAAGGTATAAAACTTGTAGACATCCCGGCCTGCATAGTGAAACTATGGCAGTCTTCCTTTCAGCTGAAGCTGACTTGTTTGAATGTGAGAACGCTCCTTCTGTTGTTGTAGTATTGCTGTTAGAGCCCCACTGTTTTTCTTATGTAACCAATTAAAGCTTTATATTTTCAGTTAAACGTTTCCGTCTTTCAAAATGGCATAATTTCAACACGAAGGAAACTCCTGCGTTGGTCATGGCTGATGATTCTCACTTCCTCAAGGATCCTCAGAAAGACTGCCTACCTCAACTGGATTCTGTCCTTTATCTTGTTGGGGGAGTCAAGTGGGGGGCAGTCAGGTGGCTTGGTGGTAAGGGTTATGGCCGAGTAATCAGAAGGTTCCCAGTTCAAATTCCGGCCAATGCCAACATGATATTGTGTCTTTGGGCAAGGCATTTCACCCTACTTGCCTCAGGGGGAATGTCCCTGTACTTGCTGTTAGTCGCTCTGGATAAGAGCGTCTGCTAAAAAGACAAGAAAAATAAAGAAATGCAATAATAATCAAGAAAACACATAAGGTTAGTTTCAGGTGAAACGAGGGTTGATGGGGAATCGTGGCACGTTACAATCGGTTAGGGTGTCGGACTAGTAATCAGAAGGTCCCAGGTTCAAACCCTTGCTGGGTCAACATGATGTTGTCTCCTTGGGCAAGTCACTGTCACCCTACTTGCCTTGGGGGAATGTGCCTGTGATTGCTGTAAGTCGCTCTGGATAAGAGCGTCTGCTCAATGTCTGGATGTAAATGTTGATTGTGGTTAGGCCTATTAGTGAGAAGGGTGAGAAGGTACTGACATGGAGCCAGCCACATCCTAGAGACTTATTAGCCAACGTAACCCTAGTTAAAGTGTCTTAATCAAATCATCTTGTGGGTTAAATTCTGAGACAGCTATCGAGATAGTCTGTTTTAGCAGTTCCTCCACCAGATGGCAGTAAGACCATACTGCTAGGAGACCTTAAATTAAAACATTAGAAGTAGGTTTGATCTGCCCGTGGAGTGTCATAACACTTAATGCAGTCTCTAATTACACCCACAGCTACAGTATTCAAACAGATCAATGCTACCCTTGAGGTTTTACACAATATCCCTTGGGAGGGGCAACTTCTCTCATTTCCAATGTACCATCTAACCCCCCCCCCCCCCCCACACACACACACACACACACACACACATCCATCCCTGCTGAGCTCAGCTTTGAAGCCCGCTAGCTCAGGATGTCTCAGGTGTGCTGACAGGCAGCTCCACACCTCTGAGGGAGCACCAGGGCAAGGCAGCAGGCACCGAAAGGGAAGAAGCTTTCAGTAAATCCCCAAGATCTGCACAGCAGGGCTCTTTCCAGTGATGTCAGGTCCAGTGGGAAGATGCCATTTGCAAAACACCGAGGCCCATCTGAGAACTCATATTTATGCTACTCAGTGCTGTGTCTGAGGCAAACAGGGTGAAGTGCCTTGCCCAAGGACACTCCATCACGTTGAGTCAGCCAGTGTTTGAACCAGGGAACTTCTGATTACTAGCCCAATACCCTAACCGACTGCGCTACATCAACCCTCGTTTCACCTGAAACTAACCTTATGTGTTTTCTTGTCAGCCCTGTAATGCGCCAATCAGTCCTATTGTTAGTTGGTTGGTACTAGCTCCATCATCACTGTTACCTGATTAGCGTGTTGTCGTGTAAACTGTGTACCTGCTCAATTTCTGTCGTAGCAATTGCAGGACAAAAGACTCTGGATTTTATTGTACGAAGAAACATGGATAATGACATTTTAAACATTCTTTATTATTTCAAATGTAATCAAAACAACAGTAGTTACAGAAATTACAGACAGCTATGGTACTGTGCAATTTGAAGTTTTTCATCGTGTCCTTATACGTTTTGCGATAACTCCGGAACAAAACACAGGGTCACAGTTTTGAACCTCCACCCCCACACATCCCTGCCTGATCAAATCGCCATTCTGTATATTTGTGACAGATAAACATTGTAGCGATAGACTTGTACCTGTATATAATCGCATCGTTCAGTGGCAGGAAAAAAAAACACAACGGCGCACTGAGGAAGATGCAGCCTATTCCAGAAACAGTACAATTTTGCTCGCCCAAAACAATACCATTACAAGAAAATAAACGCAAAGTAACAAACCCCAAGCAAGGTTGAAGAGGAGAACATTTTTCCTCTCCAAAAACGGCTGAGATTTCATGAGAAGCAGATGTTTTCAAAGAGCTTGCAAACTGTACTCCTCCACAGGGGGTGAACTGCCCCCCAACTCCCGGCTTAGAGAGGCCATCAGCCACCGAGCAGAACCGCCCCCCCCCCCCCCCCCCCCCCCCCCCCCCGGCTCTACCGGTCCTTTGAGATCTGTTTACTCTTCCCATTAGACTTTGCGGGGAGTCCTAAAAGCGTTGCTCTTGTGCAGAGAGGCTGTGAAATTACAGGGATGTGCTGAGCAGAGCGGCAGAAGGAGGGGCGAGGACTGGTGACCCCACAGAGCAGGGCTGCTTCCGGATAGAGGCTGCTGCTGTCTGATGTAGGAGCGTGCGATGAATCATGAAAACCATACCTGTGTTTGTATGGCTCACTGTGAGTCTAAAGATCTTAGTGCAGATGGCAGATGTTGGGGTTTTTCTTGATGGAGGTTAGGCTGTGGTAACGAGGGGCGTGGAACAGGGAACTATGGGACAGCCATGGGCTTGAATGACGACAAGTGTATGTGCAGAATATTAATTGAGCCGCTTTGCAATAATTTCTATGGTTTATGTTGAAATGATTCTTTGGTCTCCAGTGCAATGGAAATGTGTGGGTCCAGATGGAGTTTTATATTGCACATTTTATGTCACTTGTCAGCTAAAACTGTATATGTCATACAAGCAAGACGTGTGTCTAAGATTTGTGTTGTTTGTATTTGAAAGAGTGATATAAATCACAGTTGCTCACAGTTTGATTTAATCGATGCATAAAAGCATGGTATATTGATCTGCATCAGCAGCAATTGAAACCTTATTCCTGGTTCAAACAAAAACAAAATGAGAAAGAATATATGGAAGGGCACTCAAAAGTAATACATAATCATTTCCTAATAATATATGTACTAATTTCATTAACAACCTGCAAATGTTTTTGTTTTTGTCTGTCTACAAAGGTGACCCTGGTATACGTTGCTATGTTTAAATGACGTGGACTAGCCACTAGTCAAATCCTCTAGAGATCCGTAACACTAGCTCAGTCCATTACAATCTCGCTCTACAAACGCAAACAGCACGTCCAATTGCTTTCTCAAACCACATTTACGACACGCAAAAAGATCTGACTTGTGCGAGCCACCGAAATACATTTCAACCAATGAGCATCAGTCATACAGAGCCAGCTCAAACATTCCAAGCCTTAAAAAAAGTGGATGTCAAATCAGACACACACACACGCATGAACATGAACGCACACACGCACACACAAGCGCCTGTCTTGTCATTTTGCATTATTACCAAACAATATTAGTCAAACTATGTGCATGGGAAACAACACTGTATAAAAAAATTGCACGGAAGTAGCGAAAACAATGTCAAATTAAAAGAAAACATTTCTCTCTTTCACACACGCAATCTTGCACAATCAAACGCACGCACACACACACACACACACACACTGAATAGCGTAATCCTTACCTTTTAAGGATCAATTGAATAGTGAAAAGAGAATTCACAAACTGCTTAAGAAAAGTTAACCACTCAGTAATAGAAGAACCAGTCATCTTTGTTGCAAAACTCAAGCAAATCCACCTCTCTCAAACAACTGAAAGCCTTGGCTGTGTGTTTCCCTCACCCCCCCCCTGCCCCAGCTGTAAGCATGCAAGGCATCAGGGTCTACACTGCATCCCACTGTTCTGCTTTACTATGTAGCCTGTAGAGAACAAGTCCAAGGCATCCATATAACTGTACTAGAACTCCAGGTCATATCACACATTTCACAACAAAAAGTTCAGTAAAAGCATAAAAAAAGCATAAAAAATTGAACAAGCCCCCCCCCCCCCCACACACACACACACAAAAAGAATATACAAAGGCCTATATAACCCAGAATCTCTGTGCACATACTCTGTATTGTTTCTGAAAAATATACTGTATGTATAGTTATATTCACTACCACTCCCTTAGGCACATCAGCACGATACCACGGGCAGTTAGGCTGTACAACCACTCAATGGCTACAGGAAACCCACCAGAACCAAGGCTCCACGCCCCTCTCTCCGCCCCCCCCCCCACCCCCCAACCCCCCCACCCCCCGAGTGTGTCCAGCAGCCGCAGGGACAGTGAGCTCTCTGAGGCATGGAGCTCAGATAGAATCAGTTCTGAGTTTTTCCTGGAGCACGGTCCCCTTGGCAGCAGGGGGGAGGGGGGAGGGAGCAAACTCACCCACATCATCTCTCTGGGTTACCGGATTTGTTCTGGCGCTTTGTGGAGGGTCCACCGAGGCTGAAATCCCCCCCCCCCCCCCCTCCCCATCCCAACCAGAAGCAGGGCGAGCGAGTTTGGTATCTCAGAGGGAGGTGAATGAGGTGAATCTTACGAAAGGATGTCTCTTCCCAGCATACTTTGTCCCCGTCGGCACCTCAAAGTCATAGTTCAGTCAGCGCGCTAGGTCAGGTCCTCCATTTGGGGGTCAGTACCGGTGCCGGAGGAAAGATCGCTGTGGGGGTGCACGAGAGGGAGGAGGAGGCAAAAGCGGCAGGGGGGTGGGCATAGAGATGTGGAGGGCGGTGGGTGCGTGTGTGTGTGGAGACCCCCTACCCCCCCTCCCCCATCCCCTACCCCCCGCCCCCCTGTCCCGCTCAGCACTGCTCGGACTCAATGAAGCCCTCCTTCTCCTGACCCATGTGCTCCACCTCAGCGTAGGCTGGGTGCCCCGATCCTCGGCGGAACTTCATGGCCGGCCACCTGCTGGGACGTCTCTGGAGGGACCGGAGGGAAAGAGACACACAGAGAGAGAGAGGAAAGGTCAAGGGATGCTTTCTTTGCTAAATACTATAATTATTGTAATTTAATATTGTAATCTTTTTAATGTTTTTATTTTATTTTATAAAAAATGAATGGACCGAATCTTCTGTGAAGATTCTGAATCTTGTGTGTCTGAAATAACAGAGTGCCGGTAATAAACTGCGAGCTACTAGTGGTGCCAAAGACTGAGTCAAGCTGAGTGAAAAATACCTCAGTGAGAGTACTTATTCAAACTTGTTAGGGTTAGCTCATTGGGTGATATGGACCTTGAAGAGAATTTGTAAGTCATCTATTAAAGTGGTATTTGAACATCCATCACTCTCCTTACATCGGCAAAACCAAACACATAAAAACTGGGCCAATTCATCCGTCAGACCTTCACAAATGCCTTCACAGGCATTTATCAGCAAAGACCATGAAAAGCCAAAGCCTCCTGCAAAAGTCATGCATATTTTATGAGTCAGGGAAAGCGCTGTCAAGAAATATTGCACTAACTGTACATACATGTAACTCTGTAAATTCTGTTAAATACTGTAGCCTCTTGTACAATACAGCTGTACATTTGTCTTAAATCACTTTAATCTGTACATACCCTGTATATTCTGACTGTACATACTGTGTATATTCTGAGTATACAATTACAAGTATATTCTGTTGTAACTTTTACACTTCTGGTTGGATGCTAACTGTATTTCGTTACCCTGTACTTGTACCTGTGTAATGACAATAAAGTTGAATCTAATCTAATATTGGCCTCCACGTACAAAAAGGGATCTTAGAGGGACATAAAGAGTTCAGAGGGTTAGGTTTGTTTTTTCGCTTCGAGGCACAGGTGTCCTTTTTTGGATGGATATGACCTTGAGGAGCAGGTACCCTGCCTGGGTACGTTACGATAGCAAGGCTCTCAGATCTGACGGTCAGAATCCTTCTCCAGCCCTCCTGGAAGCTTCCGGAAAACCTCTGTTCGTCGTTCGGGTATGTCAAAGGTCACTGCTCGTGAACCACAATAGCAGACAGTCTGCAGCACAGGGACGACTAGACTGAGCAGACAGTTCAAGTTTTCCAACTTCGGAGATGTTCTGGGTCATCCTGGGATATTTCAAAGTTGGTGGACACGCACTCCCAGCCGTACACTTGACACCTCCAATCAACCTTCATCCAGAATTCACGGAGACTTCATTCAGCATTTCTTCGACACTGCATGAATTGCATAATTCATGGTTTACGCCGAGGGGGGGGGGGGGGGGGGTGTTGGGGGGGGGGGGGGGGGGGGGCGCGCGACAACGTAACCTTCGGCATGCTGCGCTCACCTCGATGAAGAAGAGGCTGGCGGCGGAGGTGGGGTGGTGGTAGACGTAGACGGTGACCAGGACGCCGGCGACCATGATGACCGTGACCATGAGGACGCCGAGGATCAGCCCCGTGTGGAGGGGGTGGGTGCCCGCGGTGCGCTCAGCGGCGCTGTCAGCAGGCATGGCTGCAACGAAGCAGAATACACTGGATGAGTCTCAATGAAAAAACAGAGAGAGGGAAAGAGCAAGTGGAAGAGAGGGAGGGAGGGAGGGACAGACAGAGAGAGAGAGGGAGAGATGGAGAGAAGGAGGGAGACAGACAGACAGACAGACAAAGAGGGAGGGAGAGAGAGAGAGAAAAAGAGACAGACAGACAGACAGACAGAGAGAGAGAGAGCGAGAGAGAGAAAGAGAGAGAGACCGACAGAGAGAGAGAGAGAGGGAGAGAAAGAGAGAGGTAGAGGGAGAGAAGGAGGGAGACAGACAAACAGAGAGAGGGAGAGAGGGAGGAAGGGAGAGAGAGAGAGAGAGAGAGAGAGGGAGAAAGAGCGGGAGAGAGACAGAGAAAGAGAGAGGGAGAGAGGGAGGGAGAGAGACAGATAGACGGAGAGAGAGAGAGCGAGAGAGAGACAGGAGACAAAGAGATGGACAGCAGGAAGGGGATAGCACAGCAAACATGGTCAAGAGTAGAAGGGGAGCGATGAAGGTGAGAGAGAGTCCGATGAGACAGAGACAGGTAGACAGACTAATGTCTCTCTGACAGAGAAGGGCAGACAGACAAATGGTTAGAGGGAGAGACAGGGGCAGAGAGAGTGTTTTCTGACACCGAACACATTTGTGGATTCATTTGGCTGCAGTTCTCCTTTCCAACAGTAGGGGGCACAAGCCTTTCATCTGTTCCTGCCTCTCACCCTCTCGCCAAGGGGGCTCATGTCATCATAAACACGCCTGGCGCTCGCGATGAAAACGTAATTTGACCAAATGTCACGATATCGAAACGACACGCGGACGTTGTTTAGTTTCACAGCGTAACCATAATCACTCTGGAGCCCCCCACCCCCGTCGCCCCCCCCCACCACCCCCCCCCCCCCCCACTCGCTCCCCCCCACCCCCGCGAGCCACAACACAGACGAGTGACAGGAAGCAGTTCAACCTCTCCGAAGTTAATTGCGTTCTTTTTCTTTCTTTTTCTTTTTTTCTTCTTCTTCTGTTTTTCGGTGGTGAACCCAAACAGGAAACAACACCTCAGCGTTTTCAGAATGCTGCAGTCAACGACAAAAAAATAAAAGCTTTTCGCAAAAAACACACAGGCCTTTTTCCTTTGCCTTTTGCTATGGAAAATTCCGGGTTTGTGCTCTGGCTTCATTTTGAGCCGTTAGCGTAGCCAGCTTAGACGACCATTGTTGCGGTCTGCTTTGCTATTCATGAGCGTTCTTGCTCACAAGGCAGCGGCAGGAGATAAATCCAAGGTTAGAGGGATGGAGGGATAGGAGAATGGTGGGGGGGGGGGGGATTGGGGGAGAGGCGAGTTTATGGATGCTGATGGAGAATCCTATCAGGCGGATGTCTGTGATGGTAGTCTCGTCTGATAAGGAGCTCGGAGGAAGCGGTGTCATTACGGTGTCCTACAGAGAGCCTTGAAGTCCTGGATGGGATGCACCATCCACAGGATGCACCATCCACAGGCCCAAAGGAGATCCATGCTAATGTGGAGGCCTGTTGATCCTCAACTCACTCAAGCAGACCGCTAGCAGTTAGCGGCGACAGCTTCCAAAAATCAAGGGCGATTAACACTCATCATTCACATTTAGTCATTTAGCGGACGCTCAGGGTATATTGATGTATATTCATTTACATATAAATATATCAACTTTGTGTTTGTGTCTCATCCTATGATAATTGTTCCAATGTGTTTGTCTGCATCCTCTGCTATAAAACACTCCTTTGGAGGCTGTTCGTTTTCTAGAGGTCAATTCAGACATGGTTGATGACAAAAGAAAAGGTTGGCTCTCGGCGATTTGCGCTAATAAACACAAATGGAATGTTTGCACTACCTCACGGCACACGCTGGCGTCAAAACGTTGCCGTGCTGAAAATGAGATCGGGGAGGAAATTCAGCCAAGCTGCAAAAAGGGTTCCCGTGTGGCCAGACGCTGAAAGCTTGTTGTCAACCCATCTCCTCTCAGGAGAGGGTGAGTCCTCCAGAGCTGCTCCTGCCCCACGCAGAAGGAGAGTCTCCCTGAGAGGGCAGAGAAGGAGGCGTCTGGGCCCTGAGGCTGAGGGGCCTGCCCCTTCGGCCCCACGCTGGGACTTCCTCAGGGTGTGTCACGCAGGAGGAGCTGGGAGGAAGCGCTGAGTAGAAATACTTGCGGCCCCGCCAAGAGTTCTGGTGCCCAGATTCCGGAGTCGCTCTTCCCAAGAGGAGGGCCACATCATGATGCAGATCCCAGTGGATCACCTCTTGATCAATCCAGAACCTATCGATCAATTTCCTGTGTCTTATCAACATTGTAGTCTTCTGACAGTGTCTTTCTCGTTCAAAAAAACTTACTTTGATTCACAAATGAATACATGTAAATGTAGTTTGGTATTCAAATTGTCTTTACTGTACTGTTACTGGACCAGTAATTAAGGCCAGTTTTACCGTAATTAATTATTAATTAAAAAGTAAACATGGTCATTTGTATGTGACACTTACCCAGGGCCAAATCCTAAACTTTACAGACACAAATCTAGCTAGTTGGTTTGCAACCTGTGAGGTGCCAGTGGATGGATGTCAGCAAGTCAGTAAGAATAAAAGTTAATAGACCGAATCCTCCATTGTTAGAGCGATCTCATTCTCCCCGATCTCATCAGCTAATGCCTGTGACTGAATAAAAAAGACACAAATCCACTTGCAGCATCAGCTGGCCCAGAAACATTTTCTCCTTTCGGACAGATACAAGCAAAAATGGCCGGTTTGATTTGTCTTCTTTTTCGGGGGAGGAACACAATGAAGTCCAACAGCTCTCACCTCTGGTTAGAGCAACACAGAGCAAAGCCTGGGCTCGCTGTTTGCTTGAGATGTTAAGCTGAATGACAGAGGGGGGGGGGGGGGGGGGGGGGGGGGGGGGTTATTCTAAGGTCTATCATAAAGAGAGAGCTAGAAGGTAGAGGGTGAGAGTGGAGAGAGAGCGAGCGCAGCCTTGCAGGCTATCAGGTGAGTTAACGAGCCTCCTGTGGTAGAGATACGGCTGCTACCAGAACTGACAGCCTGCCAGCAAACCGACTGCTTCTTTATCTGTGACTGGTGGAGAGGAGGAAGGGGGTGGGTGAAAGGGGGACGAAGGGCTGGGGAGAGCAGAAGAGGGGGGGAGAGGAGGAGGAGGGGGGGGGTGGTGAGAATAGGGATGAGTAGAGGGGTGGAAGGTGGATTGCATGAGAGTCAGACTGAAGCATTTCGCGTGGAATCTGTCTGAGCCTGGGCCAGTAGTTCTCAATTCCGGTCCTCAGGGCTCCACTGTCCACTGCATGTTTTAGATGTTTCCCACTTCCAACACACCTGATTCAAATGAATTGGTCCTTATGAAGCTCAGCAGAAGCCTGATAAGGACAATTTATTTGAATCAGGGGTGTTGGAAGGGCTGAAACATCTTAAACATGCAGGACAGTGGGCCCTGAGGACCGGGATGGAGAACCACTGGCCTAGACCGTGTGCTGGGCACCCTCTCGACTACTGAAACCCAGCCTGGGACACAGCCAAACCAAAAGTCTGTCAGCAGCTCAATCCATGCCCATTAAGGTCAAACCCATAGCCATGTGCTGTCTCTATTACAGCTCACACATTAAGGATAGGAGGCCGTAATGAACCCTAACGAAACGTGTAGGCTTCTCTCTACAGCAATAAAAACCCATTAGTGTTTGAGCGAGGATGAACCCCTCACATTCACCGGGTCTCCATTGGCTCCGCAGCTGGATTAGAGACGGAGGGAATGAGTTTAAACGCAATGCACTCACGCACGCACTTAGATTTGCACACTCACTCCGGTGAGAAGCGCATTCGAGGTCCCTGCTGTTGCGTATCTTATCATTGGAGTGGATAACCGTCTTGGCTCAGGGTCC
Source organism: Neosalanx taihuensis (assembly GCA_030340665.1). Taxonomy (NCBI): domain Eukaryota; kingdom Metazoa; phylum Chordata; class Actinopteri; order Osmeriformes; family Salangidae; genus Neosalanx; species Neosalanx taihuensis. Next base: position 8,396,116 of record CM059304.1, on the reverse strand, counting down.
GCAAACACACAGACCGGGCGGAAAAACTTCGCCCAAAACATGACGCATCTCGAGCTAGGGGATGTTCTGATCCAGAAAGGAAGGATATACGTCTGGAGTTTAAAACCCAGCAATCTGAAACAATGCCTGCACGTATGCGAACCAGTGTTCTATCATGAGCACCAGGGCAAACCAAGGATGTGAGCGTGCGATGGATCCAGTACAGTGGATCACTGGGAGAGTGAGAGAGAGAGGAGAGCACTGTGGTTTGGCTGCACCACGCTCGGGTTGCTCCCTCCCTCCCTCCCTCCCTCCCTCCCTCCCTCCCTCCCTCCCTCCCTCCCTCCCTCCCTTCGCTCCCTCCATTCCTCTCTCTTTCTCTCCTTCTCTCCCTCATCCTCCTCTTCCTCTTAAAATATGCTGTGAATTTGTTTTTATTAGCGTATCCGACTAAACCCTTAGGCCAGAACTCCGGGAACAAGGCAATGAGGTGAGCCAGCAACCCCCCACCCCCTACACAGCGACTCTCTCATGGAAGGACGATGAGACACATGGATTCCTCTCCAGCAGAAAACGAAACCTCGGATACGCCCCCCCCCCCCCACTTAGGAGCGGACATCGTGTGCAAACATCTGCTCGGCCCAGCCGCAAACGCATCGTCGCAGTTCTGCTCAGCTGACTCGACTTTCCCCAGTCGAAGTGAAGAAAATGCAAGAAAGATGCGCAGTCCTGTGTGCGGCCTTATCGACACAGCTTGCCTGTGGACCAGGCTACAGCAGGGTGATGGCTACACCTCTTCATCTCTTTAGCGACCTTCAGCTGACACTGACCTCAATGCGGGTGTCAGGTAGCCATTCCCCGGTAACACTACCGTGGAGCTTTGATAAACATGTTTAACCACGGAGCGCTCCTCCCCCCGCCTCCACTCTTTCTCCTGCCTCTGGCCTGTCTAGGCCCCATGATTGATATCTCCTTCCCAGAAAAGGTTCAGTTCACTGGGTGGCTGGATGACATAGTGGACTACCTGATTTAGCCCCAGTCATCTTTCCCTTGGCCTACCAGCCTCTAAGACCCAGGCATCAAAATGCAATCCGCTGCCCTGGACTAGAAAAATATACCGTGGTTGTAAATACCTGTAGTCTCCCTGACAAATAGGCACACGCGCACACCCAAACACCTCAACTGCCACACACACACACCCACATTGCACATAACACATGCACACACCTACAAACCAACACAATGCATTATTGTCGTACGACGTTGCCGTATCGAACAGGTTGCCCATTTCAAAACAGCACATGGAACATTTGTGGCTGCAGAGCATGGCAAGAAGCTTACCTCCATTGTCTTTCAGATGCAGGGCAATCTTGGTATCATCTGTGAAGAAGACAGAGAGGCAATGAACATCTTCTACACAAAATACTTATATAAATACTTATATTTTAGTACTTCAGTTGTACTACAAAGTAGTACTCTGCTGTTCTAATCCTACATACAGTCCTACAATCCTACATCAGTCTACTGATTGCTGATCTCCAAAGCAGAATATCAGCAATGTTATAATTTAAAAATACTTATATTTCATTTTAAGGCTGTTCATCCTTTTTCTCTTTTTTTTTCTAGATAATCTTTATATGCCAAAATGAGATTTACACTACACTTCAGATTATTATGATAAAAAATGAATGTGCTGAATATAATGCCATCGCATCCATAATTCAGCTCAATAAAATCAGTCTGGGGTTACGTTATGGTGAAATATGTAAATGTAGTTTGTCCTACTTCTCAAAGACAGCTAATGTGCATACAGTATACACACCAAAGAGCTCATGCAGTATGCAAATGTGGCATAAATTCATAAGCAGATAAGACATTACTCCTGTAACTTCTCTGATAAAAACCAGAGCTTTGAATATAAATTCAATTTCAAATAAAATCCTGCATTTCTTCGTAATGCAACTGTGAAATTAATCAGTTCATGAGATGAGGTGTGCGGAAAAAATGGGTTCCACTCAATGACCAATCCTATACAACTGTCATGAATATGGAAACATATCCTTGCTCTACTTGTTATGCTGAGCACAGTTAAGACCTTCTGTATCAGCAAGGCTGAAGTTAAAGCGACAGAGCAGATGGAGTGCTGGGGCACTCTAAGGAATGTACCGGAACTCCTCTGAGAAGAGAACACGCAGTTCATACAAATGTCAGCATTAAAAACAGAAAAGAAGGGAAATAAGAGTGAGAGAGGAAGGCGGTGGGAGAGGCAGAGGAAGAGAGAGCGGAGGGGGGGAAAGGTAGAGGAAGGGATTGTGTCAGCAGGGGAAGGGGGTGAGGAGGAAGAGGGAGGGAGCGAGAGGGAAGGGTAGGAACAGACTGAGAGACTATAGGGTTTCTCACACCTCGCAGACTCAAAGCCTCCTCTCAGCATGCTGCTCCGAACCACCCACGCCCCAACCTTGACCCCTGACCCCTGCAGCTGAGGGGGCCCCTGCGGAGTTAAAGTTCAAGCAACAGAGCACATACCACCGACAAACCCTCTGGCCCTTGATGCTGACACACACACGCACTCGCCTTAGAGGGGGGCATGCTTGCAAGGAAGTCATGTGGCGCAACTGGTTAGGTTGTCGGGTTAGTAATCAGAAGGTCCCTGGTTCGAACCCCGGCTGTGTCAACATGACATTGTGTCCTTGGGCAAGGCACTTCACCCTACTTGTCTCGGGGGGAATGTCCCTGTACTTTCTGTAAGTCACTCTGGATAAGAGCGTCTGCTAAATGTAGCATGCTACTTCTCCCTTTGTCTTGTCAGTCCCTATTCCACAGCAAGCTCCTAACCTACAGGATCAGTGCGTTTGTTTTGACTTTGAGCAGGGCACCCCAGAACCTTTGATCTGAGTTCAAACTGTATCACGCTGCATGGTGGCACTCTGACAGGACTGTGATTCTGCCACTATCCAACCAACCAAACCAAAGGAATAATGGAGTTTAGAGATCTACACAGCATGGAGCCGGGTCTGGACCCCACACCCTCCTGGGGTTCTTCTGATGCGACTGCGATTTTACCATAATCCAACCAACCAAACCAAAGGAATAATGGAGTTTAGAGATCTGCACAGCATGGAGGTGGGTCTGGACCCCACAACCTCCTGGGCCGCGACGGAAACAGAGCAGGAACTCTGCTGGGACACTGTGGGCTGCAACCTCCAGCTTCATTAACAGTGCTGATCCAGCACTTGCGCTAGGATTACCGAATGAGCAACTCTCTAAAACAACAGTAGCTGTCTAAAAAGTAGTGTGAAAGAGAATCCTCTGTTGCGAGGGGATTGGTTCAACATTAGTAGGGGTAAAGATGTTGGCATTGGAACCGGGGTGGTGGTGGTCCCCAATGTACGACATTGCTATATGTCGCCCCCCCCCCCCCCCCCCCCGCCTTTCCCACCCATAATGAGCCTATACCGGCAGGGTAAAGAAAAGTCTAAATGTTTTACTTATTTTGAAAGCGCGCCAGAGAAGATATCAGGTTGTGCCAGCAAATCTGTTCCCACCTATATTCATATATAAGTCAATCCTATCCTCTTGGGTAAAGAGGTGTGGGAGACTATGTCTATAGATGAATCAGACAGTATGTTCCTAAATACTGTGTCCAGACCTGACTACAGCACTGCTCTTCTTATAACAGATATGTGGCACAGTCGGTTAGGGTGATGGTCTAGAAATCAGAAGCTACCCGGTTCGAAACCCAGGTTTCAACATGACGTTGTGTCTTTGGGCAAGGCACTTCACCCTACTTTCCCCATGGGGAATGTCCCTGTACTTGACGTAAGTTGCTCTGGATAGGTGCGTCTACTATGCGACTAAATGTAAATGTAAATAACGCTATTTATCATCCCAAGCATCTATTCACGCAGTTCAACCGACTCAAGGTTTAGCAAAAGAAAATTGGCCATTGACCAATTGAATTTTAACTCGTAAAGCCGTTTAAAAAGCATAAGCCAATTAGGAATCACTCCATGAGATAGTGCTCAGGCCCCAACCTACTCTTCATACAGTCCACAGGCTTTTAGCGCTGATTAAGCCGTTAGCATTACACTGTGACACAGCACATTCGCTCAAACGTTACACCCAGGGTAGAACTGGATAGAAGCGTCAGGACGACCAAGCTCCCACGCCTCTCAATCTCTGTTCAGCGTCGCGTTCGTGCTGTGTTTTTTTTTTAGGAGATGAATCTGTCGTTTATGTCGTTCGATGTCCGCAAAGCTGTCAACCGGGAAATAAACCGAAAAACAGGCATCATCAATCGAGCCTCCATCTGCAGTTCTAACTCTCGGTGGAAGGCAAATAAACGTAAACAAACTCAGAAGGGGCACCTTGACCGCTTCTCGCTGCGTCAGCTGGAGAACTCTGGACCGTTTGTTCTCGCTCAGCAGGGATTTGTGCTAGATAACTCTGCGAGGATATTGACGGGAGCTCTGGAATGCGTTAGGAAGCTGCCCACTCTGGTGGTACTAATCAGGGAGCTTAGTACTGCCTGGAAGGCTGGGTGTGGTCCCTGGACAGGCATCAGGGCAGTACAGGACCAGCCTGGAAGGCTTGGGTCTGGGCCCTGTACAGGGCTCTGGAGGGCCTGGGTGTGGCCCCTGGACAGGGCTTTGGAGGGCCCGGGTGTGGCCCCTGGACAAGACTCTGGAAGGCCTGGGTCTGGGCCTTGGACAGGGCTCTGGAGGGCCTGGGTGTGGCCCCTGGACAGGGCTTTGGAGGGCCCGGGTGTGGCCCCTGGACAAGACTCTGGAAGGCCTGGGTCTGGGCCTTGGACAGGGCTCTGGAGGGCTTGGATGTGGCCCCTGAAAAGGGCTCTGGAGGGCCCAGGTGTGGCCCCTGGACAGGGCTTTGGAGGGCCCGGGTGTGGCCCCTGGACAGGGCTCTGGAGGGCCCGGGTGTGGCCCCTGGACAGGGCTCTGGAGGGCCTGTTGCTAAGAGGCTGGCAGGCTCCGTTTGCAGGAGGACAGGGGAAAGAGTTGAGAGAGAAGTGGAGTGGAGAAGTGGAGGGGAAATGGGGTGGCGCTTTGCAAAAGCTGGGCTGGACATGGTGTAACGATGAGGCTAACTTGAGGGATTGGTAGAGAGAGAGAGAAAGAGAGCATGTGTATGTGCGTGAATGGAAAGATATCTGGGTTCAATCACAACAAGGTCTTTATCAAATTCCTCACTCTTTCAGTCACATTTGATTTGCACCGACAAAATCCAGCTCTCAACCTAATTATTTCCGATGAAAGATTCATCTTTCTGGAACAAAGACTTCTGGACATTTGAAATATGACAAAACTGTTCAGAATTCCATGCACTTTGCGGGTTTCGCAAAAGCGGTATGAAGCTAAACTTTGCTTTAAGCTAATACTTTTTTTGCGGATGACAGCTACAGCTTCGAATGACTAAACGCACACAACTCCCCTTAACACTTCTTTACAGAAATACATTTCTAGAGAGTTTTTCTTCAGAGGTTTGTCCTGATTCAATCTGTTTTGCTTAAAAGTTCAGAAGACAAACACAGCTGTCGGCATAATGAGTTGCCATCTGGACAGTGTTTTCTGCTGAGAGGACAACTTGGCATTGTAGAAACCAAGGTGCTATTGAGCATCTAGAAAAGGGAAAATTGGGGTGGATCATACGCTTAACAATTATAACAATTACGGCTGTGAAATACTAATACCGGAAGTGAACTTCAGCGTGTTTAGATGTGACCCACCACCACTGGAATATCTTTGGTCTTATGAAGAGTGCCTCGAGAACAGCTATGTAGAAGTGTTGTCGTACCTTCTGTAGGGGCGCTGGTAGGGGGGTGGGACGTAGAGGATGTCTCCCCTACAAGGGTGGACTCTCTGCGGGCGGCAGTTGTCACAGAGACCCTGGTCGTGGTCAAGGGATAGAGCTGGGTGGTTCCGATGATGTCACAGGTCTTGTCCTTGGTCTGGTAGAGCGGAAAGATGGTGTTTGTCATTCATAGAAGCTGAAGTATATGTATGTGTGTGTATGTGTGTGTGTGTGTGTGTGTGTGTGTGAGAGAAAGAGCAGAAACTAAGAATGGAGTAACTGGGGCATCCCTTTCTCCCCGCTCACTGCAGGCAGGTGCATCCATCCATCACACACACACACACACACACACACAAGCACACACGCAACCATATCCTATCCATTACACAAGAGAGCTTCTCTACGGTAAACCATCAGCGTCATTCATTCTCAGATTCCATGCTGGTATTCCCAGCGGCTATCAGATAGATCCGTGCTGTATCTGCCAGGCTTCACCTCATCTGGACAGCTGTTATCCACCCAGTCTTGACGATGACGGTCAAATCCACTGGAACATCTGAAAGACGTGAAAGATCGCCGTCAACAAGAGTTTCCCAGGATTTCTCCCTTTCCCTCTTCCTGACAGGAGAGCATGAAAACATCGTTCGGATCTGACAGCCTCCATTCCAAGTCGGTCCAGTTATCTCACCGCACCAAAGGGCAGCAGGCCTGTGTCTCTCCACAGTGTAGCCCCTGCTCCGCGGGAGCTGCTCCCTGCTGGAACACAGGAGGATTTGCATCGAGGAAGTTCATCGGGTCAAACTACCGCCGGTGGAGAGGGGGGGGGGGAGAGGGGGGGGGGGAGGATGTCTGCATGACCTCTGGGCTTGCAGGCATCTAATAGAGTCAAGCGGCTGAGCGGTGAAGGAATCGGGCTAGTGATCAGAAGGTTGCGAGTTCGAAATCCCGGCTGTGCCAACATGTCGTCTACTACTTGCCTCGGGGGGCTGTAAGTCGCTCTGGATAAGAGCGTCTGCTAAATGACTAAGTGTAAATGACTTAATGTAAATGTGATAACACGGGATTACCTTTGATCGGGGATGGCTGGCGCTCATCCTTGCTCTTGTTCACCGATTATAACGACTGAGGACGGTTACCGGTGAATCGGTTATCCTCCTCTATTTTTTTTTTCTCATCACACCTTTTTCTGTCTCTCCATCACTGACTCTTTCGCTTTTCACTTGATCAATTTTCCCCCATCGCTCTGTCTCTGTCTCCCTCTGCTCGGCCTCACAGGACTGAATGCAACCCGCGGAAAGAAGAGGGTTGCTGATTCAATCTTTCTCTCCCCTCTTTTCTACTATCTATCTACCCCCTCCCCTTTCTTCCTCCCCCTCTCCCCCTCTCCTCTCCCCTCCCCCCCCCCCCCCCCCCCTCCGTCTGCCTGACATTCAAATTGAAATCGTAGAGAGCTGCACGGTGGTGCGAGCCACAACGTCAGCGCGACAGTTCGCACACGCACACACACTACACACGGTCAATGAATGGCACGTTGATGGAAACCAAACCCCTTTGGCCCTGTCAGCAGGGGCGGCAGCCTTGACACCGGTCCTCACTCCCCAGCAGACTCCGCCTCCAGCCCTGCCCCGACGCGACCGCAGCCTCCCTCGCTTTCCCATTCCCGTCAGGCGCCTTCCTCCAAGGTGAACACATTGTTATGCTAATAGCTCGACGCTAAGAAGAGGGCCCAGTTTACATCTCTGCTCTACCCTAATCTGCCCACTTTGTAAAAAAAAAAAGAAAAAAAAGCCGACAAATAGAAGAAGACGAACACGAAAAAGAAGTGATTCTGCTTCATTTCTTCAATCAGAGCGGATGGAGTCCTGTTTTTTCCCTCCTCTCTCACCCTAAGATAGGGAAAAGAGGGAGAGACCCAGGGTGTAGGTGAGCGGCCCTGCCGGTCCCAACAGCACCTAGCACACTGCACTGCCAAGTAGAAATAGGCTCATATGCATGGAAATGATTCTCCAGTTTCCTTTCCCTGCCCATAGGAAGTGTTGGGATTTTTGTTGGCCCTTTGCTCAACTTTGCTTTGAATGTAATTGAATTAATGGCATGGAAAAAAAATATATATATGTTGACATAACTGGGATTCCATAGGCTTCTAATTTAGTCTGGCGACCCGACTGTGGGAACAAGGCGGCGATGCTTACACCATTTCTTGGCGCCGTTCTCAGTCCGCAAGGCGTTCGCTTTGAACGAACGCGCCCCGTGAGACGGAGGCAGCCATCTTTGATCTCTGGGTTTGAACCGCAGCGATTTTCGAGATTCCGTGTACGTGATGCGCTACAGCTGCGTGCTCTGGGCAATCAAATCCTAACCAAGTGGCTCTTCTCTGAGGACTGCCGTTTGGTGGGTCTGCTAAGGAAGGCTCGTGGAAGAACAGGCTTTGTTAACACCGCCCGTTTTTAAAAAAAATATAGTCCGGTCATGCCTGGCGTCATCTGTATACGTCTGAAAATGCTGCACTATTATTTAGTCTGAAATGCTGATGAGGGATGAGGCTCTTCACCTTTATCAAATGCCAGAAAGATGGAGGGAGGGAGGTAAAGAAGGGGAGACAGAGAGAGAAAGATAAGAATGTGTAGAGAGAAAGCGTGTAGTGGATAGAGTGGAAGAAGAGGTGGGAGAAAATAAGAAGAGTAAGCAGAAAAAAAGAGAGAGAGAAGAAAGAGAGATGGTTCCGGCATTTATCCTTTAGCCTTGGCCTCACCCTGCAGCCATGCATTGTTATGGACTAGTTACAGTACATTCAATTCTCAAAGCAAGTTGTCGAAGGTGACAAAGAACAGCCTAATTACTAGAAGACGGCCATATTTGTGTTTCATCAACATGCTGCATAACATTACGTAACAACAAAGAGGTTGTTTTTGTTTCCCTCAGCAGTATGAGTTTATGATGAGAAAAACACAGAGGGATTCATTATATGAAGGGGAAAAGTTGGTCTCTCTACGGGAAAGTATGGTGTCTGTCAGAATACAGGGTATTTGGGATTAAAGGTGGCAGGAGTCATGTGGCATAGTCGGCTAGGGAGTTGGGTTAGTAATCGGAGGGTCCCTGGTTCAAACCCGCGGCTGTGTCAACATGAAGTTGTGTCCTTGGGCAAGGCACTTCATCCTACTTGCCTCAGGGAGGAATGTCCTTGCACTTGCTATAAGTGTCTTTGGATAAGAGCGTTCGTTAAATTTAAGGCAGGGGTGTCAAACTCATGCCATCGCGGGCCAAGAGGGTGCAGGTTTTCGCGTCAACCAAGCCCCTCCACCAGCTGATTTCACTAACGCGCTTCTCCACTTAGTGAAATCAAACTCGTTATTGATATCAGCTGGTGTAGGGGCTTGGTTGACGCGAAAACCTGCACCCTCTTGGCCCGCGATGGCACGAGTTTGACACCCCTGATTTAAGGTATATCTTTATGTTTCGATGCTGCCATATCAACCCCAGAGGAACTCCAAATCCCAGAGGAACTCCAAATCCCAGAGGCCCTTATGAGTTTGCATTATCTCCCTTAAACTGCATGGAATCAGTCTGAAACAGACTGAAGTAGATAACAAACAGAGGAAGCGGCCACTGTAAACAGAGAGAGGGATCCGGAATGGAGTCCGCCCAAGGTCATATTTCGCAAACCCTCCCCTCTAACTCCATGAGACATTTTCCTAGAACGTCTTCCCAAAAACCTTTCCGTGCGCTTGATAACTAATGGCTCGGTACATCATCAGACTCGGACGGATCGCAACATGTCTGTGACGCATTGGCTGTTTTGTAGGATTTATTTATGCGTCCTGTCTCTTTCACCCGAGCCTTCCCCTCTGACTAAGCTGAGGTGTCTCCAAGTGTCCTGTCTCCCCCCCACTCCACCCCCCCCCCCCCCCCACCCCACCCGGGACTGAAAACACCACGTCTTGACAGAATTCTCTGAAGTCTCAAATATTTACATTTGTGTGAGAATGGAAGACTGAGAGGAAGATCACGAGGCGGGAGATGGACTGAGTAGCTGTGAGATGAGCGAAAGTTGTCAGCACAGAGAGTTTGTCAAAAGTTTGAGCGAGAGTTGTCAGCACAGTTCAAAGATAGAGCCTCACTCACTGCCTCCCACGCTTCCTGTCCTTTACCACCATTATTCTGTCGTGTAAACCAGGGTTTTACCGGCACCGGTCCGTGGGTGAATTGGTACCAGGCCGCACAGACAGAATACATATCTAAGTTGTGTCTGTTTAATTTATTATCGGATTCTGAACAATGTTTTCTTTAGGAAAATGAACGGATTGTCTCCGCTACATCTGACTCACTCTTGATGTATGTCAACATGTTTGCCTGGGCCAAGTTTTATCCACATATGCTACCTTCATAAGGATGTTAGGGCTGGTAACACATGATACATTACCGCTAAACTGAAAAACCCCATGCTAACAAAATGAACAAAAAACAAACGTCTCTGGAAAGTTTCTTTGCGTGTTTTCCACGTTTATTATAGTTGTTTTTATGCCGGTCGTATCATTTTATTTTGTTGTATTTATCCCCCACACCTTAAAGGCAGGTTTGTGAAAGTATTATCTGACATTAAACTGGTCCGTTGCGTAAAAAAGATTGGGAACCACTGGTGTATATGACTGACCTTTGCATACCACCGAAGAGACAGAGAGAGAAAGAGACACAAAGAGAGTGAGAGAGTGAGAGAGAGAGAGAGAGAGAGAGAGAGAGATACAAGAGAGGGGTCTGGTACGGTGAACGTTGTCAAACTCCCACTCACCCGGAATCGTTTACAATAAGATGGTGTGGCGATGCCTACTGCAACAAGAACCCACTGTAGGTATAGAGAAAGTGTGTGTGCGATGGGTCACTCAGTGTCTGTGTGTGTGAGGAGCGTATGTCGATCAGGGTCTGTCTGTGTGTGAGTGTGTGTGTGTGTGAGGAGCGTGTGTCGATCAGGGTCTGTCTGTGTGTGAGTGTGTGTGTGTGTGAGGAGCGTGTGTCGATCAGGGTCTGTCTGTGTGTGAGTGTGTGTGTGTGTGTGTGTGTGTGAGGAGCGTGTGTCGATCAGGATCTCTGTGTGCGTGTGTGTGTGAGGAGCGTGTGTCGATCAGGGTCTGTGTGTGTGTGAGTGTGTGTGTGAGGAGCGTGTGTCGATCAGGGTCTGTGAGCGTGTAGTGGCCTCACCTGTGCAGACGGTGGCACCAGCTGCAGTTGAAGTTGATCAGGGCAGAGATGCAGCTGCTGCAGCTGGTGAACTGGAGACAGGCTGCGAAACAGGAAGTGACACAGGAAGTGAAACGAAACCATCACAACACGTCAACACTTCAGGACTAAGGATCTGAGGTAGCAAGTCTGTCACGGTAACTTAAACAGATGTTGCTGGAAAGACGCTGAGATAAAAGGACAAATGAGCTCCGTAAAGACTACAAATGACTGTTTATCTAATCTATTAATATACCAGATATTTGTATTTGGATGGCGTCATGGGCAAAGCCTATGAAAGAGAGGGGGTCTTACTCGGTAGAGGCCACATCTCCACGGCTGTGGAGTTGGTGATCTTTGTCTTGGTGAGTTCCACACGATGATACTCGTAGATTGTTCTTCTTCGAACATCTGGAAAAACAGAGAAGGAGAAAGAGGTTGAGGGCCAAAGTGTGCGAGAGAAAGTGAGAGAGAGAGCGAGACGGAGGGACAGAGAGACATCGCAAATCTTCCCCGGAAAGCAAAAACTAGGACAAGTGGTCCCTGAAGAAAAGAAAAAAACGAGAGACGGGGAGGCAGAATCAGGCCATACTGGGAGAATACCACATTATTTATTTCTCTCGTTCCCTCTCAGCAACCCTCCGTAAAGGCCTGCCACTTGGCAAGCCGATGCAGATAGCTCCCTCTGTCCCTGCGGAGGGGGTATCAATCACAGCGTCCTGAAAGGAGCCACTCACAGTCATCTGCTATAGCAGTCACTTTCAGCTCTGCTAGAATAGGGGCCGAGTGCAGTCGTGTCTTTGAGTCAATAACTCAACTACAGCTTCTGTTTCACAGTTAAATGGGCCACTTTGATTGGCGGTTCATGCATCCTCCCTCTGTTACACTCTTCACAATGAATCCTGCTGGGATGACATATTTTTTACTTGTGCACTCATGGTTCACTAATTGAGATGTTTCCGGTAAACCATTCAGTGTGTAAAATATATTTTTGCTTTGATTGGCGGTTCATGCATCCTCCCTCTTTTATACTCTTCACAATGAATCCTACTTGGGGGTGGGGGGACTGGTATGAACTGCCTCTAAACCTGAACTGCTTCCCTCCTTCCCCTCCCCATCCCTCCATCATCTCCTCCCTCTTCCTCCCCTGCGACATTACCACCCCTCCTCTTCGTCTCTCCCTGTGCTTGGCCTCCGTAGCCTCGAGCGATGGGCTTATCCAGTGGCTAATGACACAGTGGAGGTGCGGAAGGACAGGAAGTCAACCCCCCTCATGGTGACCCAGGTCAGAGCTGCTGTTCTGGGGAGACTCTTTGAGAGGCCCCTCTCTGGGCCTTTCCTGAGGGAGGCACCAGAACTCATCCAGGCCTGGCCTCTGTAGCCTAACACCCGCTAATGAGCGTTCAGTAGCCATGCACAGATACCATCAAACAAAATGGAATTTACACGAGTGTGCCCTCCATTATGCATATCAGAATCAGAATCCGCATGGGTTTTTATTTGTCATGTAAGTTTGCACACACAAGGAATTGACTTTGGCAGGAGGCTGCCAGGGCCGCCATTTTCGGCGCCATATAAAGGTCAATTATCAGATAATCTAATTAGACGCTTATTTGGATAAAAAATTATGCACTGGTTGGGGTCAATATTCTCCACCAACCAAAAAACACCGCAGAAAATCACTGGAAAACCCCACCTGGCAGCATTCGAAAAAGCTCTGGTAAAATAATTCCAGTACAAGCCAGGTACATACTGCTTATGGATTTAGCTCTTAAAATACTGATGAAAATCTATTTAAAATGTGTGGAGACCTTGTGCAATGACTTCGAAATTAATGGCAGACTAAGTGAATCTAGATCCCCTTTACATTTACATTCAGCAGACGCTCTTATCCAGAGCGACTTACAGCAAGCACAAGGGCATTCCCCCTGAGACAAGTAGGGTGAAGTGCCTTGCCCAAGGACACAGCTTCATGTTGACGCAGCAGGGGTTCGAACCAGGGACCTTCTGATGACTAGCACGACACCCTAACCGACTGCGCCAAAACACCCCTTCTCTGCTTGGTTTTCCTGCAGATATACAATGAGAGTGTCTGCCCTCTAAATGAATCTCATTCCTCTGGAGTTACAGCAGTGCTGGGATAGCTATTACCAGGATGCACCAGCACATATCACACTCAGTCCAGTTCCATCCATGACATCACTTGTCTCTGTCTTTGATAATAGATTACAAAGGCTCAGCTGTGTGCGTTTCTTGCTGCAGTCAAGATCCCCAACTGGTAGCTTTTATACTGCTACACCCTCCTCGCCCAGATGAATTGGCTCAAATTTCCGTCTCCTGCAAGCACCAGACACATTGTTAATGGTGTGAAAAGAAAAATCTAACTGAAAACGTAACAAGGAGGCCGCCTCCATTTCTCTCTCTCTCTCTCTCTCTCTCTCTCTCGCTTTCTCACTGTCTTCCTCTCTGTCTCTCTCCCAAACACGCACTCTCACTCTTTTTCTATCCATATAATGAGATCTGCTAGTCCTGAGCCATTATGTGAATGTTCTGTCATAGTACTGCATAGACTGTACTGCAGTTAAACCTCAGGTGTGTAATCTTGGTCCTCGAGAGCCACCGTCCCGAAGTTTTTCGATGTCTCCCTGCTCTAGCACACCTGATTCTAATCAAGCTTCCACATCATCTTTTCTTTTCTACTCATCCCCCTCTTTTCCCCGGCCTACTAACTCTCCCTTCCTCTCATTTAACAAAAATCTGAGAACCGCAAATGAGTATCTTCAGGTATTGACGTTTCACTGAAGAAAATGTGGCTCGAAGAGAATGGGAAGGTGGGAATGGTGTGGAACTGTGTGTCAGACAGTAATCCATGCAAGATCCATTCAACCTGCTGGTACAGACTCAATATCCCCCAGTGACAAACCTTGCCTACTCACCGACTTACCGTTTTACCTCCAGCGATCGAACAACTACATTAACTGTAATGTAGGTACACCTGACAGAAGGAGCGGCCATCTTAAACTGCCGAAGGTTATTACTGATAAAGCTAAAACCCTTGGAGACATATTAAAAGGTATTACCTAGAAGAAGGGAGCGTTCGTTTCATATCGGCAAAACTTTCAAAGACAATAAAAGGAATCCATAACGCATAAATAAAAGTCATAAGACTCAGTAAATGAGAAGTACAATGACCAAATAATGTCACGATGATCGAAGACTGTTAAATTAAGGAATAAAGTGTGAAAATATCTCAGAAAAAGTGTATGAAGTGTGTACTGAGGGTTTTTAACAGCCTTAAAACATCTATAATAATTGTAAAAAATAAAACGGATTTCGCCCATTGCGGGTTATTTTTGGAACGTAACTCCCACGATTGATGAGGGACCACTGTTTATGAAAAGGCTATGCATTTCTCAACCCTCGTTTGTGGTTTACCGGCCCTGTGCCTGAATACTATCCACTGGTAGGGAGGAATATTATGACAGATGAGCTGACAGATAATGAAGTTAAATGGCAAAATCGTTTTTGGAGGCAAATATTACTGTGACGGGCTTTTGCGTGGATGTAAAATGAGTCGGTTTGTCTTACATATGTGTGTGTCCAAAGTGGGTGTGTGTCTATGTGTGCGTGTGTGTCCGGGGTGTGCGTAGCTTGCGTGTTCGGAGTGTGGATGGTGTGGAACTTACTGGGTATCTGTTGAATTCTATGGAGCACCACAAAAGCATCAGAGAGGCCAATCTTCACCGGGTGATTGACAGAGCTGATGACCGACACCTCCACGGGGACCTGGATGGAGAGGGGGAAGGGGGGACAGAGGAGGGGGGAGGAGACATCAGTCATCCGTGGTCGCTGTCAGATGGAGGCCTTCAGAGAGCTGGACCCAGACAGGCCGTCTGACAGGCCCTGAATCTGACGGAGGGTTAGGAGAACCGGAGAACAGGAACACACATGTTGAAAGAATGGTGGTATTCTGGAACCATAACGGTTCTTTGAATGGAACCATTATGGAAAATATCACAATAAGAATGGTTTGAGAAAAATTATAATATACTAGTATAGTATTTTCTTTTACTACGGTAAAAACCTTTTCATAAGGGATTTTTCTAATGGCTCTACAAATGAAGAACCATTTTGCAGACCGTATTCTTCCAGTGTGCTCTTGTTTCAGGTTGAACTGAGAATTAAAGTCCCCTGACAGGAAGTGAGAGGAACTTAAAATGTAAGCAGCACTCAGGTGGAACTGTTGACACTATAGTAGTTGCGTTACGGGTTGTTGTCATTGGGGAGCAGGTGCCGTCCGCATCCTCAGATGCAACTTGGATGACAAACTGACCAGCCGTGTCTTCATTGCTTCTCACCTTTTCTGTATATTACAGGTCAGTAGTTGGTATAAAATGTCAACCTTCTAAAGCCTTGCTTTATATGTATAACTGTTGAAGAAGTTCGGGTCATGTTTTTGAGTGTTTTAGCGAACTTAAAGAGATTTTGAGAGAAAAGACTGTAAGGCACGTGGCCTCCTGCTCCGCCGAATATGGGTTTATTATTCGCCCTACGTAATGTCTTGCAGGCGTGCCGCTTGATGTAAGGTTTATTGTGTGCGTGCTGCAAGGCGCACACTATGTTATTACTAGCGTTTATTATTATTATTATTATACTTATTCTTACGCCGTTTTTTGGCTCAAAACATCTACCAGAGTTTTTGACGCATATACACAAAAGTTATATCAAAACGTGCGGCTCGGCCCCGACATGTGTGCTATGATTTATCTAAGACTTTTGGCGAACAATTTTGCCCAAAAATTGCCAAAAACCACACCAAAAAAATGAATAGGTGTCAATGGAGAGAATGTTTGAGAGGTAGAGTGGTGATGTCATCGCTAGAGTGTGGAGAAGAGAGAGAATTGTGTTTAAAAAATAAAACGTATTTGACTACCATGGCCTCAAATGCACCACTACAGACACAATTTATACATAGAAACGTAGGAAAATCTGTCCTCTAGCTCACACTTGCTTTACTTTATCTGTCAGATTTATTGTTTTAGCTTGACATGCGAAGATTCGGCCGCAGCACCCATGAACAGCCTCATAGACTCCTATGTTAAGAGAGGCGGGGCTGTAACTGAAAAGATAGAAAACGAACACTTTTTAGAATTGCTCCCAAGAGCACATTTCTTCACTTGTCAACACAAAATGCCTATGTAAACGTTCAGGAAGGGCTCAGCCGGCTTCACGTTAACCTGTTTTTATGATTGGAAACACGGTTTGGCCAGAAATCCTTCCTGTTCGAGGGGTGCTGTAAGCCTTTTCTCTCTGTCCAAATGCTATGACCGTTGCAACAGTTGCAAGTTCGTTACTTAGCAACGTGCTTGAAAGAGGAGAGACGGTGGCCACGAATGACGGTGGCTATTTTACGAACAGTAATTAATTTCACATTTAATAACTTTAATTGGAGGATATTTACTGGAGGAATCAAATTGGTTCTTTTTGTTTCGGGTGTATTTATAAACTGTACTCCAACTCAACTCTTCCTCTCTGGCTCTAAGTCTCTAAGGTAAGCAAACATCTTTTTCAACTCTTTCGCTAGCATCCTATCAAAAATGTAGGTTTTTGACTTCTTTAACATTTGGGCTCATAGGTATTCATGTGCTTATCAGTCAGGATTTACAACTGACATTCCAACTAGCTGTAAAGATATGCTGTTTGCTAACATTAGCGACCAATGCTGAAATTAGCGCCTAAGCTAATTGCTAGTGCATCAGCATATGTTTTGCTAGCATGCTATCTAAGATGTGGGTTTTTGACTTCTTTAACATTTGGGCTTATGTATTCATGTGCTCATCAGTCAGGACGGTGGTGAAGGGTTGTGGGGAGGGTTATTTGTGTGCATTTTGACCGTTTATGGTTGTTTTCGGAGGGGGGGGGGGGCGATCGGCGTTCGCGGGGGGCGGGGGGGCTCGTGCGGGGAGGTTTGAGGGCAGGGTTCATGTGGTGGGGTCCATAGGAATCTAACAAGATATTGGGGAGGTGTGTGGGAGGTCGGGATCGGCAGTTAATGGAGTTGCCGCTCCATAGAGAAACAGTGGGGATTAAATACAGGTCTTTTAGGAATTGCTATTTAAATTGTTGGGGGGGGCTTGCTGTAAAACATTCATAATCGTCTGGATACTGGTTGACCTTGCAAACTATTGGCTAGTGTTGTATGGGGAGTCCTGTAGTTTATAGATGATTGAACCTGTGTGTCAGCTACTAAGTGATTCATTGCACTGAATGGTTTGATTGACAGTTCATCATTAAGTCATTAATGTACAGACTGCCTGTGTGTATGCACATATATGTATCTATATATATATGTGTGTGTATGTGCGTGTGTGTATGTGTATGTGCGTGTGTGTTTTTCTCAATTAATGTTGGATAAAAAGCACTGTTTTTGTTAGTGTGATATCAGAACTGTGTGACCTAGTGCTAGCTTATTGCTGAATCCTGATTTGTTACATGTTTGATTGCATGTGGATTGATTTGACATTTAACACAGCTGTATAACTTTATAATGTTATCTGATATTTATAATGCGGTATCATTTTGATAAAAGGTGTATTTCTAATACCAAAGTCATAGCCATTGATGGCCTAATTCTGGCATTGGATGTATTTGGGTCATTTTACACTCTAAGTTTTTGAAAGCATTTATCACTATTATCAAATTAGAACCAAACTATTACTATGCTACTGAACTGTAATGTAAAGTGCTACCTGACACAGAGTGATCAATTGTTTACTGCTTGCTTACTACTTAAACTTAAACTGTGGCAGTGTGCTCAAGTGGAGCTGTCTTTAATCCTGCTGAAATTAGTGTTTACGCTACTACTAGTGCATCAGCATATGAACACCTGTTGAAAGCTTGATCAGTCACATACCTAAGCAATGGTAGAAGTCATATTGTGAAAATTACTCAACAGTGTCAGTGATGTATGGGGGAGAGTCCCGGGCCAGAGTCACGCACACTCAAAATTTCTTTAGGAATTTTTTTCTAGTTGTGTGTATTTTGCACCGTGTTATTTTGATGTGTGTTCTCCCGCACACACAGCAGCTTAAAGGGGAATTTGAGTAAATGTTAAAGGTTCATGGTTACAGTTTTACAAGTTATGAAGAATTTATGATATTTATATTAATGCATACTGTTTAAAGATAAGAGTGTAACTGTTACATCCAGAGTCACAACTGGGGTTACCTTGTATTGAAAACATTTAGCTTTCTCTGAGAGATACTTTGTGCATGTTTAAGTGTGTGTGAAGCTAGAATAATTGCAACTGACATGTTGCATTCAAGTACAGTAGATAAATGCTGTAATTTGCACTGTATGATTACTGATGCCTTAACTCACTTATACAGGTGAATGTGAATTAGAATTAGAATAGAATGTATGTGAACTAGATGTAATACACTTATACAGTTGAAGACTGAACAAAAGAGAAACTCAGAGAAATGTATTGTATTTCGTTTGTGAATTTGAATACAGATGCAACTTGGATGACAAACTGACCAGCCGTGTCTTCATTGCTTCTCACCTTTTCTGTATATTACAGACATCTCTATTGTCACGTGGCACCCCAATCCTGGGACCCGTAACACAATATTATTAAGATATAATTATCTTCATTAAGATCGTTTCCTTTGAACCTTTCAAAACACAGAGCAGTGAGATCCTATCACAGTTGAGACGCGGAAAGACTAATGGATGATAATAATCCACCTGGGATCAAAGCTCTAACGTTACTTAACGGACGTGCTAGCACCCTAAAAACGTTCCCTTTGACTCTCCCTCGCCATCCCCTCCCTTTCTTGTTTTCCACGTCATCCTGAATCACATTTCAACGGGCACCATCACAGCACGGTAATAAACATAAACTATTTCACATGAGCCGATGTAGCATAGATCCAAGACTCATTTGATATTTGAATCGTTCGAAACCAAGGCCAACATATGGAAGCGGTACCGAAGATTAGGCCATATTTTCTCAGGCAGCGTCGATCATGAAAAGTCATTAAATTGTCCGTCACGGCGGCGTCAACTACTGTAACGACCCTGAATGAAAACAGAGATCCTTGAGTGGGGAACTTTATTTGTTAATTCAATCAAGGAGAACGGAGAGAAGGAGGAGGGGGGAGAGAGAAGGACAGACGGGGACGACAACAAAAGAGAGGGCGACTGAGAGACGAAACGAGAGAGAAAACGAGTTACGGAGAGAGTCCGAGGGAAAGAAAGGCAGATGATAAACTAGAGAAGAAGACCGATGGATTGGGAAGTTGCGGGAGGCGGCGGGGGAAGAGGACAAGCAGAGACAGAGAGAGATAAATGAGAAGGGAGATAAGGGCGCGACCTCTTTGTAGGCGAAGACGATGCGTCCGTCGTTGTGTAGCGTGGCCTGGAAGGTGAAGCTGCCCAGGTTGTAGTTGTCCTGCAGGTGGACGTGGTCCCACTGCACCACCAGAGCGGTGCCTGGAGAGAGGAAGCGGGCACAGTCACAACCACGCACGACCGCACGCTTTCACAGCGAGACAAACACATGACCGTGGACCGTCAGAGACTGACCACATCCTACCGAACCACACACACACACACAGGCACCTCAGAAGAAAATAGACTGAATCATTCCAATGAACGACTACAGACACGAACACAGCAACACTTAAACAGGTACAATCACACGCAACCAAAACAAATCCAATCAAAATGTATTTGGAAATGTGCCAAACTTTAATCAGATTCAGATTCAGACTACTTTATTCACCCCAGGGGGAAACTCCTTCGCAGCAACGGCACACAGTCTCGCAAAAGCCCACAGGGGTAAGTGTGTGAGGTAAAAGATTAAAAAAGGTGTACACAGGGATAGAGGGGTGGGAGCAAAAAGAAAAGAAATAAAATGAAAACGCTAGGTGAATCAGAACCACCACCCCCCCACCCCACCCCACCCCACCCCCATGCCCCTCCACAAAGCATGCCTCGCGTTAGACCTCCATACTGTTTTAATTCGGAGGCACTGTGGAGAGAGCCTTATCGACACGAGAGCGCTCTGCCTCCAGCGGCCAGGCGTCCCGGGCCATGTGGCAGCGCGCCAGCGCAATAAAGGTTTGTTAACACAAGTAATCAATTTTTCCATCACGCAGCCAGACTCCGGAGCTCTGCTCCTCTCCCGAAGTAGAGTGGAGATTTTTTTCCCCTCTCGCTCTGTTGACAGCTTCAGAGAAGCTGTGCTGGACTCTGCTGCCACAGGAAACCCCATAATAACACACATCTGGTCTACAGAGGACAGAGAGTTTAGAAAAGGAAAGAGAGAAAGAGTAGCAAAGAGTGAAAGCATTTCACTCAGAGAGAGGGAGGGAGAGAGACAGAGCGAGTGGAAAACAAGAGAGAGAGAGAGAGAGAGAGAGAAGAGGGAGGGAGAGGGAGAGAGAGAGGGATGGATGGAGAGAGAAAAAAGAGAGAGAGAGGGAGAAAGAAGAGGGAGGGAGGGAGGGGGAAAGGGAGAGAGGGAGAGGGAGAGACAGAGAGGGATGGAGAGAGAGAGGGATGGAGAGAGAGAGGGATGGAGGGAGAAAGAAAGAGAGAGCGAGGGAGGGGGAGTCGTGATAAGGAAGCCAGACGGGAGGGAAAGGCGACGCGCCAGGCGGACCGAGGAGCGTTCGCTGCGCTCCTTTGAGCTGGCGTAGCAGCCGGCGACATGGCTGTGGCCCGATACCGGCCCTGAGCCTACTTAAAATGCATTGAGCTCAGAAGCGGAAGAGGCTGCTCTATCTGGGGCTCCCTCTGCTAAAAATACAGTCAGGGAGGGCGAGCGGGTGGGCGGGGGGGGGGGGGTGATCGGGTGCGCGTGTGCGGGCGGGCGGGTGGTGGGGAGGTACACAAAAGTACCCGCTGGCCTTGTTTCTCTATCCACTAAAGGGCTTATAACGCGACGCATGAGGCTGAACTCTTCCTGCACGCTCACACACACTCAGTGAAGATGGATAGCGGTGGGCGGGTTGAAATTCAATGGGATGGAAATAAAAAGGACGGGCTGAGTGAGGCAACGAATCGGGATGGACATCCTAGGATGAACAGGAGTGCCTGTCAAATGTGTCTTTAAACCGAAGACACCACACAGTCCACAGATTACCATCCATGATCTTGAATCGTTTGTATTATTTGTCATTTGTATCATATTTGTAGTGTATTTGACATTGTATTCATTTTTAATTAGTATGCCACATATATGTTCTATGTTTGCTCATTTCTGTTCTATGTTTGCTCATTTCTGCCACAGTGAATTCTATGTTTGTTGATCTTGCATAGCGAACAAACCCCCATTCTGATTCTGATTCTTATGATTGCTTGAATACGATACCGTTGTCGAAGTAGATGACGGTGGAGTTCCGGGACACGCTGGGGTCGAAGTTCGCCATGAGGGGCGCTATGTACTGGGTAGCCGTCAGCATCCGGTGGACCACGTCACCTGTGTAGATGAACCCTGAGGACGAGACCAGAGACAAGTTCGCTGACTTCGCAGTTCACTTAAACCAGTCATTCTCAATTCCTGGTCCTCAGGGCTCCACTGTCCTGCATGTTTTAGATGTTGACCTGCTCCAACACACCTGATTCAAATGAAAGGGTCCTTATGAAGCTCAGCCGAAGCCTGATAATGACGATTCACTTGAATCAGGTATAGTTGGAAGGGGGAAACATCTAAAACATGCAGGACAGTGGGCCCTGAGGACCGGAATTAAGAACCACTGACTCATTTTTAACCCCAAACTAAAAGCTAACCTAAGCCAATCCATTTTACAGCACACAAGCTACTGTTGACTATCACTCCCCTTGTGCTGCTACTCTATTCAAACTAGACCAGCCCAGGCATCTGAGCAGGTGAGTTTGCAGGGTTCGTACGGGTCAGCTGTCGCCCCCGTCTGTCAGGTTGAGGTAACGCTACCGCACAGCAAAGTTCCTCACTTGGCTTTCTTCCTCTGGTCCACATTAACAGGCAGCTTGACAGGAAAAAGCTAGCGAGGTTGATGAACGAGTTCATTAAAGGCTTGTGAAAAGAGAGAAGTCAACGGGATGGGCTAAAGGGGGAAAGTGCTGAATTAGCAAAGTCACTCAGCTCATATTATAAGGGGTATTATTTTGTGGTGGTAACAAGAGTCAGGTGGATGAGCGGGGAGGGTGTCGGGCTAGTAATCTGAAGGTCCCTGGTTCAAACCCTGCCTGTGCCAGCTTGACATTGTGTCCTTGGGCAAGGCACGTGCCCCTACTTGCCTCAGGGGGAATTTCCCAATGCTTGCTGTAAGTCGCTCTGGATGACTAAATGTAAGAGTATGTTTCACAGCCTTGTCTTACAGGCCGTATAGGGTTTAGAGAAGAATCTTCACACAGAAGATTCCTGGTCACTGATGTTTTAGTGGAGGATTCGACCTAACTTGCAAATGGCATCAGAAATAATGTAAAATGTGTTAGATTGTGTTTAGGTCAGGGATGTGTGCAGGCCAGTCAACGAGTTCACAACCACTTGACAAAACAATCTATCTTTACCCCACTTATATAAGATAAGCTACTAAGATAAAGGCATTTTCCAGTCTAAAACCAAAAAGCGCCTTAGCGAAGCGAAGAATTGTTTAAAACAATAACACGTGTTTGAGCATGAGTGTTTCCACCAATAGAACCCAGATCTTTAGGCCATAGAAAAATCACTTATAGAACAATCCCATTATTCAACGGTCTTGATGTTCTCGACAGAACCATACGGTACGGTCCCCACCGTAAAGCAGCGCATAATTAATCATCGAAAAAGCTGGATGTGCAGCCATTTGCATGATTCTCAAGGGAGCTGTTATAAATGGACGCCAGGGAGACAGAGACCTCCGACTACCTCATTACCAGAAACAGCACTTTCACTTAAATGCCCCGACCCCCCCCCCCCCCCAAAAAAAAAATGAACACGGATACAGAGACAAACAGCTCATTTATTTATTCGCCTGCCCCGCAGGCTAGCAGAGTCAGAATCCCATCCGAAGCTTCGCCGCCTCTCTTGTTCTCCTCTTGTGTATTACCGCCATCCATCACCTCACGGCAAAAGACAGGATCCGAGTCTCTCAGGCTGAGAGAGAAAGCGAGGGAGCGTTTAAAGGAGAGGAAATGAAAAAAAAGGACTCGTAAAGTCCCAAACTTTGCCCAGCAAGAAAAAAAAAAATCGATTTCTGGAAAGGTCAAACGCAGCTGTGGCCGGTAAGAGGCCATATCGTGTCCCGATATGTCTCGGCAAACACCATCTGGCCGGTTGAAAACACATCGATCAGAGCAGAGGCCAAGAGCGGGCTGCCCTGAAGAAATCACTCCTGTCAACACGGAGGAGGGAAGAGAGAGAGGGGAAGAGGGGAGGAGAGTTATGTCTACCTGGCTAAACAGTTTATCCCCAGTGAGCTTAGCTGCGAGTTGAATGTAAATACGTCCGAGTTCCAAATGTGTGCGTGTGTGCCGTATACTATCTCACTGACACCGTCTCACAGAGGGTTTGACGCAAATAATTTACCCTCAACTTAATCCTTGGATGGAACGTACGCTCTCACTCTCTCCTCCCCTCCTTCCTTCAGTTTCCCTCCTCCACAGTCTCACCCACCTCTTTCATGTTTCAGAAGCACGCAGGCTAAAGATACACAGCCCATCAAAATAAAACACAAACAAAACACAAACAAACACGTAAACAAAAAGCACATGCCAACACACACTCTTACACCCACAACATACAAGGTTTTTGACTGACATGCTTGTCGGTCTGCTAGGGGAAAGAAGAGATTTTCCCTGTCATCCATTCCAAACAGGGGACCCCCCTGTCTGAGAGGGGGTCTGAGGAGAGCAAGCAGCCTCTCAATACGCCTCAGAGCAGACAGGCTGAGAGCTGCTCAATAGGCAGCAGGTTCCCATTCACTAGAGACTTCACTTAGAGGCAGGGGGGAAGGCACGAGTAATCAACCGCCCATTGATCAGCATCGATTTACGATCGGCGGAGAAAAAAGCGGGAAAAAACTATGGACAGAGGGAGGGAGAAGGAAAGAAAATGCGTGGGGTGGGGTGGGGTGGGGGGGGGGGGGGGAGGGGGAGAGAAAGAGGAAGAGAGATGGAAAGTGGAGCACCATACAGAGAGCGAGCAAAAGCAGGACAGAGAGAGAGAGAGAGAGAGAGGGAGGGAGAGAGAAAGAGAGAAAGAGAGAGGAGAGAGAAAGAGAGAGAAAGAGAGAGGAGAGAGAGAGAGAGAGAGAGAGAGGGAGGGAGAGAGAGAGAGAGAGAGAGAGAGAGGGAGGGAGAGAGAGAGAGAGAGAGGGGGCAAAACGAGTGTTCCGTCTCCCTCCAGTTTCAGTCGTGTTTACATGTGCAGCTATCAGAGTGTTGCATATACCAAGAATAACACGAGCAGGAATTAACTGTCCCTTCTGACCGGGCCATGGTTTTATTAGACATTCTTTTCTAACAGCTCACTGTTCTCTCCTTTTTTTCGGCCTTTGTTTATCTCTGTGGAGATTTCATAGTTCAAAAACAGCTGCCTGACGGAACCGCCAGGAACGGTTCCTGCGAACACACACGCGCGCATGCGCGCTGACACACACACGCACAGATGTGTAATCGTTGGGGATGAACACGCAAACACACACGGATGCATAATCGCAGAGATAGGCGCGCGCACAGAAAGGCAGAGTCTCTCTCGCCTGGAGCGTGCTCAGGTCTTATCTTATCTCCCTTTCAGAAACGACCTCTTCAATTAGGAAGAGAGGCTGCCCTCATTGTCCAGCTCTGATCATAATGACCGCAGGGCGCCGAGCAGAGCAGAAGTAGCCTGACTTGGAGGAGAGACCTATGTACAAACAGAACAGAACAGTAGGACTAGGGGAAGAAGAGAAGGAGTCTGTGATGTAATCTCCCTCTTGCATCTTGTCCCTTTGGTCCATGTCTTGTTTTTTGGCCTTTCTGAGTGCGTGTGTGTGAGCATGTGTAAGTGTGTTCTTCTCAATCCCCCCCCCCGCATTCCCCATATCCAGCGAGGGACACTAAATCCATCCATCCAGTCAGTGTATGTGTTGGACTAGAGGCCTGTGTTGGCCCAGTAAATGCATCACAGCTGGAGTTGTGTGGAGCTGGGCTGTGCATCACCCCCCCCCCCCCCCCCCCCCACACACACACACACACACACACACACAACACATTCACACCCGCACCGAGCTTGGCTCTGTTGCTGCAGCTGACACCCCGTCGCGGAACGCAACCGATTTTATGACCAAAATGGCACGTGTTTGCGTTGTGCACAATGGCTCTATAAACGACTCGTTGACTGTTTAATGGTCGGTGCGAGAGACGGTCCTGTTTGGCTTGCGGTGCCTCTCCCTTATCAGGCTGTACAGGGCGATGGCTTTGGCCTCGGACACACGCCTTCCCACGCTGGCAAAATGGCCTTTCCTGTCCGGGCTGGACGAGAGTCACTCAGGACAGATGGAGAGGTGGAGAGGGAGGCAGACTGGAGAGAACGAGCTGGTTGGTTGAAAATAGCGGAGGGAAGGCAGGATGAGGGCCGATAGCTGAGGCGTCCATCCCTCCTCTCCTCTGCTAACAGCCTCGTTTCTCCTCCACCCCCCCTTCCTTCTTACCCTCCAGAAGGTTCCACGCTGCGTCATGCTAACTCAGCCCGGTGGAACTTGTGACACGGGACTTCGTTTCCCACCCACAGTCATGAATAAATCACCGGATGCCTTTTTGCTGATGATGACAATAATGATGAAGATTTACTTTGCTTTTATTACAATAAAAGCCCTAACACGAGCAGACACGGCTGGGAGGGTTGGGGAGGGTTTCAGCATTACACTTTGATGTGATAATAGCCGGTTAAGCCTGCGGTCTCTCCCACAGGCCGTGGAAAGAGTCTCACACGCCCTGCGCTGGTCTCACCCGCAACGCTGCGCACGCAGAACGTCTCGCACGTCTCGCCCCACACCCCCCCCCCCCCCCCCCCCCGCAAACACGTCTACACATAAGGCCGAAGCATCCGTTCGTGTACGTCTACTCTTTACATTGACAAAACGGTCAAAAGCAATGTTGAATCGAGGTTATTTTTCGATGTTGATAGAACGTCCCCTTTACGATGTTTATTCAACCTTAAATTTTAGGCAATCCGACGGCAACTGATCGGTATAACCAAAACGCAACGTCAGTTCAACGTGTCTGCTTATCTGGGTAGTCGCCCCCTCTCACAATAACATGGAGGGGCAGATCGAGAACTCAATCGAAAAAAAGGCTAATAACGATGGCAGAGGCGGTTCTCCAGCCCAGCCCGGTCCGAACCCAAACTCTGGCCCCTCGTCTGCTCCCATTACGGACTGAGCTACGGCTGGGCCTGGCTGGTACCGCAGGCAGAGAAAGTGGTTTCCTGCCATTCGGCGAGGCAGGCTTGTGAGCCGATGACTGCTGTAAGCGGTTAGGTACCAGGCTAGCTGGCAGTCGGGGCGGGAGAGCAAGGGAGCTGTTAGCGGTTTTGTACTGCGGTGTGTTGGCCTGACGGTGGTTTCTGAAGTGTCATTTCATCTGGCACTTCCCTGCAGATGGAGCGATTCAACAGCAGAACTGTTGGTACCGGAGATAGCATCTTTAGTAAGTATATCTTGCACACACAAGCTCACACACGCACACTTGATAGTAATTCTTCCCAAAGTGAAGACCCCTTTTCATAGAGCTTTTCGGACTAACCTCATTACATTAGCTTTCAAAGTGTGCATTAATAAAAGTCTAACCCAGCATGTATAATCCCAATGATAACATAATAATGTCTCCAACTGAAAGCTTTGACTGAGATGTCCACTTACCACCAGTTGCCACGGTGATTTCACGCAGGAAATGTCCATAAAAGGGGAAATCGAAAGACAGATTGACTCTCTACATGAAGAAAAAAAAACACACAGAGGAAACGCAGGTCAGAGACATAACGAAAGAGAGAGAAACGGAGAGAAAGAGAGAAAGAAACTAAACAAACTCTGTTCTTGGTTACGGTACAAGCTGAGGTTTAGACAGAAAGAGAATGTGAAATGTAAACACTGAGACTGAAATACAGGTCTGCCTCTCCAAGCCTTCAGGGTGCTGACTATCCATTTTTTTAGATAAGATAAGAAAATCCTGTATTTGTCCCCCAGAGGGGAAATTGCAGTCTACAACAGCAGCAGGATACAGTACAGCGCTCAGAGTGACAGGGTAAAATATAAAATAAAGAAGATACAATATGATACAAAATACAAAAAATCTAGTACGAGGTATAGATCTAGCATGCACATTGCACTTAAGTGGGAGAGAGTTAAGTGCGAGGGCTTGAATGAGACGTGAGCGACATACAAGCCAAGTTATAACAAGCCAAGTTCTGAATTGTTTTTCAAAAAATATAAATCTGCCTCTGTGAAAAACAACGTCCCCTTTTCAAGGAAAAGGATTTTGGAATCTTCATAAAGTGAATGAAGAGCATGTCGTCTTGATGGAATTCGGTTTTTATAGGAACACTCCCAACACACAGCTCCAGAAAAAGCTATAGTACTGTTACCACAGGTTTGTTTCTCAAAAATACTAAACCCATGACTTATATATCTCTTAAAACGTGCAAACGTGACCTATTCCGGTCAACACTCTACCATTTATAATGTGAAATAAGTACAAAAACATTTTAATTGCTTAAGAGTGTATTCTTCTGAACAACGAATATACAGTCAAAAAACAGAAGGTTATAATTGACTTTGTAAGATAGAAAATCTTGTTTTCCCTTGTAAACATGCAGCAATGTGATTCCGGATAAGACCAGTAAGACTAATCATGTGGTATACCACAGGTCATTACCAGGTCGAAATAAGCCATCTAAGGCTTAGTAGTACTGAAAAAATTGGACGATGTCAACCTCTGTGGATTTGCTTGTTTTATGAGCCTGTCGACTTATTGTGTTTTGCGGCTGGTCCTGCAACACAGGGCACAGCGGACTGCCAGGGGACTCTTCTGGGATCCTGGCCTCGACATGGGCCTGTGGGCCTGGCCGGCTGGTAACCTGACCCGGCTGGTGAACCTCCAGCTCAGGTCTCAGAAGTCGTTGTTTCTGGAAGTTTCTGATGTTTAGTGGAAACGTGGTATCTTCTCTTCAGGGCTCCGTGGAGGTGGATTGACCTCTCCGCTCAGCTGTGACCCCTGTAACTAGGTCCACTCGCCCTGCACTGCGCGGGCCTTGAACCAGGGTTCACGTGAGTCGCTAGAGCATCCTTTGAGATCAGAGGATTGAGGTTTACTCGAACTGCTAGCTGGCCTTCGTTACATACAGTTCATAAATAAATACTCATTGAGCAGACGCTTTCATCCAAAGCAACTTACAGCCAGTACAGGGACATTCCCCCTGAGGCAAGTAGGGTGAAGTGCCTTGCCCAAGGACACACATACACACACATCACATAGCCACAGGCAGGGTTTGAACTCACAACCTTTGGCTCATGAGGCCAACGCCTTAACCCGCTGAACCGCCAGACTCCGCAATCCTTCGCCTCAGTTCCTACTCTCCTTAACACAGTCAGCTTCATGCTTTCACTGGATTGCCAATCGTTTGCTTGGCTGAGGAGCCCCAAGCTTAACGCGAAGCAGTACATTACTTTTTGTGATACCAGCAGATTTGTCCTTTCTAAACGTGTAGGTATTCAATATCCGGTTGCACCAATGTCTGGCAAGGGACCGTACCCACAAATTTGATTGATGTTGCACTTACGATGTTGATTTTTGCTGCACTGTACTATGCACTTTTGTAATTGAGCTGTTATTGTAGCTAAGATTATTAATCTTCAGAGTGCCTGGTAGCCAAGATGTCGGCTGTGGCTAGTAAATCTGATCCTTCACTTCATGCTGCCATAAAAGCGTCCTTTGTTAAACGGTTAAAACGTATCGTGGTGTACTCTTACTGCTCCTACACTGCTGCTGGAAAGGTTGGGGGCAGGATTTCAACCTCAGGAAGAGCAAGGTGTGTGTCCATAGAAGACAAATAGAAGCTCTCCATACCCATCCTTGCACCTTTCCCAGCCCTCTGGTGGTCCGCCTCTCCCCTGAGAGAGGGCTGAGTGTGGAGGGACATGGCTTGCTGAGAGGGCTGTATTCCCCTCCATCTTATTGATTCTCTGGACACAACTCCCAGCCTCACTCCTTTCTTTTGTTCTTGTTAGCGTTCCGGAAAAATTGCTTCACTTTCCGGAGCCCTCTGTGGCGGATTAAAAAAAAAAATAAAGAAAAAAAGCTCTGTACGGTTCAATCAATCATGCTCCCTGAGAGTGGAGGGGCAGAATACACAATGTGGAACTCCATTCTGTCTTTCTACCAGTCCTTGTTCACTCTTGGGGGGAGTCTTGTTCCTGAGACACGCCCCCTTCTGAGAACGGTGACGCTTCGTGTCCCATAGCGGTGACCTCATCATTATGCGCCTCACTGTGAGTACCTGTTAGTGGGGAGGTAGTGGAGGGAGAGGAAGGGGTTGTGGGAAGCCCCTTGCAAGGCGGAGTTACTTGTGCGCCAGATCAGCAACTAGATGCTACTAAATGTTCTAGAGCAATGGTCTTCAGGGCCCACTGTCCTTACATGTTTTACATGTTTTTACATTTTTCCAGGTGATTGAGTGGTTAGGGCCTCGTGTTAGTGATCGGAAGGTCGTGACTGATTTCTGTCAAAGGCCACATGATGTGTCCTTGGGGAAGACACTTCACCCTACTTGCCTCAGGAGGAATGTCCCTGTATATGCTGTAAATTGCTCTGGATAACAGCGTCTACTAAATGCCTACATTGTTCCCTGCTCCAACACACCTGATTCAAATGAATTGCGGCAGAAGCCTGATAATGACTCTTTGAATCAGGTGTGTGAGAAGGGAAAAACATCCAAAACATGCAGGACAGTGGTCAATGCGGTCCCCCGGGTTGGGGACCTCTGTTCTAGATGTTTCATGTATGTGAACACGTGTGAGGTGTGTTGCAGTCTTACCGCGGCTTGTCGGTGCGTGTTAGACAGAATCCCATGGATCTTCACTTTATCCTTGTCCATCTGGTCAATATTTACCCACAAGTCCTTGCTCGAGGGATCTGCTGGCCCATAGGTCTTTGATGTGTAGTAGTTGTGGTCTGTGTCCTCCTGTTGACAAAATACAAAATAACCATAACTAGTCCTGTAAGGGAATTTGTAGGAGTTCCAGAAAGACAAGAGAGTAAAAGAAGAAAGAATTGTGTTTTTTTTTGGGGGGGGGGGGCCATCTGTGTCGTATGAGGGTGAATGTCACCTTTGGCCTCTAGATGATTTACTTAGATGGAGAGAGACTGAGGGTGGTGGTATATTACAGTATATCCACTTATGAAGTAACTGTCTCCAGCCTAGCAGGAACATATTACAACGTTACTTAGGAATGACTGCTTGACTGAATGTTAGTTTCCTCCAGGATCAGAATGACTCTTATTGAGGGACTTGTTGCCTTTGCTTAGTTCTAACCCGATTTAGACTTTTTTATATTCGCAGCGAGGTATCTTGTTATTGTTGCTTGCTTTCCTACAGGTATCTTATTGCCCGCTGGAGATGCGTGCCATGTCATTGTAACTTGTTTGGCTGAATGCTCTTATGGCTCTTCCCTTTACCACTTGGTTTCTCACGATGTATGTTTCATAATCTATCAACCCGCAATGTTTGGGGACTTTCACGTTGTTATGATCAGTGACCGATGGTCTTTTGTAAGCTCTCTCATGGAAGTCACTTTGAATAAAAGCTTCTACTAAATGAATACATGTAAATGTAAAGTATACCCTCTCCTAGCTCTACTCAAATCAGAATAAATGTATTCTCTCTACGCACAAACTCTGTCGACAGCCATTTCCAGGACTAAAGCCAATTTTTCCAACATCTCAACAACCTTAGAGTAGAATCATTTTCCAAACGCATTGACGTTCTGATTTCGCCACCTAATCTCCATACTATTGGGAGTGTAGCGTTTTTGCCTCCATAGTCAATGTTTACATTTCTGGGTTTCGAGAGGAATGAAAAATGCTTCACATGACTACGTCTGGTGGGTGGTGTGTGTTTGTGTTTTATGCATTTCAGTAAGCCCTCATGGTTTTTTCCCCTCATCGGCACAGTCAGCATCTCAGAAGCAGTAATGACTACTAAATAACCTCCCCCCCCCCCAAAAAAAAATAACAAGCTTCCTGCTTCCTGCTAGGAGAGATGTGAGTCGGTCATGGGGCTTATATCTCTAGCCTGTGTTATTTCGGCTTTAATAGTTTCTTCCTTTCGTGCTGTTCTTAATCCCGTCTCATTTTAAAAGGTTTGAGACGCTGACAAGTAGTGAAAAGATGGATGAATCTAAATCAAACTTTATACAATAATACAATTGATCATAAAGGGAATCACATGTGGTCACTATCCATCATCTATGCTATGACAGGACATGGAGGATGTGCAACGTAACAAGCGACTAACTGCCACCTATGTTCTCTGAGGAAAAACAATGCACAGGCCAAGAAACAACACCGAAACTGGATACCAACAATATTGTTGAGGGGTAGATTTTGTTTTTGCCCCAGGAGGGAGGAGGTTTTCGAACTCAAAAGTAACAGCGCCATACGCTTTGGTTTATAATATCGCACAGGGTGTTGTGACATGCTTGACATGTTTATGACTAGAATTATCTTTCAAATAGCTGCTGTGTAAAACAAAACAAAAAAATACAGAATTGATGTCACTCTGCCCTCGAGACTATGAAGTTCTTTCTCCTGGATGTAAAATTTAATTTAATAGGAGAAAGAACTTCCCACATTGTCCAAAAGACGAGCCATTAAAATACAGGGGATTTTTAAAGACTCTTTAGACATTTTCTCAGTGGAATTAGTAAATGATTGGACGCGGATGACAATGAATCCCTTGGATGAATTGGTTGACCTTAGATGAACATCACCGTAGGCCGTAAGATGACTTCCAGTTTTTAAAAGAGCCAGACAAAACTTGCTAGCAGAAGCAGCCACCCCCCGTAGTACTGTAAGTCTGACTCAGCAAGTTACTCTTGAGTCAAGGAAACGAGATGCTTGTAAAGAGAGTTGACACAACCCCACACCGGCGGTTACGTTTCCTGCTAATGGGCAAAAGATGTTTGGGCTTATATGGAAAACTCCATGGGGACAGTAACCTCGAGGAGGTGGGGAAACATGGCTGGACTCTTCCCAGACCCTCTTCGCAGGGTGATCGGGGAGGTGGGTAGGTTGTGTGTATGATAGATACCAGAGATGGTATGCTAGGAGCTAGAGCAGGGGTGGGCCAGGCCCTGAGGGCCGCTGTCCTGAAGGTTTTTGATGTTTCCCTGGTCTAGCACACCTGATTCTAATGAAGGGTCGTTATCAAGCTCTGTGGAAGCCTCACAAAACCCTCCATTAGAATCAGGTGTGCTAAAGCAGGGAAACATCTAGAACCTTCAGGAGAGCGGCCCTCAGGGGCTGGAATTGCCCACCCTTGAGCTAGAGGTTACTGAGGATCAAACAGACTATGGAATGGAATGAAACATGGATGTATGGATGTACGGATGTATGGATGAAAACTGGAAGGTAAGAGAAGGAGATTGAAAGAGACAGAGTGAAAGTCTGTCAGTCAAATGTGAATGGGCTAACCCAGTCTGTCAGGTCTTTATAGTTGTGAAAGGGAGAAAAAAAAAAAAAAACTCCTGCCAATAACAGTTTGGAACATGCACACAAATGTAGGAAAACCGTTTCATATCTCTGTTCGTTTCAGAGCACCAGAGGCGCTAAGAGGAGTAAAAACATGTACTGCGCGAATTCAATTCGATTCACGAAACAATCTCAAATTCGTTTCACAATTTGTGTTGGAGACATTAACTCTGGATGCTGCATCAATATTGCATGAAGGTGCTACCTCAATATCTCTCCTCCAAAGTGTTTTCATTTCTGAATAGATCTGTCATGTCTGAGAGATTCTGCCAAGCAGATTTATTGCTGAGCGCTCGGACTGCGAGCAGCATTGGCAACAGAGGAAAAATGTGACGTTCAGAAACATTTGCAAGGCTTTTATTATGGGTGCTGCCACCGATCTGTTCCTTAACCTAACAAACCCTTCATTGTAACAAAAATGTTTTTCAAGGGAGTGTGCTGGCCACAGTCGCACAGTAAAACAGATACAATACACCAGCCGATATTCTAACCTCTTCCTCAAAGGTACCGTTGGTGTCAAACAGAACTCAGATATATGAAATCAAAGTCTGCCAGCGTTCGTGTCAGACAGTCTGTATCTCTCACCATCCCCACACTTCCAGTAAATTAGGCTATGGCTGGAACAAACTCACGCGAAAAGGAAGCCGTAACTCAAGCATGCCGTCCTCCTATCGGCTGGTCGTATCTACAATCCGTTATTCATCGCCTGGCTCGTAGCCCTGCCTGTTGGTGCCATATTGTGATCGGTGGTGATGGTGGTGGCGACGGCTTGAGATTCAACCTAACAAACATGTTGCTGAGCTGAGACACTGTATGTATGCTATGTTTTGCAAGCGACCACACACCAAGGCCAGGGCCTCTTTGATCCCAGACTTGAAACGCGCAGCGAACACAAACAAAACTGTAGGCGACATAAGAGTTTGAAACCCAGTTTCTGTTTCAAGGATACCCTAGTGCTGTCTTGCCTAGTGATTTTTTGTCTTCCTTTTTTGGTGGACTTGTGAAAGGTACTCGCGCAAAGAGAGACAAAACAAGAGGCATGTGAAAATGTGATAAGTCAGGGAGAGAGTGCTAGATAAAATCGCATTTTCCTTTTCAGTTACACCGAGGACACTTCACCAGCCCTGTGTTATTCGTGGCTCCAGGTCTCACTCCACATATCAAACATTTGAACATTCTGGTAGCTTCTAGCAGACACCAGAGCTCACGCACTAGAGCGGATAAGAGACAGGCTACACGGATGCAG
This sequence comes from Neosalanx taihuensis, assembly GCA_030340665.1. Taxonomy (NCBI): domain Eukaryota; kingdom Metazoa; phylum Chordata; class Actinopteri; order Osmeriformes; family Salangidae; genus Neosalanx; species Neosalanx taihuensis. The sequence continues at coordinate 8,362,116 of CM059304.1, read as the reverse complement.
CGAGCAGTGAAACCTCAGCAGAGTAGAGTGAGTCCATCCAGAGAAGACTACCCAAGCAACCCACTTTGACTGGAGACAGCCCCCTAATTACCCATCACTCTGACACACCCATCGTTCTTGGAAACGCGTCTATCTATCGTGGGAATCTTAGCGCGATGCACTAATCCCTTATTACAAAAAGGAAAAATGCTGATTCACATTCACTCATTCTGAATATGAAATGAATCTACGAACAAACAATAAAATGAAATGAACTGAAGCAATGAGACTTACGCAACCTAGAAAATGATCCATCTTTGTCTCAGCAAATACACATGGAGTATGTAATAATGCACTCGCTCCCCTGTGACAGGGAAAAACAGAGGGGAGATAATGTGTGTCTGTGTGCGTGTTGTACAGACCAGAGCAGGCATCGAATAGCAACACTTCATCGCAGATTTCTCCCTCCAACCCACATCAAAGCTTACTACGCTAACAGAGAACATGAGATGTGAAAAAATGAGAGCAGAGCAGCATGTCTCTTTCTGCTTCTCGCAAATAAAAACCCACGTATTCCTTGCACTGAGAAAAACATGCGTCTACAGGCAAACAGTTTCACCCAATAGAACACTTTTGAATCAATGTGGGCGTCAAATAGGTCCATTTCTGCTAAAGGAAAATGCAGGTTTGAGCAAAAAAGCTAAAGAAAAGCAGGCTTGTGTTCCTTGAGGGTCTAGAAATGTGTTTATCGCCTTATTTAGAAGTCTTGTTGTTTCTTAGGATGACAGAAACCCCTAATCAACATCAACGTAGAGTTATGTGTTTGTTTACATTCGGTCTTTGGCATAGGTGTGAGGAATTCGACGTGTCAAGGCATCCTCTGAACGCCACTCAAGACTCCAGTAAATGCATCTGCAACACGAAAGGCCTTCCCACCAACGACCCGTAATAAGATCGTGACGATAAGCTCACACACATTTGCGCGACCGTTAGAAGGGTTCATCAGAACCTGCAGTGCCGGGTTTCTTTATCCTGGATCCTGGGAAATGTTCTAGCGACTCATGCCGTCTGGGCGTCACGGAGTCTGCTCTTGTGTGCGTGTTTGTTCTGATCCCAAAGTTGATTGAGATAGAGAAGAGTTGGGACACTCCTGTTCTGGCACCAGCTAGCCAAAACACGGTAGCTAGCCCAGGGTGTGTGAACGGGGGAGGCCGAGGCAGACGGAGGCGGGTGCCGTACGGGGAAACGTGCGGCACGTCGCAGTTTGGGAGCGGGCCAAAACGGAACGGCAGTCTGGCAGTGGTGCAGCCTTCGCTCGCTGGTGAGCCGAGAGTTCCATCTTATGTCACGTCGCCCTCTCGAACGAACATTCAGCCCCTTCGTCTTATTACCTGACATCCACTCACCATCTCACCTTCCCCCCCCCCCCCAACCACCCTCCTCCTTCCTCCTGGGAGTGAGAGAGGGACCTTGTTTGCACCTTCTCCAGTATCTCCTTTGTTTCTGCATTACTCTAATTGGGGCTCTGTTGAAACTGCACCAGACCCTCCCTCCCTCCCTCCCTCCCTCCGACACACTCATTCATTAGAGTTACATCCAGGTGCTGGTTTGAAGGTGTCAGTTTGCCATCTCGCAGACTCCCATTGCTCTGAGGACAAGAGTGTGATGTCAAAGGCATCGGAAAACCGCTAGTCAGCTATGTCTAGAACCGGGGTCGGCAACCCGGGGCTCTGGAGTGTTTTAATATGTTGTCAACCAAACAACGCGTCCCATCCTGCCAAGTCCATTGCTGTCTTTCTCCATTGCTGGTGGGAGATATAGCGTTTGACGGGTAGACAACCGTGGATAAAGGTTTCAGAAGAAAATAGATCATTTAGTTCCGCGCGGACAGATGCATTTACTTTCACTGTCGACTATGCTGACTTACATGTGGGCTACACTAACGCTTGATATGTGACGTGAAATGATACAACAACATAAAATAATGCTAAGTACATTTCCAGAACAAACACGCAGCTTTTGCTGAAAAGTCCACAGCTAGACATGAATGAGACAGAGCGACTTCGGAATTTAAGCGGGACAAATACTTTCACTGTACTAACTACCGCTGGTAGTTTTGTGCCAGTTAGTTTGTCATTGCCCTTTATAATAACTGGTATAACCAACAACAAAATGTCGTTTTTTTGTAGTTATTAGTAGTTAACTAATTAAATAAATGCAATAAACTATAGTTATTTATATATATATATATATATATATGTATTATACATGTAAACTTGTATATTTTAGGGATCAAATGGCTTTGTGGCTCCAAAAACATGTAGGATCGTGGGAGAGAGGCTAAAAGGGCTCTTTTGATACAGAAGGTTGCCGAACCCTGGTCTAGAACTAGGAGGGTTGGACAAAGACAATCAGGTTGATACAGGGGTGCATGCAGCCAGGCAAAATAATAGGGCACTTGGTGTGAAATAGCCCCGGTCTCCTGCACAACAAAAACAAATGAGCTCAGGATTTAACCATTTTTTAAAGAAGGGAGGGTTGTGGATGTGCCTGTGTGCGTTGTGTGTTTGTGTTGTGTGTGTGATGTGTGCAATCAAAGCATCCTTCACCAGCGACAAAGCTGCTAACCAAGCATAATAACAAGGCAGAGGGAGACTTAACAAGCTGTTTGGCCACCTCGGCCGCCTTCATTACCACACAGCACCATGAGTATGGGACTGAGTATAATAACAGCAGACCCTGGGTTAGGCCTGTCAATCACATGCAGACCAATCCAAGCAGACAAGCAGACCAATCCAAGTCCTGAATCTGTTAGTCTTTTGATCTAGAGGGACTTCATTTCCTGGTCCTTAATGTGTCCCTGCCTGACTGTATTAGAGAGTGTGCGATTGAGTGTGTTTTCAATCTCTTTTTGGAGGATTTTAATATGATTTTGTCTCCCAGTCCATAGGCTAATGAGGTTTTGCTCCAAATTTGACGCTCATAAATCCCGGATATACCCTCCAGTCCTGTTTCTTATTATCCACACCTACAGCTCTGGTCTGGAGAAATAAATCCTCCTCAGAAAGTTTCCGGAGAGATCTTCACTCCTCATCAAGTTCCGCTAGACAATGCCTCTGACCTATGTTCTGGAAAGATCTACACTCCATGCAGAGGTTCTGGAGCAATCTACACGCCATGAAGAGATTCTGGAGAGATCTACAGTCCATGAAGAGATTCTGGAGGGATGTACACTCTATGAAGTGGTTCTGGAAAGATCTACACTGCATGAAGAGATTCTAAAGAGAGACCTGTGCTTCTCAAGTAGGTTCTGAAATCATCTACACTCCTCAGATGAAACTCTTTCTCTGGATGACAGCAAGGCGATGTGCTGATGTATACTCTACCTCTATCTGGGAGCTGTTGTCCGTCTCTTCTGTTGAGAGCAGACCCGGGAAATCATCTGGAAGATCCTGGTCCTGGTCTGACTCTGGGTCCTGGTCCTGGCTGGCCCGGTTACTGTCCATGTTGCGTGGTTCTGGGGAAAGCCACCGCCGCCATCTGTGGCTGTAAAGCTTCACGTCCACTGTCCACTTTTCCTCCAGCACCGGCCCCTGCACATAGGCATAGGAGACCCCTAGGAAGCACAGAAAGGATGAATAGGGGTCAGTCACTATTTACTGACCTGTAGACAAGTTTAAACGTATGCAACGACACCCCAAACAGAGTTAAACTCTGGTGAGAATAATAAATATTTGTCTTGGTGCAATTTCACTGCATAATCAACGTGATATGCAACTTTAACTGTTCAACAATGTTTAAGTAGACCCATTTACATCAGGGCAATTTAGGTTGCTGTATTGTTCACAAGTGAGTGATTGCACTCCAGTAATTACAGGGAATAATCTTTCACAGCCAATAAGGCAATGGTCCAGATATGGAAGCTGCCTTGGGTTGCGCCATTAATCTGCTGACTAACTCATAATTTACTATTGGAGGTCAACTCTCCCACCATTGGAAATAAAATATCCCTTTGGCTTTAGTAGTCTTCAAGCACACACACACACGCACACACACCAACACACAAACAAACACACACACACACACACAAATCAGTGGTCATCCCCGTTCCTTGTCCTAACCTCCAGGATGAAAAGTTGGTGACCAATTATGAGACACAGCTCTGTTGGAATCCAAACCAGACAGCTGACTGACAGCTTGATAATGAGCAGTCCTTGTGCTGTAACAGGGTAGAGTGAGAATGAAGAAGACCCTCACCACAGACACAGCCCCACTGGTAACGCTCTTATATGATAACGATCTACAGGAAGACCTCCAGGTTCCTTCTTCCTGGGGACCACCTGCTTCCCTGAATCCCAGTCCCTGGACTCCAACACTGGATGACGTGATCGTTGGGGCTGACAGTTCACAACCATCCATGTCCTCTCTGCTATTCTAATGCAGCTGGCTTTTTACTCAACACTGTTTGTGAGCTTGCTTTCTTCGATGATAGAAGACCAGTGCATGGGTTTAATTAAGAGAGGGCTTTGCCTCCGCCACGCTTTCGTGCTCTTGTTCATTACCGCTCTGCACTCCCACCTCCCATCGTTCCTTTCCTCTCTTCCTCTCACTTGCTTTCTCACCTACAGCCACCCAATCTCTCGCTGGACACGGCTCGGTGTTTCTCAGGAGACAGGTGGGAGGGAGGAGGTGAGAGTGGAGTGGAGGGGTTTAAGATGGTAATGTGCCCAAAGTGGAAGCTGACAGATTCACTTTCTAATGAGTATCTTCAGAGCAAACAGCATGGAGACCAGTCCCTGCACTGAGAGAACACACAAGGAATGCTAAATGATCTTCCACAGAATGTGCTTGTGGCCTTAAATTGCATTTACATAAGAGCCAAAGAGCACAGGACCAAACGTTGTTGACTCAGGTTGTCACGTTGTTGACTCAGGTATTTTTTAAAGAATGCCAGCACCAAGACAACATAATAAATATCCAAACATGCCAAACATGCCAAACACATCCATTTGACTCTTTTCTGAAGTGCCAACCCCAGTGTCAGACCCTCTTGTTAGGCAGTTAAAACAGTCAGCCCTGTATAGAGGACATACTAATGGGGTAGGCGGCTAATTACCATGCAGATCCTAATCTTGTTGTTGCTGTAAGTTAGCTCCTGAAGCCAAGCATTTGTTTAACTCTCTTTCTTTTTCTCTCCCCATCTCTTTTCCCTTCTCGCCTCATGAACTCATGTTCATTAATTGAGTTACGTCTATCAAGACATTGCAGCTTTGGAGGATTTGCATAAACTACCACAGTAAATTTCCTTCCAGAGGGAACCTCAACTTCCAATCTCCTGTCCCACTCCAAAATACAGTTGCTTTTATCCCAACATATACTAGAGCAGGGGTGGGCAATTCCGGTCCTCGAGGGCCGCTGTCCTGAAGGTTTTAGATGTTTCCCTGGTACAGCACCCCTGATTAAAATAAATGGTCATTATGAGGCTTCCACAGAGCTTGATAACAACCCGTTCATTTGAATCAGGTGTGCTGGAGCAGGGAAACATCTAAAGGACAGCGGCCCTCGAGGACCGGAATTGCCCATTCCTGTGCTAGAGTGTAGTCAGAACAGTTAGGGCCAGAAATATTTGGACAGTGACACAAGTTTTGTTATTTTAACTGTTTACGAAAACATATTCAGAATACAATTATATAACCAATATGGGTTTAAAGTGCAGACTCTCAGCTGTAATTTGAGCGTATTCGCATCCAAATTGGAGAAAGCGTTTAAGAATCACAGCTCTTTAATACGTAGCCGCCTCTTTTTCAAGGGACCAAAAGTAAATGGACAATTGACTCAGAAGGCTGCAAAAATATATATAACAAGGCTGCATGGGCTCTTCCCTCGTTAACCTGTCATCAGTTAAGCAGTTAAAAGGTCTGCAGTTGATTTTAGGTGTGGCGTTCGCATTTTTAAGCTGTTGCTGTGAACACACAATATGCTGTCAAAGGAGCTCTCAATGAAACAGACCATCATGAGGCTGAAAAAAAAAGACGAAATACATCAGAGAGATGGCAGAAATGTTAGGAGTGGCCAAATTTACCAACAGTTTGGTAAATTCTGAGGAAAAAAAGAGTGCACTGGTGAGCTTGGGAATTCAAAAAGGAAAAGCATCACAAAGGAGGAAATCCAGCGTTTGGTGATATCCATGGGTTCCAGATTTCATGCAGCCATTGCCTGCAAAGGATTCTCAACAAAATATGGAAAAGTAACATTTTACTTAGGGTTATGTTTATTTGTCCAATTACTTTTGAGCCCCTGAAATGAGGAGCGTTTGTATAAAAATAGCTACAATTCCTACATGTTTAATCGTATATTTTTGTTCAAGCCCTTAAATTAAACCTTAAAGTCTGCACTTCAATTCCGTTGTTTCATTTCAAATCCAATGCGGTGGCACGCACAGCCCAAATCATGACAATTGTGTCACCGTCCAACTATTTCTGGGCCTAACTGTTCAACCTGAAAACTTGTGCTTTTCCCAGCATTGCTCTTTGAATGCCCACGATGAGTCAACAATGTTTAAGCTGCACCTGCGTTGGGGACTCTTTCTCTCCTGTCACTGTAGGTCACCTCTCTGATTCAGGAGAAATAAACCCTCTCGTTGTCAGGGGAAGTCAATGCTCTTTGTGAAGTGTCAAAGAAAGTGAAAGCACCGTATGGGGACCCCTGAGGAACACCTAAATAAAGCTCCCAGCAGGACGAGCCTTCGCCCTGCATGTGTTTGTTCCCTTGCTTTTGTTTGAGAGGAAATCCTTCCATCTCCTTCTCTCCCTCTGATTACCCAGCATGCCTTCTCACTAACTCCCCCCCCCCCCCAGGCTTTTCAGCTTAGTTGACCCATGCCTTAGCTTAGTCGCAGCAGGACTGGAACCTGGTCACACCTAGACCTTGTAGGGACTTTGAGAAATTTGCGAAGCAGCCCTTCCTTACTCTGTCTCTGATTTTGTAGTCAGGGGGCAGAAGCCTTGTTTCTCTGGCTGTCTACCTGATTCAATGCCTCTGACAGGCCACTTTCGCACATCGGGTCCACACTAGAGAGTACTGGAATGTGTGGTTTGTGTGTGTGTGTGTGAATTGTAGATGTGTTGTCGTGCTCCAGTGTGGAAGTTTGTATGCTTCCCTTCAAGTTTGAGAGAGTGTGGTCATGCTTCGAGGTAGAATGAGGTTGGAACGGAGTCTTTTCTGGCGGAGAGGGTTTGCTGCTGTCGTCTGCAAAACCTCTCACTCTTTAACTCCCTGGCTGTCAGGGTTCCTTCTCACCCTCCATAGAAAACTATTTCCCTTACAGTGCCAGAGCCCCTGCCAAGCACCCTGGAGAGTGGAGGGACCTCTTTCACTGGGGCTAAGAGGGGCCAAAAGGGGCCAACAAGAGCTAACCATGGCCCCTGATTGCCATGAAGGGTGGAAACACTCAGTAGTGCAGCTGTACTTTAGGATTGAAGAGATCCCTGGTTCTGAGACCAACCATACGTGTTGCCGCTACCCACGTGAGACTACGATTCTGTAAGGTAGCCAGCACAAATGTGATGTCACATCCTCCAATGACAGATAAATGAAAGGCAGAACAGGACGCATGATTAGACATACGCAACTACAAAGTGCCAAAAGATTTTCCCCAGATTCTACGAAAAAAAACCGAAATTGCAGTTATTTCTCATTAGTCTGAGTTGTTAGGACCGATTCAGGGGGGAGGGACCATCCTGGTTGAATTCTGCAGCTGGGAGCCTGGGAAATGTCAGCATATAACTCAGCCACTGAGCACCACTTTACATGCACAGCCAGAGAAGATGATGTGGAAAGCAAATGGCACCGCTAAACGACCTTCCTCCTCTCTCCTTTCTCTCTTCCCTCATTCCCCTTCTCGCTTTTTGAATGTCCGCGTGCTCTGTGGGTGAGCCATTACTACGTCACATGCCAGGGGTTTTCAAAGCCCAGCTGACTTATTATTGTTAACTAATCGCCTGTAAAAGGGCAAACTTGGCCTCTGCGGTAGAGGTCAAAGACGGACGGGGAGAGGGAATGTATTAAGAGGGAGCGTTGACAGTCAGAGAAAGAAAGACATGTACAAAAAAAAATAACAGTGCTTTACAAGAGCTCCACTTTATATACCCAAAGGGAAAGTGGATTGAGAAGAGAGTGTTGCAGAACTTTCCCAGAATGAAAGTTCCTCTGAGGTTTTGGGTTCTGTCCTGTCCTGTTACTCCTGCAGGGATTCGGCCGCGTGTGGAGACTCAGGGTGTTGACTCATTGATAAAACACAGCACGCAAACCAACATGGCTACCACGAAACAAGCAACACGATGTGACGAGGTAGAATGACCGATTAATGTGTGTCTTTGTAAAAGCTCTCTCTTGTCATTCGCTTTGGATAAAAGCGTCTGCTAAATGAATAAATGCAATGTAAATGTAAATGAGTAATAATGGAGCACGGAGTGATTGATCGCCTTGTTGTCTAGTTGGGAGAAGTTCAAAGAAAAGAAACCAGTCGTCTAATACGGTCGACCCTGCGGATGACAGAGGACCTCCGATTGTATTTGATGTTGGCCAGATGACTTCAACAGACAAAGCGCTCTTTCTCTCCTCCTTTCTCCGTCTCTCTCAGATCCAAGCGGAAATTGAGCCCTCAGGGTCTATGGGGTTCACCCAAGTGCAGGGGCGGGGGGCAGTGAGCCCTGAGGGCGAGAGGAAGGGTAGCAGAGGGGAAACTGGAGACTGAAGATCTCTCTCAGGGTGTTCAGCCAGCACACACCTCGCAGGTGGTAGACGGCTAGGCCAACCGGGAGACTGAGATTGATGTGTTATTAAAGAGTTTCCAGTACAGATGGCAGCAGCCGCTGCCAGATCTGCTCTCAGATCAGCCTTGAGATGACGGATGAGGCAGGAGAGCTACAAAAGCGCAGCGAGAGGCTGACTGCAGGTCTGCTAACACCTCTCCTCCTGTTCGCTCCGAAGTGACACGTCAGCCGGTCTGGTACTGCTGTGCAATTAATGAAACAAGCACCATGAATCAAGTCAATAACCATACTTTGGTTCTGTGATGAATCAGTTGGATAATTTGAGCATAAGCCTTTGGAAACGACAAGCATTTCTTATCGGTGCTTCATTAAACACTTAAGTGCTGTGTTGTAGACAGATCCTACAGGCTTACATTAAACATACATCTCTTTCAGAGAACCTCCCAAACGCGGACGACCTATCATTAACAGGAGGAAAGTGTGCCTCTCCGACCTGCTCCAGCACGCTCCTCTGCTGCGGCTGTGCATTAAAAAACCCAAGCTGTTATTAAAGTTCCAGGTAAACTCAATGACACGACTAGAGGAGAGACAGCACCTGCCCAGACCAGACAGACAGAACATAGGGTAGTGGGCCACACATCGTTGTAAACACACACACACACACACAGTGAGAACGGTCTCTATGTTCTATATCCCTGTGGAAGCAGTTTAGGGTATTACTGGGGATGTTCTGGCTTCAGTCTTCACTGTACTGTCAAAACAGAGCAGACCAGGGATAAAACACACTCCCACAGAATGAAAATCAACCTCCCTCCTTCCCTCCCTCCCTCAATCCCCTCCCTCTCTCTTTCTCCCCATCCCTAGTACCCCTCGCTGTCATGGTCCACAAACTACGCACTATTACTCTAGACTTTGTATTTAGCCAACAATTAGTCCCATCTCCCAAGCACTGTTTCCCTGGCATCTGCAGATTTACGAGCCCAGACTGCAGACAGGCAAAGGAAAATGGAGGCTTCGCGCAGTCGACCGTTTGTCCATTCCCACATCACGTTAACCCAAAAGGACACATTTCCTGCACATTCAAGCGAAAAAACCTAATGGCAGAACGCTACAGTTCAGCTGTGTCACACTGCTAAGTTCGTCATCCCCACATGTAGACAAATTCAACACGCCGGTGGTACATTGCACACAAGATGATTCATGGGTCCAGAATACCTTGCAGCATAGAAGATGGGGAGGCGAGTCAGTTCGCTGAGCGGTGAGGGTCAGGTTAGTAATCAGAAGGTTTCTGGTTCGAAACCCAGGCTGTGTTCTTAGGCAAGGCACCTCAACCTACCTGCCTGGGGGGGGGGGGGGGGGATGTCTCTACACTTGCCGGAAAACGCTCTGGATAAGAGCGTCTGATAAAATGAATTAAATGTAAACGTAAGACAGGGAGTACAACGGTTCAATCTGCCTTCCTCTGACACGTTTGCCCCCCCCCCCCCCCCCCCCCCCCCCCCCACCTTCCCCTTCTGCCGAGAAAATGAGGTGTGAAAAAGGTCCATAAATAAAAAACAATCTTCTTCGCTCTCAGAGTGTTAATTACATTCTACATGGAAGCCGGGGGAAGGGAGTGGGGGGGGGGGGGGGGGGGGGGGGGGTGGTAATTAGATAGAGACTAATGTTGTGTTCACGCTCTGCCCTCCAGAAACCCTGACCATGATAAAGATAGATGGAGAGAGAGACGTACGTACGGAAGAGGAGGGGGGAGGGGAGGGGGGAGAAGCGAGAAGAGAAGGCAGGGAGCGGGAGAGAGGAAAGAATTGGGTTTCGGGTGCAGATTACAGTGAATTGTCGCGAACATTCGCACCTACACATTTCAGTGCTTGGATGACGCTTACTAAAGACTAGGCCTCGAAAAAAGAAGTTTCCAGTTTCCTTAGATGAACATCCCCACAATCAACGTAAACCTAATCCCAAACCCAGGGAATAACCACAGACCCCAAACGGCTCTCTGGATGTCATCATCGCTTCAAAGGCTGGTTACACAGGACACCCAAGAAGGAAAAACAGAGTTGGATAACAAAGAAAAGTGTGTGGTACAGTCCCACTAGCAGAATGACACAGCCAAATTCTTCAGTTCAGACAGACGTTGCAGGGAGTAATGTAGAAGGAAAGAAGGGGAGAAGGTGTCATATATTTCTGGATTAGGGTTGACCAAGTATTGGAGAAAACCCTGATTATCAATCCAAAGTGAGACCGAAGAACAGCTCGTCCAATCTAGAAGCCTTGTCTAATTCCACCAAAAGATAGAATGACCAACAGTATAGAACTGTCCCCTGCAGTCTACCTGCAGGAGGTCTTGAGCAGGGAAAGGCAACCCTGGTCCTCGAGAGCCATAGTCCTGATGGTTTTAAATGTTTCCCTGCTCCAGCACACCTGATTCAAATGAATGGGTCATTATTAAGCTTCCACGGAGCTTGATAAAGACACATTCGTTAGAATCAAGTGTGCTGGAGCAGGGGAACATCTTAAACCTTTAGGACTATGGCTCTCGAGTACCACGGTTGCCTACCCCTGGTCTAGACTAGAGGAACAGTCAACGCAAGGACAGTTGTTGTACTGTAACTCACAGCATCTGGTCTTTTCTCATGAAAGCACAGCTCTAGTACACTTGATATCTCACAATGAGCTGGCTCTTTCATCTCTGCGTTCCACTGTCTATAGCAGAGGACTTGCTTAGTGGAGCCGAAAATTGGAAAGGAGCAGATCGGAGCCACGGAGTCTCTCAATGGTCTGAGTTTTAAGGCACACGAGTCAAGATCCACTTGCGTGTGCCTGTTGGTGTGAATCAGTACAGTGTGTGAGTATTAAAAAAACGATTGTGATAACTATAGGAGTCAACATGATTGCAATCGCCACAAGATCTTTTCTCTGTGACGTGCTCAAAGGGCCCACCTTCAGCAACCTCATCATCATACCGTATGAATCTATTTTCATTTTATTGGGGCACAAAAAAGATCAAGGACAGATTTGTGAGCCAGTCATGTTGACACAGCTCGGGTTCGAACCGGGTACCTTCTGATTACAAGCCCAACAACCTAACTGACTGCGCCGCATAACTCCCCATATCATCATCATCATCATCATCATCTTTATTGGCAGACTCATGGTCCATATACAACACACACAATGAATATATACATAAACACAAGAATATACAAAAAAGAAAAAGAAAAAAGGGACATCACATTAAAGATTTGTACCAGAACTTCCATAAGGAAGACTGGTATCGCACACAACTACATGCGGGATTCACCAGCATCTGCACAAGCCTGTTCTTGCAATCATTTAGGCGGAGACTAAATCTGTACATTATGTGTCTCAAGAGAGCTTCAAAGGTGTAAACATTGATACTGCAGAACAATTGACTGGCACTAGTATATCTGGGCTTTTTCAACAGGATCCTTATGGCATCATTATAGGCCACTCGAAGTTTCTGTAAACTTGCTCTCTTGTACGTACACCACAATGAAGCGGTATACAAGGGAGTACAATAGGTTTTAAACAGTTTGATTTTAACAACATCAGAGCACATATGAAATTTTCTAGCCAGGGTATTTGCTTGGGCATAGAGCATGCGACGCTGGCGATAAATATCATCATCATCCCTCAGCTGATCTGTGATAAAATGCCCCAGATATTTGGTTTTACAACTTGCATTTAACTTCTGGCCAGACAGATAAAAATCAGGAAAGCACAAATGCTTATCCTCTGTAGTACGACATATTAAGACAGCACTCTTTTTTGGGTTGAAATTTACATCGTATTGTAACCCATAATCCGAGCATACATTTAGCAGTTGTTGAAATCCAGCACTGCTGGGAGACAATATAGCTAAATCATCAGCATACATAAAATGATTAATCAGCATATTGCCAACAACACACCCAGTTTTCCTCATGTTCAGTTGAACAGACAACTCATCCATATCGAGATTAAACAGAGCAGGTGACAAAAGCCCACCCTGTCGCACTCCATTACTCACTCCAAAAGAGGCTGAGGTTGCATTTCCCCACTGCACCTGCATCCTTTGATTGGAGTACCAATATACCAGAAGTCTTACAATAGTTCCCGGGGCACCTCTATGACTCAACTTATCAAAAAGCTTAAAATGGTTCACTCTGTCAAATGCTTTGGATGCATCAAGAAAGCCGATTAGTATTGAGGAATTTTTTCCTAAATACATCTGTGTAGTCTCCTTCAGGCCATAGATACAAATATCAGTTCCTAGTTTGGATTTGAAGCCAAATTGGTTTTCAGTTGTGCAAAGAAAGGGACCTAGGCGATCAAGTAGAACCCTCTCCAAGACTTTAGACACTACACTAGCCAAGGCAATAGGCCTATAGTTGTCCCGGCTCCCAATTCCACCTGCTTTGTCTTTTATGACAGGCACCAGGGTAACAGAAAGGAGAGAGTCTGGCAAAAAACCATGTGCCATGAACCCTGAGAAACACATAGCAAGTAGTACTGCTGTTTTCGGACTCGCATACTTGAGATGTTCAGCTGAGATACGGTCAGAACCAGTAGACTTATTGTCAGCCAGGTGGGCTATGGCTTGATGAATATCAATAGGGGTGATCATGACATTATTGCCAGTACTCTCCACTTTAAATGGGTCACTTTTAACACTGTTAAAAAGGGCAGAGTAATGTTGGCCCCACATCTCTGCTATGTTGTCCATCCCAGACACTCCGTCCACAACACTGGGCAAGATGGTATTGACTCTGTTTAGAGCTCGTACTTCCTTCCAAAAGTCCATAACATTATTAGAAGACAGATGTTCAGCCATCGAGTCAGCCCTCATATTGTGTTCACCTTTAACAACGTAGCGAATGGCATATTTGTACCTTGCATTAGTGAGCTTCTTGTAGTCAAGGACTGCCCCAGCTCTGGGCCTACCTGCTTTCACCCATGCTTTATAGGCATGTTTGGCCTCAGCATGATGTGCTGCTACATGCCTGTTCCAGCCAGGCTTGATGTTTTTTGACCTCATACATGTAAGGAATGACTGGCTGCTCTTATAAATTGCATCAATAACACCATCATACAACGCACACAGGTCCTTGCGATGGGAAGCATCATTACAGTCACCATTTGTGCACATAATAGCATGTCTAGGAAGATCAATTTTACCCAAAGCTTCATCAGTTCTTAGGTAATAGGTCATGAAGTCTTCTTTTGAAAGCTTACACCAGTCTAATTTAAGTCTGCCCTCATGCATTGTGTGTGTTAGCTCTGGGAGACAAGCTGTGTCCAACTCTATTAATAGCGGCACATGATCCGCCACTGAATATTCATAGAGTATTTCCATAGTTTTCAGAGTAGCATGTGCATCTGACGTGGTGATGCAATGGTCTAGCCATGATGTTGTGTGCCATGCTTCACTTATATGCGTATAGCTATTTGATGGCAGCAATAGCTGGCTGGATAATATTAAATTATTGTCCTCACAGAACTGTAGCATATGCTTTGCAAATACAGACTGCCTATCAGACAGGTCAGCATTCATATCACCTACCACACACACCGATGTAGAATGGTGTTCATGCAGAAATGAGCTTATATAAGCAAGCCTACTCAAGTACAAGTCCTCATTCTGTGAACATTCATATGGGGTATACACATTGAGGATAGTTATGCATTTACTTCCCATTTTTAACTGAACAGCAATGCACCAATCTACATCTGTTCTGACAACACTCAATACAGAGTCCAGCTTTTTGTGCCATAAAATGGCCACACCCCCTGCAATTCGACCTCTTACAATATTCATAGTAAGGTCCACAGTGGACTCCCCAGCCCCATGGAAGTTATCATTCATGGAGTTTAAATTGCCCAAGTCCTGTTTAGACAAGAAAGTTTCTTGTAGACAGATGATGTCACACTCCTCCATTAGTTTGTCCACATTCAGCCGCCGAACCTTGTCAGCCGGAGTATTCCCCACCCGCAGTCCCCGACAGTTGTAGGATACAACACGCATTCGCTAGGTTGACTGGATAGGCTCTACTACTCCAGACGAGCTGTCACCATTGCAGGCTGAGATAGCTGGCCCTTTATGGGCCGTCTTCTTAGGTTCATAATAGCGCCGCACCAGGGACCCTACTGGCCAAATCTCAGGGTTATACGCTTCTGCAACCTCCTCGCACTCAATACTGACTTTAAATGAACTATATCTGGCGTTCCCAGTGACAATACGGGTACATTGTACAACCCGGCCAAGTTTATCCCGAAGGTATTGCTCAAGCGCCCCGGCATCCAGATCAGGCAGGAATTTCGTGGCAAAGATATTGACAAGTTTTGTTCGAACTGCCTTTATGTTACTCTCCGCGCCAGTGCCATAGATAGGCACCGGTTTTCTCCTGCGCTCGTATTTTACACGCTCTCTGCGCTTCTGATTGGACTGCATGGAATTACTTCCAGTTGTCATCGGTCGGCCTTGCTTTACAACCAGGCTCCATTTAGGAGAATCAGAACCAGGAACAGTACCTTTGGGGTCCAAATCGTCAACATCAGCAGCAGACTCGATATCCATACCAACACCACATGCCCCCGAACGCGAGGTCATCTCGTCGCCCCAGGCAGCAGCGGTGCGCAGCATAGGCTCACCAGACACACCAGCCACACCGGCCTCCCTGGGCCTCGCATCAGCCCCAGGATCCGTGGACAAACCAGCAGCCGAGGTCCCATTTTTAGGCAAAGCAACATCAAGCTTCTTCCCACGTAGCACCGTAGGTCTGGGTTGTTCCATCGTCGCAATCCTGCGATCCATACGCTCAGTGGTGGCCCGTAGCTCCTCTCCAACATCAGCTTGTAGTTTAACAGCCTGCCTCAGCACGCATACCTCGCTATGCAGTTGCTCCATTCTTCGGAGCAGGTTGGATACATCCAAATTGTCAAAAGTTACCGGTGGCAGCTCATCCAGGAAGTGAGACACAAAATGAGGTATGTTCTCCCCACACTCATTTATGATTTTTAAGCAGCTCTTAATGTTGTTTACATCCTTCTGGTTGCCCTTATGGGCCACGTAGCGTTGCTTGGTGTTAGGACAGAGGTCAAACAGAGCTTTCCTTGACGACTCAATCCACCGTGAGTCAAAGTGGTTCGATGCAAGCAAAACAAGCTCATCTTGACACATGGTTCGGTTCTTTATCACAAGAAAGTTGAGGAACTCATCTTCAACAATAATAGTACCGTCAACAGTCTCTTGTATCACCGGCTTCACTCGTGGCAGAGTCGGAGCAGTCTCTCCCTTCTCCTTCCCATCCGCCATTGCGGATAGCCTCGCCACAGAACCCCATGTTTCTATCATTCTATCAACATGTTAAGACCCTCATATTATTTTCTACCCTTGACTGTACTGTACCACCACAAAGATGCGAATAGAGTAGGAACTGCATGGCAAATATGCAGATGTTGTCTGTCGTCTGTGTGTTCCCGCTCCACAGTGCCTCCAATAAAGCTTCTTGTTCTGTGTCTGCAGCACGGCGAAGAGCAGATCTTTAATGACACGTCAGAAAGCCTCCAAGATTACAGGAGCCAACACAGAGATATCCATGTAGACAGACAGACAGACAGACAGACAGACAGAGAGAGAGACAGAGAGAGAGAGACAGACAGACAGAGAGAGAGAGAGAGAGAGACAGAGAGAGAGAGAGAGAGAGAGAGACAGAGAGAGAGAGAGAGAGACAGAGAGACAGAGAGAGACAGAGAGAGAGAGAGAGAGAGAGAGAGAGAGAGAGAGAGAGAGAGAGAGAGAGAGAGAGAGAGAGAGAGAGAGAGAGAGAGAGAGAGAGAGAGAGAGAGAGAGAATATAGGCAGATAATACCAGCCAATCTCTGGGGTGCTATTCATCGGTAGCCGAGCTCAGACCACGTTCAAGTTTGAGATCACTCATCGCGTCTCGGACATTAGGATGACTAATGAATGGCGATCAGACTGGTCATTAACAGAACTCCAACGGCACTTTTCCTTTCGCTGAGCCCTTCCCCTGTTCCCAGTAGCGACAGACCGCCCGCACCCCGACCCCCCCACTCCCCGATAACGAGCATCCAGGATGGAAGGACCCTCACATAGCTGTAGACCGACTATGGATCACCGCACCCCTCCCTCCTACGGGGCCTGTAATTGCACAAACCCATTCCCTTCGGCAGTGTTGACTTCAGCCACCGTCTGGAGATCCGCGTTGGTCACAGCTAATGGGAAATGCCTAGGCTTCTAACTGGAACAGTGACAACAAAGACAGGTGGCTGAACGGTTCGAGAATCGGCTAGCAATCAGCTAGTAATGTTGCGGGTTCGAACCCTGGCTGTGCCAAGTTGACGTTGTGTCCTTGGGAAAGGCACTTCACCCTGCTTGCCTCAGGGGGAATGTCCCTGTACATGCTGTAAGTCGTTCTGGATAAGAGCGTCTGCTGAATGTAACAAAGCCCTGCACTAGCCTTAGTAGTTGATGGCTTTTTTAGTAAGATAATCCTTTATGATCACATAGGCGACTACTAACCCCTTTTTATATTGTGCCAAAAGTCAGCATATTTTGGCGTAGCATAGTATCAGCAAAAGGAAGTATACGGATACTTTCTTTCCACGCAGGAAATGGGTTCCTGTCCATATTTGGATTGTCGATTGTCTACCGCATTGATTACCTTGTGAATGCTTCCATTCTGCGCGAGGAAAGGTTAATTAAGCTGCACGGGTGTTCTCCGCTCACCGAACAAAGTACTCTCCTGCTCCCTCCCTGTCTGTCAGCTACCGAGCTTTCAATAGAAAGCGCCGGAAACCTTTTAAGCTTATTCACAGCGTAAGCCTCATCCACGCAATTGAATTAACAATCTTCCACATATGAACTTGCACACAAATCCCCCACTCTTTGCTACGACTGAAAAAAAAAGCCGCATCCAATTATGTGGAAACAAATTCATGTGGGTTTACCACACAAAGCTGTGAAAGCTGTTCACCAGAAGAGATGCAGGTCTGCATCTTAACATCTCCTCTGAGATGGCAGTGAGTTGCCGTGATCTATAGTCATAGAGCGAAAACTCAATCTCATTTCCTGTTTCAGATCAATGCAACTTGGCTCCTTCATCTTCTTAACATTTATATTTACATTTAGTCATTCAGCAGACGGTCTTATCCAGAGCGACTTACAGCAAGTACCTGAGGCAAGTAGGGTGAAGTGCCTTGCCCTAGTACACAACGTCATGTTGACATGGCCAGGGTTTGAACCGGGATTCGAACTGGGGTTCGAACCAGGTACCGTCTGATTACCAGCCCCCCACCCTAACCGACTGCGCCAAATGACTCACATTTCCCATTAACCAAACTAAAGGAGCGACATGGGTGCATGTAAATAACTGTCACTGCTCATTTCACGTATCTCCTCCTTTTCTGTCTCTCCCTGACTCTCTCCATCTCTCTCTCTCCACAATTCCCACAGAGTAAAACAACACTAAACCCTGTCCCACAATGATGACATCACTTCACAGGGACACCGTAAGGGTAAGGAATGACAACAGTCATACTTGGGAGTGGTAATGTCTCCAGCTAAAGAGCAGACATTCAGCAGTGTTGACGCACCCCTCCTTAGTGTACTTACAGTGTACAGTGTGTCTCTATTTGTTGCGTTTTTACCAATATTGTTATGTACTGCACTCTGGTCAACTGTGTTGTTTTAAAGTGCAATAGAAATAAAGTTGGATTGGATTGGCTCATAGCATGTCAGTGTTGACGTACCCCACCTCCTAAAATGTCAGAGTTGACAGGCGTCTGCTTGTGATGGAGGGACACATTAGCCTCACCCACATTGCTGAATCACATCTCCAGCACATACATTCCACTCCAATTAAATGTACTTTAATGAAAGTCCCAATTTTTTGACAGTAGACTGTAGGCAGCGTAAGGAACCACAGTCTATTGGTCTATTTTTCACCTCCTCCATCACCATCTGGTATGCTGATGACATTGCCAAGGACAAGAGGAGACTGCAGTGTATCATCCGTGCCGCAGAGAAGGTGATAGGCTGTAACCTGCCACCCCTTCAGGACTTGCACACCACGAGGACCTTGAGGCGAGTGAGGAAGATTGTGGCCGACTCCTCCCACCCTGGACACTCTTTGTTCCAGCTGCTCCCCCCTGGCAGGAGGCTGTGGTCCATCAGGACCAAAACCTCTCGCCACAAGAACAGCTTCTTTCCATCCTCTACGGCCCTCTTCGCTTCAACAGGGCCAAGGACTCACTCCATCCCACTGCGCTCTCGGCACAAGCCACTTTGAAACTTGATCACTTTGATCCAATTGCACTACTGTGTAACCCCCCCCCCATTCGTGCAACTTACATGGCGAACAAAAAACAATTCTGGTTCGGAGTCTGAATTCTGGCGGGTTGGAGAAGTTTGTCTCACAGCCAGTGAGCACAGTTGCACAGATGGGGATTTCATCAGGACAAGACACTGAGCTAGAACTGTGGTAGACTGCCAGTAGACACCAAGGACCAGAAGCAGTTCCAAAAATCCTTCTGTCGACCTTAACATTCTCCTGGTCATCCTGAAACGCTTATTTATCTTTCCGTTTTCCACAAGATGCTGGGAAGATAGTTGCCTTCCCACCTGCAACTACATCCCCTGCAACTACATGCCCTGCAACTACATCCCCTGCAACTACATGCCCTGCAACTACATCCCCTGCAACTACATCCCCTGCAACTACATCCCCTGCAACTACATCCCCTGCAACTACATCCCCTGCAACTACATCCCCTGCAACTACATGCCTTCCCACATCCCTCCTGCAGGGGGATGGAAGCAACTCAGCTCCTCCAGTGGGGAAAAAATGGATGTTCCAGGTCACTCTCAGCCTCTTTGCACCCAACATCATCCTCCAGCCCCGGATGTAACGTGAGTGTGCGTGTCACATTGGTGCTTTTTGCTAGGCACTCTATCATCACACCTTGACCCCCGGCACTGACAGAGACACCATCCCAGAAAAAAGGGGAGACCACACAAAGCAAGATAAGAGAACCTTTAAGACAGACTTTCCGGGTTTCAGAAACTACGCAAGACAAAAAGCATCTTCACAGCCCCCTGAAGATAACAATGCGTTAATAAAACCTAATCGAATAAGTACCAAGGCTGTCCCTTTGCTCCTCTGACAAAAACAAGGAACCCAAAGGGAGAACCTTTGGGTTCCAACCTGTTTCTGACCTTCTAATGGATAAAACGTCTAGACAAGCGAAGGCAGCACAGTGAAGTCCAGTCATGTAACACTACTCCGGCAAAATGTTCAGCAACAGAGGGGCCTTGTCTGGCAGTGGACACACCTCTCCAGCTCCAGTTGATGAGGAAGTAAAGGGTTGGGGGGTGTTATCAAGGTACTGCTGGGAAATGATATCTAGACCAATGACAGAGTTGGACAACTTGTTACATAAAGCAGTAGTGTTGTATTACTATCTGGCATTGAGAGCAATATTTTGGGGGAATTATTTTTAGCAGATGTAGCCAATGGCTCTGGCAGGGTTTTGTAATACATATCCTATCTGGGGAAATCTCATAGAGCTTTTAAATGTATCTTCCATCTTTTTTTTCTGCTGTTTTCTTGCAATACTTAAGTCATCTAGTGGCAGTGGCTTTTTGTTGATGAGTTTCGCTATTTGGTCACCTGTCAGCTGAACTGTATCATGGGAAATCATCTCTGCCTGTACTAATATAGGGCAGAACACAGCCTGTTTTGAAACCGTTACCTCAGGAAAATCTTTTTCCTTTCTTTTTTTGTTGAGATTTTCAAGTTATAAAACGACCAGACTTTAATAGACAGTTACCGTACGTATGCATTATTTATTGGGTTGTTCTTGTTTGGAAGACAACATTCATGTAGTAATCGATTGAGCAAGGTTGTTTTATTTTCTGTTTCTCTGCGCTTCACACTAACACAGATGCACACACATTGGCACCAGTATACTCTTCCTTGTTAAACAACGTCTGTGAATAAATAAATTCCTGAGCAACGAGGCTGAGGTTTTACAGTGCCTGAGAGAAAACAGCTTGGGCAGAAGCTTTTAATGACTCACTAAAGCATTCGCATCTGGTGGAGTAAAGGCGGACAGAGGGGAAAGGAGAGACACAAGCAGAAAGGGGAAAGAGAGACGACTAGCCATCCCCGAAAAACCGCGCTGAGTTCTAACCTCAGGGTGCGTGACAAGGAGTGTTGGGAGAGGAGAAATGAAGAGCAACAGAGACAGCGAAGGAGACAGGAAGAAAGTGGAGAGAAGCGGGAGAGTGGGTGGGAGGAGAGGTTTAAGAGAGAAAAATGACAGAGATTTGGATGGGACGAGAGAGAATCCGACCGACAAAAAGATGGGATTTGACTGTTCGGCTCACAAGTGTGTTCTCATCAAGATAACTGTGTATTCGCTCTGGATAATAGGATCTGGATTGCTCTGGATGAGAGTGTGAGCAATTTTTTTTTAAATGTATTCTCTGCCCTGCTCATTTTCCAGGCGAAGGGCGTCTGTCCATCAGCCACGCCACAAAACAACAGCTGAGACCATCTCCTTTCATCAGTTCGCACCCGTGTAACAGCTAGTGAAACGTGCGACCGGAGGGGTCACGAGAGGCGTGTGCGTGTGTGCACGCCCGGCTATAGCGGGCTGACTTCAAGGTTAGATAGGTCAAACAGGGGCAGATCGTAAACGATCTCGCTCTGAACACCTGCAAACCCCCCCCCCTTTTTTTTTCTCTCTCCGTTTATTGTCTTCTTTCCAAGACAGGACCTGTTTTCCTTCACACGGCCGTGTTTTCCTACCTGCCATCCCCATCCTCCCCTCTCCATCCCTCCTTTCCTCCAGCCCTTTATCGCTTGTCTGCTTTATGAGGAACACCAGGATCTTCCCTGTCCAATAAGTGTGGACCTCAGGGCGTCCGCCGCCCTCAAACAACACCTTGCACCTGTCTGTCCCCTCACCTGTCCGATTTAACGACAGACACGCAGAACGGGCAGGACAGACAGGGTCCCACTATTCCCGCCGTGTTTATTTCTTTCCTCCCAGGGCAACCGGCCGAGGTGTCACTGAGCCAGAACCACCCCCCCCCCCCAACCCCCCACCCTTCCATTACCTGGCTGTCAAAGTGATTGTGCTCTCATATCTGGACGCATGTGCGGCCTGTCATGTCCGGGCTAGGGCTTGTCACCGCAAATCAGACACCTGCGACACCACAGCTGGGGGGGTTGCGGGCGGAGTGGGGGTGGTGGTGGTGTGGGGGGGCTGGGGGGCTGGGGGGGTAGCAGGAGACGGCATCGTGGACTCACCGTGAAAGTGATTTAACACATCAGTGTGACACCATAAAATACAAGCCGTCGTAGCGAAGTGCATGAGTGGCGATCAGAGGCCTCAAGCTACTTTTTACAGAAATGTCTAACCAGGGGAGTTATTGTGGCGCAGTCGGTTGGGGAGTTTGGGCTAGCAATCGGAAGGTACCGGGTTCGAACCCCCGGCTGTGTCAACATGGCATTGCGTCCTTGGGCGAGGTACTTCACCCTACTTGCCTGAGGGGGAATGTCCCTGTACCTGCTGTAAGTTGCTCTGGATAAGAGCGTCTGCGAAATGACTCAATGTAAACTGTAACCCTCTTGGGAACAGACAAGCAGCCAGTATGACCCAGTGCCTGTGGCTCGCAATCTCAAACAGCTTGGAACCGCTCCACCAGATGTGCACTGAATAAAAGCCGCAATTACCTCATCTAAAAAGAAAACTCAGCCATGAACAATGATAAAAGGACCCATTCAAGTCCTAAATAATAAAGAAGAACTGCGTTCAAAATATTGAATGAGCCAGTTTGGAAAACGAAATCAGATGATTTAAGGAATGAGGTTTCTAGGCTACTTCACAGAGGGCAGTCAGCATGTATAACATTATTTTGATGAAATGGCATATTATAGTTGGAAAAAGTAAAATATGATGAGCCGAAGGGCCGTTTCCTTTAATCTCCCTCTGAACATGGTGGGCAAATGACCAGTTTTTGGAGTTAATCGACCCTGAAACCCCCTTAACTCATTCAGCAATCCACTTACTGTTGTATGCGTGCGCACACATAGCTTCAAAATGATGCTCACACTCGGTCACAGGCTAACGAATGATAATTCTACTATGTTTTATAAGGTCTAGATTCAGTCTTAAACTACCCTGACCTGAACATGAAGGTGCGTGAACACAACATCAGATCCACCAGAAATCGCTTCGTTCATGTGTATTTGTACACCAGTTTATTTATTCAGTACATCGCTGGTGATTCATTTCGCCATTTTGTTTGGTTGTGTATGTTTGTGTTCCCAGGAGGCTACGGTGTCAGAAAACTGAGGGGGGGTGGGGGGAGGGGGGGGTGGGGTTTACAACCAGCGCTCTGTGTCAGAGGTCAAGGCAGTGACATGCTTGGATATCGAACTCTCGCTTCGCGTTTAAATCAGCTGTCTCCTTCTGGCCGGCACGTCTAGCCAACCAGGGAGGAGGGGGAGGAGGACAGGAGCGGCCTGTTCTTTCATGCATAGAAATCTCCGGAACGCTTGCGGAGTCACGCGCGTCACTTTGTCGAACACGGCGAATGATAGCCGTAATACCTGACTGTGCCAGCTCAGGTGTCTCACCTCCACGCACCCTGACGGGAGCTACAGTGGGAGGGAGCCAAAATACCCACGCTGCATCTGGTTTATCCGGTATTACGCTATAAAAAAAAAAAAACAGACCGTTGTCACAAATGGATTGGCAATGAGCTGGATTAGAGAGGCACCTCTAAGCACCTGCTCATCCAACAGGTTCCTCTGGGCTGATAATGAAAGATCCCAGAGAGAGAGAAAGAGACTCCTCCCTTAAAGAGGAGAGTATTTTTTACTTATTGTACAGATCTTTCAATGCAATGAGAGACCTGAGCAAGGAAAATCAGCTGTCTACTGATTCCTTAGCATGTATTAATTTCCGTCGTTCTTCAATTTGACCCCCGCCCCCTGCAGAACCCCAGCAGAGACAGAGCCCCTTCTGAGAGAGACAGAGAGACGGAGATAGAGAGAGGAGAAGAGAGTGTGAGACGGACAGAGATAGAGAGAGAGACCGACAGAGAAAGAGAGACAGATAGACATAAAGAAAGAGAGAGACAGAGACAAACAGACATAAAGAAAGAGAGAGACAGAGACAGACATAAAGAAAGAGAGAGACAGACAGAGAGACAGACATCAAGAAAGAGCGAGACAGACCGAGAGACAGACAGGGAAAGAGAGAGAGAGCTCCAGTGCTCTAGCCTGAGTCCTCAGCTGCTGAGTGATCCAGTCCTCCAGCCTCCAGCTCATTAAAAACACATCCCCTCTCCCCTACAGAGAACAGCAGGAGTGGGCCAATCATTAGGCCTCTCCATCTAATCACATGTGACACAGGAACGTTAACTCAGGAAACCGGGGAAACGGAACGCAGAACTCCTAATCACATTCACATAGAGAGCCAAGGAACCGAACCGTGGACAGGAACCACCACTCTAACACTCCTTGGGGCGCGCATCACAGGCTGGGGTCACGATGGTGAGGGAGACGAGAGGGTCAGAGGTGATGAAGGTCATGTTTATTTTCTGTGTACCGTATTTTCCGGACTATAAGTCGCTCCGGAGTTTAAGTCGCACCAGCCCAAAAATGCATAAAGAAGAAGAAAAAAAAAAACACCAGTTGCACTGGACTATGTCACATGTTTGGGTGGGGAATTTATTGGATAAAATCAGAGACCAAGAACAGACATTTCATTTTGATATATAATATTTTTAATATATTAAATAATTCAAAATAGTAAGTCGCAGGACCAGCCAAACCATGGAAAAAAGTGTGACTTATAGTCCGAAAAATACGGTAACTGTGGATTCGATTTTTGTCTGAATGTTTTCCAGAGACAGTTGGCGAAAATGTTGTCCTTGGATATACCGAGGTTCTCTTTTATAACCTATTTCATGTCCTTCACGCTTACACAACAGTATCAGCGACGTCGCCTAGATCTAACCCTCTTAAGAGGAACCTTCGAAAGGGGTTTCTTTAGCTCCTCATATCATAGTTCAACCATTTGCATTCTTCAGCTCATTTTCTCAACCCTCCACAGATCCATCTTCCATCTCTTTCTAAAGATCATCCAAAAATAGCCCGCTCATCCCTTTTTAATTTGTTTTTCTTTTCTTTATTTATCTGTCATACAGCATCAATACCCGGCGGATGTGAAGTGTGTGATGATATCCAACACGCTCCAAGACTCACAAATACACGATCCGTCAGTGCCACAGTGGGGGGGGGGGGGGGGGTCCGACCTTTTAACAAGCCACGGTGGATTCAGCTATTCAGTTTGTGAATGTTGATTTATTAGCGGCAACAATTTGCCACGCCGAAAATGTCCCGTCTTCCTCAGCAGGTCTCGATGTTCCTCTACAAAATAATCGAGTCATGCTGCTTCCGCCGAGTCACCTAGAAAATAGATTCCCCCCCCAAAATTATTCATAACTCCCACCCTGCCCCCGCGGGCCCCACATCTGGTATGTGAAAAAACCCAGGGCGGCAGGAGAAAAATATTCAAAGACCTTTTTTTTTAGTATTTTTTTTTAACTTGGCTTGGCAATTAACGTGGAATCATTTGTGGTTGTTTATTCTCATCACGGCTCGTTCTATTTCCGAGCCAGAGTCAATAAGTTCGACAGGCAGCGCTTCTATCCCGGCGTCAGACAGCCCTGCAGAGCGATGTGTGCCTGCCTCCGCAGCAGGAGCCGGACTTCAAACACAGGATTACTAAACAAAACACAGAGGAGGGATTGATGGACAGGCTGCTGCTAGTCTGTTTATGGTATTCCTGAATGTGAGTGAATTCCGGATGTGTGATGAAGGATGTTGCGTTGGTAACGGTTCAACCTCGCCCATCCGTTGCAGGGAATCACCAAAGCTGGGTAGGGTGAAGTGCCTTGCCCAAGGACACAATGTCATGTTGACACAGCCGGGCATCGAACCAGGTACCTTCTGATTACCAGCCTGACGTCCTAACCAACTGCGCCACATGAATCCCTGACGGTTTTCGATGTTTCCCTGCTCCAGCACACCTCCACAGAGCTTGATAACGATGCATTAGAATCAGGTGTGCTGGTGCAGGGAAATATCGAAAACCTTCAGGACAGCAGCCCTCGAGGACCAGGATTGGAGACCCCTGCCTTAGCCAAACACTCATGGCTACCACCCAGGGCTGGTAAGAGACCTTTCTTACCAATCAGCAACGTTTATGCTATCCCTCACCCCGTTGATGTTTGTTGGGGAAGGGTGTGTGTGACGTGCTGTCTACCACCTGCCGCAGCGCTTCTTTGGGACGAGGATCCAGCCATTAACAGGACACGGTGGAACAAACAAAGTACTCTAATTAAACTGCCATCGTTAATTCACTCAGCATCCCATTACTGTCATCTGGGGTAACTTGCACAAAAGCTGGTTAATGAGAGTCAATTACATTATTGTGAAGAAATTAGTGCAGGGAGCCCTTCCTGTCACGAAAACGTCATATAGCGACTCACCCCGAGTTCCAAAATAAACCACAGGTTAGCAGGAAAGACAAATATAAAAGTGTTTTTTGGTACGTCTGTAGTTAGACCCCTGAAATAGCTTGAGCAGCAACCATCCACAGCCCTGGGGAAGTACTAGATGGGACCCAATTCTTCAGGAGGATGAACAAGTTGAGACAGGAAGTGCTCTGGTTCTCAGGTGTTGAGTCACAGAGGTGGATCAGGATCACACAGGAAGGAAGGAAGGAAAAAAGAAATCTGTCGTTCAGAACTATGAGTAAGCCTTCCTGTAACTTCACCCCAGCATGTTCGGATTCGCACTGTCAGGTACCGCAAAGGTTAACGGGTTCATTGTTTAACTAGAAAGCAGCCTTTGAAGCTTCCTGTCCTCATTTCTAACCACCGCAGCCAGGCTAATTTACATGAATCACATTGCACTCAATTCAAAAATTACAAAGGCAAATTTTTGGTTCTACCTCTCCCAAATCGCCGAGTTCAACGAGCATGCGAGATCTATTTTGCTCGTCAAACAGAAAAAAAGTTGCGCAATCGAAATCACTGCTCGTGAGATGCTTTGATGGATGATGGGAGCTACTGTTACTGTCCATCTCTCAGTGAGATACAGTGAACTGTCAGGCTGGCTGCGGGGCGTTCCACCGAATTACAACAGCTTGTTAGTCTTTGAGTAGAACTGCCAGCGGCTACAAAATATCTTCACTCAGACACACGGCTACTCTTACGCTTTGTTGCTGGCAGTCTGCGTCTGTTGAGCTCCGAAATCGCTCCCAGCTACGCGGTTACCAAGATGCCTGACTAGTTCAACTTGAAAGCAACCAGCTACACTTCACCAGAAACTTGTGTTGATTCCCCATCGCAGTGCTACCCTGTGAGATATTCAGCCCTCGCTGAGTCATGAAGAATGTTAGGCCAGGTAAGCGGGAACGACTTCAGATATCATTAGGAAATAATCACGGCATTTTTGACAGGAGTGAGCAACGTCCGATTGTTTCTGAAGTCTTTTCTTCCAGAAGTTTCTATTCTATCTTCACAGGTACAGTCTAAACTCACCAAGTTAGAATTCGGAGGAAATCCCTCTTCCTGTGTAACCACAGTGGGAGCAGATCACCACTGTTCAGTCTCCATTTGGGCATGACCAGTGTGGTTTGTGCGGAGAGGGACGTCTGGCCCTCCCTGCTCAGACTGCGGCCCCCGCGACCCCCGGATAAAGCGGAAGAAAATGGATGGATGGATGGATGGTACATGACAGCTGGAGGACAGGAGGCAAAGAACTGACCCAGAACCAGTTAGCCAGTCAGTCAGTCAATCAGTCTGTCAATCAGTCTGTCAATCAGTCTGTCAATCAGTCTGGCAGATCTCAGTTCCTCCAAACACTCTCTTTCGCAATCCATGGTCATTTTCATATCAGTGCTAGTTCTTCTCAGTTCTGCTTTACTAACAATCATGAGGACATATCTCTCTATGGCTTGTCGTGACTAACAGCAATAGAGGAAACAACACTCACCATCCCAAAAGATTGTCAAAATTCTCGAAAGAATCCCTTTATTCTAACCAGAACATTGCATGGGGTTGATCCCCGCAAAATTGGGAAACAAAGTCCCATGAAGCTAAGTCATCGCTGCAGGGCACGGCTGTTTTAAGGAGTTTGGAAAGTCGGGGACGACGAGGACACACTCCTAATTGCCCTGAGACCAAAGATAGACAAAGGCTGTGCTGTTGGAGACAAAAGAAGCAACAGCTAAATATGTAGAGACTGAGGAGCCATGAATCCAGTTGCTTGCTTGAACTTGTTCGCAGGTTTTAAAACTCCTTTTAACTGTAAGACACTGAGGCGACAGCTGACCATCAGGCATGTTTGTTAGCTGCTGTAAACACATCAAAGTTGTCGTCATGGCAGCAGCGATGATGACAATATGAATATGAGATCGCGGACAGCCTATGAGGCTTCTGAAAGCCGAGCCTCTGTATTATTACTGGCAGCCTGCATCCAATATCACAACGAGAGAGAAAATAAATAGAGAGCTTGAAAGGAATGCCGGATTGGGGTTTTAAAGCACAATATGCGTATCGACGAATCAGGATTGAGGATGGGGCTGGGTAGATCCTGTTCATAAAATACAAAGCAAAGAGAGATCACAAGGAACACCAATATAGCAGAACTACAGAAATACTGTTATCTCTCCGTTTCTTTCGCTTTACCTTTTAACACTTCAGTATCTATTTTTCTCTGTCTTCTTTATGACATTGTGCATGTACATTGTGCTTCGTGTGACAACGTGTTGCAACATGTTGTCAGCCTCACCGAGCAACAAAGCCTGGTCTGGGGATAAAGGTCCCCCCCCTCCGCCCACCTGGCTCTGGGTGTCAAGCCTGTCGAAGGCAGGGGGGTGTTTGTGTGTGTGTCGGGGGTTAACCTTTCTCCAGCTTGTCTGAAAGATTCCTTGCCCACGCCCCCCCCCCCCCCCCACCCCCCACCCCTACCCACTCCTGCCCCCCACCTGGACACACTCCCAGGCAATCTTCATCACCAACTGGCGTCTCGCACACACAGCAAACCACATCCATCTTTGGCATCTCATGCAAAACACATCCATTCCTGCACTGTCAGCTGGGGTGGACGACACCTTGCGTTCGTCCAGAGTTGGTTCCTCTGGTCGTGAGGGAAAACCAGGAAGGGAAACATTTTCTCTCAAAATCCAATCTAGTGTTTTATCATCGCACACTCTCCCCTGCAGGCGAAAAGGAAGCTGAAAATGCTCCAACTTCCAAAAACACCTTTCGACTCTCCTGCTCACCGCTGCCCAGCTGGAAGGACAGCCGGACTCCAGGTAATACAACAACATGTGTCCAGGCTCTGTCCACACCGTTATCAAATCAGCTCGTCCCCCGCCTGGCAGAGCTGAGGAGTTCTGCACATGCATGGACAATGAAAATCCCTTTCTCTCTCTCTCTCTCCCTCCCTCTCACATAAATAACATTGCACTCCCTCCCCCCGTCCCTCTCGCATATATAACCCTGCACTTAGTTAAGCTTTTTCACAAGTCCCTCATGCAAAAAAGCCATCTCCAATCTCCAGCGTGCCCTCCTTTGACAGATCCTAATAATCACTTAAGTTCTTAAGTGATTTTAATCTAATAAACACAACCCAAGAAGAGAGAGCCCCCTCCCTCCTCCTAAAGCAGAGGCTAGTAGAAGCTCAGTGACCCCCTACTCAATCAAAACCTGTAGGTGGAGGAGAAAGGTCTTCGGGCACATGAGAAAGACAATAGCGGGGTGGATAAAGAGCAGCTTAACTGCGGTGGCTTTCATTAACTAGCGGCCTCGTCTCTTTGTCTCTTGTCTGCTGAAACCCTTTGCTCTGCACATGCCCGATGCACCCCCCCCCCCCCCCCCCTTACTCATACCCTTTCCCCACACACAAACACACACTCAGTTGTGGGTCCTCCTCCAAGCGAAGGGGCGGGCCCAGGATGACAAGTTCCAGGGTGTGTGACTAACGTGAGAGCTTGGTGGAGGCTGAGCCCCGCCCCTAACCCCCACCCCCCCACCCAGGACAATGTGCCACCCCCCCCCCCCCCCCCCCCCTTACCCCCTCCGTCATCCATTCACAGCAACTCCTTTCAGCAGGTCATTCAGACAGCCAATAAAGAGGCCGGCTCCTTCTGTGCATTCTAGAATGTGCAGTGTCAGAAGGAGGGAGGAGGTAGTGTTTGGTGGTGGGGGGGGGGGGGGGGGGGGGGGGGGGAGCGGATTCCAAGAAGGCTCACCCACTGACCGTACGCCCCTCCCCTCTCTAAGCTCAGCCCCCCTCTGTGGAGAACAGACAGGCCTCTTTGTGAAACAGGCCTCTGATGATAACCCGCTTAGTCATGAAGGAGAACCGAAACCAGGACAGAGAGGAAGCAGACTAACTTAGTCATGAAGGGCAAACTTGGGCTCTTTGAAGGTTTGAGTCCAACAAGGTGAGGGTAAAGCTTGTGTCCAAGCGCCTCCATACTTCCAGTCAGATGGCTCAGCAGATTAAGGCGTTGGCCTGATGATCGGAAGGTTGTGAGTTTGAATCCCAGCTGTGGCTGTGTGATGTTGTGTCCTTGGGCAAGGCACTTCACCCTGTTTGCCTCAGGGAGACTGTCCCTGTACTTACTGTAAGTCGCTTTGGATAAAAGTGTCTACTAAATGAGGTATTATCAACTGCATCACGGTTTTTTCGTAATTGAGTGTGATTGCGCATGTGTGCGCGTGCAGCATGCATCTGCAGCTTGTGCACCTGCGCACGTCTGCGCACGTCTGCGCACGGTCCGGTACTAAGCTGGCTCTTGGTATTTTGGCAGATGGAGAACCGGCCAACACAAGCATCGCCACCAGCACCTGTCCATGTTAACCCTCCGTCTACCGCAGAACCCATTAAGCTCAGGACTGCTCAGCCCCTGGAATTCCACAGCCTGGGTTACTGCGCAGCATCGTACAGTCTCCGACACAGACATTCCGGAGCTGGACGCGACTCAACGACGATTCCACATCACAACCCGCAATCCTAGCCGCGTCGGCGGCCCTCGAACCCCCGCCGTTTCAAAAAAGACCCCCCTCGATTCGCAGGGGATCAGCGACGGGGGGAAGGAGAGAGGGGGGGGAGTAGGAAGCGCCCGTGACATCACCTGTCTCTCGTTCGGAGGCACGATCGGAGTGAAAAATGAACCGAGGTCGCTGCTGACGTCAGTTCGGAGACGGTCACAGAAAAATGGAGTAGGGGTAGAGAGGGGGATCGTGTCCGTTTAGGTCATCGGATGTTTTCTAAGACTGCCCATATGCACACAACCAGCCAGTCTGATGGATAACCATGAGAACACGCGCGTGTGTGTGGCGTTAGCGAGTGGCCGCGTTCAGCCCGCATGACGCCAGGGAGTCAGGTGGCTCAGCGGTTAAAGGCGGTGGCTTCGTGACTGGAAGGTTGTGAGTTTGATTCCCGGCTGCGGCTGTGCGATGTTGTGTCCTTGGGAAAGGCACTTCACCCTACTTGCCGCTGTGTATCCCAGTCAATGGGAGAGTCGGTGACAGACTTTGGGCAAGCGAGCGCTTCTCCCGGACCAACCAATCCCAGAAGAGCCGGCAGACCGGAGATCCTCACTGCTATGGGGCTGGTAAGAACGCCACCTCCCTGGGAGCGAGGACACAGTGCTCCTCTTCACCCAGCCCCAGAATAGGGCATTTCGTAAGCCATGACGAGGAAAGCGCTTCACCTAGAAGATGGAATCTAAAAATATTGTCCCACATACAGCTCCAGGGATGGGGAGTCATACTGCCTGTGTGGAACTCTGAGTTCATCCCATCCACCGACAAGGACAGGAACCTCCGGAAGTCTTGGAGTTGACTCTCTACTACTGGAGGTTATTTTATTTTACTTCCTTTTATACTTAATATACATTTTTTTATTATTATTGTTAGTTTAAGATCCCTAGTTGTTTTTTGTTTGCGCAATCCTGCCATTAAAGTCCGTGTTTGTGCAAATTTACGTGCCAAATAACACCAATTCTGATTCTGACAAAAACTTGAAAACAGACTAACGATGGTTGGAATCGTCGGTCCTCCTAACCTAAACAGTGTGGTGAAGTTCTGGCAGGTGGAGCGGGCCAGGATCCGAACCCGTTCAGAACCAGGATCTGGATCTGGAACACGAGCGCTCTTTTAGCCTCTCACACCGCTGTGACTGGCTCCTCCCCACTTGCCAGGGGAGATGGATTAGGTCCATAAAGAGAGACAAAGTACCTGTCAATAGCGCAGTAAAGATAACAAAATGCATGCGTGCGTGTCTGTGAGTGTGTGCGTGTCTGCGGATGGGTGTGCAGAATTTTTTTTTCTCCATCTCTGTCTCTTTTTTTTTCTTTTTTGGGGGGGGCCGAATCGGCTGTTTGTATTCCCTCTAATCAAATACAGTACTATAGATACTTTAAACACTTCAATACCTCGGCCCCATTCAAAATATACACAGTCACAGTCACATTCTTTATGCCCTGTTACAAAGTCACTATGTAAAGACTATGTGAAAAACACTATGCAATCTTACAGTTCTCCCACAAGCCTCCGAGAAACAAGACCAAGACTATGAGGACACAACCCATGCAGGCATGATGTTCTGTAGGAAGACAGACCCAGTCTGGAGCAAGTCTAGAACCCCTGAGAAAACATGGAACCGCTCACTGGAACACAGGGAGGGTAGAACAGAGTCCCTGATGACAGTCCCTGTGAGTCCCTGTGAACAAACATAGCTCCAACTCTTCACCCCCCCCCCCCCCCCAATCCCCAGTCCCCCCCCCCCCCCCACTCCCTCCCCTCCCACGCCCAATAACATCTCTATCTCTCCCTCTTTCCTTCTAAAATGGTGGTTATTTATTGCTGGGGTAGTGTTGGATTTCGAGACCGGACTGTTCTAGGTCAACACTCTTCGATGAGAGCAACTCGCCCCGTATGCTTGCTCTTCATCCATCGCCCTCCCTCCGTCCATCCATTCCTCCACCCCCCACCCCCCTCATTCTCCATTGGGGCTGATCTGGCATCTAATGAGACCGGAGTCCTGCAGATATCAGTGACATTGAGAAGGATCTTGGCCTCAAGGCTCCTCACAAATCGTTTGGCCAGATTCAATCTTGTTTCGTTCTCTTCCAGGATATTTACTGAAACTCAAGGATCTTTGTATCACCCAGGTGTGGTGAACTGACACAATACAACCATGTGCAATGATCTCATTTTATCTACAGAATATATCCACGATTAATGGTTAACCTTTGACAATGGGCATGAGCCTGATTTAGAAAAGCAAACTAAAACTTGACACAGACGCCTAACAACTTCGAATAAAACCTGGTGGCAGCACTATACTAAGAATGTTTAAATCAGTGGTTCTTAACCTGAGTTCGATGGAACCCCAGTGGTTTGGTGAGTCAGTCTCAGGGGTTCAGTGGAGGTCAAGACACATCTGACTCATATGATTCATGATGACACAACCAATTAAGAAGGGTTTGGTGAATGCGCATATGAAACTGGTGGGGTTTAGTACCTCCAACAAGGTTAAGAACCCACTGATTTAAATAAACTCTTCCCGGGCAATTTATCGATTGCTGGAATAAACGAGGAAGACAATAGCATCCAGGAGCCAATCAGAGAAAGCTTTCCATCTCCAATTTAATGCGCGCGCACCTGCTCGCGCAAACAAAAAACCAAAAACCAAAGGATGCATGTATGGAGCGCGCGCGCACGCAGCAGGTTCGAACCCTCCGATTCAACGTGAACCTTGCCCCCTACTTCCAAATGTCACAGCAAATATATTTTTTTAACTACGTTGGCCTCTTTTTCACTGTAGAAAGACCTGGGAGTTGGCGCATCTTTCGGATGCACCTGATGTGGTCCATTCAAGACAAAGAGTCCAAGAATGTAACGCGTTCGATCCCAAACACGATGAAAAAGAAATTATTATTTGACTTGACGCTACGTGGGGAAATGGTTTCGACCGTGATAATATGTGATCACAGAAAGAGTTGACTATTTTGGTTTTCTGTTAGGAATCGGAGTTGTGTTCTATAACTGTCGTGCCTACTTTAAGATATACAAGCATGCACATAAAACACAAGATCACATAGCAAGACACTGTTTATTTGTTCACTAGTCTATGTTTTCTTATAATTGTGTGGATCATTGGTGTAGTAGGTCTTGGAACCATCAAGGTTTTCGGGGTCTTACCGCTTGTTGTCATCTCGCCTCGGGTCGTTTGAAGCGCATTTCCAAGACAGTGTAAAACTAGAACAACTCCAACAAGAAGGTCGAATGTCTTCCCACCCGCCATATCCAAGGTCCACTGGTGTTGGTTATGTCTCCCCTTTCAATGGATGTGTGGTTTTCATGCGCAAATTGTTTTCAGGTTGACTCCGTAACTGTGCCTCCCCAGGAGCCCAGCGTTTCCACAGCGAGCCCTGTCTGTTCTGCTCCCCTAGCAGAGGAACATCGGACGTTCGCTGGTGTTTGTTTGTGTGCGTGCGTGCGCGTGCGTGCGTACTTGATTGCGCGCGGAGTTACGCGAGAGCGCGCGCATACGCTTGTCCAAAAACAGGTCCCAGTTCACAATCCGCCCCCTTCCACCCCCCCAAAAAAGCAATACGGTTCAAAATATCGAGGTCATCCGATCTCCGCAGCGCAAACCTACACGCATCTCATTCAGACCGGTCCTGCCCGGGCAAAAGGAGGAGGAGGAGGCGCAACGTAGGGGCTGCGCTCTCGGAAGAGCAGGGTGCGCTGCCCCCCCTCTACCCCCCCACCCCTCGATCACCTTTTCGCCGATAGTGTTCAGTTTCTTTCGAGTTCGAGTTTCCTGGAAACGACCTAACCACAATCAGGTGCGCAGCCCTGGGCGTAGGTTTAGGGTTAGGTACTGTACTAGTCCCCCACCAATATTTTAGCGACATCATTCATGCTTCTAAGTAAAGATTCAAAGGTGTCTCCCCACCAAAGCTGAAATCAAACCTGCAAGTTCGTACAGTTACACTCTGGGAGATAGAACGGGTTCATGCTTTCTTGGTGGGTATGTGCGTTTGCACATACTGTATCAATGTTACGTTGATGGTTAGTCCTATACTTTTGCACAACTAAAGGGACATCAACGAGGTTGGACAAATGGACACTATAGGGCCATGCCATGGTCCCTTTCCCCCCCCCCCCTTCTTCCGTTGCTGGTTGAGCTCCTCCCTGCGCACCTGTGAACCTTTCGTGGCTTCGAGCTTAAGAATTTCAGTCTTGTTCTTCCATATTGATTTATGTTCGTTTTGTGGGTCGGATCATCTTCAAAGGCAGTCCTGGTGCTATATTGTCCTCTGCTGAACTCTAGCCTGCATGGGACGTGAAATGCAGTTTAGGGGAGTTAACGGCGTGTTGCAATCATATGACACATTTTATTTTATTGACTGTGAACTGTGAAAAAGGTATTTTAATCACAGCGTTGGATATTGCAAATCAATTAGACTGCAGCCTAAACGAGCGTATAAATGGACTGGAGCAGGATAGGTGTAGGATTTGGAGCGGAACAGATGTAGGGATGCGTTGTTCTTATTATGTAAGAACGTACTGAAATACACTCAAAGTAAAAATGGAAAGTTCGGCAAAATGCATGCGAGGTAATCCATATACTGTACACTACCAATCAAAAGTTCGGAGTCATTGTCCCAGTCATTTAAATGGGAGGGTGTGTTTTACCACGTGGTTGCAGGTCGCTGTTATGAGCGCCCTCTATCGGCAACAGCTTTCTGGAATCAGAACCAGAATCTGTTTTTATTCCCTATGCAAGATATACAAAACAGAATTTACTATGGCAGGAGAGAGCAAGCATAGAACATATATGGAACATAATAAAGGTAGATAAAAATAGAATTAAACATTTAATATGAAATACAAATAAGATAAATGTACATGTAACATGAATATTTAACAGGTAGGCGTAGATTTCTCTTGGATCGGTTGATTAATAAATGGTTAGATATATTATTTCAATCACGCTGATTAAATGAAAGAATAAATTAAACTCCTGCAGCCAACATTTGCATAATATGAGTACATACATATCATGTCATGATTATCGTTATGAAGACCATTTGGTCTTAGCAAAAGGAGGCGGTCTTATGCTGTTCTCTGGTTTCACCTATACACAAACATGATGGTTGTTCCTGGAGACCGTGTTTGGCAGCCGGCTAGGAAAGCTCCTTGCTTCCTTTGCCAGGCAGCACATGTGAACCAGTCTACTGGTCTGAAATGGCTGCCATCCAGGCCTAAGAACTCTCTCTGTTCTCCCTCCTTCCCCTGTAGTTGGCTATGATCCTGCCCAGGGAAAACCAGTCGGACCGCAGACATTTTCCAATTAAGACACCCTCACGAGGCAACAAGGCCAATATGACCTTACCATAGCTATGGAAAAGCTTCATGGATATGAAATTCGTTTAATTTCCTTAAGACCTTTTGTAGGTAAATGTTGGCAGACGGGCATGAAATAATGAACGCAGCATTTCTTGATAGTTTTGGAAAGGATTGAATCGACCGAAAGACTAGTTTGTCGTTTTTCATCGAAGTCGGCAGCTAGTCTGCCAGCGTCAGTGCATCAGAATGTCAACACATCACAGCTTTGCCAATCCACTCTTCGCTTTCCAAAGCCCACCTTCATCGAGTCCCACATTGTACTACGTAGAGATAGCCAGCCGAAGGCCCAAGAGCAGCACGGCTAACTGGATTTGTTGCCTATCTGGAGAAGACAGAGCTGCGTCAAGCAAATGTAGTGGGCGACGCTGGTCCCAGCACCAGCTCAGTCTCAGCTGGATGAGGGGGAGTAGAGGCTGAGGTTCAGTGTGGATTAAGAGATGGGGACCGGCTGTGTTTGCAGCAGGCCAATATTGGGAAAGGAACAAACCCAGAGACTAAACCAGGTACTGGACTAGGTGTGATGACCGGCGGTCACTAACGTTTCCAGTTTCACCACATATTCACAGTTTATGTACATACATTGCAATGCCCTGGATTGGCAGTTGTTGAAAGTAGGATTGTGGATTGGTCTGCTTCTGAATGTTGAAACGTTTACTTTTTGAGGAGAATGGAAATTTTATGAACAACATGCAGTGATCTGATTGGACTCAACATTTGTGCTGTTTCAAACCTCCGAAACAGCACAACTGTAGAAGAGGCTGCTGAAGAAGGGGTTATCATGTTATCATGTTTCTGAAATTCTTTCACTCCCTTGTCAAAATGTTCCGAGCAGAGATATTGCGAAATGTCTTGAACATGTTGTGGTGATCAGACAGTTATTATCTGCTGACGAAGTTAGACTTGGAAACTTCCTCATCCCTATCATTCATCCATTTATCTCAAAGATTAAGGCAAAGCAGCAGAACAGCAGAAGAACACTGACAGGTGTTCTTTGGATACTGAACCAAAGACAATACCTACATTGTACTGTGTGCAGTAAGTTCACAACTTTACAACTTACAGCAAATTATTACAGTAAAGCTTTTGCTTGTCAAGTTAGAAGGACAAAATCGTTCCAAACTTTGCTGATTTGCTGTGTTTTATTCACACATAATGTACGGGAACTTGTGTGGTGGCCATCAAGGCCATAAAGTAGATTGGGATCAGTGTTGTAGCTGCAGTGACTTCACTCAGGGGCTTGGGTGTAATGGGATTCAAGCCGCTTCAAAGTGACTGGCCAGGGCGGTCAGCGCCAAGACGCCTGGCTCCAAAAGAGCTATACAACTCTTTAACTGCTGACAAAACACTTTCTCTTTCTTTTGCTTTCTCTCTTTTTCTCTCTGTCTCTTTCTCTCACTTCCTACCCACAACTTCTCTCCTTTTTTCGGTATTTTCAATGAAAAAGTGAATTTATTACGCTGTGGTGAAGACGTGTTGGGTCTAGTCGCCAGTTCTGATCATCGTGTTTCAGCTGCGTGGAACAGTAGCACATGCAGGGTGAACTAAGGTCCGGGACAGGGCAGGTCAAACACAACCCCTCTCACCTCCTTCTTTGTTATTTGTCCATCTTTCTTTATTCTCTCTCTTGTGTAACACTTTGACTCTTCATCTCTCTCCTCTGTCTCTCTCTTTTCCCATGTCTCTTTCTCTCTTCTCATTGGATGTAATGCAGCTTATTTACTCCTTCGATTCACTTCTGCTTGAGGTGCAATGTCAGGGGGAGACAAGGTAAAAAATCTGCGAAAAAAGAATGAGAATCACATAGAAATCCCTTCACACCCATCAGGCCTCCCACAATGGCCAAGGACTGTCACTCGGCGTATGGCAACTACTGACATCAAAGTTTTACAGAGTCATAACTTACAGAAGAGTCCCTTAGCATTCCGCTGTGCAAGCTAGCGTTCATTCCCACAGCTAGCGTTCATTCCCACAGCTCGGCAGGTCTTGCCAGGTGAGTCCGTCCACAGTGCTTATGGGGCCCCGGCACCGGAAAGAAAGAAGAAGGTTGGGACTGTGTGGGCGTCACAGTCCCCCTTGCTAAAAAACCCTCTAATGACGGTGAGCCACAAAGAGAGAACAAGGTCCGCTCTGTCCTGTTTTTTTCCACTTCCCTGTCGCTTGGCCACCGGGAGCTTTTTCGTCCCACAGCAGCAGATGTTGGCCAAGTTTTCGAGATGTTCCGTGGAGGGGCTGTGGAAACTCAAGTGGCTTGCCGTTTGCTTGGGAGAGACTCAATGCGGTGCACCCACACAATGATACAATGCATCTTTGACTGATTCAGTTGAGTTTCTCACAGCTAAATGGGGAAAACTTGGGAATTTCACAACACATAGACAAAAAGAGCCTCTCAGGATTTATTGTAATTACTAATTAATGGGTATGGGAGTAGGTATGGGAGTAGGGAGTCAGGTGGCTGAGCGGTTAAGCAGTCAGGCTTGTAATCAGAAGGTCCCTGGTTCGAGCACTGGCTGTGCCAACATGATGTTGTGTCCTTGGGCAAGGCAATTCACTGTATTTCAGTCATTCATTTTGCCTCAGGGGGAATGTTACTGTACATCACTCCGGATAAGATCGTCTGCTAAACGTAAATGTAATGATAAGTAAAGCCTCATAATGATCTTGTTTTCATGGGCTGAAATACAGACCGAACCTCACAAGCATCATTCCCATTGATCGAGTTTGATTGATCTCACATGAGCAATCTAACTGAAGCGCTTTATTCACAGTAAAATAAAGTGGTGGTGCCTTTAAAACAAGGCTTTTCCTCAATCAATCAATCTGCCGAGCCTTGTTTTTTTGCGTTTCATAGCGAAAACAGCGAAACGATAAACCTCAACATCACGTTAATTAAGGAACGCTTCAAGAGCTATTGACTTGAATTTAGAGAGTTAATCAAGCAAAGGGGGACAATGAGAGGGGGAGCGCATTGAAGCAGAGAAACCAACTCACTGTTTAGGGTTTGCTGACGTGGATTCGATAATTGGCTATTGCCCATACATTCAGCAATATACAGTACATTACTCACCCCTCTACATACACACACACCTCGCTCCCTTATCCGCCCCTACATTAACCGAATGGCACATACCTCAAGGCCCCCCACAATCAAGACAGAGAGAGCTGAGGACTCCTTCTAAAGTGCTGGAGAGAAAGCTTTCACCTTGACTAGACTGATCTGAGACTGTTGTTTGCCGGCTGTAATGGACAGAATGAAGAGTCGGCCTGGATGGAGAGACAGCGTGGGCTGGAAGAGTGGAAGATGGGCAGGAACCCAGGACCCCACTAAAGGCTGTAACAGCCCTTTCTTCTCATGCGTCAACTGCCACGGTTACGCCTCATTAAGGAAGATACATTACAACAATAAGTAAAGTGAAAGCCACAGTTGCATAAAGAAAATAATCATTCGTTTCGGCTCATTCACCAACTTTGAGGGTCAGGAATCGTTCACATCACACGAGGGCTTTCGGAGAGCGCGCACCGGGCGTCAACAAAACCCTTTGCCTGGAATCTGTGGATAGCTAGCATAATTGGAATAACAACAGGCCGGGTGGAAACAGCTGACCGGTGTTGCTTTACAGACGGGCGTCAACAAAAGCACAATGTTAGGAGCCGCTGTGCTGGTTTGGCTAAATGCTTCCAGGAGCTCTCCTCTCCCATTCAGCAGAGAGAATGACGATGGTTCCAGAGACCGAGTTCAAGCTCCCAGGAACAATAGGAGAGGAGAGAGAAAGGTGATGGGGGTGTGTGTGTGTGTGTGTGTGTGAGGGGTGGGTGTTGTGTTGTGGGGGGGCTGAGGGAGCGTTAGGGGGGGGGGGACGCACATTTTCAGTCAGCTGACTGTCACGTTAGTTGCGATGGGAAGATTAGATGAAGAGTACGTGTGTACATGTGGTGGTGGGTGGAGGGGTGCATATGGAACATGTCACATTTTGAAGTGAAAGGGCCTTTTGTCGAAAGATCGAAACATTGAATTCATTTATGAGACATGCACCTTTCAACACCTCATAAAGAGTCCATTTATATTCAGTTTTAAGTCACAAGGAGTTTTTACATGCAGTCACACGTTTTTAGATCGCTCTTTATCGTTTTATTACTGAACAAGCCTACTCGACGCCACTAGATGTACATTCCAAATGCCACATCATGTTGGAACACAGGCTGATACATTGCCCGAATAAAACTTTTACAACGATCCAGATCATCACTATTAGAAACATATGCTAAAACATACTGCAAGTACATAAAATCAGAACCTCAAAACAGCT
This sequence comes from Neosalanx taihuensis, assembly GCA_030340665.1. Taxonomy (NCBI): domain Eukaryota; kingdom Metazoa; phylum Chordata; class Actinopteri; order Osmeriformes; family Salangidae; genus Neosalanx; species Neosalanx taihuensis. The sequence continues at coordinate 8,321,510 of CM059304.1, read as the reverse complement.
CAATTTTACACCGAAAACACGGACCGAGGATCTGTTGAGGGGATTCCTAACGTTAGTTGCCAGATAGCTTCACAAAAACATTCATGAATGAGTCATCAAGGCTGTTGTCCATCCTAAAGTGTGATTGTGAGAGTCGCGTGGATATAATGGCTGTTGTTATTGGATGTTGTGATGTGTGGTTATGCCTCTGAGCTGCGGTTACCTGCCCCTGCTGAGGGGTACTGGTATAGGGGGTTTGGGAAGGACAGTCTGGCATCTCTTCCCCCTGAACCCTGGAGTACACACACACAAACACACACACAAAGTCACAAAAACACACGCAAAAATGTTTTATACATGCAGATAATGACGGTAGTTGTGAGTGGCCTGCGTTGGAACCCTCACCTCCACATTTCTCTTCCAGGGGTAGACGCTGATGGGAAGCTCAGGACCCTCATCCATCCCTGGGTTAGAAGCAGGGGAGGCCCTGGGCCTCACTTCCAGGCAGTGGGGCTGGAGACAGGGTGAATGAACCAACTTTGATTTTTTTGAAGACAAAAAGAGGAAGAAGAAAGTAGACTAGAATAGAGAGGATGTGAAACATTAAAAAACAACGTGTGTCTGTATTGTGTTGTCACTCATGGTTACTGATGAGGAATGGCCTGTCCCTCAATTACTTTGACCTTTTCTCTGCTCCTCATCACACCTCTGACATGGTCCATCCTAAAATATCTCCTTAGACAGCCAAATGATGATAATTACGACACCCGAACGAGTGATCATTTTTATCTCCATCTCTGAAAAGGCATTCTAAATGTCCTTTCCAGGGGAAGTGATTGCAGTTGAAAGTCTAAATGCATTTAAGACAATTACTCCCTCTCTCTCCCTCTTTCTTTCTCCCACACATCCACACAGACATATTCAATGACGATCATATGAAATGATGACGTCGGTCACAGTGATGTTTGTGCAGTTTGTGTGCACATTGGAACAGGAGAGATTGGGGAGTTTGCATCTAATACTCCAGGTTAATCTTTCAATCTCTCTCCCTCTCTCTCTCTCTCTCTCTCGCTCTCTCTCTCTCTCTCTCTTTAACCCCCCTTTTCTCTCTCCATCTCTCTCTTTTTACCCCCCTGCTCTCTCCGTCTCTCCAAACAGATATTAAAATCAATGTTCCCCTTTAAAGGGACAATCGTGGAGGACATTGTTTAACCATCAGGACCTCTACCTATGTCAGATATGTTTAGCTGACCCATCGATACGGGGAGGTGCAGTAATGGGATTTATCTGGTTGACTAATCCCAACTACACATTCAGAATTAAATACAGAACATACTAACGTGATGAATCACATACTGTGGTCGGGCTCCATACTGACCTCTGACCTTCGGTTCAAGGCTGTGTCATCCATCACGACATAGTCCATGAGGTCATGCTTTCTGTGGAGTCAGCACGTCAACACATTATCATCATTCATTTTAATCATTTTATTTTACATTATCCTATTTTATTTATTTGACCCCATATGCTCCAGTGGGTATTGTGTTCTGTGTCCTGGTGTTTTTTGTTTTATTGATTTATTTGCATATTATTTCATGTGAAGCACTTTGGGTCAACTGAAATTGTTTTAAATCAAATTAATTTCAAATTGAAAACGGAATTTTATTATCTTCCTCCTGCTCTTCTGCAGAACGTACGCATCGTATTCATCCTTATCGTCCTCGTCGTCATTATAATCACTATCCTCTTTTTCGCGATCATCAATTTCACCTCCTTCTCTTCCGCCTCACATCTTCATTATCAGTATAACCTCTTAAATCACTGGACTTACATCAAAGAGTGCTTCTTCAAGAACAGGAACACGACAGAGACTGCGATGGCCGCAATCAGAAAGACCAGTCCAACAGCCATGCCTGTGTAGATGGTCTCTGAACAGAATACATGGGTACAGACTGTAAACACATCTTGTCAAGAAATCCACACGCAGTGACATGACTTATCGACAGAGTCCGTCTTAAGACAGACAGTCTGTCTCAATGTAAACTCGTTAACGCCTGTAAGGGAATGAAATGTAATTTAAATACGAATTCAAAATGATTTCCTTTCATAGATTAAGGCAAGTAGGGTGAAGTGCCTTGCCCGAGGACACAATATCACGTTGTCACAGCCGGGGTTTGAACCAGGAACCTTCGGATTACTAACCCGACACCCTAACATGAATGCTCTGAACCGATATCCACCCCTACCACACTCGTATAAAAGTTTAGTTCCAAGATATGTTACCGGATTTGTTTACCTAGTTTGGAGTCAGGTTCAGGGGGCAGAATGGAGGGAGAAGGATTCTTCATCTCACGGCACCGGATGCCCGTCCAACCAGGGCAGCATCTGCAGTCATAGATCCTCACGTCACAAACTGACACAGGCATTAAAAGGCCACCATCAACCCACTCTACTGTGGCACGGCATCGACTCAGGTGGAACAGTAAAATGAAGACGGATTGGGTCGTGCCGGCCAGGACAGAGAACGCAGGTGGTGGGAATGTCCCTGTACTCCGCTGTTAGTCGCTCTGGATAAGAGTGTGCTGCTTAACGTCTAATTGTAAAATGTCGAAAAGACAAAATAGACTCATTTTGGAAGCTATTAGATGAATACTATTTTACACAGATGCAAACCCCGGCCAGAAAATAAATGTTTTCTGAAAACGTATTCAAGGTTTCTCATCCAAGTCCACATCTGTTCAATATCATGGCTAGAATGTGGGGAAAGAGCTATGAATGAGATGGTCCAATGCAGAACACGCTGCTTGCATTAAGCCTGTTTTATCTTCATTAGGGTACAGTGGGTTGTCTGGAAAGGCTGCACGGCCAGCTTGTATACGTGTGTGTATATGTGTGTAGCGTACATGTCGGTGTGTGTATCTGTGTGTGTGAGCCGGCTGATGGTGGACTGTTCTCGGTTTAGGATCCAGGTGGATTGGGACCAGCAGGCCAGTGACCCTATGAAGCCACTGGTGCGCTTTTCGACAGGCAGGGGGTGGCGGCGGCGGCAGGGGGGAGTTGGGAGGCGGGGGTTGGGGTGGGGGGGTGGGGGGGGGTGGGGGGAGACAATAGGATAGAGAAGAAAGAACAAGCGAGGAAAAGAGAGATCAGCCTTCTCTGAGCCGATATCAACCCTCCACGCCCCCCCCCCCTTCCCCCCTTCCCCCCCACCCCCCTTCCTCACCCCCCCCAAAGCTTGGCACATTAGATAAATGCACCATGCTAAAGAGGATCCAGGCCGACATTCCTGGAGGGAAACTATTTGCATTTAAATGTGACATTCTCACGGCATTGTGGGAAAAGGACAGAGGATAGCGTAGCTCTGTCAGTCAAGTAAGTGACTTTGGTGTCTGAACGCCCCCCCCCGCTCGCATACGCCCCCCTACCCATCTACATGCCCCATAGCGGCTAAAACCCCTGTCTCAAGCAGAAAAACATCCAATTGCACAAACCGACGGGGATTGACAAAACAATCATGAAATCAACAAAATCAACCATTTACCTGGTTTGATAACCCTCCCGTGAATACCTCACGTTGGATATTTCCAGATGTCATCTCCCACAGACAGAATTAGCGATGTTAGCATATTGATTATGTTTCAGCAGGAGTATCTGAGGATCTGCAGGCAACGCTCTGAGGCATGAGCGACCACTGAATGTGCCTCGCCGTCTCTCTCAGTGTGACCAGCTCTGGTCTCTCAGGCCAGTGTGGGTTGAGGAGAGAACAGATAGGAGGATTGTGTAGGGGAGCACTTCAGTCGTACAGGGTCACAGACCCACCAAATTCCCAGGATTAGTCTAATGTTCTGGTCTTCTGTTGTCCCCTCCTAGAACCCAGACTTCTCGAGGAGGGGGAACGTTCGCATTTTGCCAAGGAACTATCTAGAAAAAGTCCCCTTAGAGGGGAAACGCACGTGTCGATGAGTGCGTGTATGTGTATCTGTGTGCATGAAAGCTGTTGGACGATAAGCTTCAACTCCTCTCTGGTCTGCGGAGCGTGTCTTTTCAAGGGAAAGAAATGAGATCGATGGGATTTCCACGTTTCAAGGCAGCCGAAAATGAGAGAAAGGGATAAGAGGGGCAAGAAAAGAATTAGCATATATCTGGGTTCGCTTCTGTTCGAGTGTGTGCTCATCTGAAACGAGGGAGACAGCGAGGGAGGGAAGAGGTAGAGAGGCGGTGTGTGTGCGCTGCATCTGGGTGTTTTTTCCACTCCTACTCACGTGCAAACCGGCCCATGATCGTCCACGCGGCACAAGCCGTGATTCGAACAGTAATTGGGATGACATTCTGTCAAGAGACCGAACGCAGAGTTCAACAACATCCTGTTCCATTTCCTCCTTTTGCTCGACACCGTGCCGCCAGATAGCTGTGTTTTACGATACATTCGTGTTTAATAATATCCAGGCTTATCCAGAGCGACTTGCAGCAAGGACAGGGACAGGAACATTCTCCCTGAGGCAAGAAGGGTGAGGTGCCTTGCCCAAGGACACAACGTCATGTTATCACAGCCAGGGTTCGAAGTCACAGCTTTCTGATTAGCCTTCTGACTAGCCTGATTCCCTCACCACTCACCGCCAATTGAATCACATGACAATAGTCGCTCGTTTTTTTCTATTTCATGATCATGCATAAGAATTTCTGGACTCTGACGGACAAACTCGGCTTCCGCATTACATCAGAGAAGCTGTGATTCAAAGTGAGGTTCTAGGCGAGATTCTGGCACTGACTCAAGCGACCTACAAGGTGGGTTTGAAGGCAGGAGGACAGTAATGAACCCCACTACTCATCCCCCAAACCCAGGGTTCGTTCCCAAACCAGGATCAGTTCCCGTCCCTAGATCCATCTTACCCGGCTCAAAAATCCAACGTTAATTTCAAACCCAACAAAACCCACTGGCTGGCAACGGAGGGAGACGGGTGCAAAAGGCGCAAACAACGTTCAGACGTTACCATGGCAGCCGGACTCATCGGCATGGTAGGTGAGACAGTCGACAGTGCCGTCGCAGCGTTGGACCTGGGGGAGACACCTGGGCGGTCTCTCACACACCAGCTCCCCCTCCTCACACTGCAGCAGAGCTGGGGGGGGGGCAGAGCGGAGGGCAGAGGATGTCATGGAGAGCCGAGGAAAGGATGGGTTTAACAGAGAGAGAGAGTTAAGAGGGAGTGAAAGAGAGAGAGAGAGGGCTAAAGAGGGTAGCGAAAGAGAGAGAGCGCTAAAGAGGGAGAGAAAGAGAGGGCTAAAGAGGAAGAGAACGAGAGACAGAGCTAAAGAGAGAGAGAGCTAAAGAGGGAGAGAGAGAGATAGAGAGAACTTAAGAAGGAGAGAAAGAGAGAGAAAGCTAAAGAGGAAGAGAGAACTAAAGAGGAAGAGAGAGAGAAAGAGAGAGAGAGAGAGATAAAGAGGGAGAGACAGAGAGAGAGAGAGCTAAAGAGGGAGAGAAAGAGAGAGAGAGAGCTAAAGAGGCAGAGAAAGAGAGAGAGGGAGAGAAAGAGAGATAGATAAAGAGGGAGAGAAAGATAGAAGAAGATAGATAGCTGAACAATTAGAGAAAGAGAGAGAGAGCTGAACAAGGAGAGAAAGAGAACATTCTGAGCGTAAACAACAATCGATACATTATTCAAATAAAGTGAACTTGAGTGATCGCTGCTGGTCCAATGTTGAAGCTTTCTTCACACATTCCTGGTTGCGTGTACTAGAACTGTGTGTGAGACTGTACACAAGGGTCAAAGGGTCAACACACACACACACACTTACGGCAGCTATATTCGTCCTCTCCACTAGGGCAGTCTGGGACCCCGTCACAGCGCAGTAGGGAGGGAAGGCAGCTGGAGTCTGAGCACTGGTACCGATCTGGGGGGCAGCGACCCTGGGGAGGCACGGTGCCCGGGGTCAGGCCGGGACACTGCTCCTCGTCTGATTGGTCGGTACAGTCGGCCTGGCCGTCACACCTCCAGCTCAGGGGGATGCAGTGGTAAGAGTAGAGACACTGGAAATGAGCTGGGTCACAGGTCAGGGGCTGGGGGGTCACCGGCCCTGGGAATCACACACACACACACAATAGACACATAGACATACATACATAGACATACAGACACCGACACACACACACACACAGGTTTATACATGGACACACAAACACTTACACACTACATAGACACACACGCAGATGCATGCTGACACATACACGCACACAAACTCACACACAATGTATGAGAACAGATGGCCCAAATGCCTGCAAGCATTTTCACACTTGCGGGCATGCTTACACACAACCACCAACACATACTTAGGCACGCATAAAAGAGACCAATTGAAAGACCCGCAGCAACTCTGACTAAACATACTCTAGCAAGACAGAAGGCCCTTTCCACTTCCTTCTCGCTGTCTATTCTCCTCACAGGCTACGAGAAGTCCTTGAAACCAACGTTCAAACCTTTAGTGCAGTGGTCTTCAACCCTGGTCCTCAGGACCCACTGTCCTGCATGTTTTGGATGTTTCCCCCTTCCCACACACCTGATTCTGATGCATGATCGTTTACCAGGATTCTTCAGAGCTAGATAACGACCCATGCATTAGAATCAGGTGTGTTGGAGCAGGGAAACATCTAAAACATGCAGGACAGTGGGTCCTGAGGGTTGAAGACCACTGCTTTAGTGAATTGTGTTGGCTGTAATGATCCGGACCGAGCATTTGAACAGAGAGGGGGAGAGTGTGTGTGTCCGCGCGCGCGTGTGTGTGTGTTCATGGAGGCAGAGGGGGAGAGTAGCGGTGCGGAGGAAGGCCGAGGCAGGCTATAGGTGGTGGGGGGTGGGGAGGCGCAGGGGAAGGGGGGGAAACAAACACAATACAGATGTAATTGCTTTCCTCCCCCATTGCTCTTCGCCCTCCCCCAGCTCCGACCCCAGACTCTGCTGTGAATTTATATGGGGCTACGGGGCAACAGGCTCCATGAATTCACCCACTTCCCCTGGCTGAAGAGAGTCCTTTACAGACAAGAAGAAAGGAGAGAGGGAGGGAGGGAGGGAACAAATGCAAGGAAGACTGACGTTGAGAGATAAACCAAGCCTAAAGGAAATGGGTGGTACCGAAATGAGGGAAGGTGTCGGAAGGGTGAAAAAAGAAGACAGAGAGAAAGATAAAAAGGCACGGATTGACGACTTGGATTTTTGAACGACTTGGACTTGACGAGAGAAAAATAACGGATTGATTGATGAGCGAGAGGGAAAAGAAAAGAGGCGAAAGAGAAAGCGAGAGACGAGGGGAGAGAGTGAGGACGGATGAGGAAGAGGATGACCTACCTCCGACCGTACACTCGGGCGTGAAGGAGATGTCGTCCAGGGCGATGTCCGTCTGGCTGTCTCCGCCCACCTCGGCCTGGAAGCCTACCCTGAACGGCGCCGGGTTGGACACGATAACGTTGGCGTAGGACCACTGGTCTCCGTGGTTACCGCTAGCAGCCCACATGAGCAGACTGGTGCCACTGGGTCCCTGGGTGAAGACCTGACAGCACCCATATCAGGTGTGAGTGCATGGTCAGACACAAGGCTCTGTCTGTCTGTGGGCCTGTCTATCTGTGGGCCTGTCTGTAGGTCTGTCTGTCTGTAGGTCTGTCTGTCTATCTGTCTGTAGGTCTGTCTGTCTGTTTGTCTGTCTGTGGGCCTGTCTGTCTGTAGGTCTGTCTGTCTGTCTATCTATCTGTCTGTAGGTCTGTCTGTCTGTCTGTTTGTCTGTCTGTAGGTCTGTCTGTCTGTTTGTCTGTCTGTGGATCTGTCTGTTTGTGGGCCTGTGTCTGTGGCTCTGTTTGTTGGCCTGTCTTTCTGTGGGTCTGTCTGTCTGTGGGCCTGTCTGTTAGCCTGTCTGTCTCTCTGCGGGTATATCTGTCTGTGGGACTGTCTCTGAGCCTGTCTGTCGGGCTGTCTGTCTGTGGATCGGTCTATCTGTGGGTCTGTCTGTCTGTGGATCTGTCTGTCTGTGGGTCTGTCTGTGGATCTGTGTGTCTGTGGGCCGGTCTCTCTCTGTTTGTCTGTCCGTCTGTCTGTCCTTCTGCTTGTCTGCCTGCCTGCTTTTCTATAAGGATGTGCTGTTAGCTTCTGGAAAACAGGAAGTTCATGGATGTGGAGTTCATGTGGGCAGAGATGCAAGCGCTTGAGATGCGATGAAACAGATGAGACTGCCTTTGAGTGGCGTAGCCAGTAAGCTGAAACACTGAGACGGCGGCCAATCGGGAAGAAGGGGGGAGTTTCCCAACATGTAGGTAAATAGCAGGTATAGCTCTCTCCGAAGGAGAGTGGTGACAGTGGGGTTGTCTCACCTTTAGAGTACCCATCTTCTCAGAACCACGCATGTGAAACCAGAAGCGCAGGTGGCACACGCCGATACTGGCCGGGAACGGCTGCCGCGTCGTCACCGTGGCAATGTCCCCCTCCCTCTGATTGGCTGAGCGGACGTACAGGTAACTCCCCCTTCCGTCTGATTCAGAGACACACACAGAGATCAAGGAAAGATCAAATGAAGGGTTTCCAGATGTAAAAAATCCTGGAAGGATAAGTTACTAGGCTGCATTTTGCTACTGCCTGACATCCTTGTTTTTGAGGGACAGGCGTTGATTGTTTGTTTTGTTGTACTCGCTGGGAGGTATATTATTGTGGCTTGCTTTCCTACAGATACACTCTTGCACATTTGAGGTTCATGTTTTTTAATTGTAACTTGTTTGCTCTTGTGGTTCTTCCCTTTGGCACTTGTTTAGTTTCCCACAATGCATGCTTCGTGTTCCGGCTACCCGCAATGTTTGGGGCTATCTCGTTATGACCAGCGACCGATGCTCTTTGGTAAAGCTCTCTCTCGGAAGTCGCTTTGGATCAAAGCGTCTGCTTAAAAAAATGAATAAATGTTGGGTCATGCAGGGCTTAGCATTGCATTACAAACGACTGAAGTACTGTCTTCGAGGGAAGGTCAGAGTCACGAGAACAAAGGAGGAGTTTTTTCGTCACTCGATGGAAGCAGAATTCTCTCTACGTTTCAAAGCTCTGGGACTTGTCAGACCAACCTCGTCCACCAGACAGGGCTGGTTCCTGGGGGGGGCATGCTCCCTCGTATCCCCCTCCACCAGAATCTTGGATTTGTCTGGGGATTGTTTCATGGAAGCTCTTTGGACCCCTTGTCTCTGGACGTCAGCGGTGACGCAACCTGACGAAGTGTGTGTCCCTCCGTGTGTCTCGCAAGCCTGTGAATGTGTGTGTGTGTGTGTGTGTGAAACTGTCCAAGCCTATCGACATGCTTCACAGAGGGCTCATGAGGTCAGCCTTGACACCAGAGAGTACCAGACAGCCCTCCGCTCAATGTATCTTTGCGATCAATGAAATGCATGGAGTAGCCCCTCCCTGGTGTGAGTGTATGTGTGTTTGGTCGAGGACCTGTGTGTCATATCATAGCTCGACACAGGAAAACCATCTATCCCTCTTACAAAACACTGACCTTGTCAAGTTAATGGGTCAATCGATTATTCATTGCGACACATATTAGATAACTGTCTTTTTACAGTGTTAAGCACGGAACACCCGCACGCACACTAACCTCCCATTTCGAACACGCTACGCTAGCCTTCGAATGTAAACAAACCCAAATATCCGATGAACACCCCTTGAGTTGCCAATAAACAGAAGAATGCCTGAATTTCCTGGGAGGAAATCCTCTCGTAGCTCTGGGAAAGATCGCTGATCTAGCCCAGTGGTCCAAAAACAGCTACTAATCCACTCCGTGAGGTTGCCTGTTACTAGCTACCATCTAACAGCACACCAGGGGATCGGCAAAGCAATCTACCTGCAGCCCAAGAGATTAGCTCGAATTTTGGCCTCTGCTCTTTCGCAGATTTGAATCTATTCTGTTCTTTTCTACTTTTCTGTGATGGTACTTCCTTCTGGGATTACCCCCTTGGGGGCTTGTAAGGGCAGACTGACCAGAGCTGTGGTCACCATTTGGTCCTGTCCCTGGAGTATCACTTTTTTGGCCGATCCTCCAATCACAGTCGTTGCCAGGGTCCTGAGACAGCTGGCAGGTGTCTTCCCATCGGTCCTCGGGTATGTTGAAGTTACAGGCACCTGGAAGGGTTAATATGTGGTCTGGGAGGCGGGGGAAAAGGGATGGGAAGAAGGGTGGCAAAGAAAGAACGAGATCGGAAGAGGGATTGAGTTCATGAGAGAGGAGGAGCCGCAAAGAAATAGATGGGTGAAATGAACAGGATGACCTCAAATCATCGAGGGCCGACAGGGTGCAGGTTTTCACATCAACCAAGCACTACCCCAGCTGATTTCACTAAGTAGACAAACCCGTTGGTGAAATCAGCCGTTGTAGCGCTTGGATACAGGATACAGGATGCTTTATTGCCATTTATGTAAACACATGTATACAGCATTACAGTGAAGTGTTTTTAAAACATATAGTACAGTTAGACAAAGACAGTGATGACAAGAAAAAACAGGACAGGCATACGCAATTATATTACTGATGTTGACACGAAAAACCTGCACCCTCCTGGCCCTCGACGGCGCGAGTTTGACATCGACGACCTAAATCGATCTCCATGTTATTGTGGGCAGGCAATTAGAACGCTTGGGTTCCTCACCGCAGCGTTGTTCGTCTGAACCATCCTGACAATCGGCCTTGCCGTCGCACACCAGGCGGGTCTCCACGCAGTCACCGCTGCCGCACACAAAGTCGGTGGCGTCCGGGCAGGAGTCAGGAACCACCGCATCTGAAGCACACACGTCACATGTGTAACACCCCCACCCAGGTTCATTCGCATTGCGCTCTGCTGGTCTTGAACCCAGGCAGGGACGTTTCTAGGATTGAAAGAAAGGGGGGGGGCTTAGCCCCTGACATTTTCTGTCGACGGACGGACGGACGGACGGGGGGGGGGGCAGCGATTCCCACAGACACCTACTCGTTTTTCGAACTTGTGGGTTCCATTTTTGACGCTCAGGTGACCGACATTTAACCGAGAGCATCCGGTAATGTTTCGAAATATTGTTATTAATTATCGTATTTCTTCGGCGGCCCGATCATAATCCCGACAATTATTTAGGGGGGGCTGAAGACGGGGCTAACAACGCCCATGAACCCAGGTCTCCAGCGTGGGAGGATCTGGTTTAACACGGAGGCTAAAGGCTGCAGTCTCTAGCAGCAGTCCATAGAGAATCCTTTTGCGATCAGAGGAGTGAGTTTTACTGGCACAGCTACTACTAGCTAGCATCCATTGCACACGCACCCACGTAAAGACACGTTTTCCGTACATATTGTATCCCAGCACTCTATTGTGATCCCAGCCTTTACCCCTTGTGTGCATTTACTTAATTATTTTACCCCCATTCCTTTATCCCTGTGTGCACTCTTCTACTCTTTTACCTCACACCCTTACCCCTGTGTGCTTTGACGAGACTGTGTGCCGTTATTGCTAAGGAGTTTCCCCACGGGAATTCATAAAGTATTCTGAATCTGAATTTGTTTACAGGGAGAAGAGGCTGCCCTACTGGGGTGCCACTCGTATCCCGGCACTTGCGAGTGCTCAGGGTGGATTTCCGTGCCCGTGGAATTGAGACTTCGGCGTCGGCGAGGCAAGTGAGTTAATGCAGGATATAACAGCGATCTTGGGCTGTGCTTTCGGACCAAGACAGGGGAGTCACGTGGTGCAGTCAATTAGGGTGTCGGGTTAGTAATCGGAAGGTCCCTGTTTCGAACCCCCGCTGTGTCAACGTGATGTTGCGTCCTTGGGCAAGGCGCTTCACCCTACTTGCCTCAGGGGGGAATGTCCCTGTACTTGCCGGAAGTCGCTCTGGATAAGAGCGCTCTGGATAAGAGCGACTGCTAAATAATTAAACGTAAGAGAAGGCGAATATTCAGATGCAGCCTTGGATGACAGGACTTTCGCTCTCTCCCTCCCTCGCTCCTTGCTACCTCTTTCTTTTCCTTCTCACCTCAATCCCTCCTCTGTTTGTTGTTTGGCTCCAGAGGACAGGAAGAGCCACGGCAGTGTAAACAACAGCAAACTAGACCAAAGTAATCAAACCCTGCTCCATCTGCGCGGCCTTGTGTAAGAACACAGGACGTGCTAGACAGGCACCGACAGGATAAGGAGTGCGCGTGACGTGTGCATTTGCGTGGGGAGCAGGTGTGTGCGGCAGCGAGGATAACAATGTCCCGTTAGCGAGAGAAAAACAAAGTGTTTGTCAAGGTTGCAAGAAACGGAACGGCTCACAAATTTGCATATGCACCATGCAACCTTGTGTGTGTGTATGTGTGCGTTTGCGCGTGTGAGGGAGGGAGAGAGAGCGCGCGTGCGAGCTCGATAGGGGAGCAAAGCGGAGATATGGCCAATTGCCATCTTCTGCCCAGACCTCTAACGGGGCCTTCTCACTGTGTTAAACTATCGTGAAACATCGACCTATGACAGAAACATCTAGAATGAGGATATTTGATCCCCTACCATCCCCTGTGTGTGTGTGTGTGCGTGTGCGCACAAATGTGATTGTGTTTGCGTATGAAAGTATGTATGGCATATGGTCGCCACATTCGTCCAAAAGAAAGCGTTCCGGAGTAGCAAAACAAGTTTGTAGCAAAAAAGGATCTCTTTATTGCACGGTTGAACGGCTGATGGCCTACAGGGCAACTAGAAGAGTCATGCTGATACGAATTTAAAAGGAGATGCATTTAATCACTGCCAGAGAAGCATAATCTCATTTAATCCACATTATTCAGGATGGCCGCAGGTACTGCTCAATTCGTAACATCAAAAAGACAATTTCATGGCTTTCATGACTTCAGTTCCAAGGAATTGTCAACGACACGACCGAAATGTAATTAGGCTGTGTTCACGCATGGTAATCATACACCCATACCCCACAGTTGAAAAGGATGAGTGAACAAACTCAATTCGCTTCCAATTAACCCTTTCTATAAATCTTTGAACGTCCCAGATCCTAATTACACGAGACGTCATCCAAGCCAAGTCACATCCCAAGACAAGGGGAAGAGGAAATAGATGATGACGGTGCGGGTTACTTACCCGGGGCGCAGTCTATAAACTCCAGGTCATCCAGCGAGGCGCCTCCGCTCAAATCCCCCGAACGAACCCCTTCGAAGATAATCTCAAAATCTCTCCGTTTCCTCAGAGGAACCTCGGCCCGGTTCCACCGGTTTCCCTGGTTCCCCGTCCGGCTCCACACCTCCGTCAGCGCGTTCTCTGTCTGCGGAGAGGGGTACACGTGCCGGAGAGAAGAAATGAAGAGGTGGAGGATGGAGAGAGGTGGTATGAAGTGACAGGGCAAGCCAATATTCTATGTGCCACACGCTCGGGAGTCTCGGGTGGCTCAGTGGTTAAGGCGTTGGGCTCACGATCGGAGGGGTTGTGAGTTTGATTCCCGGCTGTGGCTACACGATGTCTTGTCCTTGGGCAAGGCACTTCAGCCTACTTGCCTCAGAGGGGAATTTTCCTGTACTTAGTGTAAGTCGCTCTGGATAAGAGCGTCTGCGAAATGACTCAAATGTAAATATAAAATGTGTATACTGCGAAGCTTCTTCCAAACAGTCAGACATCACACATGGAGCTCAGGGTGACTCATGGAATAAGGCGGTGTAGACTCTCACTTGTCCAGGAGTGTCCGGAAGTCATTCTCAATCAGAGAAAAATGGTCTGAGAATAGAAGACGCTCTGCTGCCTAAAATCAAGGAGGCCATTGTGGAGCCGTCGTTGTAATGACATTGGAAGAACGCAATTTGACTGAACCTCAGACCAGACCCTCAATTTAAAACACGTCTCCGGTCTGAATGGACCGTTTTCATTTCATGACAGCATATAAGGAGTCAGGTGGCGCAGCACATAGGACGTTGGGCAAGTAATCAGAAGGTACCCAGTTTGAATCCCAGCTGTGCCAACATGACTTTGTGTCCTTGGGCAAGGCACTTCACCCTACACTACAGAGGCTCTTATCCAGAGCGACTTACAGCAAGTACATGGAGATTCCCCCTGAGGAAAATATGGTATCAGGAAAGAGTGCCTTGCCCAAGGACAAAACGTCATGCTGGTGCAGCCGGAGTTTGAACTAGGGACATTCTGATTACTAGCCCGACACCCTCACCGGTCAGCCACATGACCCTGCTTGCCTCAGAGGGGAATGTCCCTGTACTTGCTGTAAGTCGCTCTGGATAAGAGCGTCTGCTAAATGTAATGCCAAGTCCACATATGGAAAACATTAAAACCCCAGCTCAGCATATGACCAGTATATCCTCTGTCTGTTCCCATAGGGCTGTTCAAGCCCCTTCATCCCAACTAATAAAACTGTGCAACTAATTGTAACTGTAACTTCAAGGCTGTGACACACCGGTGTCTCCACTGCAAGGATTTTGCAAGTCGTTTTTATCCAGACAGCCTTGAGATATCTCGTACAGCATTTTCCAATATCCTACCATTTCATAATAATAAACCATCGACCCCGGTTTCTACACCAAAGGTCGACAGTAACTCTCATTTTAGTGCGTCTTATTCGGCCGTACGTCAAATCATTCAGAGACACACATCAGCGTCTGTTTAATATTTGATCTACATCCAGACCAGCTGAAGAAGTCTGCTGCCAATCCTCTTGACGGACGTCTAATTGTTACAGGGTCAATGAAGGCCTGCTATAGATTGAGAGGACTCAATGATAATGAAGACAGCGGGGATATGGATTTTGGAGTTGTGCAGTCCCCGACTGTCTGAGAGTAGAGACCATGCTGACAGTGATACGAACATCAATTCTAGGACAGTTTTTTTTGCGTATTATATTGGGATTATCGACCACCTGGAATGATGAGGATTCAAGTTGCTCCTTCAAAGAAGGAAGAAGACTTTGAGGAACACCAAAACAAAGCGATAACTCAGCGGTTCCTAGTGACAACAGATATGAGGTGAGATAATCCCTGTAGGGAAAGAATGTGTATCCGTATCTGACCTCTCTCTGTACTCGTATCTCCACAAAACATGAAGCTAACCTTAGGGGCTGTGCTAGAACACCAGCTGATCAGCTGTAAATATGCTTCTGCCAGAATGATTCAGCACACTGCAGACAGGAGGGAAGGAGAAGGGGCTGGCCTTAATCTACTCAAAACAGAGGACAAGCAATGTCATGTTCGGCTCAGCAGTTTGAAAGCTTAAGGCCCCCCTGGGGTGAAACGGCACTGTCTGTCGGAGTCGGACTCTCCCCGTCCTCCACCGACGGAGCCTTTGTTAGAATAATCGTGTTACTGAGAGGGTAAAGCCTGTATTGTTATCTTTTCTTATCTTATAAAGGTTTTCTTATCATATCTTGTCTAAATGACAGAGTTATCCAGATTAATGCCGGCTTGGAAGCAAACTGGACCTTTCCACACCCGTACTGCAGTACTGAGGAGATAATACTGCGACCTGTGATTTGATACCTCAGTGCAAGCCCAATCAGGGTGCTGATCGTATCAATACGAAAGATCATTTTCTAAGTCCATAGTCTGGCGACGAGACCGCAATTCCACTTTGTGTCTAAATCAGACAAATCGTAACGTAACTTTTTTTTCAGTATCGCTGATGACAATTCCAGGAGGCTAAATGAACGGTAATAAATATTCCATTGAAATCCCCCCTAATGCCTTAGTTAGTATATATATGGTTCTGCTAAACCAAAATCCAATTTATATTCATGACTTCTTCATTTTCTGGGAGTGTTGGCAGTCGTTTGGTTCAATCCAAAGTGCATTCACTTTTTTTTTACATTTACATTTAGTTATTTAGCAGACACTCTTACCCAGAGCGACTTACAGCAAGTACAGGGACTTTTCTGCACTTCGGATAAGGAAAGGGATGCAAAGCTGTGAAGCTAAACTTGGAAAAATTCTCAAAAGACTTAAGCACATTTTCAGACCTGAATTCATACAATACGTGTATTCAAAATCAATATAGACAGTGAACCACACTGACTGTGTGTTGGTATAACATTTTGAAATATAAATGCACTGTAAATAGAGTAGATTTTCAGAGTCATCTGGGCGACAAAACAAGTCAGCATTCAGCTATGTGTGATAACGTCTACTCTCTGAGATTCCAACACTGATGCTAACTGACATGCCGTTCACACTCCAACCACCACGTTCCCAAAGCATTTTAAACTGACTAAACAAATTCTCCAGTCCTCATTCACACCCTCCTTTCCTTTCTCTGATGGGATCACACGATGACCTTTTTGAATCCGCAACCGCCGCAGAGTCAACCGATCCCCTCGTCTCGTTTTCCTCAACCAACCGTGACCTTCCTTAAAGGTCACGTCTTGCTCATTCCGACTCCCGCGAGAAGACACATCAGAGTGCCTTGTGGTCCGTCTCGTGTCTGCCTTGCAGTGGCGGGGGGGGGGGGGGGGGGGGGGGCACAGCCAGGGAGGCCGAGACAGATGCAGGCATGCGGAAGCCAGGTGATCAGGGAGTCAGGTGGCTCAAAGGTTAAGGTTTTGGCCTTATGATCGGAAGGTTGTGAGTTCGATTCCCAGCTGTGGCTGTGTGATGTTGTGTCCTTGGGCAAGGCACTTCACCCTACTTGCCTCAGGGGGAATGTCCCTGTACTTGCTGTAAGTCGCTTTGGATAAAAGCGTCTGCTAAGTGAATGTTCATTTATCAGGGGACGCTCTGCTCATCATCTGATTGATGAAGCTTTGATCATGGGAGTTGGGCTAGCAATCAGAAGGTTGCGAGTTAGAATCCCGGGCCAGGCACTTCACCCTACTTGCCTCAGGGGGAATGTCCCTGCACTTGCTGTAAGTCGCTCTGGATAAGAGCGTCTGCTAAATCACTGAATGTAAAATGTAAATAAAAAGCGGTTTAGTCAGATGGGAGTCAATGCCACACAGAAGCAAGTGCTCTGCGCTCTGTATTACAATACTTGGCTTTCTGTGCGTATGACTTGCTTTAAGACTACCACACTGGGCATACTCTGAATGTTCTATTCACTTGAAGCATTGGCATAGAGATAGGATGTGGTCCCCCCAATACTGTAAAATGCTGTTTCCCCCCCCCCTCCCCCAAAAGAAGTGAGCCTATACCGCAGGACAAAAAAAGTGTACATTTGGAACTTTTATGTTGAAAGTGCCACAAAAAAAGATATCAGGGTTTGTCCTCCCCAAACTCAATCCTACGCCCTTGGCTTGAAGGGGTTTGCTTCAGCAGTGTTTGTGCCCAAAAGGTAAAATGTACGACATGGAGGTGGGTAAGAATCTGTGTCGTCTCTGTCTTCCTCCTCAGAACCAATCAGCAGCATTAGCACGACGCGCCGCCGCTCGATGACGGGAAAAGAAAGACGCAATTTACACGATGACTTCCTGTTGCCTTGCAAATGGCTTTGAAATGAAGCTGGGGAATCATACACACGCGCGGGAGCACCCACGCACACCCGCACGCACACACCGAGTAAAAACAACCGCTGAAGCGGAGACGTGGCGCACTTTAACCTCGAGCTCCGACCTGACAGGGGGTAATCAGGTCTGGGAGTACACAAACCAGTCAGCGTAGGGAAACAAGACTCGCTTTGCAGACCGAGCTTATGTTGCACTGGCACTCAGTTAAACACCGGCGCGAGATTAAAGAAGCGAAGCTGCGCTCGACTATTAGAAGCACCTCCGAGTTATGGGAACGGGAACGAATGCCCGTGGGGTGGGGGGGGGGGGGGGGGGGTTGGGGGCGTCTACTGGGCTATGCTTGGTCCAGATGGCAGGGCGCCACTGCCCTGGGCTCCGCAGCAACACCCCCATGCCCCCCACCCCCCCCCAGGCCCTGTCTGACCCGCAGATGTCCAGCCCAGGCACACACACACACAGCCCGTGGTGTCCACAGTGCCAGCCCGCTGGTTTGTCCTTAGCAGCGTCACTGAGAGCGCACAAAACAGACAGTTGCTCTACACTGACTATTGCAGTCAGACCCCCTTATTAACCGAATGATGATGACACAAATAACATCTTCCCACGGTTGGGTAACCACGGCATCGGCTGATTATTTTTTGGGGGGGACTGTAGCACTGTGAAACTGTCTGACCGGTGTCACTGCGACACCATAACCGCGCATGTCATCATGACATGACATGCATAATGGCTCTTTGGATAACAAACCTCTCTTACCTTGACCAGTAAGCGGATGGTGCCTGATGCCTTCTGGGAGATGTAGTACCAGAAGCGAAGCTTGCAGACGGAGCTGGACTCCTTCCATCGAGAACTCTTCATGTGTGCTTTGTCCCCTTTCAATCCCACAGGAGTGGCTTTCAGATAGACGAGATGTCCTGGGGGGGGGGGGGGGGTGTGGTGGTGGTGGAAAGCGTGGGGGTGGGGGTGGGGTGGGGTGGGGGGAACGGATCCACAGGGAGGAGGAGAAGAAAGGAGGAGGGGGGCATCGAGGGAAAGAGGGTTTTCAGAAGACGGAACAGGAGATGGAGAGAGAGCAAGAAAAGGGGCGGGAATAAATGCGGCAGCGAAGGTTAGCCTGACCAATAAGCATTCGGTCTCTTTCGCCAGAGGTTTTTTTGATACCCGACACATAGGTCACTGGGGTGGGAGGGAGGGGGGGGGGGGGGTGTGCGGGTCACAATCCAATCAGTGCCACTGCCCTTTGGCGCCAAGTCACAGTGCCAGCTAGGTGCCTCACAAGCCAATGATTAAACCTCCAAAGTTAGGAGGGGGAAAAAAAGTTGACCAACGATCAAAAACTTGGTTTGGCTTAAATGCGTTTCTACTGTATCTATAGAAGGTTCTTTACCTGGGTTCGATCGAACCCCAGGGGTAAAATCAGGTGTGCTGGAGCAGGGAAACATCTAAAACCTTCAGGTCAGCGGCCCTCGAGGACTGGAGTTTGACACCCCTGGTGTAGATCCTCATTCGTTCAGGAGTGTTTCATCGTGGAAAAGGTTTCAGAGGTAGCCATCTGAACACTGTTTTCAAGCATTGCTTCCGGATGGGTCTCTTGGCAAACAGTGTCCAGACGACTACCCTCCTGAAACTTTTTCTAAACTGAGTAATTTACCTTTCTCGTTGTTCAGAGTGTGGTCAAATGGGGGGTGAAAGTTCTTGTCAAAGCCACCGCCCAACGTCCAGTCAAAGTTATCCGCCAGGGAACTCTTCCAACCGCAGCGGCCGTTCTCGAAGGTGCAGGAAGTTCCGCAGTCCTTCTCATCTGTGCCGTCGCCGCAGTCGTCCGCGAAGTCACAGAGTTGCTTGGGACTAAAACACCGGCCGTTTTCGCATTGCAGGAATCCTGGCAGACATGAACCTGAACGCACGCAAAACACACACACACGCACAAACATTACAAAGGAAGACAAAGTAAACGCAAATCTAAAACGCACGCACAGCAAGGATGATTCATTCTGCTTTTCCCAAAGCCAGTTTATATCACAATTTACAACAGTCTTAGGTGATGGGTGGAGTGTAATGGAGTCCAGATGAAGGCAAGGGGGAGCCGGAGCGATCTTGGGGTCGGCCGGCCTACAAGTTTGTTTGTGCCTTTTCACCCCCATTCATCATGAACAGCAGTGATCAACGGTGAGGGGTCAGGGGTCAGACGGTGGAGGAGCAGGGTACCATTCCGTCGAGGGGTTAAGCTGAGGTGCACTACAGAAATGCAACAGTAAATATGAGTTCCTGCACGACCCAGAGGAGTCAGTCCATTCTTAGAAGTGCAATTTAATCAGCTGGAAAGCCCGCTCTTAAAAAAAAATAAGAGCGGGGACAGCTGAAGTCTGGCGACTTCCTTTCCGAGGAAATGGAATTCACTTGGAAAGCGCAGGGTAACCCAAGTGAAAACATCTCATCTGAGCAATGTATTAGTTTCTCTTTCAGTGGCTTAGGAGGATAAAGAAGGGGAACCTTAAGTCCAGCTCAGCTCCTATTGTATGTATCTGGAGGAGGAGACGGCGGGGGGGGGGAGCAGGGGGGGGGAGAGGAGGGGGATTAGATAAGAGAGCGAGGAGAGTGGCGGAGCGGAGGTTGTGGGGGTCGGCGGGTGGAGGGGGCGGGGGCGGACCGTGTTTTTCGGGAATCCGCGATGGGTTCTGAGCCAGGCATTCCAGCAACAGGGTCAGAGAGAGGGTTGGGGGGAGGGGGGGGGGGGGGGGGGGGTGGGGGGTGGCACTGGAGAGGGAGATGAGGCATGATGGGGGGGCTAGGGGGCAGGGGGGGGGGCGGGAGAGTAGCTAAAAAAGGAGAAAGGGGAATAAGTCTCTCCGGTGTCTTTGTTCCTCTTCAGGTGCAGGCGACCAGAAGGAATCGGCTCTACCGCACAGCCTCTCTGGAGGACAGGAAGACAAACCCTCTCCTGTCTAGGTAACCGTACTGGCTCCTGGCCCATACTCAACACACATTCATGTCATTCCCCAGAGGAGCAAAGCCGTTGGCTGCTACTAATAGCTGCTTCCTTTGGAGCTACACTACAAATGTAGCTATAAAA
This sequence comes from Neosalanx taihuensis, assembly GCA_030340665.1. NCBI lineage: Eukaryota > Metazoa > Chordata > Actinopteri > Osmeriformes > Salangidae > Neosalanx > Neosalanx taihuensis. The sequence goes on along the minus strand of CM059304.1, from coordinate 8,301,014 downwards.
ATGACAGACTTCCTGCCCCAACCTCCATCACCGCTCCCCCCCCCCCCCCCCCCCCCCCCGCCACACCCCATTATCCTCTAATACAGTAGTGGACACTTTGTCTCAGTTCATTCTCTGGATCTGAAGAAGTGTTAGTAAAGACTAAACTTGTCAGCATGTACAGTAAATGCCATCCTCGCTGTTTGTCCCTGTTGTCCTCTGCCCTCTCTACCCCCAGGCCTGCCTGAAGAATACCCTCCCCCCTGGTGGAGAAATTGAACTGTTCCAGCTAAGTCAACCGGTTCTGCTTGGCTACACCCCATACGGCCTCTCTTCTGGGTCTGTCTTCTGTGACTACTTAATCTCAGAGCTGTTTATGGACAGAGGTCCAACCCAACGGCTCCCGCTGGTCTGCTAAAGCTGGCTAAGCGACGAGGACGTCGAGGAGAGGGGGACGACGCGGAGGGGGTTACCCGAAGACGGCGGAGGATGCCCTGGAGAGGAAGAGGAGGACAGCAGACATCCAGAGGAGAAGGTGATGTCATCCAGACAGACGTCCCCCTTCGCCGTGTGGCCCACCGTGCCCTCGAACATGACCCGGAAATCCTCGCGGGAGGTCAGCGAGATCTCTCTGCGCTGCCAGTAGTTCCCCTGGTCTCCCGTCAGGTTGAGGAGCAGAAGGGGAGAGGCGGAGGTCACCTGGAAGACGTTCAGAGAGCCGATGCCAACCCCAGACATGTGCAGGTAAAAGCGGATCTATAAAGGAGAGGACAAGTGTGGAAGGTATGGGAGTCAGGTGGCTGAGCAGTAAGGGAGTTGGGACAGTAATCAGAAGGTTCCCGGTTCGAATGGTGGATGTGCCAGCATGACGTTGTGTCCTTGGGCAAGGCACTTCAACCTATTTGGCTTGGGGGGAATGTCCCTGTACTTGCTCAACAAGGACACAACATCATGTTGGCGCAGCCGGGGTTTCAAAGTGGTTTCATTCTGATTACCAGACCGCTCAGCCGCATGACTCCCCTAAAATGGTACGTTTCGTATTGCATGGCGTGATCTGATGACATGATAAACCCAAACGGCTTTTCAGCATCAAAGCGTTAACGCGTCGTGAATTCGGAACAGCTCAACGCCAAGCAGTAAAAAGTCTGGTTGAAAGATAAACATGAGAGTCACAGTGTGCTTTACAATTACCCCCGACTTTCTGCTGCAGTCTGATTAGTGGATGAAAAACAGTCGTCTCCCAACCACAGACCAAGAGAAGGAAGTTGAAGCCTCTTACGTTGAGGTCGTTAGTTTTGATGAGGCCGGTCCTCCCAGCAGACCTGCCCACAAAGCCAGCTACTCTAACACAGGCTGGAAAACAAGCTATACAAACCGACTCCCCTCTAAATGTCACCATTACATTACATTTAGTCATTTTAGCTTTTTGTCCAGAGCAGGGGTATAGTACAGGGGTATTCCCCCCCTGAGGCAAGTAGGGTGAAGTGCCTTGCCCAAGGACGCCACGTCATGTTGACACAGCCGGGATTCGAACCGGGTCCCTTCTGATTATTAGCCTGGCGCCCAAACTGACTGCGCCGCATGGCATCTCCTCACCAGACACTGGGCCAGAGAAGCGAGGAAGAGGCAGGGCAAAAGAGGAAGATGCTGCTGCAACCGAATCGTTTCCTCTCCCCCCTCCACTCCTCCCCTTCCTTCGTCTCATCTCTTGCCTATTCATCTCCTGTCCTCTGCTCTTCACCTCTCCTTCCTCCATTTTGAGTAATTGGAGTCAGTCTGTTGTATTTTGAGATTGATTGACAGGTTTGCCCAGAGTTGAAACAGGCACTGTACCACATTCTCCGGAGCAGGCTGTCAGGAGGTAGCTACACACACGTACACGCACAGGATGATGGAAGACTTTGGCTCGGTGTGACTGAGATGGGAGAGGGTGATAAACCTGCTGTCCTATCTGGTCTGGGGGGTGGAGAATACCGACGTTGTCCTTCAAGCATATTGGATCCTTTCAACCTAATTATCTTACAAAACTGATCCCTCGTCTGCAAACTGGGTTTGACTTCCACTTCCAGCCTCAACTCTATCCTTCACCTTTGAAACAGATTTACATTTAGTCCTTTGGCAGACGCTCTTATCCAGAGCAGCTTACAGAATGTATTGGGACATTCCCCCTGAGAGAAGTAGGGTGAAGTGCCTCGCCCAAGGACACAACCATTATCTGGCACAGTTGGGAATCGAAGCGGCAACGTTCTGATTACTGGCCCGATTCCCAACCGCTCAGCCACCTGACCCAGATTTATGCTGACCTCTACTTATTTCCCTCGAGACACTGACCCGGGACCATTGACCCCTGACCCACCTTGCACTGCTTGCTCCTGTAGCTGAGGAGCGGTCCCGTGATGCGAGCTGACTCTCCGACCACCTGGGGGAAAGAGGTCTCTAGGTAGAGGTAGTGACCAGATGGGTTCCGCAGGGTGTGGTCAGTGGAAGGCCCTGTGCCAATCGTAGGCGTGCTTCCAGCTTTGATCAGCCAATCAAAATCATCCTCACAGCCCTGGTGCCACGAGCAGAGGTCAAACTCAAAGTTGCAGCGTATGCTGAATCCCTCTACGAAAGGAAAGAGAGCAGACGTTGTGGTCCCGATATGCGGAGTTCCTGCGCAAGAGAGACCGCTGTCTAGCTAAGGTCAAGAGGTCAACAGAGTGAGACTTGGCGACATACGAATACAGAGAGGTCTAAGTCTAAGAGACATGAAATTACCAGGGAGCGTGCTTTCTTCTATAAGTTACAACTTACTCACCCGCTCGTATTTCTAGTAGCTGACTATGATGACCACAAAAGGAATCGTTCTGTATACGCTACATTTCACTCAGTCTGTGCAGTATATAAGAATGCATAGAAAGAACTGTGTTTCAGTAATGCGAACCAATCCGTTGCGGAAGGTCACATGGTCAGAGCTTTTGCTAATAAACAAAGAAAACCCTTTTTTTGATTGCCGTGCGTCCTTCCGGCCAGCCTTCTGACTGATCTTATCTTATCAGGTCCATTCTACTGTAGGAACCCCCTTCTCTGCAGTAGAGGCCTTTCTCGATCAGCCAGAGAGAGAAGCCTCACTGCAGATGTAGAGGTCCTCGTCGGAGCTGTCGCCGCAGTCGTCCGTGAAGTCGCAGAGGCTGCCGCGGGGGACGCAGTGGCCGTTGGCGCAGGCGTAGTCCTCGGGACCGCAGGGCAGCTCGGGGGGGAGGGGCGGGGCGCAGCTTTGGAAGGCGACGTCGTCGATCACCACGTCTCCGAGGTAGCTGATCCCACGCTTGGCCCGGAACACCACCTGACCAATCGAAAACAAGCCCCCCCGCCCCCTGTCAGACATCCTCTTCTTGACTTCAAACAGTCAAGCCTCATAGAGCGAGAGCCCGGGGGTCACTGCAAGAAGGCGTTCAACACACTGGATATGTATGGCATCAAACGAACAGGATTCAAAGCCATTCAACAGTTCTGAATACATAGAGTCTGATGGTCAGACCCTATAAGGGCAGCTGTCTGTTGAAGGGCTTCCTGGAAGAGACTGAAAAGGGCACTGCGGGTCTCTTTGATTGGGAAAAACTGGCTGTTGGAGACTTATACTGCGGTGCAAAAGGTCATTCCACACACTGATTGGCCTCTCTGGTGAGTTGAGCTGTGTCTGCCAGCCAGTGGGAGCGAGACTAGGAGATATCAGAGGATATCGACACGAAGGTCATTATTATGCGGAGATCAGTCTGGTGCTATCCAGACTCTGGTTTTGTTTAATGAATAACCTAAGCTGAGCCAATCACAAGGCTCCACATACATACAAATGCATCATAGAACACAGCACAGTCACATAATACTTTAGGTCAGTTTAAAAACAAACCGTCACCCCAGACCAACAGACTGATTTCACCTTTCTGTGTGGCGAAATGATGAACAGACCTGGAAATTGCCGGATTTCCCCAGAAAGATCTCTCCGCGTCTCCACTGGTTTCCTTGGTTACCGCTCTGCGACCACACCTCGTGGCTATGGTTTCCCGACTTCAGCAGCACCTGATGATGACACAGCGACGCGTTACCACCATGGTCATGTGACACAAACATGTATTCAACGGATTGGCTCCCTCACCTGCAGCGTTCCCACGGTGAACCCACTCATGTGGTACCAGAATCCCAGGGTGCACTGGGGCCCAGTGGACGAGATGACGGGAGTCTGGAGGTCAGTGATGTGGCCGTACCCGCCGTTAGAGCTGTCCGTGTACATGTACCATCCCTCGCTGGTGCCCCTAGTGGCAAAGGTTAACCTTGCTGTTTACACTGAACTGCAGACCTGATGAACTATAGAATAGAACTTATTTTATCTGTTCCAAATAAAAATAGAAAATTCTCTGCAGACACAGTTTATGCATTCATACACCAACAATTCACTTCCTGACATTTAAAAGCACAAAATTAAGCCATTATGTAATTACTAAAACAGAGCAACGTAGTTATTGTTATTAAGAACAGTTATTGCGGTTGGAATTAAATATTTATTCAAAAAATGTTCTGCAGGCTAGTGGTGTATGATGACTGTTTATTTGTACAATAAATATAAACCTCGAGTGAGATACTGGTGTAGCTAGTTTAATTAAATGTGTTCTCCCACCTCACTTTCAGCACACCTCTGCAAATCGTGTAACCTTGCCCAAGGACACAACGTCATGTTGACACAGCCAGAGTTTGAACCTAGGACGCCCTTACCGACTGCGCCACATGACTCCAGTTTCTAATTTCACAGGAAGCACTGCTTTTTCCCATCTGTATTTTCTCCTCAACCGTGAAATGGAATGAAAGGGCATGTTTGTCCATCTCCAGAGAGTATGAGAAATATCAGTTCTTATCTAGCACCAGACCTATCTCTCCTAACTCGCACACACACACACGCACAAACAAGCACTCGGCCGTACACACAAACAGCCAGAGAGGCAAAGAGAATTCCAGTCTCTTTGATCCTAGCAGCTGAGTTCTACTAAGTCTTACATTCTGTCAATCAAAGAACCATAGGAGAGTGGGGCCCTGGAAATCTCCTGCCTATCTCATCCATCTTCATGAGCTCCCGTCACCAGAATACCCGTTCCTTTGCCCCCACTACTCCCCAGGGGAAAGAGCCTTCCCTGGGCTTACAGAAGACAGAGCTTCCCTTCTCCCCCCACAGAGCAGGCGGAGCGATATCGATCGGCCACAAGTGAAGAGTAAGGGACAACAGCAGGAATTGAGCGGGCTGCGGGTTGAAAGATGACTGTGCCTGCCCTCTGTCCCACAATCCAGGGAGACGAAATCACGGGAATAGATAGATTGAGGGCAGCGAGGCAAAGGTGGAGCAGGAACGGATAACCATTTGGATCTTTGCTGCATGGCCCTCTCTAGATGAGGGTCCACGGCTAAGTGAATGGCCCTTTGAATCGCTCTTTGAGGGAGTCAAGTGGCTGAGCGGTGAGGAAATTGAGTGATCAAATGGCTGCAAGTTTTAAATCCCAGCTGTGCCAACATGATGTTGTGTCCTTGGGCAAGGCACTTCACCCTAATTGTCTCGGGGAAATGTCCCTGTAAGTTGCTCTGGATAAGAGGGAAAATATCTCAAACCTTCAAGACAGTGGTCCCTGAGGATCAGGATTGCACACTCCTGGTCTATGCCCACCCAGAACCACATATGTTGGCTGGAGGAAAGTTAAATGTAGAGTGCTCACAATGTGTGGTCGTTGACGGGTCGATGGTACTGCTCCCCGAAGTGAATGGTCTCCCCCTGGTCAGGGAGCCACACGAAGACGTGCTGGTTGACCTGAGTGCTGGAGAACTGATAGCTGATTTTCCACCCACATTGGTCACCCCCTTCGAAGTCACACACCTCCTTCACTGGAGAGAGGAAGGAAGGGCAAAGCCAGGTATAGAGAAAGAGAGAGAAAATACATGCAGTGTACGAGTTTAAACTCAGCACTTTTGAGTTCACACTGAGGATGACCAATTGATTTTGAATTATGACGCGCACGTCATAAACACTCATGAAGTGAGGTACTTATGTTCATCGTCCAGCTTTTCCACCTGAAGTATAGTGTACTCACCACAACTGAACTCATCCGAGCCGTCTGAACAGTCGGATCTGAAGTCACACACCCTACTCTGGTCCACACACTCCCCAGGGGCCCCACACACAAACTCCCCTTTGGGGCAGCTGTGGGGCTGGACCGTGGAGGTCATGGTGGAGGTAGGCATAGAGGTAGGGCTGGGAGTCACTGGTGGCAGATCCCCTGATATAAAACAAATACCTTCAATGTGACGACACTACAGTACATAGTATCACACACCAGGATGTCTAAGGCACAGGTGTCAGATCCTGTTCCTCAAGGGCCATTATCCTGACAGTTTTAGCTGCTCTAGCACACCTGATTCTAACGAATGGGTCATTATCGAGCTCTGTGGAAGACTGATCCTGACCATTCATTAGAATCAGGTGCTGGAGCAGGGAAACATCAACAACCTTCAGGACGGTGGCCCTCGAGGACCAGGATTGGACACCCTCGGTGTAAGGTCTACCTTCATACGGGACACAGTCAAGGAATGACAGGTCATCAATGGCGATATCTCCATTGAAATCGTCACCAACCGTGCCTTCCACCAAGATCTGTCCAAAGATAGAGAGGGGATGTGTGAGGGGGGGTTGAGGGAGGGGAGGGGAGGGGTAGAGTGCTGGATGGGAGTCTTCAGTCTCTCCTTCATAGACGGTTATGGTGAGCTTGATAAGGTTACTGCACCCTCAGGGTCACAAAGCCATGGAGTCATGTGGCGCAGTCGGTTGGGGAGTCGGGCTAGTAACCAGGAGGTACCTATCAGGCTGGGGTTTTCAGGCACACACGCAGATGGTAGGTCAGTTGCAGCAAAAGGGTTTATTGATGATAGGCCGGATGTGCATGGTATCAAACACTTCTAGGTTAGCAAAGTTCCTAGCTTAACAGTCTCTTTTAGTAACAGAATATTCCACAGTCAACTGGTTAGTCTAACAGAGGTTTAATCCAGAGAGGGTAATCCACAAGAGGTAAGTGTACTCACGAAACTCCATGACAGAGTGAAGGGGGAAGGATACCCAGTGCTTAAGTAGGAAGTGGTGATTACAAATGCACCGGAGGTGTGGCCCAAGACAGAAGAAAAGGTGAGTGCTATGTGCTCTAGGGTGAGTGTCGCCCTCTAGGGGGCTGGCGACTGTGTGCGGATGTGACAGTACCTGGTTCGAACCCCAGTTGCGTCAACATGACGTTACGTCCTTAAGAACTTTACCTTACTTGCCTCAGGGGGTTAGTTGATCTGGATAAACTGTCTTAGAAAAAACAACTGTTTCACTTGCTGTTAATCCCTCTGGATAAGAGGGTCTGCTAAATGTCAATATAAAGCCACAAGCTAACGATCTGCATGAAAAGGGGTTGCATTTCCCCTTGATTCATATCAATTCATAACAGTTTATGTATTATCCATGTGCGTTTATGAGTCACACATTAGCATTGGAATGGCACATTAGGGTAAATGTGAATGGGAAACAGGATCGAAAGCCTTTTCATACTAAGAAACTTCATTAGCTAGCACAACAAGTACGCTACCTTGGGACACAACCTGAGTAACTTCCACACCTATCGTGCAATACTGCTGCTTGTGCAGTAGGCCCATCTCATCAATGGAGCGCTGCCGTGCATTCTGGGACACCTCACCTTAGGCCAATGCTGAGTTAATTAACAAATGACGCTCATTGGAAGGGAGTTTGGGAGGGAGATGTGTAGATTCAAGGGTGATTCCCCCACTGCACAAATATGTTAATGACTTCTTCACAGCATCAGTCGAATATTCATGGATGAAGAGACTCAATAATGAACACGTGCCGCTATTTGGTTTCATCCAATAAAAGAACTTCAATGGATTGGTTCAGTTGGGAATATGTTGTTAGTGAAATTTCACAGCTTTCACAGACATACGTTTCTTAAAGGTGAATTAAATTAGAAGCACCATAATTATTCTTAAAGCATCACACCAACCGATCCACATTACTCAACTTCTTAACGTAAACAAACAAACACAAACACTTGAAACCATTTAAAATACTTCTCATTGGATGATGGACCTGGTTCCCTGTCAAGTTTACCTGAAAGGGTCGGGCACTGTTCAGATACAGGGTCTTCCTGTGCCACAGGTTGCCCTGGTTGCCGTAGCGAACCCAGAGCATGTGACCTTGGCTGGTGCTGAAAGTTCTGAGGTAGACGGCCAGCCGGTAGACGTGGGAACCGAACATATGGTAGTGGAACCTGGAACATGGAACGTATTTTTCATCAACAGTCTCCGGAGAAGGAGACGGAGGTTTCCTCCATTTTTTCTCCTCTAGTGATTTTTTTTTTCCCTGGGAGTTTTTCCTTGTCTTCCTTGAAGGTTTAGGTTGGTTAAGGGGCAGTTCTATGGGTGTATGCGAAGCCCTCTGTGACATTGCTTGTAAAAAGGGCTACACAAATACATTTCGACATTTGATTTGGATTCGGAACCTGAACACGCAGGGGTGCTGGTGCTGGTCCTGGCTGCGGCGCGGCGTCGGCTGGAAAACCCGGCTCACCAGCACGGCCGTGTCCTTGAACTCCTGAGGAGCGGAGGCCTCGATGTAGACGTAGCGGCCGTTGACGGTACCGAGGGTGTGGTCCTTCATGGGGCCCGTGTTGAAGGTAGGCGTGGGGCCCTGCGTGTGGCTCCAGTCGAACATGTCCGCTCCCCCCTGCTCCTGAGTCCAGCTGCACAGGCCATGTTCGAAATCACACTGCAGCTCCGGGGCTGAAGGAAACCAGAAGAAAGCAAGAAGAACAGGAGACAGGTACGAAACATGAGGCTAGGATGACACAGTAGAGCAGTGGTGTTCATGTCAACCCATGGTGTCCATCGAGGGCCAAGAGGGTGCAAGTGTTCATGTCAACCCAAGCACTACACCAGGGGTGTCCAATCCTGGTCCTCAAGGGCCACTGTTCTGAAGGTTTTAGATGTTTGCCTGCTCTAGCACACCTGATTCCAATGGTCGTCATCAAGCTCTGTGGAAGTCTGACAATGACCATTTGAGCAGGGAAACATCTAAAACTGTCAGGACAGTGGCTATCGAGGGCCAGAAATGGACATCCAGCTGATTTCACGAATGTGTTTCCCCACTTAATCAAATCAGCCGGTGTAGTGCTTGGTTGAAGTGAAAACACCCTCTTGGCCTTTGAAGGCACACGGTTCGAGAATGTTGGACCACCTGGTCCGAGTTCAACTCACAGCAGCCCTCCTCGTCAGAGCCATCCCCGCAGTCGTCCACCAGGTCACAGCGCTGCAAGTACTCCACACAGGCACGGCTGTGCGAGCACCAGAAGTGCGTGAAGGGAGGGCAGTCCTTTGCCGCCGGGGGAAGGGAGCAGTTCTGGAAGGTGACATCATCCAGGGCAGAAACTCCATCGAACACGCCCAGGCTGATCTTGGCCAATGAGATCTGGAAGGGCTGGGCGATGCGTCCCAATTGGACGGTGACCTTGTTCCAGCGGTTGCCTTGGTTGTATAAAGCCCTCCATAAAAGGGTGGCGTTCTCGACCCCCTCGATTTGCAGGTACATGTCTAAAACCCCCACCGATATACCTGAGTTAAAATGCCTGGAGATGAGGCAAAATGATTAGATATGCTGCACGTCATAGGGGAGCCATATCATAGGGATTTCTGTTGTGATGTGTTGTCCTGACAGACAGAGATAAGTGCTTCAGAGACTTATGGTGAGTATTTTCAGCCGGGGGTATCAGCAACCCTAGGGTTAACCCTAAGCCTTCTTACCAGAAGGTCAAGGTGCAGCTGGCAGCGGTCTGCTGGAAGCGAGGTCCCTTCAGAACCGCCCTGGGATACAGGCTGGTGCTGTTTTTCACCACAAACATGAAGTGACCTGAGGAAAGACAGAATTGCGAAGAGGGAGCACTTCATTACATCACATCATGAAGCCAGTAGACAAAATATTAGACGAGGATGTAGGAGGGGAGGGGAAAGATGGAACACATCTGTAAACAAACGATGTGTGGAGCTTTCACATGAGAGATCCTAAAAGAAAAACGAGTGGAGGGAAGGAATCAGCAGGAGGCCAGAAACGAGAGGCGGAAAGGGCGAAAGAGAAATGGGAGGAAAGCGAAGCGAGAGACTGGGTGAGATTTGCCTTTCCTCTTTATTATCCAGAATGCTGAGGAAGCGTTTCTCCCATCAAACCTCCGCACTTCGAAAAAGGCCAACAGGAGCTTTTTTTCACGGAGAAGAGATTTCATCTATGACTAATATTATTTCTCAGCCTTATTTCCTCTGCAATAACACAGAAAGGGTGAAAGCGGCCTTTTATCTGCCCAACGTGGCACTTCGCTTTTTCCATTAAGGCTGTGGGAGGGAGGAAAGCGATTTTCAGACAGCACAGGCTAGAGGTGTGTGTGTGTCTGTGTGTGTGTGTGTTTGACGGATTCCACCCTGGGTGGTCGCTCTACCTTTGGAGCTGTTGGTGGAGTGGTCCAGAGGGGGATCCTGACTCTGGTAGTGGGGTGGTACCTCTGAAGACGACCCCCGTACCCAGTCAAAGCCATCCTGCGGTGTGAACTCGTACCAGCCACACAACCCCTCCTCAAAGTCACAGTGAGATGCTGCATTGAAGTATGGGGAAAGAGATGAAGATACAACAACCATGGAACAAATAGCCTGCATCATGGGCGTCGTTAGCCCTGTTTTAGGGGGGCTGAAGCCCCCCCTAAATGTTCTTCAGCCCCCCTAAATAATTATCGGGATTATTATCGGGCCGCCGAAGAAACACGATAATTAATAGCAATATTTTATTTCGAAAAATTACCGGATGCTCTCGGTTAAATGTCGGTCACTTGAGCGTCAAAAATGTAACCCACAAGTTCGAAAAACGAGTGAAAAACGGATGTCTATGGGAATCGCTGGCTCGCATCGGACTGCGGTGCGACTACCCCCCCCCCCCCCCCCCCCCCCCCCCCCCCGTCGACAGAAAATGCCAGGGGCTAAGCCCCCCCTTTCTTTCAATCCTAGAAACGTCCCTGGCCTGCATCAATCTTCCTAAGTACAACCTGCATTTGAAGGGACTCACAGCAGTTGGCTTCATCCTCTCCGCCTGGGCAGTGCGGGGTGAAGTCACACACCTTGTTGTCCTCCACACACACCCCAAGGGGACCACAGGGGAACCAGGAGGGGGGGCAGCCAGGGGTGGAAGGAGACACGCTTCTGTCTGTGACTGGGAAAACAAAGCACTTACAGGTAAAAAAAAAAGTAGTAAAAAATACTGTCCTGAACTGAAAACACATTTCCAACAATAATTTACATACATATATTTGAATGTTGGACTTGGCAGCCATCCAGGCTTTTATGAAAGAATTGTGATGACTCATAGCATTAGGAGATGTACAGTAAACCCCTCCAAGTGAGTAAGACTTTGATTTCACTGACGGACTTCATTCGGATCATTCATTTATTGACCTTCTTGTCGGAAATCACTCCGGGCCAAAAAACTCAGGTTTGCAGCTGAATATCTACAGCAGGTGTGCCAAATCCTGGTCCTCGAGGGCCACTGTCCTGAAAGTTTTAGATGCTTCCTTGCTCTAGCACAATTGATTCAATCATTCATTGGCAGGCTTCCACAGAACTTGATAACGACCCATTCATTAGAATCAGGTGTGCTGGAGCAGGGAAACATCTAAAACTGTCAGGACAGGGGCCCTTGAGGACCAGGATCTGACACCTGTGCTCCAGACAGTCTTTATTAAGTTTGCTGTTGCACATTACTTCTATTGTTATGGACTGCAGACAGAGAGAAGGGACCAAGGAAAGATAAGTTGTTTTGATCCCTCCAAAAGATGAGCTTCTCTTTACCAATGGGATTCTCTCTGTGTACCACAGAACAAAGAGACAAAACAACATGAAACAGGATTGGTTTATTCATAACCATTTCCAACAAACCTGTTGTATCTGACACACACACACACACACACATGAAATGATGATGGCCTGTTGTGTGTGCCGTGAGTTTTAATAGAAAAATCGGATTTTGAGCCACTGTTAATAACAGTTTCACCCGGTATCCATGGTTACCATTTCATTGTAAGGTCTTTACGGATGGCAGCAAGTCCATAAATGGTGGCAAAGCCTTTGGTCGGATTCTGAACATGATATTTCATCTCAGTACTTCCCTAAGTCGAGCTGAATAATAAAAGCCACGGGACATAAAGAGGAGGCTGGAGCTGGGCATAGCGACACTTCGTTAGAAGTCGTTAGAGACGTGACCTACATGACAAGGCAGATTTTTAATTTCAGCTGTAATAGGGCTCCACCGGCAGCTGCACGCGTTTCCTGAATCAAGCGGACTGAAGGATAGACACCTGCAGAAAGTGCCGGAAGCGGCATGCGAGCAGTGCCGCCGCTCCTACCAAGCGCGTCACGTGCTCTGCGTAGGGCACCAAGTGCTGAGGGTAGCACAAAAAATAGACAACTGAAACATTATCAAAGTCAAAATAATACATACATAATACTATAATGTTTTAGATGTTTGCCTGCTCCAACACAGCAGACTCAAATGAATGGTCATTGGCAGGCTTCTGCAGATCTGAATAACAACCCATTCATTTGAATCAGGTGTGTTGGAGCAGGGAAACATCTACAACATGCTAGACAGGTGTTCCCTGAGGACCAGGGTTTGGAACCACGGTTCTAAGCAACCAAGGCAAGAATCTGGTGTGACAGGAGCTCCATCTTTAAATAGATCCCTCTTTTCACCCCTGATTAAAAGGATGCTAGGAGGTATGACTCCTAACTGTCACTGTCACAGTTAGGAGTGGAGTAGGAACACCACCGAGCACACATCAGAGACAAGAACAGCCAGCGTTCAGTGAGCATCCCTGGCAGTGGATGGGCTGTGTTTGTTTCCAGCTTTGGTGTTGAAATCCTTGAAGAGGCAGAGAGATCGACATGGTTGCGCGGTTCAGGGCCCACTGAGAGGAGCCTGTGACAGATGGAGGGACAGATCTGAGAGGTGACTTTGACCTGCCCCCTCCACTTAGACATGCAAGGCTGGGCAGAACAAGCTGATCGCACCCGGCAACAGATAGACAGACCCAGGGAAGGAGACCAGACCAAACAGACACAGATCTAAGTTAGTGTCCTCCAAGTTCAGTTCGGTTAAAGTTTATTGTCCCCCAAGGAGGAAACTTGTCTTGCAGCAGGTGAAAACATACAGATAGCAAAACAGTTAAAAGGCACATACACATACACATCACACAGACTAGTTAAAAACACTGTTACAGTAAAACTTATCTAAAACTTGCAAGAATTGTGCAAATGTATTTGATCATTTGATCCAAGATGACAATGACTTTTATTGAGGCACTTGTGCTCTTGCTAGTCAGTTGTAACTGATTCATAACTCCTGTACTCGCTGTGAGGTACTGTATATTATTGTTACTTCCTTTCCTACAAGCAGACTCCTGCACTTTTTTTAAGGGTGTATGTTATTTAGACTTATTGTAACTCGTTTAACTGAATGCTTGTGCGGTTCTTCCCTTTGGCACTTGTTTGGTTTCTCACAATTCATGCTTCATGTTCTGGCTACCCGCAATGTTTGGGGCTATCTCGTTGTTATGATCAGGGATCTATGCTCTTTTGTAAAGCTCTCTCTTGGATGGTGCTTTGGATAAAAAGGTCTGCTAAACAGACAAATGCCAATCTGGACAGACCTATGCTAGTGTTAAAGACAGTGTTCCTGACACATTCTGGGAGAGAGATCCTGCTCAGACATATTTAGGACCTTGAGACCCAAGAGTCCGGGGCTAGAAATCTATAGAAAAGTTACGACCCCTTATTTGCTTTATAGACACGGAGAGCAGAAACTGAAATCCTACTGGGTAAATCATAGAGGTTTTGAAGTTTCTCTGTAAAGATGCCCAGGTTTGTGATGGGTGTTGATAAATAGCACTTTGGTCTCAGTGATTAAAGAAAAAGATGGCCCATAATTCTGAAGGCTTGGGAGTGTGTAAACCCTGTAGATCAGTGGTCCCCAACCCTGATCCTCAGAGCTCAATGCCCTGCATGTTTTAGATGTTTCCCAGCTCCAACACACCTGACTCAAATGAATGGGTCGTTATCTAGTTCTGAAGAATCCTGGTAAAGAACATGCATTAGAATCAAGTGCGTGGGAAGGAGGGAAACATCTAAAACATGCAGGACCAGGTTTGGGAGCCAGTGCTGCAGATCACTGAATCATAGTATATCAAAGCTGCCTTAAGGACCGACACATTGACACATTGTGCAGAGTTGGGTTTCACAGTCTATGCTCCAAGGGAATCAGAGCTTGAGCCGTGCTTTTAACAGTTTTGACAATGTAGAGTTAAGTTGGTGTAGACCAGGTGTGGGCAATCCTGCGTGCCAGGCGTGCTAGAGCAGGGAAATATATAAAACCTTCAGGACAGTGGCCCTCGAGGACCAGGATTGCCCATCCTTGGTGTAGACCCTCATTTGTTCAGTAGTGTGCCATAGCAGAAAAGGTTTCAGAAGTAGTCATCTGGATACTGTTTTCAAAATCATGACATTGGGGGTCGAAACATCTTGATTTTGAAAACAGTGTGCAGATGACTAGCTCTGAAACCTTTTCTACCCAGCAGACTCCCCAAAGATTTGCAGAACTTGAAGGTTTTAAGGACTCAACCTAGTTCATGTCATCATGAGGTTATCAGAGCTTGGAAAAGGTTAAATCCTGTTCCAGAATGCACAGTGACATTTTAAGTTTACATTTAGCAGACGCTCTTTTCCAGAGTAACTTACAGCAAGTACAGGGACATTCCCCATGAGGCAAGTAGGGTGAAGTGCCTTGCCCAAGGACACACCATCACACAGCCACGGCTGGGAATCGAACTCACAACCTTCCGATCATAAGGCCAAGACCTTAACCTTTGAGCCACCTGACTCCCTGATCACCAGACTTCCGCACTTGCGCAATGACACAACATCATGTTGACACAGCCCTCGCTCGAACCGGGCACCTTCAGATAACTAACTTGACTGCCTAACCAACTGCGTCACATGACTCCCTATTTATTCATTTTAGACTTGACTCCCCTGGCAGGATGTGTGCAGTGAAGCGAGATTAGAGGACATTCTTACCAGGGACTGTCACACAGCCGTCACCAAAAGAGATGTCATCGATGGCCAGGACCTGTAAGGGGTCACTGTCAGCAGAGGTTTCCCCTCGGATGACCACCTGTCAGACACAACGTTCAATATATTTTGAACACACTGTATCTTACCACACACACCACACACATACCACACACACAACACACATGCATACATATCAAAGACCTACTAAAACACAAAGCAGCACAGCTTCAACAACACCTCTACACAAACTCTGAAGAAACACACACAAACACACAGAAGATGCAAATCACATATCACATATCTGAAATAAAATGTTTTATCTTAGATAACACACACTGACACGGTTGTGTTCCTGGTGTGATATGTGTTTGTCTGCATCTTCTGTCGGTGTGTGTGTGTACATACAGTATTGTACATCAACAAGCACACCATTATCTCTACCCAGAGTACAAGCTATCAGACTAATGTTTTAGCCTCAGCCAAAGTCCACCTGCTTTTCTCCTCCAGGAGTTTTATGCTTTACTCATAGGCCTGGCTTGGGATTCAGATTCAGAATACTTTATTAATCCCAGAGGGGAAACTATTTAGCAACAACGGCACACAGTCACGAAAAGCACACAGGGGTAAGGGTGTGAGGTAAAAGAGTAGAAGAGTGCACACAGGGATAAAGGAATGGGTGCTAAATAAGTAAGTAAATGCACACAAGGGTTAAAGGCTGGGATCAAAATAGAGTGCTGGGATACAGTATATATGGATCTTGAGATGAAAAATAGTCCTACTGACTTAGGGTCATACATACTACTACTAGGGTTTGTAATGTGTAATCTTCAGAATTTAAATGCAGTGTGGGTTTTTATGTACAGACGATACAATTTTATTATATATAAGTATTGCTTTTGCAGAATATACAGTGTTATGTTACAAATATGCATTACATGATTCAATAGCTCTGACTAGTTTTGTCATGGCAAGCTCTCTTTAAATGAAGTGACACTCTGAGTTACTGTACTGAGCAGCAACCTGTCATGACATCACTGGAAGACTAGCGTAATCACATACCCTGTCCCAAATGATCGATCTGAAAGGGACTTCAACTGTGCTACAAATCGGACTCGGTATATAAGGTGGACTTCTAGTATTTCACATTTCTGAAAGGACAAGGACAGATAGCACACCCAGGGGGTGGTGTTGAAGAGTGTGGGAGAGAGTGGGAACAGACCTGGAACCGGTGCTGACTGGTAATGTGTATCACAGTCCTTTGCCATGGTTCTGAATGTGGTTTTGATTGCCTCCACACCAGCACATCCTGGTCCAAGGGCTGTAATCGGGTCAGAACCTGCAGACTTCCCTTTGCCCTCCCCAAGTGGCGATAGAAAGTCAGCTACGGAGGAAGGACACAGGATTGGTCATTAAGATATGATGTGGGACCGGAAATCCAATCAAGAGAGGGATCATTGGGCTTTGAAATATTACCCTGCAAGACTCGGAGGGCAGGAAAGCTGGACTAAGTAGGTCAGCCAAAGACCTCTGTCCTTTAATGCCCTGGACGAATAGGTAATGAGCTGTGTAGGATAAGGAGGACAATAGACGAAGAAAAAGTAAAACAAAGATGGAGGATCAAATTAAATGAGCAATTCAGACTCAACATTACATTTATAGTCGATCAGTTTGTTGCACAAATTTGCCTTTACCAGATTGGTTGTTGGCATGGTTGTGTTCGGGTCCAGAGCCTGAAATGTGGCTTCCCTTTGTCCATATAGAGTCTGTGTCTGAATCAGCTAGCAGGTCACATAAGCCCTCCTCAAAGTCACACCGAGTGAATCTAGAACCTTCCGGAACAAACACAGTAAACGATTAGGCAGAGCAGGCCAGATGGAGACAGCTCTCACAGTGAATTATCTCTCCATTACGCAAAGATGACGTATGGGGATGAGACGTTTCTTCAGAAAAGAATTGATCAGCTCTAGGTTGGTTTAACTGGCAAACTGAACCACATTGTATTTGAAAACACTACTTGCCCACCAAATGCAGACTGCCAGGGATCATATTTTTCAATATTTAGAGGTGTTAAGTAGCTGGTGTTGTGGACTCAGAAGTTACATTACTTGATAAAGCAGGAGTACGGTCAATTATTCTCCATAAAATAGTCATATTTGGAGTATTGACACAATAAAACAAATAACTGTAGCAAGTAAGGGGCATAAATTAGAGCTACTCACAGTCTTTCTCATCGCTGCCATCCCCACAGTCGGTGGTGAAGTCGCACACACGGTCCTCCGACAGACGGGTGCTCTTGTCACAGGAGAACTCTCCGGACAAGCAGGCCACAGCACTCACGCACAAACCCACACATACACAACCCAGACAAAAAGGCAGCAGGCACAGGGCCCTTGTCAACCCAGTCATTGGGTAGACTGGAGCAGGAGCACTCACTCATTCACCCCTTTATTCCATAAAACACGGTCGGGTTTCAAGAACGTTTTCAACTGAGGTACTTCTTTAACAGCTAACAGCTTGTTCAGTTTACCTAACCAGATAGTGATCACGTACAAGCTGTGAGCTTGAATCATCACAAGTCAATAAATGTCTTTTATGGCTGTTACTCAATAGGCTGTATGTGTGATTGTGTGTGTGTGTGAGTGTGTGTGTGTGTGTGTGTGTGTGTGTGTGTGTGTGTGTGTGTGTGTGTGTGTGTGTGTGTGCATGTGAGTGTGTGTGCTTGCGTGTGTGTAGCTGTGCATGCCTGTGTGTGTGCAGGCGCATGTCCATCGCATCATTATTATAAAAGATTTTTGAGGACCTGAACACCCCTTGCATAAAGTCACAGTTGTTTACATAATGTGGGATTTTCAGACGGAAAACTGAAAATCATAGCAATAGCAGAAAATAGTGGGTCCACATGAGTGAGAAAACATGGTAAAAAGCTGTTCTATGATCCTCAGAAAACCGTTCAAGTCTCGCTGTATAAATGTATTCTCACACATAATCAAACTTGACATGAATCGATTAGGAAAATATATCTTTCTGTTCCCCCAATGACCTTGAGACAACAGAGAGCAATTAACACTGGAGGGACCCTGGTAAACTAGAGCAATTACAAGAATCAACCTGCAGTGGTAGCCTAATGACAATATTGTCACACTATTGGTACTTGAAAACAGTGTCCAGATGATTATCTCTGAAACCTTTTCTACAATGGAACACTACTGGGTCTACACAGACTTATCCTTCATGCATGAAAACGTCTTATAATCACAGATGTTTGATAATTTCTGATGGTCCCTGTACAATTACCTCATTTTCTGGGCTATAAATCGCTCAGGAGTTTAAGTTTCACCAACCAAAAAATGCATAATGAAGAAGAAAACAAATACATTGAGGTATGCACAGACACAAACACACAGGTAAGGTCCTGATACAGGAAAGATATTTAATATTGAGGCAAGAATAAAAAGTTGTATTTGTATTTTTTGCTTTCTTTGCAGAGTTGTTACTTTCTCCAATCTTTGTATCCCCTTTCTGTATTATTAATTTTATCTAAGGGGATTAAATTCACCTTTATGGCTGAAAGAGGTCAAAACGCTCCGTCACCCTAAGTGACTTAAATAAGAAAGACATCTAATTTAGGTCCCACAAGGATTTGTGGGACGGTGTAACCATTGCAACGATTTGTCAAACGATTTGCGAAGCAATCTATCTTGTGCCTATATTAAAACAAAGACACAATTTAATTTTCCTCTCCTCTGTAACCATAGTTTTTGCTGCAAGCTTTGACCTCAAATCCTGACACACAGCGTCCTCTGAAACTTTACCTTAAGTGCAGGTCAAAATAAAGTGCTTGGAACATACAAGAACATGTGATGAAAGGGATGTGGACAAATAAATATGAAGCCTTCACATCTCAAGTTACTGCATTCTAACATTGGTAACACCTCGAAAACTGTCAATGCTCTTTGCAAATGGAAGAGCAACACTCTCTTCAGCAGCTTTTTATTTGCATGCTGATTGCAGTGTTCTGGATTGCACTTCCATAACAGTTTACAGCGCCATGAATATTCATGTCAAACGCTGTGCGTGGAAAGGAAACCCAGTCTTGTTGACTTGCCATTCATCATTATAATGGCTTTTTGCATTCTGTTGCTTTTGGACAGCTGGTTAATTAGAATGCATTAAAAAGAAAAGAAAGTTCCTCGTGGTGACTCCTGCCTTGCTTTTTACATCCCAACTCATTACGACCATTAGTTGCATTGCACATGAGCCGTGGTTTTAATCTCTACATCGTTAGTGAATGATTTACTTTTGCTCATTCCATTATGGCATTTCGAAACACATTTACCTTAGTACGTGAAATCAGGAGTCTGTTTACCAAAGCAAAGGCCCAACCAACCACTAAGAACCGCTATAATAAGAAATCATCAAGTGTAGAGATGAGCTCGACAGGTGGAGTGTGCTGGGAGATGAAAACCGTTTCATGAACCAACCGAGCATAAACACACCCATCTGTCAAGAGCACAACCAAGCTGCCACTTGTCAATGATGTGAGAGGCCGAAAAAAAGGGGAAAAAAGGTTGGATTTCTATTATGAAAAAGTAACGGAGCATGTTGGGTAAAGTAAAATATAATTTTCAGCGTTATTCTTTAGATCACATCGTCAATAGAATTCCTGCAGGCAGACTACATGAAACTTGTTGAATTGTGGAAAAAATAATTTTACAAAACGCGCTAATTCGCATGACAAATTCGACAGGCGTGGGGTTCAAAGGGTAGGGGGTACATGTTATATCAGGTGACACAACACCAACACGCACACATACTGCTCAGAGCAAAAACACATCCTCATACCAGTCATACACCACTAAACTGTATTCCTCACTGGATTTTACACCAACTTTAAGATTTCTGTCTTAAAGCTGCATCCTACTGTATTCCGTTCAACATGATAAAAACCAGGAGAGGACCAATAATAGTGCATGACATTTTGAGTTGCAAGGAGTCTCTCAGAACACCTTGAAGCTCAATTAGGTCAATTAGGATGCAGATTTCCTCCATTGCTAATTGAAACTTAATAGCCATGTCTTGGAGACCTTTCACATTACCGTAGGACGGTTGTTGCTCATGTATTTTCATTTCTTATCACTCACATTAATAGCTCATTCGTAACAGAGAACTGAATGAGAAGACAGGCGGCTAATCTGCAGTGATTAAATAGTGTTCCGAGTGGCTGGCTGCTGATGGGCTGCCTTTCATTAACACCTCAATGGCATTAAATACAAAACTCATCCTCTTATTGAAGAAACACTGGATATACAATAAATCAGATTACATGTTTCCTAGAAACACCTGAAAAGTTCAATTGAATATAAATTATTATTATTATTATTTTATCTCCCTTGCTTCCTCCAGAGTGTTTGCCTTTTCATTCAGTGAAGATAATTCATCATGCTGAAGGTCCAGAATGGTATCTTCCCCATCAAGGAAACTTGAGAGACAGGTTGATCTGGCAGAGTTTCTGAGGCAATTCTTCCCCTGGATACAGTACCACATTTGGCCTCAACATAGGCGACAGCTTTTCATCTGTCAAAACAGATGAATCGCATGTTTCCACACAGCAGAATGTGACACTAATTGACAGACTCATTAGTTTAATGGTGATGCGTTGTGTTGGAGTATTAATAGTGGCATTTAGATAACTGACTGAAGAGTATCAGTCTAGAAATTAGAATAGTTGGTCTGCAATTACTGACAGTTAAAATACATAACAAACCCATAATGTGCTGTTAAATCTCTGAGGATAAGAAACTGATCTGTTAATGTTTGAAGAAGTATGAGGATGATTAAAGCGTGAAACCAGCTGAATGGATAAATAACCAATATTCTCCTGAGAAACAAAGTATTATGAAAGGCATGAGAGACTCTGTCCCGAAAACTATTGTCTCCATTCAGCAGAGCATCCAGACTACAATCTGTTGTGACTTGACACAAGGACATAGGGCACTGTAAAATACATAACAGGACTGGATTTATTTACATTTAGTATTTTAGCAGAAGCAACTTGCCACAAGTACAGGAACATTCCCCCTGTGGCAAGTAGGGTGAAGTGCCCAAGGACGCAATGTCATGTTGATACAGCCAGGGTTCAAACCAGGTACCTTAGATACCTAGATTACCAACCCGACACCATAACCGACTGCGCCACATGACTCTTTACTTCAGGTCTCAGACAGTTAGCAGTTGGGGTTCATGCAGGCCAAGCTGGCTAACGAGAAGGAGCGGGAAGTTAGGGGAAGTGCCATGAAAATTGCAGTCTTTGTCTGTTGACACGTTGCCCCATGCCCTGCCCACCCTTCTGTCTGTGCCAGTCTGTGCTCACTGCCAAGCCAGATCAGCTGTGACCCTCTCCCAGCCAATCAACTCATCCAGTCACCAGCAAGGCTTTCTGCCACCTGCAGATAAAGATGGCAGACGAGCCAAACTTCCCTTCAGACACCAAAATAAGGCAGTTAGATTGCACTGTATCTTATTTGTAGCAGACTATGAATTTGTTTTTCGTCCTTGAGTGATTTTTTTTGTCAAACTATGGTCTCTGGAAAACAGTTAATGTATCTCTTGACTCTATCTGCAACCCTCAAGAGCAGATGAGAGTTTTGGTACATTTCTGTGCTGATTTTGTTGGAATATCAGGTATGAATGATAAGATGCGTGGGTGATTGACCACACACCCTTTGAAACTTTACATACATTTAAGCTGCACCAACATACAAAGACACAAGGACACCATACTGGCATATACGGTATATGTTTTTCATAAATCAAGTTTATTGAGGGTCATTCATTCACTCAGCTCTGAGTGTTTTCCTAGCATCTGACTGTGCTGCCTATCATGTGAATCAAAACCGATCCTGTATCCTGGCCAAATGCGAATATGATTTCAGAAGAAGCATAACAGGCTAAATGTGGTGCTTGTGTGACTTGGAAAATGTCACAGCACTGTTGGCTCTCAACCAAATAGATTTTGGGGGGTGAAGTAATGCGGAGACTGTGTGATTATCTCGGAGGAGAGTAACAGTGAAAGTGACATTAATATTCATGTGAGCGCTTGATTCTGGTTACGAATGGATGACTCCAAAGAAACCAGTCATGAGGAAAATACATCTTATCATCAAATAGCCTACAGACAAGCCTCGGTGCAAATTAAACCGTGGATAAGAATGAATGGCATGGAAAATTAATGGAAAAGACCACAGAATTGGCTACAAGCATCACCGCAATACGCTCATTTAATGTCTTTGATTATAGCCTAAAAAAACCAGTAAACTTGTGACAGACACCAGTTATTGTAACAGCATACCACTGTTCCAGTAGTATGACTGCGGAGGTTAGAGAACCAGGAGAAGGGTCCGTATATCCAAGTCTGGCCAAAGGCCAGTGTTGTAGAAGCATCTATTGCCATCTATTGATCAGCTGGAAAGATGCAAACCCATTTACTAACGTAATTGCCTGTCAGTTTGCAACAGACCAGAGAATTAGGGATTACTTTGCTCTGGAGCCTATACGAGTAAGTTCATGCCTGAAAAATGACATAACGTGTTGGGCTTACAGTACTATGAGGTTCCTGGTTGGACTATGTAGAAGTGAAGTACTCTACTTGTTGGGACTATTCTGATTCTCCTCACATCTGAAATAGTTATTGAATTAGAGAGACATTCCCTTTGGGATGAAAGAGAAAAAAAATATTTAATATTGATCTGATTTAACTCATGTCTTTGAACTGTACTCTACTTTTTTTTTTACAGATTCAGTATCCCATAAAATATGTATCCATGATCATAACCTAAAGAGAATACAAGAGAGTACTCAACACGTTACCATGGAGACGCACAATATCTGACGTGCAACCATTCACGATGCTTATAAGGGGAGTGACTTTTGATAGACCATTTTCTATGGGGTTGAATGATGGAAATAAGCGCCATGTCTTTTAGAATTGAGCGAATGATATGACAAGCTCAGCACATTTGTTAGTGGACTGAATGTTTACAAAGCTTAGGTTTGCTACGCCTTTTCTCGTCACGAATGGACCGAATGTGAAGTTCTCACTGCTATCGTAGCTTGTTGGCCCTCCAGGAGAATAAGCAATTCTGTGTTAGTCTACTCATGGCAAGACAAGGGGAAGACAAGGCAGGGATGTCTTTCTCAGTGAATTTACTGAATTTCTGACTGTATTTTTCATTTGGCAGGACACTGCCCAACAGGGCTCACATATAATCAACATTCCTTGAGAACCTTTATTTTTGGAATAATACAAACACATCATCAATCCTTTTTTCTTCCAGAAGTCAGGCCTGGTCTGGTTTCAGTTTAGATCTGGCCTTCCCAAGGCTGTTGCGTACAGTTAGATTTGGCACAGGCTACATCTTGTGTCAAGCCGATGGACAGATCCATCAGGGGTTTCCAGATCTGGCCCTCCCAAACAGGACATCTTTTCAGTCATACATGAACATCAAACACCCTGAAGGCTTTCAAACTAGAAACATGCTGTTCCTGTTGTGGCCCAAAACTTTGAAACACACATATCTCCTAGTCATTTCAGTAACTGTGACTTGAGAAAAGACTAACTTGGTGATGATGGTGAAACGCGAGAGAGCTTGTCTCCAGACTGGAAGGGGACTGTCTCCATCTGTCCCCATCCCTGAAGCGGGAGAACAACGCTGCGCACCACAGATGGTGCTGAGCGCACGCGAATCGCACGGGCCAATCACAAGCAGCCGCCGAACAACACCGGCCAATCGCAAGCAGCCATCGAAGAACCACCAGCCAATCGTAACCAGCTGTTAAACAACACCAGTCCCCCTCCTCTAACCCCCCCCCCAACCCCATCCCACCTTCTCCTTCGGGTCCCATGATGAGAAAGTGGTAAATGGCCACATGTTGCGGAGGAATTTTACATGGAAAATGGAAAAAGGAACAGAAGGAGTGTTGGGGCTTTCCTATCACCAAATAAAACAGGAAGTCTGGCTGAGATGTCCATTTTCCTTTTCATTAGATGACTCATTAAGAGGTAAATTGTCACAGATGCCATATCTTCCTCCTAATGTTCTCATTTCATATTCCTCTCGTTCTCCCTCCTTTCTTTTTTTCCATTGAGTCACGCTACTTTTATTTAACAAGAACCGATTGTCCAATATCAACACACGTACGTCAACAAATGAGGTATTTCTAATGACTTTACTTGCTGTTGTACTGAAGAAATAAACCCACAAGGTGAATTTCTTAAATAACTGTCTAGGATATACGGTAGATCTGGTCTGGGTGTTAATGGTGATTTGATCTGCATGTGCAGTTTCAAATCTTTCATCCTGAAATTAATGACCTTTCAAGACATTGTTTCAACACCGCTGGAAGACGAACGAAAGAACAAAAACGTGATTAATGGCATCCATCTTGGACAGTGAACCAAAAGAAAACCATTTCTGTCTGGTGCGGAAAAACTCCCCCAAGTTAATCGTGCTGCAAAAAATTGGGTTGTCTGATTAAATCAAGTTTCTTCCAACGTTCAGAATGTTCAAACAGGTTAGCTGTTTACGTACACTGTATGCAGTATAATCTTTACGTGAAGGAGAGAAAGAGGAGGAAACACTGAGGGAAGGAGAGAAGGGAGGAGAGAAGGGAGATAGGAGGGAGTGTCAGACACCACCATCCACAGTGGAATGTACCCACTCAACCCCATGTCATGACCCATACATAAGACCAGTGTTCTATCTGGTAATGGTTTCACTCAGCTAAAGAGGGGCGGCCTACTAAAACTGCCTCTTCACATTTTCAGCTCTTCAGTCAGGCTGTAATAAATGTTTAAGTGGTTCCCCATCCATTGATCAGAATGGTATTCTCTCAAGAGCCATTTAGACTGACGCCCTCCATACTGGATTGGCTCACTAAGGAGTCAAATGCTTCAATTAGGATTTAAAGAACCTCAAATACATGTACAGAGTGCACTGCACACACTGAAATAGTGCTCATTTAAAGTCTGTGAGAAAAGGGTTATGTTGCCACCTTGTGGATGTTGATAACATCCTGCAGCAGTTATAAATCTAAATTCCATGTATAATCCTTGAGTAAACTGTATGTCAAACGTTTAAACTCCCTTTCATATCAAATAGCTTCTGTATAATTGTATAATCCCATTCCTATTTAGAAATGGCTGCCGTTTTTCTGAGTAGTAAGAACTTGACAAAGCAATCAGTTTCAAAATAGGTTTAATAAAAAAAAAAAAAAGCATGACAGATCGTACTTGTCATCCCCTGATTTTAAAGTGCCTGTCCCACAGCTGCAGACCTTTAGAACAGCATGAAAGAAACAGCATGAGGCGCTGGGCACCTGGCCAGTCATGTGCCTACGTTTCAATGGTGAAATACTGAAGACCAGAGCAGTAGCTTGGTCAAGAGGCCTCAGACCTAGAGGCCCTATAGACCGCCATCATCATCACCCTCCACACTCATGACTGGTACTTTCAATGAGAGCCTACTTAACACTGAAACCCTCATGCAGCTGCCACCTCTCAGTGTCTTTAGCTGCTACAGAGCTTGACAGAGAAGATATAGGTCAAAAGAAAGTTACACGTGCATAGATGTTACAGGCGAATCTTACACCGAGTCACTGGAGTAAAAAGTCCTTCTCATCAGGAGGGTGACATAGGCCAAATACTTATGCACACACAGAATGGTGTGGTTTAAAATGAATGTATTTTTTGTTTTGTTGGAATAGTCCAAAAATAACAATATTCCCACTGAGAAATGTTTCCATTAAAACTGATCTGACTCCAGCCCTGATTCAGGTGTTTAGACAGCATCAGCTGAGAGAAAAAAAAAACAAAAAAACATGGAGCATATTCCATTCATACACAGCCTGAAATGTTTGTGGCACATTAGGAGGAAGGTCCCTAACCTTCCAGGCCTCCCAATTCCCTGTTCCTGAATAGCTATCCTCCACTAGACTGCTGTTCCTGAACAGCTATCCCGCAGTGGGCTGCTGTTCCTGAACAGCTATCCTGCAGTGGGCTGCTGTCCTTGAACAGCTATCCTCCAGTGGGCTGCTGTTCCTGAACAGCTATCACCCAGTGGACTGCTGTTCCTGAACAGCTATCCTCCAGTGGACTGCTGTTCTTGAACAGCTATCACCCAGTGAGCTGCTGTTCCTGAACAGCTATCCTCCAGTGGACTGCTGTTCCTGAACAGCTATCACCCAGTGGGCTGCTGTTCCTGAACAGCTATCCTCCAGTGGACTGCTGTTCTTGAACAGCTATCACCAAGTGAGCTGCTGTTCCTGAACAGCTATCCTCCAGTGGGCTGCTGTTCCTGAACAGCTATCCTCCAGTGGGCTGCTGTTCCTGAACAGCTATCACCCAGTGAGCTGCTGTTCCTGAACAGCTATCCTCCAGTGGGCTGCTGTTCCTGAACAGCTATCACCCAGTGAGCTGCTGTTCCTGAACAGCTATCACCCAGTGAGCTGCTGTTCCTGAACAGCTATCCTCCAGTGGGCTGCTGTTCCTGAACAGCTATCCTCCAGTGGGCTGCTGTTCTTGAACAGCTATACTCCAATGGGCTGCTGTTCCTGAACAGCCATCACCCAGTGGTCTGCTGTTCTTGAACAGCTATACTCCAATGGGCTGCTGTTCCTGAACAGCTATCACCCAGTGAGCTGCTGTTCCTGAACAGCTATCCTCCAGTGGGCTGCTGTTCCTGAACAGCTATCACCCAGTGAGCTGCTGTTCCTGAACAGCTATCCTCCAGTGGGCTGCTGTTCCTGAACAGCTATCCTCCAGTGGGCTGCTGTTCTTGAACAGCTATACTCCAATGGGCTGCTGTTCCTGAACAGCTATCACCCAGTGGTCTGCTGTTCTTGAACAGCTATACTCCAATGGGCTGCTGTTCCTGAACAGCTATCACACAGTGGGCTGCTGTTCTTGAACAGCTATCACCCAGTGAGCTGCTGTTCCTGAACAGCTATCCTCCAGTGGGCTGCTGTTCCTGAACAGCTATCCTCCAGTGGGCTGCTGTTCCTGAACAGCTATCACCCAGTGAGCTGCTGTTCCTGAACAGCTATCACCCAGTGAGCTGCTGTTCCTGAACAGCTATCCTCCAGTGGGCTGCTGTTCCTGAACAGCTATCCTCCAGTGGGCTGCTGTTCTTGAACAGCTATACTCCAATGGGCTGCTGTTCCTGAACAGCCATCACCCAGTGGTCTGCTGTTCATGAACAGCTATACTCCAATGGGCTGCTGTTCCTGAACAGCTATCACCCAGTGAGCTGCTGTTCCTGAACAGCTATCCTCCAGTGGGCTGCTGTTCCTGAACAGCTATCACCCAGTGAGCTGCTGTTCCTGAACAGCTATCCTCCAGTGGGCTGCTGTTCTTGAACAGCTATACTCCAATGGGCTGCTGTTCCTGAACAGCTATCACCCAGTGGTCTGCTGTTCTTGAACAGCTATACTCCAATGGGCTGCTGTTCCTGAACAGCTATCACACAGTGGGCTGCTGTTCCTGAACAGCTATCACCCAGTGAGCTGCTGTTCCTGAACAGCTATCCTCCAGTGGGCTGCTGTTCCTGAACAGCTATCACCCAGTGAGCTGCTGTTCCTGAACAGCTATCCTCCAGTGGGCTGCTGTTCCTGAACAGCTATCCCCCAGTGGGCTGCTGTTCCTGAACAGCTATCCCCCAGTGGGCTGCTGTTCCTGAACAGCTATCCCCCAGTGGGCTGCTGTTCCTGAACAGCTATCCCCCAGTGGGCTGCTGTTCCTGAACAACTATCCTCCAGTGGGCTGCTGTTCCTAAACAACCATCACCCAGTGAGCTGCTGTTCCTGAACAGCTATCACCCAGTGAGCTGCTGTTCCTGAACAACTGTCCTCCAATGGACTGCTGTTCCTGAACAGCTATCCTCCAGTAGGCTGCTGTTCCTGAATAGCTATCCTTCAGTGGGCTGCTGTTCCTGAACAGCTATCACCCAGTGAGCTGCTGTTCCTGAACAACTGTCCTCCAGTGGACTGCTGTTCCTGAACAGCTATCCTCCAGTGGACTGCTGTTCCTGAACAGCTATCCTCCAGTGAGCTGCTGTTCCTGAACAGCTGTCCTCCAGTGGGGCTGCAAGACGCTTGCTGGGGGATGGGCTAGAGGGGATAGGGATGCTCAACATAGCAACACAGCTGCCAGAGACATTTCATCAGGAACCAGGACTCATCCAAAACATGACGAGAGGTATAACATCACATCCAGCTGAAAGTTCACCAGCTGACCATGACACTGCATTATGTATAAAATATAAACCTACACTATAACAGCAACCAATGAAATTGAGATTTGTAGCATCAACAAATACTGTAGAGCTTTGTTCCACATGACCTTAATGGTTGCATACTGAGATGAGAATCTACTTTGAGAATGTTGAAGGTCTGCACCAAAACACATCTAGTTTCCTTTGCCTTGTGTTGTGTTGGCTGATCCCCATCGTACACTGTGGCTCACGTACTCAGAGACCACAGCTTAAGACAATAGGAACTGGAGTTTAAATTCAGACCATAGTAGCTTATGATACTGCAACTGTTACAGTTACAGCTGAGAACATGTCCATGAACTATAAAAAAAGAATAAAATACAAGATCTGGATACACTACCCCAGTTTGTGAGGTAGTGTATAATATTGAACCTAATTGCACCATAATCTTGAAACATTTATAACACATTGGTGTGCTTGTTCACCAGGGGATAAGCCCCTTCTTTGCCCTATCCCAAACAACCGACTGGAACACGCAAAGAATTTGGTATTGAACTGTTTTGAAATTACAAACCCGCCCACAATACACATAAAATGTAGAACAGTCCAAAGAGGCAACGATCCCAGTTACGGTTCGAATACGGCATTTTGACATAAAACTGTAGATGATATGTAGTGATAATGGCATGCATCCATTTCCCCACTGTCCTCGTCAAATGCCCTAACGTCCAACAAAGAGAAAACGACTTAGTTCTCATGATGACCAGTAGATTCACAGCTAGGCAACCGGCAGTCCTTGTGGTTGAGTTGTGGTCAGACGTCTGTTGACCACTGAGGTTAATACTTGGGGAGGGTCTCTCGCTGTAACAGGTAAGGTTGCGTGTCGTGAAGAGAGGTACCTCTGTGCGGTCTTGAAGTTAGTTGGAAACTTTTTGTTTTAAAAAGCAGCCACTAAGGGGAGGCTAGGGTTTCCACCTGATAGGTGGAACGGGCAGAAAGTCAGTCCATCATTGGGCGATGGGCTATCTGAGTCCCGCCCTCGAGGTCATCCACTCCAGCCCCTGACACAAGCTGGCAGAGAGAGAAAGGGTTCAGTATCCAGCAAGATATCAGAAACATCTCAACTTGTGGGACAATAAAAGTCATAAAAGTTTAGATAAAAGTTATAATGTAGGTGTGTGTGTGTGTGTGTGTAAGGTGTCAATCCGTCTCACCCCTCTCCTGTGAGCGCGCAGCACGACTGGATGTGCCAGGGGTGGTCTTTGATGGAGCTGAGGGTGAGGTATTTGGAGATCTCCGCTGCAGACATACAGTCCTTCATATCCTGCTTGTTGGCAAAAATCAACACAGCTGCCTTCCGCAGGTCCTGAAGCGAGACAGAAATAGGAAAAGGGAAGAGAGGGGTAAGAGAGGACAGCGAGCGCTAGCCTGCCTGAGACGTTACATAACTCGGACAGAAACTTCTAGCGAACAAGGCGACGGTGGGAAGACTGACAACTGGGCAAACATCAGAACGTGTTGTAACAGAGCCTGAAAGGCTGGGGCAGTATCACTGTCTGTGGTAAGATAACACAAATATGGAGCCCCCTCACCCCCACTGTGTGTGCGTGTATACGTGCGGAAAACCAACAGAAGTCTTACCTCGTGAGCCAGCATCCGGTAGAGCTCTTCTTTGGAGATGACCAGCCTCTCTCTGTCCGTACTGTCTACCACCAATATGATGAACTAAGAAATAAGAGGAGACGCGTGACTCGCACGTACGACTGGAGCATAAACGAAGAGGTTCTGTGAAGCAGGGCAGCCGTCTGCACTCACTCCAAAGGGCGGCCCTGTGCATCTACAGTGACTACAGAGACTAGGAACAATCAAGTCGTCCACACGTGAGTGGAGGTGTTCAGACACAAACAATACAATAGGAGCGGGGAGGGTTCAGAGTGAGGGAGACCCATTGTCAGCCCTGTGTGTAAATGATAAGCAAGAGTGCTATGCTGAAGTATACAGTATAAACACAGATAGAGCTAGATAACAGGCTTAACCGTAGGGGGCGGGGTTACAAAGATCTTTTTTTCAGAACTACTTCTCTTAAACCCTCTTCCTACTCATCGTCCACCTCCTCCGTCCTGGCCTCGGAGGCCGGTCCTGACCCCTCTTTTCAGACAGCGCCTTTGTAGCAGGGTGACCCTTGACCCTGGGAGGCCTCCGCTGCCATCTGTGCTCTGAACAAATACACCAGCTGTTGTGACTGAGAAGGGTGGGTAGGTGGGGGGGGAATGCTGCTGCAGCAGGATGCTACTTTTGTTCTCCTGTCCAACAACATCTATGCGGGATTATGGAGCCCCGCTACAAAGTCACAGGCAAAGTAGCAGAGCACAGACGCCATTGGAACCTACAGCCAACGCAGGAGTCTAAACCCACAGCGGTTGCAATCTGCTGCCAGACAGCCATGTCTATACATGCTTACAAGTTGGGGCAGTTCACATCCTGCCTGCGGAGGTAGAGCAAGCGTTTGGGTGTGTGTGAGTGAGAGTGAGTGTGAGAGAGAAAGAGAATGATAGGACCCACCTCAGTGTTGGAGTAGTAGGTGTTCCAGGAGGACCTGAGAGACTCCTGCCCCCCAATATCCCACATGAGGAAGTGGGTGTTCTTCACCACAATCTCCTCCACGTTGCTGCCGATGGTGGGCGACGTGTGGACCACCTCATTCATCAGACTGGCAGGGGGGAAGGAAATCGGATCGATACCGTTAGTTTGAGGGACAATGCCAGGCACTGATAGTGAGAGACGGACAGAGAGATGAAGACAAGAAGAATGCATGCAAAGCTAAAATATATACTCACAACTGGTACAGTATTGTGGTCTTCCCAGCATTGTCCAGCCCAACAATTATGACTTTGTGTTCTGAAACATTAAAAACAGCTCTATTAGCAACGTGACTGACTGATTTCAGTGAGTCCAGAAACTTCCATTCATGCCAGTCACTCATAAGCATCGTTAATGAAAATAAGTAAGGAATGACCTTCTGGTAATGGCCTACTGCCGGAGTGACCTAGTTTGTGCTATGTTCCATTCAGAATTTTCCTCCCTGGTATTCATGCACAGTTTGTTTTCCAAGCCCCTATTCACAAAGTCATACCACTTCCTTCCAAGCCTTCGCTTTTTGTCATTCGTCTTTCAGCATAGCTTTGTCTTTGTCTTTCCTTGCCTAACGTAACACAGCCCCACAATTCACCATAGCAAGATTCACTTTACTGCCATGCTGTTATATGAGATTTAACACCTGTTTGTCGAACAGCGAGTCATGAAAGACCAAACGTCCGTATCAAAGCAGGCACGTCCGCGGTTCGAATATCTCACATGAGTGTTTTGACTTTTCAACCTCTGGGAGGCTGAGAGTGTGGGAGAGTGGAAGGAAGACCGGTCAGAGGGCGCTCACTACACTGACAGGCCTGGCCTCACATACAGGATGTTGGATGAAGTTGATTTCCTATTACTTCCTGCAAAATCGTCCCTGCTTCGCTGCATCTCTATGCCTCAGCCAATACAGCCGTTGCAGGCATGCATCTGCTCTCTTTGCTCCTTAAAATACTAGCAGAACGCCCCTATCCCTTTGTTACTGATATAGGCCTCCATGAATTAGACTAAAATTGAAAGCACAACAAACAAAACTAACAATGCAATCTAATAGTATGACTCGTACCCCATAATTCCCCATCTCACTGTCTTTGAGTGAGCGAAACATAATACACTGAGAGAGATCCAAGACACTAATCCAGGTATTAGGTTGGGATTAGCAATCCGGTGCTGCTGTAAAAAGGTAGTGGGCCCTAGCATGTTTTTTTCCCACCACTACCAGGGAATTAGGCCAGACGAATCCCAAGGAGACCACAGGATACACTCCAAATCATTACATAATTTCAAGGCAAGACAATGGGAAGGCCTAGCCCTTGTACAGTCCTATAGAAATAAATAAAAAGTTCTTAGCTATTTATTTTACACAGCTCATTACATCTCAAATTTAGATTGAATTCTGATATTTTTAAAAACAACTGACATTTCAGATATGGTCTCCCAAAACTCCTAACAGTTCCTTTTTTAAGACCCTGAAGTTCTGTTACCCTGAACCTGAACCGTAGTTTGTTTAACAATGGAATAGGAAAGGGACACAAACACTTAGGTGTGTGCCCAACCTCTTGGTAATTTACATGAGATCTCATAGAATTGCTACGGGAGTCGATCACGACAAATAGCAAAAAATAACACGTAAACATGTGTCAGCCACTCGACATCCAATCTTATCAACAAGTGGTAAGTCACAAGTTTGCTCACTGTGCAGAATCAGGTCCGCACGTTGCGCAATCAATGTCTTCTCTGTTGGATTCAGTATATTATGGATAGTCGATGTTCAGATCCAGTTATCTCGTCCCCACCATGCTGGCATGTCACCTTCCACTGTGAACTCACTTGCCTTGACTTTATTCCCTGGACGGACTGAGAAATGTTGTGGCGGATCTCTGAATACCAGAGCAGGCTAAAACGTGTCTACGTTGATGATTTAAAAAAACGCTTCATGAATATGTAGCCAGCCTGCTAGTTAATATATGATGTTTGACACACGATGAACTGTATCTAGCGAACTAAGTGGCATGTTGATCTTATTTGCATTAGCAATACTGCTAGTTACTACTAGTATCACCAGCATTTACCGCTGCTGCACATTGCCACTATATCGTTGCCAGCAAACGTCCAACTCACCTTGATTGCAAAAGAAACTCCACAGTTTTGCGAATATGAGACCCATAATGACAGCTAGGTAGTTCCCGTTTGCAATGAGGCTCTTTATCGAAGTGTTTAATTGGCCCCTTTTCCTCCACTTTCCAGCCTGCTAGCCTAGGCTGCCTAGCATAAAGAGCTGTGTCCAGCCGAGAGAAGCAGCGCTAGTTCAGCGGATGCGGATCACCCGTTGTAGCCGAGGATCTCGCATAAGAAAACGGCCTGGAAAAAAATAAATGTCACGCTCATTTATTCCAACGCAGCTGTTAAAGGACGCCGTTATTGTTCGACTAGCTGCTCGATACTCATGGCTTTGATCCAGCCAAAAACATCCCGGTGGACCGTTTCTTCGTCTAAGGCCATCCCCCCCTAACGGTGTCCGGTTTCGTTGATGACGTTGTAGTTGGCCATCTGACAGGTCCTTTAAATATGGTTTCTCTTTATATATTTTTTTATTAACACAAATTATTACATATCTTCGAATACATATATAAAAAACATATAACAACAATCGTACAGAGGGGTTGCTTTTTCTCATTATAATTCATGAATTTAAATACATTCAAATATTGACATGGGTATCTATACAAGCGATCAAATCACATCTGTCCCTTCTGTTTTGCACTTTTAGCCTCGCGCACTGCGCCTATCTGCAACAACTGTTTAGACACTGTTAATACGATATCATTATGACTGTTATATGTAATATATATGAAGTTAAAAACGCATATAGGTATGTACACTGGTCAGCCTCAGTTGTAAGACAATGTTTCCTCTAATATAGAGTGCATTGGAAAGGGACCAAAACTCCCAGCCTTCTGTCCCCACAGCTTGGGACATCTTGCACGCTGCCTGTGGAGGTGGCTCTCATACAGCTTGTGATGGAGCCTCCCATCTGTGACTACATACTGAGGCTGATCGAGTGGTTCTAGGAGCCCAGTGAGTTCATCCTGATCCTGGAGAAGCCAGATCCATGCATGGACCTGTTCGACTACACAGATCAGCTGGAAGGCAGGATGGACGAAGGCCTGGCGAGGTCCATCATGCAGCAGGTGGTTCTGGCTTTAATGCACTGCCGTGACCGAGGCGTCCTGCACAGGGACGTCAAGGCTGAAGATCTGCTGTTGAAGACTGATACTACGGAGATGAAGCTCATCGACTTTGACAGTATTGGCTGTGGAGATCTGCTCAAGGACAACGTCTATACGGAATTTTCCGGTAAAGGAATGGGGGCTGACACAGTGCTGTTAGAGTGTCACAGTAATGGATACAACAATCAAAACACTCTTGTTTGCTTGTTTGATCCTCATTTGTACAGGAGTGTTCCTTTGTAGAAAAGGTTTAGGAAGTTCCACCCACAAGAGTGGTTGCTGGACGGTAGATACCAGGGTCGCAAGGTCACTAGGTCTCTGGGAGTACTATTCTTTGACCTGGCCTGTGGAAGGCTGCCCTTGACGACGGTGGATGATATTGTGGCTGGACATCTGCATTTCAGACAAGGGCTTTCCAAATGTAAAAGCGGATTTATGTTTGTTTGTTTGTTTTTCAGTTATCTAGTGATAACAATGCTACTCATGGTAATAGATTGTTCACAAATATACAGTTTTGGCTGCTGTAACTGTATTTGTACTTGAAATTATCATTATTTCTTCTCATATGCAAGCAGGGATCTTCAACATGACTAGTTTTCAGAAGTTTAGGTGTGTAACCAGCAGGGGTGAAAGTAGATTTAAATTATTTCCGGTACTATTACCAAAACCTTCATTGCCTCATATTGTTCTTTCTCTCTCGCTTCATGCATTTAAAAAAAAAGGAGGATGGATTGAGCGTGTGAGCCTTTTGATCGTGTTGTTATTTTTTATTAGAAATCTGAAACTCAGGGGGAAATGAACACAGCAAAAACAAAAGTGTAAATATACGGTGTTCTACATAGGAGACCATAAAGGACACACACACATACACACACAGGACACACGCAGGACACACTCAGATTAGGTCTGTGATTTTCTCTGCATTTCAGCTGCCTTCAGAGAAAGTGTGTTGAAAACACCAGCAGTTCTTGCTTGTACCAGTTGGCTGCATCCTGAGACTTGGTGGATAGTTTGTGGAAATAAGTTTCACACTACAGAGACCAACCACAGAAGAACAAACACAATTAATGATAAGCTAATTAACACAATCCAGCAAATGACTGCAAACTGTTGAATAGGCTACTATAAGCCCAAATCCTAAAATTTTAAACTCTCCAAACTATTCAGTTTTTTTTTCTTTGTATACGTTGTTTTGTTTCCACAGTATTGACATGACCTAATTTATCTGAGTGCCCAATCAGTGAAAGGAATAGTTTAAGATGAGTTCATGATAAGATCAATGTATTTGTTATGAGACTGGAAAAGGAATACAGATACAGGAAATCATAAGAGCAAACGGTGCCACAGTGTGGGAGGAGACTAAGTCTAAGATAGTTTCTAGTACAGGCCTGATCACTTCTTTTATTTTACTCCTTCAGAAATTATTGAAAGGGTGTTCTTCTTATTTCCATCTTTTTTTATATTACTGTTCTGCCTGTAGAGAAAATAAAGTTGTCAAAGTAAAAGCTCTGAACTTTCTTATTAATAGTTACATGCAGGATGTTCTATGAAATCTATTACCCTGGTTATTAATAATCAAAAAGCAAGTAAAAAACACAAACAAATTATATCTGTAACTTTATTGTAAACAGATATTTTTCCAAATGCTGTAAAAAAAGCACACAAAAAAATAGCAAAAAGCTGAAAAAAAATTGCTTGTGTGTGTGAAACTTGTGTGTTCTCTACACATCTACACAACTGCAGCATGACAGTTTGCACTTCAGCCACTGGAGGAACCTGCCAATCACAAGAAAAAAACATAAAATGCAATTAATAACTACTATGAAATCCAGGTATGCATTCTCACATTGTTACACTGAGGATCTTGCTGTCTGTACCCACATTCTACTCCCCCCTTCATTTAGTCTTTCATCTGTCCTCACCTCTTTCCCATGTTCTTCTTTTTCTTCTCCACCCAGGCTTCCTGCACAGTCACCTTTGCCTTGGCCTTCTTTCTGCCTTTGCCACGCTTCTTTTTTGTCACCTTCAGAAAGCAGAACACATGTTTACATGGAAGAATCAGTGAGCTGGGAAATACAATAATTGCCTATGAGGATAATGACCCACCTGCATACAAACATATATTGGCCTATGAGGATAATGACCCACCTTTTTGAGCTCTCCAGATCCTTCTTGGAGAAGCATCTGTGCCTTAAAACTCAAATTGGTGGCAGCGATTGGTGCCAGGCGAAGGTGGATTAACTGTGCCACAGTAGGCAGAGGAGAGGAGATGGGGACTGAAGTTGTGGACTCAGAGAGATCCTAGGGAGACACAGTGACAAGATAAGACGTAACCTTTTAGCATGTGGGAGCTGGGATGAATGAACATGTACAGTCTCTGTACTTACCAAGTCTATGTATCTTAAATCCAGATCATTCATCTCCTTCTCAATCTCATCCAGCTGCTCCAGAGTGGAGGCCGCATCAATAAGGTGGAACGGCGCTTCCAAATCTTCGTAGACCTGAGGAAGGGAGTTGGAAGGGAGAAGGTCCAGGGTGTTGCCATCCATCACACCATTCTAAGGAGAACAAGATTCAAGTCACATTTGCAGGAACTGGGCACAGGTGAACATTTAAAGATCCATATGATGAGTGGAAAATATGATTCAGCACTAACAGAAAAACAGGACAATTAGTTTAGCTTTTTCCCCAACACATACCAGGGGTTCATCCAGAGGGCGTTTCTCATGGTCTTCAGGCTGTGGGTCAGATGGTAACATATTGTTCACACAATCTATCGTAGAATGGGAATATACCTTGATGATTTTGAAACACAAACTAACCAGAAAGTCCTCAGGATCAATTGACTGTAGAGACAGATCATCCAGGTT
The DNA here is from genome assembly GCA_030340665.1 of Neosalanx taihuensis. Taxonomy (NCBI): domain Eukaryota; kingdom Metazoa; phylum Chordata; class Actinopteri; order Osmeriformes; family Salangidae; genus Neosalanx; species Neosalanx taihuensis. Next base: position 8,263,823 of record CM059304.1, on the reverse strand, counting down.
TCTGAAATCCTTCCTTTTGGTCTGGATTTCAGTCCAGTTCAGTTCAACCTCCTACAATAAAGATGGGGTAATTTAAATGGTATTTTACCATGTTTGACAATTAACCATTTAAGTTGAAGCTGAAATAAGGATCTTATCGTTTTGGTGTTATCCCTTTCACGTCTCACTGTACACAAACTGCTGACCTGAAAATCGGTCTCCTCAAATGACCGCAGAGAAAGATGATCCATGTGGCTAATTTCTTTTGGTTTGACAGTGGTCCTATCATGGTCAACTCCCTACAACAGAGACAGTCACTCAGAGGTACTTGACTTGAAAAGTATTGAGTAAATATGTAATCGTTTAAAATTTAATTTCATCCACAAGGCCAAATCATAGAAAAATGTATTTGTTTAATCAGATATCCGGCCATGTGTAAACAAGGTCTATGTGTCAGACAGATTGTTAGTTTTCATCATTCCAGTGTCTGAAAACCACTGCCCATAACAATGATGATTAGAAAGTGTTGTTAGTGAGGAGCTGACCTGACTGGGAGACTCTGTTTTGGACATGTTGTCCTCCATAGGTATGATTGGCTGGGAAGCAATTGAGAGAGAGAATTAGTAACTTGTTTGACTGCAGCTGTTGAAGTTTGATTTACAGGCCTCATGTGAACTGAGTATTGCGTCTCTTTTTACCGATGTGGCTTGTCCTAACCATATACAATAAGAAAACCGCTTATGAAAACTAGCTTATTGAATTTTGAATGTGAAGGCCCTTTTCTTATTTGTGCTGCCATGACATTGACGGTAACTGCTTAACGGTTATACTGCATAAGCACACGTGGAAGATGACACTATTATATTGATCCTGAGAATTACTCACCGAAAAGCACCAGATTGGTTGATTAGCTTCAGAGAAGTATTCAGAGAAAGTGTACTGTTCACCAGCTTGCTCAAACGAAATGAGATGTATCTCTGTAAAGTTACATTTAAGTATGAATGTACAACATTATGACGCTGAGCTGCGTCATAATGTTGCATTCAGACCTACTTTATACAGATCTGGAAACAATGTATCGTTTAATATTAATACACGTCCATATTTATCATTTGGTCATCCTATTGTGTCTTTACTATACTGTACTTTATGAACCGCTTTACCATGTCCTGCTGCCAGCCTATTTTAGTCCTATAATATATAATGAGGCTCTATCTGTTAGGTCCAATCCCAGTTCTCTGTTTTACTAACCAGTAAAACAAGTTTGGTATCGGGATTTGACAGCCATCAATTTACTCAGAGATTATTTTGACTGAATCTCTGTACTAAATTTTCTTTTCTTTCTCCAATTCAACTTTTCAGGTCCCTTAGCAACATCAAGAGTGGTGCAAGATTAGTAGATCTAGTGGGATTTAAAGGTGGTTGGGGTACCTGGACCAGACAGATTTCGACAGTCACATGATGACAGAAAGTTGAATATAAATTCAATGTGCTGCGAGAACTACAACTCCCAGAAACCAATAAAACACGTTTCCGGTGACGTATGAGGAACCGCACGACTGAAGTTTTATCTTGGAGGTGGAGGTTGACATATGGAGTCGTTTGTACTTTACGATTTTAGGTGGAAAAAAACCACATTCAAACATATTGCTAAAGAATGCATAATTAACTCCAAAATATATGTTGACCAAACTTGTCGATAACCACGCGTCTTAAGAGCAGTCTGCATCTAGTTAGGTAGTGCAAAAACTGCATGTCTATTGTCAATTTACCAGCAGTGTAGGTAATCTATCTATCTTAGATTATTAGATTCTAGGTACAGTAATTTGGTTATGAAGACCAAGGTGGATCTTGCATTAGAAGCAAGTTGAAGAGGAGAGTTGAAGCGAAATGTCTGTCTTCCCACCAATTGCCCTGAAGCCCAAAGTGTACGATTACATGAAGAACTCCTTCATGAATGCAGAGGTTAGTCTATTCCGTCTTCTTCAGTAACGTCCACTTTCCAGGTAACCAGACTACTTAAATAAATACTCATGTAGCAGAGGTTTTTATCCAAAGACTTACAGCAAGTACAGGGACATTCTCCCTGAGGCAGGTAGGGTGAAGTGCCTTGCCCAAGGACACAACATCACATAGCCACAGCTGGGTTTTGAACTCACAACCTTCCACTCATGAGGCCAACGCCTTAACACGCTGAGCCATCTGACTCCCTATATTCAATAAAAGTGTTTGTCATCCATCTGAATCTAATGCCATTTTTGCAGTCACTCAATGCACATCCTTCAAATCATCATACTGTAGATGTTGGCTGCAGTGGGCCTCGATGCGGCTGAGGAGCGGTTCCAGAGGCTTCTATCTTGCCTGTCCCACCCGCCTGCCTTTACCTGCGTGCGGGCCAGCACCCACCTAGCCCCGCTGGAGGACATCCGTCACCGCCTGGGGGAAGAGCTCAGACAGGTCAGCATGAAGCTGGAGGGGCCGTGAAGAATGAAAACTTTCAGTGACTTTCAGACATCCAGCAACGATGCTCGTCGTTACGTGTGTTGGATGTGTGTCTGATTGCAAAAGTTCGAACGTGCATTTTTTTTATCAGGTCATGGATTAAAACATGCAATCTCTTAATACTTTAAATATACACCTCAATTTGAGAGAGCAATCTCTCAATAATGGGAATAAATTAGGATTCCAAACTAGAAGATGTTTCAGAGGTAGTCATCTGGACACTGTTTTCAAAATGAACGAAATAATTCATATGCCCTCCATCTGTACAGATAGTGCCCTCTTTTTATTGTATTTTTTTAATTCTATTTAATCTAACTAATATATGTTCTATGTTTGATCTTTTCTGCCACCGTAAATTCCGTGAGTGTGGCATGGCGATTAAAACTGATTCTGAAATGAAACCTTTTCTATAACGCTTTTGGATGAATACCAATTCAGCTTCCAAACTTTAAACCCTCATTGACACGGCACTTTTGTGACTCCACACCCTCTCTTCTCTGCCAGCAGCAGCAGCGACGCGGGCAGCACACGCGTGCTTCAGAGGAAGAGGAGGCAGACGGGGATGAAGAGGTTCCTATCCTCTCCCACCCACGCGTTCCAGATGTGCTTCTTCTTCCTGTCATCGGCCCAAGGTATGTGAAGAATGTCAGCCAAAGATCAGGCTGCTCCACCAAGACATAAACAAGTTCCAAGAAGTAGCTCTCCATTCTTTCGGTCTACTGCGTTTATTTTGTAATTTTTTTTTATGGCCAGCCACATGTAATTTCATAGAATTACAACCAAAATAAAATATGCTCTCATCTTAGACCTACCATACACAATATTTTGGGTTACGATCATACACAGACCCAGTAACCGTCTCTTACTTCTTATAACTTTGACAGACGATTGTTCGTTTAGGGTTAGGTATGCTGTTTCAGCCTGTTTATATGAGCTTGTGTTTGTGTGTGTGTCTGTAGAATATGGTCTTTTTGTCGTCTTTTTCAGTGCAGTTCTTGGTGCGTGTCTGTGTCTGAAGAAGAGAGAAATGGCATAAACGTGGTACATAACGTTTGGAGACTTGGAGAGAGTGTTTTTTTTATTTTTTCATGCTCCCTTTGCCCCCAGGTCTGTGAACCAGCTGGACTCCGAGGTGGTGGTAGGGGCCTTGTGCGGCAACGCCGTGCTCAGGGGAGCCCACGTGTTCGCCCCCGGGATCCTCGCCACACCCAAGTGTGAGAGCTCTGCGTTTCCCCTCCCTCCTTGCTCTGCCGGATCTGTTTCCTGCCTCAGAAGGGAGCGTGCGGTTCTTCTGACGCCAGATGGTGTTCCTCTGATCGTGTTTTTCTCTCATGTGTTCCTCCAGTTATGAAGGCCGGAGACACCGTGTCTGTGTTCTCAGACCTGGAGGGGAAGTGCACCCGTGGGTCCAAGAACTTCCAGGGTAAGAGAGTGTTTCTGGGGAACGGGCTCGCTGAACTGGACCGCTCGGCCATCTTCTGCACAAACGAAGCAGTCAAGTAGGTTGATCTGGATCAAAACACCCATTTCTCTCCAAAGGATTGAAAAAAAGATCACTTCTGTTGCTTTTTCTATCCTTGTGCTCTCTTCACATTCTGCAACTCCCCCTGTCCTAAGGGTCAAAAAGGTCCCACCTTCAACCCTGAAATTCAGATCCAGAATACTTTATTAATCCCTGAGTGGCACACAGTCTCGTAAAAGCACACAGGGGTAAGGGTGTGAGGTAAAAGAGTAGAAGAGTGCACACAGGGAAAACGGAATGGGGGCAAAATAAGTAAGTAAATGCACACAAGGGGTAAAGGCTGGGATCAAAATAGAGTGCTGGGATACAATATATACGGATCTACGGAAATAAAACAGGTTCATCCAATTTTTACCCTGTTGGGCACTGAAATGTGCAGCGATGTTGCACATGAATCTGAAAGTTCAGAAGTTCAGTCAAGCACATACAACCCAAGTCTGAAGTCTCATGGGTGTGGGTGGGTGTGTTTGTGTGCGTTCAGGTCATTCTGGCCCCTGAAAACTACACAAGGGTTAACAAGGGTCATGAACAAGGGTATGCTGCTTTAGATAAAACTGTCAGCTTCTTGTTTGAGTGTAACCTCGTGATTTTTACCTCCACAGGGGTGTTGGTATTCAGATGGTTGAGCCCCTGTTCCAGAGCCCCTCGTTCGACGGCGTGCTCCCCAGCCTGGTCTTCCTTCAGGTACCTCCTCCGAAGACCCTCTTCTGGTTTGGAAACAGGAGCCTTTCAGAAGCATCTGTGGTCAGAACTGACAGCTTAGATTTATTCGTCTATCCCTCTGGTTTTAGAACCTCCCATCTGTGGTGGTGGGTCACGTGCTGGGGCCCCGACCCGGAGAACGCATCCTGGACATGTGTGCTGCTCCAGGGGGCAAGACCTGCCACATAGCTGCCCTCATGGGGGGTCAGGTGAGACTGAGCCCCGATTAGCCCCCTATTCATTATTTTCATCGATTCTTATCACAATTTTGTATTTTTTTTGTATTGTTAATTTGAGTGCTGTACTGTACCTTGCTTGTGCAATTAAGGATGATCTTATCTTAGGGTTCACTAACAGCTTTCCATCCTCAGAGGAATCAAACCCCTTTTTTATTTTCAGTTACTCAAACCTCTTTGACCACAAGGTGGTGCTGTTGCACTGTTTCTGTACATCTCTTCCTGCTTTGGTCAGCGTGGTTTGTCCCTCGCAGGGAGAGGTAGTGGCGCTGGACAAGATCCGATCCAAGGTGGAGCGCATCCGTCAGAACGCCAAGACCCTGCATCTGGACTGCATCAGCGCTCACTGCTTCAACAGCGTCCAGGCCGTGAGCGTTGACGACCCTGCCCGGGAAAGCGAAGGTACGGAATGTGACGGCGGCGTCTCCAGACAGCGTCTTGGCTCCGGCCTGTGAGGAAGTCCAGGACCGAGTGCAAGAGAGGGAACAGTTTAATTTGTCTTGCCAGTCTCTTGGTATTCGAGCTCCTTGTTATTGGCTCGCGCTCTTGACTTGATTTAGCTTTGATCAGGCGTCCGCCGTTTTGAGGTAAGCCAGTCTTCGCTGCGTTCCAGGGCCGCCGTTTCCCCCGGAGAGTTTCGACCGGGTCCTGCTGGATGCGCCCTGCAGCGGGCTGGGACAGAGGCCCAGCATGGCCTGTGGCTGGGGCCTCAAGGAGCTCTGTTCCTACCAACCTCTGCAGCGCAAACTCTTCCACGCGGTCGGTCTCACACACAAAAACACATACGCTCGCATTGCTTGCAAACACAAACCCGCTCCCAGACTAGTACACACATGGTCAACACGTAGAGTGTGAACTTCTCAAACCAGTTTACAGAGCCTCAGGTAACGTTTAAACAAAGTGGGATGCCTAAACAAAACCGGATTATCTTATTCCGAGACGCTTGCTTGACCAGCAGCTGGCACTGTGGCGTAGCTCTAATGGGTCCTGTGTCCCTGGACCAGGCTGTTCTGGTGAAAAGCTTAAGAATAGCAGGCAGATGGATGACTGTGGGGAGATTAGAGATCCGATGCACCGCACATCATTTATCCCTGTCGCACTCAGAGCTCCATCAATGTCCCCCCAGTCGTGACATTTCAGCATAGCAAACTTTGGAGACGAGCCAGAAAGCTGAATGTGTGTGTGTGTGTGGATTTAAGCACCACTCTGACAATAGGGCTCTCAATCAAGTGAGATGTGAATTTGTGTTCCAGTTGACCCCCCTGGTTATTACGGTGTGTTTGTGTTGTGATTGTGTGTGCGCGCGCGCGATCTGTTGCGTTTCAGGCCGTGCAGCTGCTGAAGAGAGGAGGGGTGCTGGTGTACAGCACCTGCACTGTGACCCTGGCAGAGAACGAGGAGCAGGTGGCCTGGGCTCTGAAGACGTTCCCCTGCCTCACGCTACAGCCTCAGGTGAGAGGCGGAAAACATACACACACACAGACGCATGCACACACACACAGACGCATACACACACACACAGACGCATGCACTCATTCTGACTCGGGCGTTTCTCAGGAACCTCACATCGGAGCAGAGGGCATGCTGGGAGCCGGCCTGTCACCTGACCAGCGGCGTCTCCTCCAGAGGTTCAGCCCGGAGCTGAGGTGGGCCGAGGCCCCTCCCCCTCCCGAGCCCCACTCGAGCCTCGCCGACACAGACACCATCGGCTTCTTCATCGCCAAGTTCTTGAAGAGCTGAGCGCACACCGCCAACCTCCCCCCGCCCCCCCTCCTTCATCTTCCTCTCTTTACCACACAGAAGGTTCCAGAAGGCCCGGGGCCTCACACGGAGCCAGTGTAAAGGTCTCCAGTGTTTACAGTGTTAACACTCTGCCTGGCCGACAGGACAGTGTTTATAACACGCTCTCCACCAGCATGCCCCATCACCTGCTGTTTACAACATCCATCTCTTGGTGCCGGCTCTGTCTGTCTGTGGGCCATATAGGGACGAGCTGTGTAAAAACAGGGGCCAGGAGAGGGAGGGCTTGAAAAAACAGCGGGGCTGGGGACAGTGGGCGGGGTGGGGGTGGGGGGGGGGGGAGTGAAAGACAGGGGAAGAGGAAGCGAGAGAACGAGGGACTGGCGGACTCGGTTCGGCTTCCGTTGCCATAACAACAGTGACGACACAGCTGCCATGACGATAGTGGATTGGCTGGAGCAGGGACCAGGAAGTGGTGTGCTGGAAGAAGGTTGCAAGAGGAATTAACAATTGATGGCCTTTTTAGTGGCGGACGTCAAGTTCCGCTATGGTTTACTGTGTCTTGAAGACGTCAGAATTACCACACTGAATTCTGAATTACCATTCTCAATTCTGTGTTATTTCATTTTATTTATTTATTTGAAGTAAAATAAATGGCAATATCTGTGAATTGTTCTCGTTTCATTTCAACGGGTACTTGTATGAGGTATACCGGTAATTCAACCAAAGATAGATCATAGGACTACTTTTAATTTATTCAGTGGCAAAAGTGACTTCTCATTTATCTTTCATAGCTGAAGGTCAATTTAATAAATTGCACCGCTGCTCCCAGGCTATAACGATCACATGCTAGGCCGTTCCTACGTTGGGACCACCAGACGACCTTCCCCATGACCTCCGCTCACTCCATCCTTTCTCCTCCATCAGAATGACTATCAATATATCAAAAGGATTATCCCTGACACAACGTGAGAGAGATGATGACAGCTATGGCCTGCAGAACCTCCCCCAGATCCATCACCAGCCAGTCCAGCATACTTCTCCTTATAGACATGGCCACAACAGGGTATCATTAGGCTGATCTAATGAAGGAACCCTATAGGATCCTTATCTAGTTGGAAAATCAGATCTAGCCATAACCAATTCCTTCACTTGTCTGTGTATTGAGATTGTGCTCTAAATGGTGGTCTTCAACCCTGGTCCCCAGGACCCACTGTCTTCCATGTTTCAGATGTTTCCCCCCTTCCCACACACCTGATTCTAATGCATGTCTGTTAACAGGATTCTTCAGAGCTAGATAACGACCCATTCATTTGAATCACGTGTATTTGGAACAAGGAAACATGCAGAACATTGGCCCCTGAGGACCAGGGATGGGGTCCCCTGCTCTAAAAGGTCTACTTAAACCAGGGGTCTAAAACCCGTGCCATCAAGGGTTTTTGTGTCAAGCACTACACTGCTGATTTCACCAAGTAGAGAAACTCGTTAGTGAAATCAGCTGGTGTAGTGCTAAATTGACATGAAAACCTGAACCCTCTTGGCACGAGTTTGAGACCACTGACTTAAACAGATAAAGCAGTCTGGGGAGTGAGTCAGCGGGGTGTGTAAACACAAAGCTGGGATTTGAACGCGCTTATATTTAGCACTGCCGACTCACTCGGCGCTGTTGTCATTTACGTTGTCATGGCGGCTCCACCTGGGATTTTCAAGATTGTTTCAGAGACTGGCTATATATATAGAGAGAGAGAACAAGGAGGCCCGCTCCCTCGACTGAGGAGAAAAGGCTGTTGAAAACGTCTGCGCCAGTTATAGAAAACACCGGAAGCCACAGTTGCGCTCACTGATAGAAAAGTGACATAAAAGTGACATACAACATACTACAGCAGCTTTAATAAATATAAACTAATCGGAGGTCTTTTCCTCTATGTTGATCCTTCACCAAGTTTATTCTTTGTATTCTTTTATACATTATGTACATACAAATGTACACCATTAAAAATGTGTAGGGTGCTACCGGGGTAGCATATAAATGGACAGTCATATTTTAGGCAGAACCTATAAACAAAAAATCTGATTATGAATACCAGGGGGGGAACAGGTAGAAATGTAAACAGAGGACAGTGTATCAACTCCCTTACTGTGGAGAGGGCAGCTTGTTTGACTGAGAAACTCACATGGTTTATGCAGTAACATGTCACACTTTTTATTTTCTGACTGAGAAAGTATTGGTGTGAAATGCGTGAATCACACGTTGATTTCAAGTTATCAAGAATCTCTGACCCTGTATCTGGATTGATGACATCTGTACTGGGTGGTACAATGGCAGGAGGTGCCCATCCCATAGACAGACTTCGATCTGCTCTGGAGTTCAGTCGCTGAGCACAAGCATGGACATTCGGCCGGTTAAATGGGGCGATTGATTTTTCAATTACACCCAAAATATAAACTGTGCATTTGGCAAGGTAAAGGAGTCAATTTGGTTCCTCTGTCTTGTTAACAGATTTTTTTCTTCTTCCTTCACTTCAGTCAAATATTTTTCAAGGTTATTTCATAATACACATTCCTCATCTAATTACACTGTTGGGTGAGTTTGAGTTGGTCGAAAAAGAAATTCCAGCAAGAACTCGCAAGCTATCGCGGAGATCGGTTGCAGGCGAATGACGGACAATTTAAATGGAAACCTCAGATCTTGATCACTGGACACCAATGTGAAACGGTCTATAATATTAAAAGTGCTCAACAGAAAGGTGTTTCAATGTAAGAAAATGTTACTGGACCCTTATAAATAGAACAGTACTGCAATGTAAGACAGGAAGTTATGTCACTATTCTCTTGTCTTGTAAGGAAAGACTAAGGTGCGCCCAGGAAGGCTTCAATATCAGAGGACCAAACATCTAAAATGAACTAATCAGAATTTTAAAAAGCAGGCAATAAAATAGGGAAAAAATATACAAATAATAATAATACATCTGCAAATACAGCGCAACCTAACTGGGTTAACAGTAGGTCACCTACACCCCACTTCGTATAGTCAATCCTAGCAGTAGTCTGAAAGAACCAATTGTTCAAGTGGCGGCAAGCAAAAAAAAAAAAAAAAGATATAAATAAAAACATCTAAAATCAATTTTTCAAAAGGCTAATCACAGAAAGCACAGCTCAGCACAGAAAAATAATTCTGTTCTGTCATGCTTTACCAAACACAGGCTTTAAAATATGCATATTTGAGAATAGTCGTGCATATCCAGCATAAACGACCACGTCTATGCATAGATACACACACACACACGTATACATACTGTATATATTCATGTCTATTTCTATATCATCAAAATACGGCTGTGGCTAAGAGTAGCCACAGCTTTTTTATATACAAAGGAAGCATACATTAATGGGAGGCTGGGGTGGGGGGAGGGAGTGTAGCAGCACAGTGGGAGAACTGAACGGATTTCAAGAACTGGGTGTGAGCAGAATGATTTAGTGTCTTTTTATGTGTTTGTGTGGTGGGGTCATCAAGGGACTGGGAAGGGGTAGTTTGTCACTGGTGTATGTAAGAGTCTCTGGCCCAGTCCCCTGCGTCCCCCCTCTTTTTGGGGGCCACCTCCCCCTCTCGGTCCCTGTCGCGGTCGTAGTAGTGGTGGTGGTGGTCGCGTGCTGGTCGGTGGTGTTGGTGACCGCGGGGCTTGTTGCGCTCGTTGTGGTCCTGCTCGCGCTCCTTGGAGCGGTGGTGGCCGGCGCCGTGGCCCCCGGCCTCGTCCGCACCGGCGCGGTGGTGGTGGTGATGGTGATGGTGGTTGTGGTCCCGGTGAGGTAGCGCCTCGTAGCGCTGCTGCTGCTGGGGGTGGCCCTCCCCCAGCTCCTCTTCCTCCTCTTCCTCCTCCTCCTCCTGATGGAGCAGGTGAGCACGGGGCTCTGTGTAAGCCGAGTCCCGGCTCTCCCGGCTCTCGGGGGTCTCCGAGTCCAGGGTCTCCTGCCGGGAGAGGCCCCTGGCGCGGCTGCTGTTGTGGTGGTGGTGGTGGTTGTGGTGCTCAGTCCGGGTGGAGGAGGAGCGGTGGTGGATGTGCTGGGGCCTCCTGGAGGACTCTGTCCTTAGGGGTCTCTCCTCCTCGTTGCCCTCCCCCTCTGCCTCCTCCTCCTCGCCCTCCGGGTCTCCCTGGTCCTGGCTCTGGTGGTGGTGGTCCTCTCTGGAGCCCTTCCTCTCTCCCACTGCCTTATCCCCCTTCTGCTCTGCCCCGCTGCCCTGGGGTTAGCAACACACGTGTGTTAGTGGAGTTACACACGGCAAACACGTTGCATCAACACACACGCACACCCATGCAAATCAAACTAACACAACCAACATGCATTAATTCCAATTCAAACACACACAGCATGTATTATATTCCATGCCGGTTGCACGTATGCGGTTCCAAACGATATTCTCACAGGAAGCGTTCGGTCCTTGAAGCTTGACCTGGAGAACTCAATTTCTGAAAGTGACTAGGTTCGTTTGATCATAGATTCATTTCGATTCAAGTCACAGTCCCTGCGGAATACTAATCTCCGAAATCCACACACCCTTCCACTCACCAGACCACGGACACACAGTCTGTCTATATCACTCATCAGTGGCTTCATCCAGCTCAGCATTGTCAGTCTTACATTTCCCATTGTGGTGGCATTACATCAAAGCAGGGTACAAGGAAAGATATGTGGACATCTTAGGCACGTACATGGAATTAAGAAATAACACAATGACCTCAGGCTTTATGTTCATTATCCAGACAGATAAAGCAAGTTCTTAACCCTTTTGGTACACACCCGCGATTTGTATCTATCGCTACAGTGTATTTCGAGGTGTTTAGCTGAGGTGTATCATGCAAACAATTCATTATCTTTGAGTTAAGGGAAGTTGCTAAAGGTAAAATGCTGAGGACATTATGCCAACTGCAGCTGCAGGCTGTTAAATGAATCACTCTTTTCATCTGTGAGACACAGTTCTGGTTAATGTTTGTGTTCATGACCTCCGATTCTTGTTGTTAGTTGGATGATCTCCAACCGAGTCCCACAATCCACCTCTCTGACCTTTTCTCTCCCCCTTCAATCAACTGTTTACGATGCTATAGTATTTGTTTTGCTCATCCCTCTCTCTTAATCCCTATATTTCTCCATCTCTTTTAATTTGGTTTGTCTAATCCTGCTCGTTAGGCCGTGGATAGATGGTGGCTAATCTCTACTGAGCCTGTCTCTCTGCCCTGTTGTCCTGTCTGTCTGCCTGCCTCCCAGCCCTGTTGTCCTGTCTCCCTGCCCTGTTTTCCTGTCTGTCTGCCTGCCTCCCAGCCCTGTTGTCCTGTCTCCCTGCCCTATTTTCCTGCCTGTCTGCCTGCCTCCCAGCCCTGTTATCCTGTCTCCCTGCCCTGTTTTCCTGTCTGTATGTCTGCCTCCCTGCCCTGTTTTCCTGTCTGTCTGCCCTGTTTCATGTCTGTCTGTGGGTCTGCCTCCATACCCTTTTGTCCTGTCTCCCTGCCTTGTCTTCCTGTCTCCCTGCCCTGTTGTCCTGTCCCCCTGCCCTGTCTTCCTGTCTCCCTGCCCTGTTTCCTGTCTGTCTGTCTGCCTGCCTCCCTGCCCTGTCTTTGTGTCTCCCTGCCCTGTTTCCTGTCTGTCTATCTGCCTGCCTCCCTGCCCTGTCTTTGCGTCTCCCAGACCGGTCTGCCTGTCTTCCCCTGTTTGCCTGCCTCTTATTCCCTGTCCTCCCGTCTCTCTACACAGTCTGCCTCCCTCCCTACCCTGCATGTCCATTCCTGGCCCAGCCCCCTGGCCCACGTTGGCCCTGAGCTTGGTTAGCACCTGTACCTGCATGCTGGAGACCGGAGCTGGGCCTGAGGGCAGGGCGGCCGTGGCCAGCTGGGCAACCAGAGGGTTGGGGGGGCTGCAGCTGGCAGGGTGGGTGCTTTTCCAGTAGGCCTCCAAGTAATCAGCCATGTGCTCACAGGCATCCTCCAGCTGGTTCTCATCCAGGATGATGTCAAACATCTCCTGAGAAAGGCCAAGTGATGGACGGAGGAGAAGAGGGAAGTATGAAAGGAGAAATTTAGACAAGGGGAAAGGAGGGACAGATGGAGAAAGAATGTCATTGCAACTGTTGCAAACGCTTGTCTTGGATTTCTTGTGCGTAGACTTTAAAATAACTTTGCATCATTTAAAGAGGCCTATTTCTCTACAGTACTACGATGAGAACCAACAAATCTGTGTCAGACACAAAATAACCCACTTACTGCAAAAGCACAAAACATTAATTATGTAAGAGTATTTTCAGATCAAGCAGCCACTGGAAAAAATAGAAATCCCACTAGGACCAGGCGTTTCAGATTTAAAATGAGGATCGTAACTAAAAGTAGTATTCAAGTAGGAAAAAAAGTAGAACTGGCAGCAGATGTAAGAATCTCAGTCCAAAGCATTCCTCTGCGCAGTCTTCCAGACCTACTGACCTCACATAGGAGAGGCACGCAGGGAATTTTCTAGAACAGGGGTGTCAGCTCCTGGTCCTCGAGGGCCGCTGTCCTGACAGTTTTAGAGGTTTCCTTTCTCCAGCGCACCTGATTCAAGTGACTGGTCATTATCAGGCTTCCACAGAGCTCGATAACGACCCATTCATTAGAGTCCGGCGTGCTGGAGCATGGAAACATCTGAAACTGTCAGGACGGCGGCCCTCGAGGACCAGGATCTGACGCCTGTGCTCTACCAGTCGGACTAGCGTTACAGCTTATGGGGATTGTGGGGATGGTACATTTAAAAACCCAACGATACAGCCCTCTAAGTGATAAAGTAATGATTTGGAGCGAGGTCTGGTTTGACTTTGCCTAGCTTTGACCCACACCCAGTGTGCTAACTTACAGGCGGGCACTGGGCCAGCTTGTCGGCTGCCACCATCTGGACGTTGAGGTGTTTGGCCTGAGACTTTCCTCTGGATTTAATGAGCCTCTGAAGAACCTGGAAGGAGAGAGATAGATAGAGAGAGAGAGAGAGAGAGAGAGAGAGGTATAAGAATCACGAGTGTGGATCCTAATTTCGACCTCTGAGCCATATTTGCTTCTCCCTGAGTAGCGATGGAAAGGAGGAGTGCGCGAGAAGGTTTATTCCATCCAAGTGTGATTTAGACCGACAGGACATTGATTTACAGGGGCCTCTCTCGTTAGCTCACTCCCTCTTCAGCGAAGCTCTTTTCATTTCCTACGTAACTCTGTTTTTATTGATCGCAGAATCATGGGCTTTATTTACACGCCGCTGAAGGTCGTCCGCGGCGATAAATCAGTCACGTGCGCGCGCTCCTCATTTTGGACGAGGGAGCTGTCAGACGTGACAGGTCGTATTTATAAAAATAAAAAAACGAGAAGACGCTCCGGAATGGAAAAGCGATATGAGCGGTGACAAGATGCGTCCACACAGCAGAGGTCTCGGGGGGGGGGGGGGGGGGGGTCTATGAACCAGCACAGCACTGGAGTCTAAGGGACCCTTCCCTTCAGATTGGCCGCTTCATCAATCCGTCTCCCCTGTCAGTCGGCTGTCCTCTCGAGCTCAACATTCAGGTCACGCTCACGGGCTGCGTCGCTACCTTCAGTCTGCCCCGGCGCTGTCGAACCATGTGCCATCGAGGGCCAGGTGGGTGCAGGTTTTCACATCAACCAAGCGATACCAGGGAGTCAGGTGGCTGAGTGGTTAGGGGCGTTGGGACTAGTGATCAGAAGGTCGTCAGTTTGATTCCCGGCTAAGGCAACATGATGTTGTGTCCTTGGCCGAGCCACTTCACCCTACTTGCCTCAGGGGGAATGTCCCTATGTAATGTAAATGTAAACTACATCAGCTGATTTCACAAATTAGTTTTCCACTTAGCCAACTCAGCTAGAGTTGATGTGAAAACCTGCACCCTCTTGGCCCTCGATGGCACATGGTTCGAAACCACTAGTCCACCCATTCACACCTAGCTCAGATCTCACAGCTATGTCCTATGGGGGGTCAGATGGCTCAATGGTTAAGGCGTTGGCCTCACGATCGGAAGGTTGTGATATCGATTCCCGGCTGTGGCTATATGATGTTGTAACCCTTGGGCAAGGCACTTCACCCTATTTGCCTCAGGGAAAAATGTCCCTGTACTTACTGTAAGTCGCTTTGGATAAAAGCGTCTGATAAATGAATAAATGTAAATGTACATGTCCTGGCAGAGAACATACAATGCACTTCACCGGGTACCTTCTGATTCAGCTAACACGACACCGAAGTAAAACTATATACAACACGATGGTTTTGTGCTATGTTGTATTCTTGCTCACTGGTGTTCGTAAGCTCTTGTGTTGGTTGGGGTGAGTGGCCTCACCTTGGGCGAGGAGATCTTCACGTAGACAATGATGGGTGCCAGAGAGGTTTTGCCCAGCTGGGTCGGGTGGTTGATGGTGTCTGCGTCCAGAACCACTAGCTGTAAAGTCCGAGCCAGCTCGAAAATCCTCTCGATCTCACTCTGGACCTCAGCTGAAGGGAGAGACAGAGAGAATATGTATTATAAATGCCTTATACATTAACCTGTTAACTGACACTTAAACCAGCACCTGGATCTGAAGCAGAGGTGTCCGACCCTGGTCCTCGAGGGCCGCTGTCGTGACAGTTTAAGATGTTTCCCTGCTCTAGCACACCTGATTCAAATGAATGCTCATTATCAAGCTTCCACCGGTTCGTTAGAATCAGGTGTGCTGGAGCAGGGAAACATCGAAAACCTTCAGAGTCGCGGCCCTCGAGGACCAGGATCCTGTGATCTAGAGTGTTACAGTATCTAGTGAGCTTTGTGTTAGCTGGGCACCCTGGATCATCAGCATACATCACCATCAGTTCCAACACTGCTTCTGTTTGTCCAGGTTTAAGGCCTCCTCAGACACACACGCTCAGCACTGGGGTTTGTTTCCGGAAATGACGCCACAAAGGCGAACGTTTGGCGATTGGAGCGTATTGCTCAATATTGCTTTTACAACTTCCCTGTGAGAAACTTCCGGTTTAAATCCCAGAGTTATGGGTATGTATATAGGGATAAGGCTCCAGGAACTAACAGACAGGCAAAGCAAAGTCTCTGGCTTCGACGCTTCTCACACCTCCCTGAGACGATTTCATAGTTATCAGCGACGAGGTTGGCCGCGAATAAAAGAGCACCCCTACCTTTCTGGTATCTACGCGAGTCGTTCCGGGACATTCTTTACCGGAACGGTCACAGCAAGACTCTGGAGCGCTGCTAGCTCCGTAGCGGAAATGCCGTACGGAGAACGGTGCCCTTGTATCCCATCCCATCCCCCACCCCCCTACCAGCTAGGTCACGTCCGACAAATTCGCCGTACTTGATTCGCAGCCCGGTCCGTCACACGCCGACCGATCGGACAAGTCGTCGAGCTCGCGGCTCTCGTTGAGAACGCGGAGGCCGATAATGCCTGTTCTTACCCTGCCGTGACATAGTCTCGTTATACTTATTTTGAATTACAGGCATCGTTAGTGTCTCTAATCTTCTACTACCTTCTCGGTCATTAAGACCGGTCTCCATAGGACAAGGCGAGAGAGAGAGGAGGAAGGGGTGGGGGGGCGGCGGCATCTACCTAGGTTGGAGCGGGTGTTGGAGCGCTCGATGATGGCGTGCTTGCTGGGGTTGTTGAGGACTGAGCGTTTGGCGAGAGAGATGTCCGCCGTCACCCTGGTGATGGATATCCTGGGAGGAGGAGGAGGAGAAGAGGAGGAGGGAGACGGCCCGATTAGCGGAAGGGAAAGACAGAAACAACACTGCCACACAAATGGAAAGAGAGTCATGAGAAGGATCTGGCAAAAGGGGAACTAAGATGAAACTGGGAGTCATGTGGCTGAGCGGTTAGGGAGTTGGGCTAGTAATCAGAAGATACCCGGTTCGAACCCCGGCTGTGTCAACATGATGTTGTGTCCTTGGGCAAGGCGCTTCACCGTACTTGTCTCAGGGGAATGTCTCTGTAATTGCTGTAAGTCGCTCTGGGAAAGAGCGTCTGCTAAATGACTAAATGTAAACGTAACGAAGAACTAACGAAACACCTTCGCCAAGTCTTGCTAGACAATGTCCTAGTCTGTGTACTGTAAGTTTATGGTGTGTAAGTGGAGGCTGGAGATTGGCCCCGGCCAGGGACTGAAGGATCTCTCTCAGTGCCAGGGTCCACTATGGCCTATTAAGGACATGGAGCAGGCCTATTTAAAGCAACGGCACACATCTCCAGGCCAAACAAATTGTTACACGCTCCCTCTCCAGGGACAGCTAAATACCAGCCTATAGAACGGCAGGGAGGCAGAGAGTGAGGGAGACGAGAGAGAGAAGGAGCTGGAAAGTGAGAGAGAGAGAGGGAAATGGAGGGGGGGGGGGGGAGGGAGGGAGGGATCAGGAAAAGCACGTCAACGTTACCTCCCCTCAAACCGGTGTTTTAAGAAGTCAAACAGCGCCTTCTGCATCATGTCCGTCACCTGAGAACAGATAGGAGGAGACGTCGTCACGCTGTCCGCCGTAGAGCCGGCTGCGAAACGTGTCGGTGATGCTAACGAATTCGCGGCGGCCGGTTTAAACACGGATGGATTTCAAGTCCTACCTCGTAGCCCTTCAGCGAAGGCCCCACTAGGACCACTGGCCTCATGGAAGGCACAACGTCATAGGGAGGAATGTGTTCCGTCTGCCGGTGAAAGAAGCGAGACGAGCCGTCAGATTCTCGCGTCCGGGGAGCTAACGTCTACGTTCCCCAGCACAGAGGACATCGGGAGGAAGGGGGGCCGAGGGTAACGCACTTCAAACGAACGCAGAGCTCTTTAACCCTGGAGAGCCACTGTCCTGTAGGTCTGAACCCTCATCCAAGAGCAGGTTGGCACTGGCGTAGGAACCGGGGGGGGGGGGTGGGGGGGGGGATGTCCCCCCTAATATTGGAAAAGAATTATGTGTCCCTCCCCCCCAAAATGCACCTATGGTAATAAAAAGTGTACATTTGGATTTTTTCCCCCAAAGCGCGACAGAGAAGATGGCGAGTTTTGCCAGCAAATCTGTCTCCCCAAAGTCAAAGTCAATCCTACCCTGGTTGCTGGTTGATGATCTGAATCAGGTTTTTGACCGCAGGAGATGAAAGTCATACCTACAGACAGGAAGCTCTCCAGGATTGAGGACGGAAAGTCTTAACTTAGAGAACGATGAAATCAGGTTTCTTCAACGTGGTGCAAGCAGTCGCTGCTTTAGCGACGTTAAAAACGGGTGTTTACAAACCCTTCAAACACACCCTGCAAGGTCAATTTCATTAACGAAACTTGCATTTACACGCTGTGCTATTCTCTGAGCTCATTTCATCCTTCACCTGTTCTCTATTTGGAGGGGGGGGAATGGGAGAAGACTTCGTCAGACAAGACAGTTCACTGTAAACATATCGAGTTAGTAGGCAGCGGGCAAATCGGTTAAAGGACAGATCCACTCACACAGAACACGACAAAGAGGGGGCTCAGTGTATACGTGGCTGAGCGGTTAGGGAGTCGGGCTAGTAATCGGAAGGCACCCGGTTCGAACTCCGGCTGTGCCAACATGACATCGTATCCTTGGGCAAGGCACTTCGACCTACTTGCTTGTAAGTCGCTCTGGAGAAGAGCGTCCGCTAAACGACTAAACGTAAATACGTCTGCTTTCCGAGAGCGACAGTGCGTGTAAAAGTGTGACAGAGAAACCGCAAACTCCAGCTCTTCCTCTCTCCCCAAGTGACAAGGCATGTATGTGAGGATCCTCCCCCTCACTAGACGCACGCTGCTTCCACGCCACACACAGGTGAACGAAAGCGTCAGGAGAGGCGGCGGCGTGTGATCTTAGCCGTGCCGGGGAGACGGGCCTGTCAGCTGAGCGGAGGAAGGAGGCTGGGAAACGAGTGCGGTTCCACGGTTCTCCTCCTCTCAGCCCTGACAGCTGACTGGCTAGCATCACGCCTGTCAGGGGGGCTGTGCAACATTCACGTTTTAGGTTCTCTGGTTTTCTCTTCGTACGCTGTCACTCTCGTCGTCACTCTGTCTTCAGTTTTTTTTTCCGGTTTCGTTTAGTCTATGATTTTTTTGCTCTTCTGGTGCCTGTGTTGGGTCCTCGCTTCCTTTCTTTCTGTTTTTCTTTTTCTCTCGCTCAGTTTTTTTTCTCTCGCTACATTTCTCCCTCTATCTGTCTCTCTCTGGCTCTCTGTCTCTCTCTGTTTCTCTCTGTCTCTGTCTCTCTCTCTGTGTCTCTGTCTTTCTCTGTTTCTCTCTGTCTGTCTCTCTCTCTGTCGTGCTGTCTCTCTCTCTCTCTCTCTCTTTTCCTCTCTCTCTTTCATGCTCTTTAATTGTGTAACATCTGCTGCCGTCAGTGACTCCCCTGGGGACCAGGAGTGACATCAGAGCAGAGGAACGCAGCAGGACAGTTCTGACCGCCGATCAACACGGACGCATCCCTGGACAGCCTGATGACGGACATGCTTACATCCTGACCCACTCACGTACGGACACGTTGTGTAAAATGGCGGGGACACTTTTTTAAGACTACTGTAGCTCCTCCATACAAGCTGATCAGCGATACCGGTATTGGCGATTATTGTTGCTATCATGTATGTAATTGTCTTATATTGTCCAAGCAGAAGCTAAAGGCAAAACACACAGGTTTGGGACTGACTGCATTCACAAAACATGTGCTAAGTGTGCCTTATGGAATATTCTGGACTCTGAATATAGCCCTGTTTTACATAAGAACACGTTTATGTAAGTTACGTTTGCAAGATACTGCACCGGATTGGTAACACCAGTTACCAAACTCGACAGGATACACTGAGGTCCCACTGAATCTCAATCAAACATGCACACACACACACACTCAAACACACACACGGACACAGACACAATTACAGAGGGGCGGGGTGGGGTTTACTGCAGAGAAAAGGATCAGATAGGCACATCCTAGTAGCCCCCGCCCAGCCCCCCGGCCCAGGCCCAGCTCAAGACCGGGGGGGGGGGGGGGGGGGGGTGGCTGGCTGGGGACGTGCCGCATTCCAACTTACCGACTTCTGCTTCTGCTTAGCTACAATGGTGAAATGGAAGAGAGAGAGAGAGAGAGAGGTTAAGGACAGGAAGGCATGCTAATGACTGGGCGTGGAGGGACGCGGACGGTGGCACACGGAGGACAAACAGTACGGACGCTGAGTGATGCTGAGCAGCCACAGGCGTTTCGTGGGAGCCGGGCGGGCGAACAGAGAGAGGGAGAAAGAAGGAGAGAGGGCGAGAGAGGGCGAGAGAGGGCGAGAAAAAAAGAGAGAGAGAGGGGGATAGAGACAGAGAGAGAGACAGGGAGAGGGACAGAGAGAGAGATGGAGAGGGAGAGAGAGGGGGAAAGAAAGAGAGACAGAGGGGGAGAGAGAGAGGGAGAGAGAGAGAGAGAGAGGGGGAGAGAGAGAGGGAGAGAGAGAGAGGGGGAGAGAAAGAGAGACAGAGAGAGAGAAAGAGGGGGAGACAGAGAGAGAGGACCAATACAGGCACCACGTTTACCTTCTTAAAGAAAGGCATTCGTTTCTCTTTTGCTAGGGGAGACATGACTGTGTTTGGATTGGCTTTAGGGGAGCGCAGGTTGACCGGAAGCTCATTGTCCTCTGGGTCTAAGCCTGTGGCGTCTATATCAATGGCTACGCACACACACAGACACAGAGTCATACCAAGGTACAGGAAACACATAATGCAACAAGACCTGGGTCAAGGAGTATCTGTAATTACTTAAGCTGCAAGTGGTTTAATACCCTGGTTGGGCACTCCTTTACCTTACGAGGTTATTCCAAACGCACCTCAATTAATTCAAAATATGACTGTTTGGTCTGTGTTACTAGCCCAGGTATTGATGCTGCACACTCAGGTCATTAGCCAGGGAGAATACAAACACCAATAGTAGACAACACAAAAGGTAAAACCACAAAAGACCAGAGAGACTGTCGTAAAGGACACACAATGATCCGCATACTGTCAGTGTGTGAGATCTTAGCTATGATTTGGTAGTACTGAGCTCCAATACAAACACTCACGTTGAGGTTTGTTCGATCCATTGTAATTCGACACGGCTCATTTTTCACTATTCTGAGTTCTGAACTAAGAGTCCTGTGTTTAACATTGCGGACAGAGAAGTTCGGTTCTTGTTATTATGTTATGAGTCTCGGAGAAAGGTCTTCGTTGCTTACCTGAAGAAGGAGGAGTGGATTTGCGAGAGTTAGGAACAACTTCGCCTAAACTGGAGGATGAGTTGGCTCCCAATTTACTGTGTGTGAGAGAAAGAGAGAGTGGGAAGGAGAGAGACAGAAAGAGAGAGAGCGACAAAGAGAGAGAAAGAGACAGAAGGTGGGATAAAAAACGCGTTGACTCACGAGAGGCGCTATTTATTCCTCAAAAGCTCTTCATGCTGCTGGTTGTTTGGGCTTCAAAGTCAGCCAGTCTAGGCAGGAAGAGGGATGGTGTGGCAGTTTCCATGGCGACAGCGATGAGGTGGGGAGGGGCGTAGGGAGGAGGGGAATTGTACCTGGAGTGGAACTTGCCCTGCTTGGCTCTTTGTTCGTGCTGGATGCGAGTGTTCTCTATCTTCACAGGACTGGGGATGAATCCGATCTCACAGCCTTCCTTCACCAGTCGGCCTATCCACCAGTCATTGTTGAATTTCTGCGGAGAGAAGCACCTTTGGAAAATCCTCCTCTGGCTGTGGCTATGCGATGTTGTGTCCTTGGGCAAGGCACTTCACCCTACTTGCCTCAGGGAGAATGTCCCTGTACTTACTGTAAGTCGCTTTAATTAAAAGTGTCAGCTAAATGAGTAATTATTATTTGTAATCATTACGTATCATAAACATCCTCATAATCATCTTCAAAATCATATTTATCACCATCCTCATCATCATCAAACAATTCGCCATCTTGGATGGTGATTCGGTCGATGTTGGTGTGTGTGTGTGACCCCTCACCTCTTTGACGTGGAGGAAATCTTTAGCCTCGAAGGAAATGGCCATGCCGGGCACGGGGACATCGTCATCTTGGCCGGGGCTGTAGTGGACGTTGGTGCGGACGGCAAACGCAACCGGTTTAGTCTGTTATGGCAGAGAAGCACACAGAGAGCAGTCAGTCACGGTTATAAGAGGCTGCTGTTCAGAATCTCAGAATGAAGAATCGATTGTGTTCGCTACGCAAGATATACAAACACAGAATTTACTTTGGCAGGAAAGTGCTAACATAGAATATGTTGTGTAACATAATAATAAGGTTAAGATAAGAACAGAATCAAAAATATAATGTAAAATACAAATAAGATAAAAGTAAAAGGGGGCACTAGCTGTACAGATGGGGGGGGGTGGGATATAACTATAGTAAGAGAGTGTAGAGAAGAATAGGTGTAAATAATACAGGGGGAGGGGGGGTATATACACAGTAGTGCAAACAGTGGTGCAAAATCGCAGTGGTAAGTTTTTAAGGTGTCGGTAAGCCCCCCCTTGCGAGGTTGCGTCAGTGGGGAGCGGGTTGAACGGCGCAGTGTTATGGGATGAGGTCGTGAGAGGAAGGGGAGCTCTTTTTCTCCTCATTGTTGGAAATATCCCCGGATGAGATGCTAGCGACGGGCCGAGTCAACCTTCCATTGTGTATCACCCTCCCCGTCACCCTGCTATGCTAGCATACATCCAGACACAGAAGCAGAAATGCTACATGCTTCCCTGTAGTCATTCAGCAGATGCTCTTATCCAGAGACTTACGGAAAGTAATTCACCCTGAGGCAAGTAGGGTAAAGTGCCTAAGACAGGGTTCGAACCAGGGACCTTCTGATTGCTAACGCGACACCCTAACCGACTGCGCCGCATGACTCCCTCAGGGGACATCCTACCAAATCTGTCGATGCTGCAGTCCAAACCAAACCAATAAGAATTTAGTTTTCACTTCCTCGCTTCAAGGTTTTTTTATCTTCTCATGACAAGTAACACCAGGCATAAAACTTTAAAGCTGCTGGATCGATAACGGCCTCCACCTATCTCATCCTCTGTGACCTTCGCCTCCTAGGATAGCCTAGCCCGTCCCTCCCAGATAACACATGACTGGTTCAGGTCCCCGCGGAGGTGGGGGGTGGGGGTTCTGACACCGTGTATCCGCTCTTCGGTGTGGATTGATCGGGCAGCCGCGATGGAAACCCACCGGTCCGCGCTGGAGCTAAGCTTCACAGCAGAAAATAGGTCGCCGAGTAGACAGAGTAGGCACGCGATACAAACGCGCAAACTCCCGCTGCCAATCCTCAACCTGGTAGCAGGCTGGAAATCCGTCGTTTAAGGTAAAATCGTATTAGAATGACATCCAAAGCTATCGGGCGCAGCGTTGTAATCCTCGCTCAGAGTCTGAGCAAGGTGGCAGCCGAGGACACGCGGACGTGACCCCCCCTCGTCTAGATTACACGAGTTCCTGCCAGCGAGAGCGTGACAAGCCTGCCTGACTGTCTGGGGCCAAGTGCACAGTGGGCTGCCGTCTACTGTAATCCTTCTGAAAGACTCTGGTTTACATGGTCACCTGCTGATGAGATGGACCAGGGGCGGGGCAGGGAGACCTGGAATAGCTCGATACAGTATCACAGAGAGTATTATAGAGCAGAACATTTACATTTTAGTCATTTAGCAGACGCTCTTATCCAGAGCGACTTACAGCAAGCGCAAGGACGTTCTCCCTGAGGCAAGTAGGGCGAAGTGCTTTGCCCAAGAACACAACGTCATGTCTGTACATCCGGGGTTCGAACCATGGACGTTTCGATGACTAAACCGACCGCGTCACACGACTTGGGAGTCAGACGGCTCAGCGGGTTAGGCATCGGCCTCATGATCGGAAGGTTGGGAGTTCAAACCCTGGCTGCGGCTACGTGATGCTGTGTCCTTGGGCAAGGCACTTCACCCTACTTGCCTCAGGGAGAGTGTCACCGTACTTATGCAAGTCGCTTTGGATAAAAGCGTCTGCGAAATTAGGTGTTATCATGACCCCACCGAGTAGAGCACAGTAGATTTGAACCCAGCAGAGTCGAGCTAAGGCTTGAAGATCCGAGTAGAGAACCTTGAATGGCTGGTGGGGGGGAGTGATGTCACCTCTCATTTGCTCCTGCTGCCCTTCGCTGTCAGGCGATGTTCCATATAAATATGGAACGAGCGTGCCCCCCTACACCCCCCCCCCCCCCCCCCCCCCCATAATTAACCATGAAGACACGTGGCTTCAAAAAAAATCACCATAGTACTCTCTAACGTACTTATAGGAGCCGGCACGGCACGGAATGGGACGTGGTAATAGCGTTGGTATGTATGAGCGGGCGGCCGCGTCAATGTCACGAGAGACCGTCCCTGCAGCTGCGGTGTGCGCCGTCTACGGTGCGGGAACACGGAGGATGCCGCGTCCTTCATGGCTGCGTACTTAGAGAGCCACGGGGGTGCATTAAGGCGAGGCTTCAGTCAGGAGGAGTGCCTGTGTGTGGGGGCTGGGGGGGTGAAGGGGGGTGGTGGTCTGTCTCACAGTCTGTTTTCCTCTCCCCCATCTCTCAGCTTCCTCCACAGTCACACATTTTTTTTTTGTGATCTGTGCCACTTCTCACTGGCTGGTTTGATGGTATTTTACAAGCAACACACACACACACACACACACACAGAAACATTTACATTTAGCAGACGCTCTTATCCAGAGTGACTTACAGCAAGTACAGGGCAAACAGGACATGTTTGGTGGTTTGCCAGGATTTGAACCGGGAACCTTCTGATGACTAGCCAAACTCCCTAACCGCTCAGCCACCTGACTCCCACGCGCCACCTTCTGTCCTGGGTGACAGCCAGGGTAATGGCTCCTCACAACTGTTTCCCTCCCTCGTCTCTTGTCTCCTCTCTTGCCCTGCTCTCCCCCTCCCTCACTGGGTAACTCCGCCTTTTCATTAAGCATGCTGTGTTGACCGCTGGGAGCGGGAGAGAACGAGGGTGAACGAAAGAGGGAGGGAGAGGGGGTGGGGGGGGGGGATGAAGGGAAAGAGGGACTGCGAGGGTGGATGGAGGAGGAGAGAGAGCGAAGAGGGAGGATAGTAAGTGAGAGGACGATACGACGAACGCCAGGAGAACGTGGAAAGGGGGATCCAAAACAAAAACATGAAGAGAGACAGACATGGAGTGAAATAAAGAAGAGGAAGAGACTGCGGGGTGGACGGACAGAAAGTTTGAAAGGAAGGCGGATCCTGCGCGGTCAACGGCCAATCACCAGAGACCCTCCTGCGCTGGACCTCTCCGCACTCGATGAATGTTTCATGAGCTGATATCCCCCCCCCCTGGTCTTCGCTCGCGGCGCTGGGCGTTTGGCAATCGGAGTCGCTGATTGGCCGCGCGGCGCGCGCATCGCGAGCGTTCCGTCAGGAGATCCACAACGTTAGATCAAGATTCCTCGAACGTTTCACCTTGGGCGCTCTTCGTTGTTTTGACAGGAATTGCAGTAGCGAGGCTCATTCTAGATAGGAGCCTGCTGCTACTGCGGACAGATTCAGTCGAGATTGAATGCGACACGGTAAGGTCTTTGTGACCTTCATCAATCCAGCATGGGCCTTTTTTGGAGTTTATAAATGAGCCTAGCCCTTATGGCCATGATAGCACTGCTTTGCATAATGAAGCAGATTATTAGGAGAGGCCCCTGAAGGCCAGATGCTGAAGAGTTTGTTTGAATATTTCAAAAGAAAATCCTACATGTATTCTGGGGAGTCAGATGGCTCAGCGGGTTAAGGCAGAAGGTTGTGAGTTCGAACACTGGTTGTGGCTATGCGATGTTGTGTCCTCGGGCAAGGCACTTCACCCTACTTGCCTCAGGGGGATTGTCCCTGTACTTCAAAATGTGAGTTGCTTAGGATAAAAGCGTCCGCTAAATATGGTATTATTATTATTATTATTATTATTATTCATTAAGATAGTTGGGGGCTGTAAATGTGGAGAGACAACAGGAGATGTGTGTTGTTGATGCGCTCCTGCGTTTGAATACGATTCCAGGGCTTTGCAGTTTGACGTCAGCCGTCTGACTGAGGGAAACGTGCAGATTCCACCAGCAGTTGCAGGTCCCACTGGACCAATCAGAGCTGAGCCCTGTCCTGTTCCCCCCTGTGTCCCAGGGCCCCCTGGGGTCTGCTGGGACGCTCCAGGCCCTGGGTTCTGCACTAGGGTCACGCTCAAGGTCAGGGCCCGACAGGATGCGTCCTCTCTCGGTGTGACGGGAGACGGAGAGGGCGCTGATCTGGGACAGCTGCTTCACACGGTTTTCTACCATTTTAACAAGCACCGTCTTGACTATGTGACTACATTTCAAAGGTAGTTTTAGCAAAGTTGGTCCATAGACTCCTCACCTTCAAGAAAAGGTTCAAAACTCACTTATTCTGAGAATTCTATGGCACTTAGAAATATCATTTGTTGTTGCTGTTGTTCGGAAACTCGCTATTGTTGTGTTGTTGTTGTTGTTGTTGCTTTAGTACTTGCGCAACAGGTAGGCTACTGTCCGGCGGAGGCTCACCGTAAACTTGCTGAATGCTCTTATAGTTCTTCCCTTGCCACTTATTGGTGCTCATGATGTGTGTTTCGTAATCTATATGCCCGCTACGTTTGGGGTCTATCATGTTGCTATGCTCAGTGACCGATGCTCTTTTGTAAATGGGCAATGCTCTTTTGTAAAGCTCTCTTTCGTAAGTCGCTTTGGATAGAAGCGTCTGCTAAACGAATACATGTAAATGTATTCACACTAAGTGGCGTTCAGAGATGCAAACGTCCACAGAGCGTTGTCGCTATGTACTGACTGTAAAAACTGTGCCTGGGCTGAAGGCAGGTTGTTGTGAATTACAGCTCATAAAGCGTTAGATTCGTCAGGGCTGCACTTCCTCTGACCCTGCCTTCCTCGTCTGAGACCTGATCACCAAGTGGCTGCTTTTACGGCCCCCGTCGTACATCAGCGGCGGCTGGCGGAGGGTAATCCACGCCACGGTTATCTGCTGCCAACTTATCTTTTTAAATTAGCGAACAGGAGGTCCTTGTTCTGGGACGTAAAACCCTCCAGCTGCTCAGACGAGCTCTTTACAGGGCGGGGAGCGGGGAGGAGAGGGTGCCTGGAGGAGGCGGCTGAGGGAATGGCTGGAGGTTTAAGGCTGGGGAGGGGCAGCAGATGGAACAGGAGAGCTCCACCCTGTCTGCTTCGTGGATATATGCTTTTCTGGAGCCTTTGCTCTCCCCTGCTGTTTTTCTTAACCTGAGAGAGAGCTTGCCGTTGACTTAAGAGCACGAGGGCCACCTGCGGCCCCCAGCTTCTAGTCAGGTGGCCACAGGTGAGCTACTGAGCTCCGCAGGCGCTGGATGTGATCATGTTTCCTGGACTGACTGCTCCTCCTTACTCTAACACCCTGCTCGAGCCCCAGGACTATGGATCCTACCTCGCCTGGAGGGACAGGAGGAGAGACGGTGTGGGAGAGGAGGAAAGATGGTGTGGGAGAGGAGGTTAGAAGCTGTGGGTGAGGAGAGAAGCGGAGAGAAGCAGTGAGTGAGGGGGAAAGGTGTGGGAGAAGAGGAGAGAAGCTGTGAGAGAGGAGGAGCGAAGCTGTGGGTAAGAAGGAAAGGTGTGGGAGAGGAGGAGAGAAACTGTGGGGAAGAAGAGGAGAGAGAGCTTCGGGAGAGGATGAGAAAGCTGTGGGAGAGGAGGAGAGATACTGTGGGAGAAGAGGAGATAAGGTGTGGAAGAGGCGGGGGTACCTTGGCCTTCTCAAGCTGGGCCTGGGCCTGGCGCTCTGCCTCTCTTCGCGCTGCCTCCTTATCCTCCTCCAGGGACACATCTGAGTCTGACGGACGGCTGGTGTAGGAGTCCGCCGAACCCTGCAGGAAAACACACACACACACCTTCATGTCACGCCATCACACACACAACGACACATCCGGGACTGGCGTCCAAATTGCTGTTTTCGCGCAAACACACTCGATCGGGTACTTTGTCTGGGAGTAATACATAATAAATAAATACTCGTTAAGCAGAGGCTTTTACCCAAATCGACTTACAGTAAGTACAGGGACGTTCTCCCTGAGGCAAGTAGGGTGAAGTGCCTTGCCCAAGGAAACAATGTCACAGAGCCACAGCCGGGTTTCGAACTCACAACATTCCGCTCAAGGCCAACGCCGTTCAACGCTTCAATTTGAAAATTGTTTGGCTAAAAGCTCTTACAGCTCTTCCCTTGGCACTTGTTGGTTTCTCACGATGTATGTTTCATAATCTATAAGCCTGCTATGTTCGGGGTCTATCACGTTGCTATGCTTAGTGACCGATGCTCTTTTGTAAAGCTCTCTCTTGTAAGTCGTTTTGGATAAAAGCGTCTGCTAAATGAATACATGTAAATGTAAAATCTGCAGCCTCTTGGTCCTCGATGGCACACAGTTCGACACCCCTGGTCTAAGAGATGGAGCGCCCAAAACTCAGCCACATTCAGCTCTGTATGGTGGAACGACCAAGAGGTCAAGCTGAGGAGAATGGTCCTCGGTGCTTATATTTACACCCTAACCCCAAGGGGGCACAGGCAGGGGTAAACATGGAGCCTCGGTCCTCCTCAGAAGCAGCAGGACTCTGTATCAGACAGCCTCGCTGCAGGGGTTCTCCTCATCCATCCGGCCAATGGGCTCAGCTGTTCCGCAGAGGCGCTCGCTAATGTGGGTACGAGCCACCCTGGAAAGCTGGGGGCTCCGATGAGGGCGTGCGCGAGCGGGGCGGCTTGTGAGTGCGTGCGCGTGTGTGTATGTGTGTGTTTAAACATCTTAGAGCGGGGCTGGGCAATTCCGGTCCTCGAGGGCCGCTGTCCTGAAGGTTTTAGATGTTTCCCTGCTCCAGCACACCTGATTGTAATGAACGGGTTGTTATCAAGCTCGGTGGAA
This sequence comes from Neosalanx taihuensis, assembly GCA_030340665.1. Lineage (NCBI taxonomy): Eukaryota > Metazoa > Chordata > Actinopteri > Osmeriformes > Salangidae > Neosalanx > Neosalanx taihuensis. The sequence continues at coordinate 8,235,196 of CM059304.1, read as the reverse complement.
GCCTAATAACAACCATTCATTAGAATCAGGTGTGCTAGACCAGGGAAACATCTAGAAACATCTAAAACCTTCAGGACAGCGGCCCTCGATGACCGGCATTGCCCAGCCCTGCTCTAATACGTTTAAACACACACACACACATGCACACACTCACACTCTCGAATTGCCCACCCCTGTCTTAGAGACAGGCTTAAAGACGCCTAGAGACATGTAATGAAGCAGACACAGGCACCACCTGACACTGAATCACCCCGCAGTGAACACGGGCAGTGCGTCTGAGTGGAGGTAAACATGGGAAACTCTGTCCCGACACACACACACATACCTCTCCCTCACTTAAGCCTCTCACCTGTGTCAAGCCAACACCAAGGTCTCTCTATCATCCCACTGTAGGGATCTACTCTCTCCTATATGGTTAAAAATAACCTCTCGCCATACTCTGCCCGCGTAAATACTCAACTACCCAATAGTCCTCAGAACACACACACAGGCACACTAAACACACATGCTGTCAAATACACACCCCTGCACACAAAATACACATGCTCTTTCTATGTGTGTGTGTGTCTGGGACTTTACACCCCTCCACTCCATTCTTACCAGTCCCCAATATCACCCATGTGTCGAGTCGACCACATCACACATTAAGAAACTGCTCCCCTCCTCTCCTCAACCCTACCCCTCTCCTTTCCATACCCCTCCCCTCTCCTTTCTCCCCTCCCCTCCCCTCTCCACTCCCCTCCTCCTTTCTCCACTCCCCTCCCCTCTCCACTCCCCTTCTCTCCTTACCCCTCCCCTCTCCCCTCTTTCCTCTCCCCTCTTCTCTACCCTCCTCTCCTCTCTCCACTCTCCTCCCCTCTTCTCTCCCCTCCTCTCTCCACTCCACTCCCCTTCTCTCCTTACCCCTCCCCTCTCTCCTCTCCCCTCTTTCCTCTCCCCTCTTCTCTACCCTCCTCTCCTCTCTCCACTCTCCTCCCCTCTTCTCTCCCCTCCTCTCTCCACTCCACTCCCCTTCTCTCCTTACCCCTCCCCTCTCTCCTCTCCCCTCTTTCCTCTCCCCTCTTCTCTACCCTCCTCTCCTCTCTCCACTCTCCTCCCCTCTTCTCTCCCCTCCTCTCTCCACTCCACTCCCCTTCTCTCCTTACCCCTCCCCTCTCTCCTCTCCCCTCTTTCCTCTCCCCTCTTCTCTACCCTCCTCTCCTCTCTCCACTCCCCTCCCCTCTTCTCTCCCCTCCTCTCTCCACTCCAATCCCCTCCTCTCCTTACCCCTCCCCCCTCCCCTCTCCCTCTCCTCTCTCCTCTCCCCTCCCTTCTCTCCCCCCCTCTCCTCTCCCCTCCCCTCTCCTCTCCTCTCCCTCCTCTCTGCGTGTCTCTGCATCACAGCCGCCTATAAATACACCTCTGTTTCTGCTCATCAGAAGCGTCGCTCATTAACTATCCATGGACCTCCTCACTACCTGCCTGCCTGACGCCTCTTCAGTGAAGAACTCCCTCCACTCCTCCCCTACCTCATCCACGATACAGTGCAGAAACCCTCAAACGAGCCTCACAGTACATCCAACAGTCTTTCCCCCTTCCCACCAATCCCATCCACCAGAGCCGTACCTCCCCACATCCACCAGAGCCGTCCCTCCCCACATCCACCAGAGCCGTCCCTCCCCACATCCACCAGAGCCGTCCCTCCCCACATCCACCAGAGCCGTCCCTCCCCACATCCACCAGAGCCGTCCCTCCCCACATCCACCAGAGCCGTCCCTCCCCACATCCACCAGAGCCGTCCCTCCCCACATCCACCAGAGCCGTCCCTCCCCACATCCACCAGAGCCGTCCCTCCCCACATCCACCAGAGCCGTCCCTCCCCACATCCACCAGAGCCGTCCCTCCCCACATCCATCAGAGCCGTCCCTCCCCACATCCACTGGAGAGGCTCTTTTACATCACAGCACACTCTCTCTTTGAAGCCTATGCGTGCGCCAACACTTCTATATTCACCACAGACATTAGAGGAGTATGCATTAAACATTCAGATGCTATCTGCTATTTATATCTAATCCATGGTATCAGGACCGCCAATGAGACTCAGTCCCAGAGTGTTTCTGGAGGAGGTGATATGGAGCCCTACCCAGACCTGACAGTGTGTGTATGTGTGGTGCGTTTGTGAGCACCCCGCATCAGACAGCGATGACAGATGCGCCACCCGCTCTCATCATCACCACTGCAGCATGACAACAGCACCTTGAACCGGGGAGATGGATGGAAGGATAGATGGATGGATGGGATGGATGGAAGGATTCGCGAACATCACACCCGAGCAAACGCACAAACACATTCCTGTACACACACACACACACACACACACACACACAGGTGAGCCCACATTAGGAAGAAGAAGGGTGGGCTTACGCAGGCATCAGAGCTCTTGACGCGACCTCCCTTGGCTCTTTTCAGCAGACGGATCAGGTGGCCTTCATCAGCCAACCTGCTCACTCAGTGGTCCAGGGCCACTGCTCTGCCTGCTTCTACAACCTCTCCCTCCACTGCTCTGCCTGTTTTAACAGACGCTTCCTCCACTGCTCTGCCTGTTCCTACAACTGCTCGCTCCCTCCACTGCTCTGCCTGTTTTTACAGACGCTCCCTCCCACTGCTCTGCCTGTTCCTACAACTGCTCGCTCCCTCCCACTGCTCTGCCTGTTTTTACAGACGCTTCCTCCACTGCGCTGCCTGCTTCTACAACTGCTCACTCCCTCACACTGCTCTGCCTGTTTTTACAGACGCTTCCTCCACTGCGCTGCCTGCTTCTACAACCTCTCCTAGACTGTACTGCCTGCTTTTACAGATGCTCCCTCCACTGCCTGCCTGCTCCTACAATGCTTCCTCCACTGCTTTGACAGACGCTCCCTCCACTGCTCTGCCTGCTCCTAGAATGCTACCTCCACTGCTCTGCCTGCTTCTACTACAACCGCTCCCTCCACCCCCCGTCTCCACAGCCGCCGCCCCCAGGGACGCACCTTCACCACGCCCGCTTCCCGGGATGCTACGCATGCAAGCAGCACAGGAGGTTGCCTTCCCAAACCTTTGAAGCGCTAGCTTGGTAGCTAATGCTACGCTTGCCGGGGAGAGCGATGTCTGGGAGTACACCTTCACCTAGAGAACTACAGTACACCTTCACCTAGAGAACTACAGTACACCTTCACCTAGAGAACTACAGTACACCTTCACCTAGAGAACTACAGATTGAGTACACCTTCACTTAGAGAACTACAGTACACCTTCACCTAGAGAACTACAGCTTGAGTACACCTTCACTTAGAGAACTACAGTACACCTTCACCTAGAGAACTACAGTACACCTTCACCTAGAGAACTACAGCTTGAGTACACCTTCACTTAGAGAACTACAGTACACCTTCACCTAGAGAACTACAGTACACCTTCACCTAGAGAACTGCAGTACACCTTCACCTAGAGAACTACAGTACACCCTCACCTAGAGAACAACAGTACACCTTCACCTAGAGAACAACAGTACACCTTCACCTAGAGAACTACAGTACACCCTCACCTAGAGAACTACAGTACACCTTCACCTAGAGAACTACAGTACACCTTCACCTAGAGAACTACAGTACACCTTCACCTAGAGAACTACAGTACACCCTCACCTAGAGAACTACAGTACACCTTCACCTAAGGATCTACAGTACACCTTCATCTAGAGAACTACAGGACACCTTCACCTACAGAGCTACAGTACACTTTGCTGCTACTTCTAGGAAACCTAGTCTGCGTGCCAAGCTGGGTCCACAGACGTCTGTCCTCCAGCTACCAATCCGCTCGAGAGACCGTCGTCCTGCTGGCCGCATAACCTCCCCTACATCCCCACCGCTCTGTCTTCCACGTCCAGGGGAAACTTGGCAGTTGCACGCGCTGGGCACGGCACAGGTCCGGAGCACCCCTTTGCTCACGCCCCGCTCCCAGCTCCGGCTCCAGCCCCTGTCCTGCTGTGTCGCTCCTGCTAATTTCCCTCCTGGACTGACGATGTCGTCAAGGTGGATGTGAATATGCAAAGCCACAGCAGGTTTGACCCCACCCCCACCCCTGCTGAGAGTCAGAGCAGGCAGCGGCCAATCACGGAGCAGGTCCTTCCAGCTGGCTGAGGCAGGGTGGGCTTATGGAAGCATTAGGCAGGGATGCGGCGGGGAGAAAAAGAGAGGCGGAGTCCTCCTGTGACAGGCAGATCAGGTTCCCTCCTCCCTGGGGGTCTCAGGAGCAGGTGAGAGAGCGGAAGAGGCGGGATGTGTGTGGTTGGGAGAGGGGGTGGGGCGGGAAAGCACAGCTCACCTGGTGACTTCGCCGCAGAAGTCTATTCAATCCCTCAAGGCGGCGCCGGATTTCGTTTCCCCCCTCTTCGTTGTCCTTTTACCCTCGCTGTGTCGCTCTCGCTCGCTCACGTAAATAGATCTCGTTGCGGTTTTATTCCATCTCGCTTCCCCTCCCGCTCTACAAAACACCTCTGCCTGCCCCCCCCCCCTTTTTCCCTCTCACTCCTGCTTCTCTCCTCATTCCTCTCTCTCTCACACTCTCTCTCTCTCTCTCTCTCTCTCTCTCTCACGCTCTTTCTCTCTCACTCTTTCTATCTGTTTTTTCTCTCACGCTCTCTCTCTCTCTCTCTCTCTCTCCTCTCTCTCTCTCTCGCTCTCTCTCTCACTCCTTTCTCTCTCTCCTGGGTATGTTTTCTCGCTTGGCTGGCACCTGTTGTCATGACGCCTTCTCACCTAGAGACAGGTAACCAATAGGAAAGGAGCACAGCAGAAGGCAGGAGGCAGAAGACTGGAAATCTGATTTCCTCTTTGTCCCGTTCCCCCCCCCAAAAGGCTTCAGTTCCCCCCCCCCCCCCCCCCCCCCCACCCCTCCCCGCCCGTGCCTCGCCTCAGGCGCGCCGCCATGTCCTGCTGCTCGACCGCAATCTTTGCGCGAGTGTTTGCTTTTGACCCCGTTCCCCAGGCCCTCACGCTGGACCAATCTCACGGGCCCATCTCCACGTCTTTACTCCCGTTTCGAAGAGCCTACCGCAACGCACCCCGGTCTCCCCTCTCCGCCGCCCCCCGTACACACACCCACGCACGCTCCCCGCTGTCTCCCTGCCTTCCAGTACGCCGCCTGTACGCCGCGCTGCACGTACATTGAGATTACCTCAAAAGATCTGGGTCAGGAGTGAAAGAGCCCTCACTGCCGATATGATTCGAGTTGCTTTTCCGATTGAGATTTTCTCTCCCTGGACAAGAAGGCCTGGTGGATCGGATGGGGACGCTGACACAAATGCACACAAACAGAATCATTATACAAACCCTGAACCTTAAACGACATCCACACAGCGGTAGATGATAAAATCAAAATCCAATCTTCGGATGGGGGAGAGGTTCAGGTTTAACGGCAGGGGGCTTTCATGCGTCTTCTGTCACGCTCGTTAATTGAGCTCGAGCATCCGTACGCGTTAACGAGCATCTCCTGGTACGCTGTGACGGGAGGCTGTGTACGTCTCCGCTCTTAATTGGCTCCCGAGAAACATCTGTTCTTGGTTTACGTGCAGGCTGAGTAGCTATTGGTGCCCTAGCCGTCTAAGGGGCCCGGTTACCTGGGCAGGGGTCCAACTCGGAGCCCCAGTCGGCTTTCTGTAATAGTCTATTGATGGGCCGCTCCTTCCCGTGTTTTACACACGGACAAATGGCCCCCAGGTTGCTGCTGAACGAGAGGGGAGGGCTTGCGGGGGGAGCGGAGGGAACGGTGGGGTGGGCTTGCAGGGGGGTGAGAGAGAAGGCGTAATAGAGATGAGAAATGGAGAGAGAGACAGAGAGAGAGAGAGAGAGAGAGAGAGAGAGAGAAATATGGCATCACATGGAATTAAAGTGCTGAGTGGATTTACGCAACTTCATCCCTGCAATTGGATTCGGGGGCTGAGTACATTTGCCTGGTTGCTCTGCGCTGACCCGACCTGACACACAGCAGTTATTATTGCTGAAGTCAAGCCAAATGCATAAGGGGGCTGCTTGGCTATCATCGTTCCTTTACTGTTTCCAGGCTTGCCAGGTTTTTTTTTTTTCCCCTCAGTGTTCCCTGCAGGCTAATTCAACTGATCCAAGACCAGGCTTCACAAGCACCTCAGTCCCCCCAGGATAGTGTCTCCTTGCGTCGTTGACATCAGTATTTCCAGCCTGGTGTACCGTAGTACGCACGCTAAGCCTCCACAGACACATATCACACTTTCCAGTCGTGACCCTGAGGGGGAGGTACGATGTAAAAAAAAAAAAGAAAAGAAAAAACGTCTAATAAAAAAAAAAAGAAAATCCATCGAAATATGAGACATTCCAGAGTGGCCTCTGTGGCCAATTAGCTCCTTGGCGGTTTCCGGACCTTTCCGTCCTCTCTGGAAAGTGAAGGAAGGCTACGTCCATTGCCAAGGTAACCCATCTCCAGGCACGCGAGAGCTAGTTGGAGCTTGGGGCTCCGGGGGGGGGGGCTTTTATCCCCGACGGATGGAAAAGCGGGGATTCCAGGTCAGGCCTTCGCCCAGGGGGAGATTAGCTCACCGCTGCGTTCATGAGCTCAACGGTTCGATGGGGAAAAAGAAAGTGTTTGATGAAACGCTGCGATGCGTCGCCCGCGCTCGTGATTGCCTTGCGTGCATGGTTTCATAACATTTGGTAAACAACAGAAGTGACTAGTTACAGGCCACTAGGCTGCGTTTACACCACAAACGTGACCTTTTTCGTGGACACGAACGAAAAAAAACACAGTCACGCACACAAACGGTACGCAGTAACCAGTAACCACCAATCGCAAACATACAAACAGCAGGCAAGGGTCTTTAAGGGATTTGCTACCATAGCTCTACCACCGTCTTTAGTTACTGACAAACTTTGACTGTCACGGAGGAGTCGTCTACTGTCTGCTTGTCTACCCAGGAGTTGTGTCAAACTCGTGCCATCGAGGGCCGTGAAGGTGCAGGTTTTCGTGTCAACCAAGCACTACACCAGCTGATTTCACTAAGCAGAGAAACTTGTTAGTGAAGTTGGTGTAGTGTAAACCTTTAGTCTCTTGGCCCTCATGTTTGACCCCCCCCCTGGGTTAGGGAATCGGGCTAGTAACCAGAACCAGTCACCGGTTCGAACCCCGGGCGCGCCAGATGAGGTTGTGTCCTTGGGCAAGGCACTTCACGTTACTTGCCTCAGGGGGAATGTCCCCCGTGCTTGTCGTAAGTCGCTCTGGATACAAGCTTCTGCTAAAATGACTAAATGTACTGTGTAGCACCGCTGACAGGGCTTAGCTCTCGGTTCTCCCACTGTATTGTGGGTAACGGGAGAAGCTAGCAAAACAAAGTGGCCCAGAGGAGGGGGGGGGAGGTGGGGAGGAGCAGAGTAGGTGCCTGCCTGTCTCCAATTAGTCGAGTTTCCGTTGCCGAGTGTCTGAAAACCGTCTCCTCGGCCCCTCAAACCGAGTCCCAGCCTGGCACCATCGCTCCGGAATTCCATCGCGAGTGGAATTGCGTTCCGGCTCATTTCAGGCGTAAAACGGCGGTTTTGCTGCGCCGTATTGAAAACATGTGAGAAGGGCGTCATAAAGAGCGGGCTGTTTCACCTCACGCCATCCAGCTCTCCAGGTCGACGCCGCTGAATTCCGTCGACCAATCAGGGTTGAATCAGGGTTCAGAAATGAACTGCGTTGCTGTAAGTTTGCCCATGCATACACACAACCAGGACCACTTTTCCAATCTCATACAATTCCTTCTTTTGTAAACTGTATAAGCGGGTGATTGCCTCGATCACTTTTATTCCTTTCATTTGGATGTGCTGAATTATCTTATGTCATGTAAATAAAAACACTAGAGCTCCATAGCCAGAAATTGGCCAATGGCTCTTGTCTATTTATGGTTCTGCTCGGGCCTAGCCAGGTAAAAGGTCTCCAGATGGAATGACATCACAAATTCACCGATAGAGGCAGATGAAGAGCTGTGTCGGAATTCTGTCAGGATTCAGACAAAAGTGAGCCTCCACGACTGGGCCAAACGTTGCAGCGCATTTCTGTGTGTGTGTGTGTGTGTGTGTGCATGCCAGTAAATCTGATATCAAGGTATTACAGGGACATCTAGTGGTCAAACTCTTCCGGTGTGAATGGTGAGGTGCAGATTTTGTAGGGCAGGGGTACGGAACCTAGTCCTCGAGAGCCATAGTCCTGAAGGTTTTTGATGTTTCCCTACTCTAGCACACCTGATTCTAATGAAGGGTCATTATCAAGCTCTGTGGAAGCCTCATAATTAGAATCAGGTGTGCTGGAGCAGGGAATCATCTAAAACTTTCAGGACTGTGGCTCTCGAGGACCAGGGTTCCTTACCCTTGCTATAGGGGCAACTATTTACACCAGGGGTGTCCAATCCTGGTCCTCGAGGGCCGCTGTCCTGAAGGTTTGAGGTGTGCCGGAGCAGGGAAACATCTAAAACTATCAGGACAGCGGCCCTCGAGGACCAGGATTAGCGACCCATGATTACACGATTTGAAAAGCAAGTGTACAAGTACCTTTGTGGCGGGACTCTGGCGCTTGTCGCTATTATACCGTCCGGCACCATACAAAGCGAAAATGGGTTGGTCTGAAGTGGTTAGGTTAGCCGTAGGTGTGGTTTGGGCGTAACGTTCAATTAACCAATCAGAACGTCAGCTCAGACTCAAGCAGAAACGCTTGTTCCATGTCGGGTTGCCATTTCCTTGTAACTTTGTTTGAAAGAACGGGAACTGCTGCGTCTGTGTAGATGAGAGAAGCGAAGAGCATGGCGCGTCGCGCACAAGCTAAATTATGGCCACGCCTGCGCCCTTAAGATACCATTTGAATAACGCAGCAATGACTTTCAACCATCTTTTTCTCGGTCAGTGGCTGAAGAATGGTTTTCCGAAACGGAACGAAATAGCACCAGGGAAGGTTTGCGATGGTACACGTCTACTTTTTTCGCCCCCTGGAGAGCAAGTTCATTGCCTAATTTACAGACGTGCGTCTGTAGATGGAAAAATCCACCTGTGTCGGGTGGTAAATGAGAATGATACATGCGTTGGTGTACAAAGTCAGTTGCGCTGCGGTGCAAGATAGGGCTCTCTTTATCTGTAACAAACAAACGGACATATTGTTTTAACATGTACATTTAGCAGACGCTCTTATCCAGAGCGACTTACAGTAAATACATGGACATTCCCCCTGAGGAAAGTAGGGTGAAATGCCTGTGACTTAACATAATATTGGCACAGCCTGGATTCGAACCAGGGACCTTCTGATTACTAGTCCAACTCCCTAACCCAGGGATCACCAATCCTGGTCCTCGAGGGCGCCTGTCCTGACGGTTTTAGACGTTCCCTGCCCAAAGCACACCTCCACAGAGATTGATAACGACGCTGCATTAGAATCAGGTCTGGTGCGGGAGCAGGGAAACATCGAAAACCGTCAGGACTGCGGCCCTCGAGGACCAGGATCGTGACCCCTGCCCTAACCGCTCAGCCACGACTCCCTTTTTAACTGAACACACAGGCCAAGAGGCAGTTTCATCGCCAAAGCAACAGCCCTTGATGAAAGGACTTGAAGGCAAGACAAACACGTTTCTGTCTGTGTGAGTTTCTGCGAACGTACACAGTCAAACCACACCGAGTCAAACAGAACGTCAATGCCCTGTCCGCAAACCCCCCCCCCTCCCCTTTTCCTTCCAGTGTCTCCCCCTCTCTCCCCTGCCACCCCCCACACAGCCCCGCTGTCTCTGCAGACAGGAGTAATGGGGCAGGAAGCCTCCAGTATTTCTCCCCGCTCGCTGCACAGCATTTGAGGGTTGCAGCGCCCCCAGACCAGCACGTCCTCGTAACTTAACGCCATCTGTCAGGCAGAGTTAGGGTCCGGCGGAGGGGGGGGGGGGGGGGGGGCCGCATGGAGCAAAGCCGCCCGGCCCCGTTAACCACCCCCAGCCAAAGCCCGTGTCTCCATCCCTTCGGGCTGCCCCCCCCCCCAACCACCTTTTCCAGCCCCCAGAAATAAATGTGGAATGAAAGATTTATGTAGTTTTAGAGGTTTGATGGTGGTGTGGGGGGGGGGGGGGGGGGGGGGGTGGGGGGGGGCGACATTCAGACGAGCTCTGCAGAGATCTGCTCGAGCTAACGGCTCAGCCCTGCAGAGTCGGAGAGAACGGACCCCACCCCCCCCCCGCCCCCCCCCCCCCCCCCACCCCCCCACTCCCCAGCCCCACCCCTCAGTAATATCAACACAGAGAAACATGCCGCTGGATAAACACGTGTGTGCAATCCTGGGACCAGACTCGCACGCTCAGACCCTCCAGACACGGCGCGCGGCAAGCGGACGCTGGCAAAAGTAACGCGCCCCCCCCCCCCCCCCGTTCGCGCTGTCAGATCCCGCATGCACCAAATGATACAATGATACATCGTAATCCCCCTTCCGTCCCGACAGCCACAGGTCTCGAGTCGCGACGGAAAAAGCCACCCCGTGACGAAGTGACAAAAACGCGTGTTGCCGAGACACGCTAACGAGCCCCCGTTCCCCCCCCCCCCCCCCCCCCCCTCATCCTCCCCCCTCACTCTGGCTTGCCTGAGAAGCTGTGGCGGGGACTCACGTATGGAAGCTGTGCTCTCCGGCGATGGGCCCAGACCACAGCACGGCATGTAGGGGTGCAGGGGGGAGGAGGGGGGGGGGCGGAGGAAACGGGGACGGCCGCTTCGCAGACAGACTCCCCCTGTCAGGCGGCAGCCTCCGCTCGGCTTCGCTCCATGGCTGTCGCAGTCAGCTCCCGGGAGAGGGGGGAGAGTAGGGGGAAAGAGAAGGAGAGGGGGAAAGGAGGGAGAAGGAGGAGAGAGGAGGCGGAGGGGAACGAGGGCGGGCGGGAGGGACGGCGGGGGGGAGAAGTAGGCGCGAGAAAAAAAAAAAAAAAAAGAGAAAAGAGGGTGTCCCCCCCCCCACCACCCCCACCCCCTTCTCTCCCCAACCACCCCACCCCCCTAGCCGCGGGAGATGAAAGCCGAGGACTTTCCGTATTCCTCCCCCCCCCCCCAACCCTCGGCCCCTCCTCCTCCGCCCTCTGCCTCCTCCTCCTCTATCGGGCTCAGACGCCTGCAAACGCTCGACGGGACGTTCCCCGTGGACCGACGCACACCGGTGTCTCCGCTGGCCCCCGGCCCTCCTCCATACCCTCTGGCGAACGCACGGGAACCCCCCCCCCCCGGGAGCTTGGCGGCAAAGCGTCGGGCTGGCGTAAATCGCCCCCCACCCTATAATCCTCATCTCCTCCTTGGAACGCGGCAAACGCCGGGGGGTGAATCCCTCCTCGTTCCCTACTCTCCCAGGATCCTCTGCAGCGCTGCTGAGTGAGCTGTTTGGTTGACTGGTTGACTTGGACGGCTGGCTGTGTCGGCTGAATGACATGCTGGGTTCGCTGGCTGGTTCGCTGGTCTGGTCTGGTAGTTTTGGCTCAGGACAGACTGGTTCAGACTACACCGGAGAGGCTGAAGTGGTCCTTTATTGACCGCTGTCTCTTCACTGAGGGGTGGGGGGGGGTGGGGGGCGTCACCTTTGTTAGACGCGCCTCCTCCCCCTTCCTCCTCTCCCTCCCATGGATTGAAGCAAGCTGGATTCTGCTTTGTCCTCCTTGTCTCTCTCTCTCTGTGTTATTTCTCATCTCTCTCTCTCTCTCTCTCTCTCTCTCTCTCTCTCTCTCTCTCTTCTCTCTTTCTCATCTCTCTCTCTCTCTGTTATTTCTCTTCTCTCTCTCTCTCTCTCTCTCTTCTCTCTCTCTCTCTCTCTCTCCCTCTCTCTCTCTCTGGGACCGGAGTGCTGTGTTATTGACTTTGCTGGCACTGAGCTGTGGGGCGGTGGTCAGGGCAGAGGTTTAGCGAGGGGCCGGCTGCCGGATAAGTGTGCACGTGCGCGCGACTTTGAGCGTTGGTCTAAGTGCACGTCGGCGTGTCTGTACGTGCGTGCGCGCGCAGGAGCGTGCGCGAGCCTGCGTCTGGTGCAGAGAGCACAACTCGGTGGTCAGCCCCGTGGTGCAGAGTCACTTGTGCAGCCTCTCTCCGTCTCTGTCACGTCTGACGAACATCGGGCTCCAACCTTTCTATCGCCCTCCCGCTCCCTTTCCCCCCTATCGCCTCCCTATCCCCCCCCCCCAACCCCCTTGCTCTCCTTCTAATCGCTCCGCACTCCCTCCCTCCCACTCTATCACCTCTCCCTCCTCCCTCCACTCCTCCCTATATCTTTCCTTCTATCCTCGCATGCTCCCCGGGGGCTCTAACAGGATTGAGCCCAAACTCACATACTCGCGTTCTTGTCTTTTTCCGGGGGGGGGGGGGTGCTTAGCGCCCCTTCTTGGAGGACAAAAATCGTTGCCTGTGTTGCAGTCTGGTGTGCATTTACTATTATTACTATTATTTTGTATATTCCGTTTATGCTGCCTGTGTTGCAGTCTGGTGTGCATTTACTATTATTACTATTATTTTGTATATTCCGTTTACGCTGCCTTTTTTGCGCTTCTTTTTGGATGCTAACTTCATTTCGTTACCCTGTACTTGTTCGTGTGTACCGACATTAAAGTTGAATCAAATCTAATCTCGTTTGCAGTCGTGCCAAATCACTGTAAGTCGTTAAAAGCCCAAATTAACTCTATTCCACGCAACTCGCCCCTGGTGTCAACCTCTGCGGTACCCTCTTGTTAACACAGACGCTGGTTTGATTATTTATGCCGTGCAGAGGTGACATTGGTATGAAGGCAACTGCTGTGCTGTGACTGCTCAGCAGGCGGGAAGCAGCAGGCAGGCACAGTAAGTACCGTTGCCCATCGCAGGGCAAGGGAAGCTCATCTCTCCTCCTTTTCAACATGGCTGTCTGCTTCTCAGTCATGCTGGGATCTTCCTCCTTTCTATTCTGCACTGCAAGTCACCTTGTCTCCTCGTCTCCCATCCTCTCCCCTAAACTCATCTCTTTTCCCCTACTCTCCTCTCCTCTCCCCTTTACTCCTCTCCTTTTCCCTCCTCTCACCTTCACTCATCTACTCTCATTTGCTTTCCCCTCCTCTTCTCTCCTCTTCACTCCTCTCCCCTTTACTCCTTTTTCTCTCCTTTTCCCTCCTCTCCTTTCCCCTCCTCTCCTCTTCTTTCCCCTCCCTTCCTCTCCTGTCCTCTACACTTCTCTCATCTCCTTTCCCCTCCTCTCCTCTCCCCTACACTTATGTCCTCTCCTTTTCCCTCCTCTTCTCTCCCCTTCACTCCTCTTCTCCCCTTTCCCCTCCTCTCCTCTCCTCCTCTATTCAGTAGGTGCGGCTCAAACAGCCGTTTGTCAGCAGGAGAAGGTGACACTGACCAAGAGCATAGGTACAGTCAATACAACACAGGTAGCCTATGGTGAGCTTGTAACCTGTCCAGATATCCATCAGCCTTATCTAGTCACCTCCTAAGGGTTAGTGAAGGCTCAACAAGCCCCTGCTCCGACAGCCACATCCCCCGCTCTTTCATCAGTCGATCCATCCGAGTTCCCCGTCCGTATTTCAGCCGGGACAGCGCGTCACCGCCGTGATTAAGGGTCGCCATTACAGCCAGTGACCCAGGCGGAAGAGGCAGGGGGGAGGAGAGCGAGAGGGGAGAGGGATGGATGCCATCAGTGACTATGTCACATCTCTGAACATCCTGTCTCTCTCTCTCTCTCTCTCTCAGGTGGGTCATCACTCACCTGCTTGTAACTGGCCGTGACATTGACTTATAGGGGAACAAAAGCACGGCCTGGAAGCCAGTCTGAGCTATCGAAATCGGAGCAGATCAAATCAGAGATTGTCCATCAGGGGGCATGGGGGGGCATTCTACTCCAATCTAATGGCTCCCTTACACTACCAGCATCAGTTATTATCATAACGCATTGTCGAGCAGAGTACTGCATTTGATTAATAATCGTTAACGTTTTCCCTTACACACTTAGGGTTGCTATATAGCAGCGCTAAGATAAAGCAGTAATGAAACGATCCATCAAAAGAGAGATATAAGTCAGAGGGCCGGTGAGTCATGGCGATCTAAGGAGACAGCGTACCCCTGAGAGAGTGGTCTGCACTTGGCAGGTCTTAAGCAGAGCCTGGCCCCCGGCAGACATTCTCAGCTGATCCCAGAGACAAAGAGAACTCGCGTGGGACAAAAGGCTGAGGACGTGGACGTCTCACGGCTGCCAACAGGACGATTACGCCGACAGCGATCCATCCCAGCCTTCAGGTCAACAAGACGAGGTCGCCACGGAACGAAACCCCTTCTAACGGTTCGCCGACCGTTCGCCAATTCGCGAGCGAGCCAGAGGCTTTCTTGAAACGCCAATCGATTAGAACCGAACACCAACCGTCCACCGAATCCTCCTTAATCTGTGACATTCATCATTTACATGTATTCGTTTTGCAGGCACTTCTATCCAAAGTGACTTACGAGAGAGCTGTACAAAAGAGCATCGGACGCAAAGCCTAGCAACGTGATAGGCCACAAACATAGCGGGGCTTATAGATTATGAAACGTACATCGTGAGAACCAGTAAGCGCCAAGGGAAGAGCTATAAGAGCTTTTAGCCGAACAAATGACAAATTGAAGGTGAGTCTCGACGGACAGTAGTCTACCTAAGGGATGCGAACGACAAATCAACGCGAACGATGAACGTCTCAACGTCAGACGTCAAAAAAGTCAACCCCTGCCTACAGGCTGTTGGCGTGAATCCAGTGGTGAACGGTGGCGTCGCTGGTGCTCTGACGCCTGCAGGTGGCGCTCTTGCTATGCGGCCCGCACTCCTTCGACAAACCCTGCACAGTCAATCCCCCTGGTAGGAAAGGTACAGCTATGGAAGGCTGAACAAATAGTAACACAACGATACCAGAGAGGTATCAGGGAGTCACGTGGTGCGGTCGATTAGGGAGTCAGGCTAGTAATCAGAAGGGGTACCCGGTTCAAACCCCTGGCTGTGTCAACATGACGTTGCGTCCTCGGGCAAGGCACTTCACCCTATTTTCCTCAGAGGGAATGTCCCTGTACTTGCTGTAAGTCGCTCTGGGTAAGACTGTCTGCTAAATGGCTCCGTTTAAATGAAGATCACAGCAATTCAGTCTCCTAGAGCTGATGGCCAGCTCGGTCCATTTTCTCCGATTGAGAATGACTTCCGGATGGGTGGGGAAACGTCTCGAGTTTGAAAACAGCGGCCGGATGACTACACCTGACACCTTCTCTATAGCGTACCCAGTGTTTTTCACGTGAAACAATGTGTTCTGGACTCGGTCCTAGCTATTCCCCTGCATGGTCTGCGGTGTGCTGAGTGACAGCCACCCCACTCCTCCATTAGCAGTCCCCGGTGTGGGACTGGGAGACAGGGCGTCTGCCAAATCTGATAAGTGGCAGAGCCTATGTGCGTCTTACATAATCCTCCTGTGTCCCTTCCCCCACCCCCACCCCAACTTCCCCCTACCCCAACCTTTCCCGCCACCCCCCCCCCCCCTCCCCTCCCCATTAACATGAGCAAACATCTTCTGGTGGATACGAAAGACAAATATTCCGTAATCAAGGGAGTGAGAAGGAGCTTCCTGCTTCCCCCCGCACCCCCCCGCACCCTCCTTAAAGTCGCCGCCCGCGCCCACCTAACCCCCCCCCGCCTCTGCAAGATGTTTCAGCGCGGAGGCTGTGAACGGCTGTGAAAGGACCCTGAGATTCGCGTAGCCTGAGCCACAGTCACCGAGATACAAGGCAGGGAGGGAGGGAGGGAGGGAGGGAGGGAGGGAGGGAGGGAGGGAGGGAGGGAGGGAGGGAGGGAGGGAGGGAGGGAGGGAGGGAGGGAGGGAGGGAGGGAGGGAGGGAGGGAGGGAGGGAGGGAGGGAGGGAGGGAGGGAGGGAGGGAGGGAGGGAGGGAGGGAGGGAGGGAGGGAGTAGGAACAGGGAGAAGGAAAAAAAAGAGGAAGAGGTGGGCGAGAGAGTGCGAGTGGGAAGTCAAGTGAGACCTTTCACATAAACACAGCAGAGAGTGGGAAGCTGCAGGAGGTAAGTATGACATAATTCCATGAGCATTATGTAAACCCGGGTTTGACAAACAGAAAATGCGATTATACCAGACAGAGCATTGGACTGGCCTAGCAGTGCATAAACCAGAGATACACATGAGTTTGTGTTGGTTTACAATCTAATGCTGTACTGCACATGGCTATATGTGGCCCTAGTATCTAATTCTGTTTTTCAAATCTATAAATAAATGCCTACAGAGCCTCTGGAGACGTGAACTGAAGTCTCTTAAATCCCACAAAGACTTGGCAGTGCTAAGGTTGGTTCCATTAAGGCCCCCGGCCCCAAGGGCCCCCGAGAGCCCTGGACAAATTAACCAGCAGTGCCCTTCATGCTTTCATCCTGGCAATTACACAAACACAGAAACACAAGGTATCAGCTAACATCCACTCAGCGCGGTCCATCTGGGTTCGGCGGGCCGTGACGTACGGTCCGCGGGGAGGCAGGGTGGCCTTTCCCTCCTCCGTGGTCGACCCGGCGGAGGCCCCGGGGGCGGGAGCAGAGAGGGGAACGCCGGACTCCCACAGGCTGGCCCGTCAAGCGGACGTGGACCACCACTGAATGTTCCCCCACCTACCCAGACATCACTCTGAGCCCCCCCCCCGCTGGGAACGAAGGGTTAGAGGTCGAAACTTTATTTTCTTCTTTTGTTGTCTTTCTCTCTCTTTCTCTGCCCCTCCCCCCTTCTCTTTCTTTTTTTTTCACACAAGATCTATCTGTCCGTATAAATATACAGTACGTTTGATTTTGTTTCCCCGTTTCAAACCCCTCCCCATCGCTCCGTCACCCTCGCCCCTCTTGCCTTTCTCCTCGTTTCGTCCCATGAGTCACGTCTGACTCGACTCTGAGCAGCGGCTTAGCGGCGGAGTGCGTGTTCGTGATGCTGCCTCGCGGGCTGATGGATCGATGGAGCGGTAACCCCTGGCGATCCTCTCCTGCACGCAGCACGCCCACGTCAACGCTGCTTCTCTCTGTCGTGCCAACGTGTGCGCCACCAAAGGAGATAAACATTTTGCAGGAGGGGGGAGGGGGGGGGGGGGGGGGGGGACGCAACTGCGGTCTTAAATAATGTCTGTTCGGTCGAAAATATGCTTCCTGTTCGCTGAGGTGGAAAAGAATCGCGCTGACAGCAGAGCGGTTGCATCATTACGGCGAAATGAAATCTTTTTCTAAACGTTAGTTTAAAGGTTTTAGGGCGGCCCGGTGTCATACTGTCATTTTCCCGCATGATCTCGAGAGAAGAGAAAGGGGAAAGAAGGCCTTCTAAAAGCACTATTATGATTAAACTCGTTCAAAAACGGCGTATTTACATTCACTGTCCAAATATCTGTCGGCTGAATGCTCTTATAGCTCTTCCCTTGGCACTGATTGGGTCTCACGATGTACGTTTCATAATCTATAAGCCTGCTATGTTTGGGGTCTATTACGTTGCTATGGTCAGTGACCCATGCTCTTTTGTAAAGCTCTCTCTTGTAAGTCGCTTTGGATAAAAGCGTCTGCTAAAAGGAATGAATGTAAATGTAAATACATGAGTTCCCTCCCGTGAACATCTACAAGAGGATATATCTGTTGATTTCCATAACGGCACCCTATAAACCCAAACACAACTTTCTTCCTTCGTGTATTTCTCTCTCTCCTGTCTCTCCTCAGTCTCTCAGTCTCTCCACGAGTAATTGAGTTTGGCCACGATGATGGGGGGCTGCTGCTTAATGAGACTGTGGGAATGGACATGTGGGGCGGGGGGGGGGGGGGGGGGGTGTTACGAGTCACCGAAGACCTCTTTTACCAGCATCCCCCTCCTCTTACCGCATCCAGAAACTCCTCATCTATCTGGGCCCGGAAGATGAATACTCGATAATAACAGACCGTTTGAACTTCCTTTGCGTCTCACACAGCGCTTTCTGTATCCCTGAGACGAAACCAGACCAAACCGGTTCACCGGGGGGGCCAACGATTTGGGTTCAGACCCACTCTAGTTCTGCTGCCCGCGGCCCACCGTGCCAGAGCGGAGGCCGCATCTGCGCCGCCTTCCTCTTCCTCCAAAAAAGGCAGAAACATTTTTCGGGGCAGGGAGCGCCCATCCTTGGCCCGTCCTATCCTATTTCCCGGGAAGGTTGAGCTCAACAAAGACCAGACACCTTGGGCGCTTCACACATTGTGTACCTCTGAGGTTCTGCTTTATAACAGGCCGCCGTGTCGCCTCACTCGAGCACAGGCTGCATAGTTCCTGAGCTGTGCCTCCTGCTAGCGTGCGTGGTTAACATGCTGTACCCATGACATGTTTACAGAGTGGAGGGCTTTCATCGCTACATCTCAACAGCGCATCTCATCTTTGATATATGATCGTGACATAACATTTCTTCTCTCGCAGGAGTTGACTCTTGAAGATATTGGGCAGAGAGAGGGAAAAAAAACGAAGCTACGCAAGGCAGTCATACGAAGAAGATAAGTCTCCGAAGCTGACGTTTATTTCCGACCCGATGAACCGTGTTATTTGTCCTTCTCTTGTCGGACAGTGGACCGTCTCAAGGAGGAGTAACGCAGTCACTTTCTGCGACTCCACAAGTATCTCAAGATCGGTCGGTTTGTGAACTTTGCGCTTACGGTTCAGTTGAAGCCTACCTGCGAGTCAGGTGGCTGAGCGGTTAAGGAATCGGGCTAGTAATCAGAATGATTCCGGGTTCGATTCCCGGCAGTGCGAAATGGCGTTGTGTCCTTGGGCAAGGCACATCACCCTACTTGCCGGAATGTTCCTGTACGTGCTGTAAGTCGCTCTGGATAAGAGCGTCGGCTAAATGATTAAATGTAATGTAAATGTACCTGGCGCACTAAGCTGTTGGTCGTGGTGTCGGAGGAGGTGCTGCCATCCGAGCCTTTAAATCTGCCTTTCCTCCGGGCTCCTTTTCCATGAGACTAGCAAGGGAGAGAATTACGGAAACAAAATTACAAGTTAGAATTACAACTGGGAGTTTCTGGAATGTTGCTGGAATCATTTGGCATTATCTCAACCCTTGGTACTCATTCGCCAAAAGCTCAGGGTCCAGATCACTTGTTAAACAAAGAGACTGGCTGGTACCATTGGAATAAATGAAAAGGAGAATGTATAGTAATAATGTGAAACGGGAAATCCTGTCCACAACATTTCCTTTTGTTCCCCTTGAGAAACAAAGCATACCATTTTCAGACATTTTGGTTTATGTGGTGGGGGGGAAACATGTAGATTTTGGGCGTGGCCTATAGTGCCACCTATAGATGGCTGCAGGCATTTGGGGCATTGAAGTTGTTTGGGGCATTCTTGTAGTATCAATGTGAAAATATTTGACCAGGGATATATTGAGTAATTGAACAGTTTAAGTACATACAGATAATAATAATCAAACTTTGAAATACATTAGGTTTACTCCTGACAGAAGGATCCTAATAGTGGTATTTGGTAATGTGCTATGTCTAAATCCCAGGACACTGTTCAGATGTGTTGCTACTGGCAACCGGGGGGGGGGCAAAAAAACAAAAAAATCTGGCTTTTAATTCCAATCCATCCTCTCGGGGCATGTAAATCATGCTCATAAAATGACAGCTTTGCAGTCAGTTACTTAGTAACCAGTACTGTTATGGTAACATTTCTATTATTTACCAACTGAATAGTCCACTTATATTCAGGCAGTCGATACAACAATAGTCTACATAACAGGAAAAAAAGTCTTAAAAGAAAAACCTTTGGTCAAACATTTGTAATTCATACTGAAGTTGAGAAATTAAAAAAGTATTATTATCATGCTTAGTTAAACGAATCTAATGTGTGTAAAATGAACGGGAAAAAATGAATACATTTACTGTTTGGTGCACCTGACAGGCTTTTCAACGGATCTGATAGAGGCCACATTAGTGACTCAGATGAAATGTATCCAAAATACCCTGAATCCTACTTGAAAACTTGACCGCATGTGTACCGCAATTGAGATCAACATGTGTGCTTGCTACAGCGCTGAGGATGATTGACCGCTTACAACCAGCTATTCTGTGTTGTGGGGAGAGGGGGAAAAAAAGTTAGAAACGTAGGCTACTCACTTGTAGCACCGGGTTTTCGATGGAGTCCATGTGCCGGTGGTCCAGAGGTGTTTTAGCGGTGTTGTTTAGGACCATTTGACATCCGACTGTTATGGAAATATATCACATACATTCAAGCGTACGGTGTCTGGCTCTGTTGTTTTAACATGCTATCGATCATTCCGGTGCATCCTTGGGAGTAAATTTAACTTTAGTGTTGGAAACGAAACAGTTGCTCGAGTCTCCTCGCTCTCTGACTCACGGATTGAAGTCTCGAAGTTTGAGTTAGCGCAGCAACCGGGAAGACTGAAGAAGGAGGAGCGGTGAGCAGGAGGGAAAATGGTCTTCGAACGTTTTAAACTGAAAACGATCACCCCGCAGTGCTGTAGACTGGAGCAGTTCCCTTGCATCTCTGTCCTCGCTCCCACGCACAATGCTGCTGGGGGGGGTCTCTGTCTTCCACGTGCGTCGAAGCTGCCCTCCCAGGTAGGTCACCTCGCGCTCAGGCTACAAACGCTCAGGTATTTACATTAAAGTTAAGTCATTTAGCAGACGCTCTTATCCAGAGCGATTTATAACTAATACAGGGACATTCCCCCACGAGGCAAGTAGGGTGAAATGCCCTTCCCAAGGACGCAATGTAATTTTCCACGGCCGGGAATCGAACCGGCATCGTTCCGATTACCAGCCCGATTCCCTAACCGCTAAACCACCTGACTCCCTTGGTAAAAAGCGTTTGCAAGGAGAAATCACTTGCCTATTTTTGGGATTATAAATCGCGTTTTTTTCATAGTTTGGCCGGGGGTGCGATTTAAACCCTGAAGCGATTTATGTGTGCAATTATTAACACATTATTATTTCATATCATTTCACATGTTATTTTCACACTAAACCTGGTGAGTGAAACTGATGCCTTGGTAAACTTGTTAGCATATTCTTCATGCTATAGTTATCTGAATAACTCTTAATGTGTTAAATTAATATATCAGGCATGTGCTCAGTTCGTTGTTTATGCGTCATGTAACGTTACACTTATTCAGCCTGTTGTTCTGTTTTATTTTAAATTGCCTTTCAAGATGACATGTCTGTTTTTGGTGTTGGATTTTATCAAATAAATTTTCCCCCAAAATGCCACTTGTATAGTGCGATTATATATGTTTTTTCCTTCTTTATTATGCATTTTTGGGCTGGTGCGATTTATACTCCGGAGCGATTTATAGTCCGAAAAATGCCTCGCAAGAGGTTTCCAATCCAGAGGTTATTTCACTAGTTATAAGATGAAGAGCTAAGAACAATGGTAGCCAGGCACAGACAGTGAAATTGGAAAAATAAATTAGGAAATAAACTTGTAGCATCTTGCAATGTCGTAAAACCTTCAACTATATCTCTACCCGCACTGTTGCTCACTTTCATGCTTCCTGAACAAGCTCACACTAAACTAAAATACACATGGAAGCAACACACACAAACATTCGACAACACACACTGGCCGACCTGTTTTTTTCATGGTTTGTATTTATCACTCACAGCGGTTGACTGATTTATTAGTCAACTGCAAGTCTTTATTGCCTAAACTGGCTTTTTCTGTAAACTGTTTATGTTTTTGTCTAGACTCTAGACAGTGGAAATGTTCCTTCAAACCCCCCCAGTGGTTTGTCAAAATGCCTCAACTATAAGCACCCAAGTGCATTTGATCTCTTGAGTATCAGTGTGCCAATGACTACATGTATTCATGAACTGCTTTATGAATGTCATCCTCATGGATGTACGCTTCTAGAATGTCTGTTTTGCCAACATTTCAAAATGCACTGGGTAATCATCAGTTACCAGTATGTATATGTTTTGGTACTGCAAGTGAAATATTCCCACAGTTTTTGAATGACTCATTGCCCTCTAGTGGTTTTCTTTGCTTGTGATACAGGACTTTAAACAAGACTACAGTTCATAATGGTTAATATAATATGATAATTTTCATACATAGGCTAACTCATATTTTCCTTTCCTGTTGGGTATTTCGATATTCGCTAATATTGTTGGGCCCAAAATGTCCATCTAACTATACAGGTAGTTATTTATACGTGTGCGTGTGTGCATGTCTGTGTCTCCATTGACAAACAGTAGCGAATACTTTAAAGGATCAAAATGTTCCATTGTGCGTTAATTAACTGTTTTCTTCAGCACTGTATTTTTATGCGGAATGGAGTGGATCTGTTTCACACCAGAATTGCATTTTGAAATAAAGAAGGAAAGGAATGGACTGCATAGATAGCGCTTCCCGTTGTGTGTCGATTTTAGCCTTTCCCCTCCGATACCTATTCTGCTCGGTGCTCATGACCTTTAACCTTTTGCTCTTCTTTGGACGTTCTGTGTCGATGGAATGAGGATGGCTGCGGATACAGGGTGAGTTCTCGGCACATAGTTCATATTTAAAAGCCTTTCCTTCCTGCCCATCAACACCTTTCAACACACAAGACCGATTAAGAGGGTCTTTAGAACCAAATTCTAGCACACATGCACAGAAACACACTAATCATGAAACACAAACTTTTCCTGGATATTCCAAAGGGGTTTACTATCCCACAATTAGCAAAAAAAATGACGCCACAAACGTCCTTCTATTGTTAGAAATTGACCTAGTGGGAAGAAATGAATGCTGTCAGCTGGTTTCTAATGCTGATGGAGAAAGTGTTTCTTTTGAAAGGACTGGGTGATATTTCAGCAATAATTCAATAAATCCTCATCTGCTTTCTTGACATTCCAGGATCATTCATTGATGATCATTCATCCATGCATTGGTTCCTTCAAGTGAAACTGTGTTGTTGTATGTGTGGTCTTTGAAACTTGTGAAATTACTTTTATTGCTCATATTCCTCTCCCTCCTCCATCTCTCTCTACTGGCCCACTGAAAGAAAGAGAGAGATTGTAAGAAGAAGAGAAAGTGAACCAGAGAGAAAGATGGACAGAGCCAAACAAGCGAGGGAAGAACAAGTGCCAAGAAGAGCAGTGTGTGGGTGTTCTGAGGGCTCCAGCATGTGGAGGGGGGGACGAGCAGCATTAGTCAGCAGCACATTGGATGAGGGGAACAGGGCACTCAGGTGGGTGGACCTGCCTCCATGTTGGCTTAGAAAGAAGAAATAAAAAACAGAGGCTCAGTGGCTTGGTTTAAAAAAGGAAATGGATTTCAGTTCATTTGATTGTCGGTGGCAACATACATCTTCATCAATAGGCTATCATGTCCTAGGAATGTACCTGTTTTTAAGGTGTGTAAAATCGTACTACAAAAGTGTGGGAAAAATACTTACCAGATGTCATATATGATATCTCTTAATATACATACAATAAAAGATCTAAGCTTACACAACACATTCTGAATTACACAGAAGTGCGACTCTGTAATCACTTTCGAGATGTTTTTGACTTAAGAAGTTAACTTTGTATGACCTAATGAAATAATTCGGATAAAGGATGTAGAAATGGTAAAAAAAAAACTCATCTTGACTCTAGGTACCATCGATTTAAAAATGGTGTGTGCGTGTGAGAAAAGAAAGCAAAAATATCAAGTCCTCAGAACTTGAGTTCATGTTCAAACAGAGCCAGGAGCAGCAGACAAGCCCAGCCCATGAGGAGACCAAGGTTCTGTAGGAAGAACATAAGAAAAGGCCTGCTGGTCTTCACACGGTTCATCTCTGGAAGCTGGGAGAGACAATAAGAGAGAGATCAGGTATGTAAAAAGAGGAAAAAATACTGAGGGAGATACAGGGACATGTAGAAACAGAAAGAGATATGAATTGGAAATGAGATGTTGAGAATACGAAGATAATACATTTGTTTCTGGCCATCAGTCTCACCATTTCAACAAGGGACAGATATAGGAAGATCCCAGCAGTGACAGTGAAGATCCACTGTTGGACCTCGGTGTCCGTGGAGACGAACAACCCGATGTAGAGGCCAACAAAGGCCGTCAGTGCGCTGAAGAGGTTCATCAGCATGGCGTTGCGTATAGAAAGACCGGAGCTAAGTAGCACTGCAAAGTCACCTTGGATCAGACAGGGGTCAGTTTGGTTAGTAATAGTTCAGGATAAATGTTTTTTTTTAGTAGAAGTCGTTTTTTTTGAAAGTCTTTGAAAGAAAAACATAACAGAGCATTTCCCTGGAGGGTCTGTGGGTCTGTCATTTTGTACCCATTTCATGTGGTATTTCATGGCACAGTATGGCCACGGTGGTCGCCATGCCCGTCTCGGCTGACGAGGAGAAAGCTGCACCCACCACCAGACCATCAGCAAAGTTATGGAGGCTGTCCCCAACGATTACCATCAGAGCCAGCAGAGGAACGCCCTGTCCTGCGAACACAAAGAACAAGTTGTCTGGCGGCTTTTGTCTTGGCTCAGAAGTCCCTCCCATTCACTGTGATAATCACTCCCCAAGCTACTAATGACGATGAGAGGGACATAAATCATAGAAAGGCTCTCAAAATGGGTGCTGTGTGTGTGTGTGCGTGTCTCTGTGGTGCTGGTGCATGAGACTTACTTTGCATAGGTGTACTTGCGCCTGGCTCGTTAGAAGTTGTTATCTCTGTGCACTCCAAGTCATCCACAGTTTCCTGCAGGAGCGATGAAAACAGAAATCCCCTGTGTTTCATTTCTGTATTAACTTTTATACAGTGAACATGGGAGTCGGGCGAGTAATCAGAGGAATCCTGGCTGTGCCAACATTACTTTGTGTCCTGGGGCAAGGCACTTCACCCTACTTGCCTCAGGGGGAATGTCCCTGTATTTCCTGTAAGTCGCTCTGGATAAGAACGTCTGCTGAATGATTACATTTAAAATGAACATGTATCCATGGGCTCCCTTCCCTTTGGACATGCAAGCTTCTGAAAAGTGTGCACTTTGCTGTACAGAAATGCACTAAAATGGGTCGATGTTGAAGTATCCTCCCAGAGTTCTTTCTGTTATCCTCAGAAGGCCTGGATGATTCAGCGCTGGCGTCTAACTTTCCTACCTACACCGTGCCATGATCCTCTTTCACTGCCGCCTACAGTGGTGCACGCTCTCTCCTGATTGTGAAACTACTGGAACATGTCTATACAGAGTTTAGAGTTGAAGTAACTTTAAATCATTTAATCATACCACTCTGATTCACATTTCCCAAAATGGAGGATGGAAATCAAACTAGAGCTCTGGTTCCATTGGCCCAGGTCAAGGTGGCAGGCTGACAAATTAGCAGTCTAGTCTAATTTCCAACCCTGTGATCCTTGAACAGGAAAACGGCTCGTCCAAAGCATTGCTGTTTCCCTTCTAAAGGCATCTCCTGTCTAAATAAGATCGTCTCTGTTTCCATTTGCTGTGAGGCCCCTGCCTGTGCCCACTTTAGAATTAATATACTGCTTCTGCTTCTGTCCTCAGTCATTGTTTGTTTATTGTACTACTGCGTACTTGTTGGATTGGAGCAGGGCTGCTGGTATGGGTGCTGGGAAGAGACAAACCGGACCAACAGAGACTCACCAGCTGCATGGTGGAGATGGACTTGCCCCTCTGTGACTGTCCATTGCAGTTCAGCTCCAGGGGGAGGTCGTGGGAATGGCCCATACCCTGGTGGCCCTACAGGGGCAGAAGAGGCCTGTTAAACCCAGTTTAACCCACAGGACGGCCACAAGGGACTCGTTTTGGAACATCCACGTCGCCATGGCGCTTTCATGTAGAATCTTAAAAATGTCAACTTTTAACGTCACTTAAGCAAGTCACTAAACAATAGAGCTAAATTCTGCAGTGCCTTCACAGCTGCAACCTGTTAATCTGGCTTTAGTTTCCAGGCTTGATTGATGGTTGCATGCTGGTTCCGCCCCAGGTTCACAAGGAAGCTTGGCTTAATTCCACTCGTGACAAATAGTGACTCACTTTCTGTTGACCAGCAGTGACTCACTTTCTGTTGACCAATAATACTGGCTAGTTTTTTGATGAGTCACATTGGCACGGAAAACAATTCCTAATCAGGCAGTCAAGCAACAATAAACCACATCTGTTGTTTTCAGGCAAACTTTGTCTTGATCTGTTCTTTGATTTGTTAGTATATACACAAGATCATTTAGATCTTAAATGGCTGTTAGAATATACACAAGAGAATTTAGATCTTACATGGCTGTGATGAGGCAACACGAGGGTGAAGACTCTTTCAATGAGGAAGAATCCATAGATGCCAGCAATGATCCCCAGAATTTTCCACAGGTATTCCTTGCCCTCTGTAAAGTGGTGATCATCATGGTGACTGTCGTCATGGAGGCCAAGAATCTCCAAAGGAGATAGGAAGAGAAAGTAAGACGTTTACTAATCAGCCTGAAACATGCACTAAAGATATCCACACTTATGAAATAAATAAAAAAGTAAGCAAAATAATCCTCTGAAACAAATTTTCGGTAAGGATAAAAGGTAAAGGGATAAAAGGGAAAATGTCCCTGTACTTACTGTAAGTCGCTTTGGATAAAAGCGTCTGCTAAATGAATAAATGTAAATGTAAAAGGTAAGACCCTTGGTTTTAATGATCATATTAAATTGTGTGTGCGGGGGGGGGGGGGGGGGGGGCTGAAAATATGTAGATAGATAGATAGATGTCCAGATAGATAGTAAGGCACCAAATGGCCATGAAGACTTATGATTTCAGTGTGTTCTCCCACTGGGGTGTGGTCCAAGAACCCTCAACAGCTCTCAGGGACAAGAACCGGATTTGAGAGAGCTTGTAACGGGGTACCTCCGATGGATGGCCCATCTACCCTTGGTGGCAGCTTGCCCTCTACCTGTGGTATGAGGTGCAGCAGAGCATCTCCTGAGAGAGTGCCCACTGCCAGGCCCACGAAGAGCTGCAGGATGAGGGCATAGGTCTCCTGGCAGGAGTTGAAGAAGATCAGGCAGATGCCCAGCATAGAACCCACCGTGATGAGCAAGACTGCAGCAGTGCTGTAGCCATACTCTACAGAAAGAGAGAGAGAGATGAGGCAAACAAATCGAACAATGTTGGTCCTAGACCTTTGTTTGGACTAGAGACTGAAGCCACTAAGTTGTTCTAACAGTGGCCTGTAAGTCCTCTCCACGTATTAGGGTAGAACCTTACTCTCAATGGCGCTGGGCAGTGCTCCTCGTGCATTCAGCTCTGTGTGATCACAAGCATTGCCTAGCAATTGCTGGATGATGGCAGGACACAGCTGTCTGAAGAGATCTCTTGATATGGGTAAATGAGGATTCAGAGCAAAGATATCCACCAGTTCATTGGCTGAGAAGCACACCTGATGATTATGAGGACACCCAAACAAATATATGTATATTATAAAACAAGCATGAATTTTCAACTATCTACAGTAGCCTATATCTGAACCGGAAAAAATACATAGCTTCAACCTATGAATGCTTGAGAATTCAATGTTTTTAGACAATCTAAGTAAGGCTTCAGTCTCACATGGTCCCAGTCTGTGCCGATGCCCAGAGGTTCATGGGCACAACCATCCAATTGATGCCTTGAAAATCTCTGGGCGGGGCCTGTGATGCTCCGCCTGGCCTTGCTGTGAGAGTGAGAGGCTCCTCCAACACCCAGCTGATGCAGCAGCTCTTCCAGATCTGAGGAGAATGACATCATCACTGTGGGATGCTGGTCAAGCAATGACTGTCTTAGTTTCCTGTGGAGCTGTATTATTGACACAATAACCCCAACACAGATGGGGGAGGCAGAATTGTAAATGCTACGCTATCATCTGATGACATGAAAGTCCTATAACATAACAAAATGCTCAATTCAAATGTCAAAACATCCCACCAATGTCTGACTGTCTACCCAAATATTGACCACAAGAAGATGGTTCACAAACCTATGATCTGCAGGTTGCTGGTACGGTTGAAGGACTGGAAGATGTACTCGGTGAAGAAGACAGGGGAAGGGAGGTTCCTCCTGCTGAAGCAGTGGCCTTGCAGGGTGTGACTGATGATGGCTGCAGCCAGGCGGGGCACGGCTGACAGGTCGGCACCCCGGCTGTCCGTCACCCCCACCTCATCCATCAGATTGGTGGCATCGACACACTGTGGGTTCACAAGGTTCGCAGCTAACAACCACCTTCAGGTTTCCCCAGCTGTACTCGCCTCAATAAACCACTTCAAACATTGGCCGTGGTTTCAACTTGAATGTTTTACAGATATGTTGTTTTACTAAATATGAGAAAATGGACAGAAGTGGAGAATAGTATCGAAATGTTTCTACGTGTTTACGAGGACTCGTTTGTACCTGTGAGTGAGCGGAGGCAGTGGTCTCCTGGGCTTGACCTTGATAGTGCTGGTTAATGAGCTGAAGCACACTCTCTGTCTCATTAGAGGAGAGAAAGTGTCTGTCTTCAGTTGGGTGGAGGTTGGTGAGGGCCTGAAGGTAGTCCTCGTAAGAGAGCCACGAAGAGGAGGGGGACGAGGATGCAGTGTTGGGACTGCAGAGGTCCTGCAGGTTGATGATGTAGTAGAGCGAAGCGGCGGAGACCCTGAGGTAGTCCTCCTCGACGAGGTACGCCTTCCCATCATCCGCCAGTACAGAAAGGATCGTATCAGGAGAGAGGCACTGTAACCATAGCGATGGAAGACAACTACATTGAGTGGAAAGAACTGGGAATTGTGTATTGTATGTATTGTAAGATGCTTAGCAAATAATGACTTTATGTGAAACAAAATGAGTCACTCAGATAAACCCCCTCACTGACCAAATGCAGTTGCAATCATTAGTATCAATCTGGTTACAGAACATTATAGGTCCATTTATCGGGACCAAATCCCGGCTGTGCCAACATGACCTTGTGTTCTTGGGCAAGGCATTTCACCCTATTTGCCTCAGGGGGAATGTCCCTGTACTTGCTGTAAGTTGCTCTGGATAAGAGTGTCTGCTAGATGACTAAATGTAAATTTATTAGAAAACAGTCATTCTGAAGTGTGCAGTATTTTTAGTCAGCCATGTTACAGTATACAGTATGTAACTGTTTGCTAGTTTCTTTTTGTTCCATTTTTGTTTGATAATGGGTCTCTTGTTTCTGAATCTATGGCATTCAAGGGCTCCTTGTCAAATGAAGTCTTTTGTGTTGAGCCAATCGCAGCTCTGGCTGGACCCACACATAAACACACGAGAACTGTGAAGAGCAAAAGAGTGGGCGAGCACTAACCTTTCCAAATATTTTCAACGAACTGTTGAAAGTGGAACAATGAAGTTAAAAGAAAATGGGATTGATGTTCTGTTGAACTCAATTAGTTTTGCCTATTTTCTTAATCCGTTTTGCTCAAGGGGAACTAAAACGCACACAAATGCACGACCCCACCTGTACAAACAAACGAAACCAAGGGCCTCATAGATTTCTCTCCATATAATGAGTTCAGTCAAAATGAGGGGTCGTCGAAAACCACTCAGCATGAATGCCTCCAGAGGTCAGGTCAGAGAGCTTCCATACACAGTCACATTCCAGCCATAACAAGCAGGTTAGCCAGAATGGCCAGGCAGCATTATTGCACATGACCAATACTGTAGAAACTTTAGGGTCTGTTGGCTTGGAAACCATGCGTTAGCACCCTGCTAATTAACTGCAAAAATGAACAGCCGTGTCAATGCCTACCTCACATCTTCCCTCGATCGTTAGCAGGTTCATGGAGAGAGCTTTAGCAACCGTTAAAGAGTACCAGTTCATGGAGAGACCATTAAAAACCGTTAGAGAGAACCAGCTGAAGTTTGAAAGTGCCTTACCTTCTCACAAAACTCTTGGGACCCACTGATCCGTTCTGGACAGCGTAGCTTCTGGAGGAGGGTGGAGAGCAGGACACCTGTCTGGTTCCTGTGGAGCTGAGGCTGGCTCCCTGGCCCATGGGGTAGAGACAAGACCCTGAGACTGTCCTGGAGGTAGCCTCGCTCCTGGCTCATGCCCTGGGTCTGCACCCCTGTAAGGCTCCCCGTCCCCAGCACAGCCAAGTGCAGCAGCATTGTGGAGAAAGCATGGCGTCCGAGCCACATGTTGCCACCCGGACCCCCTAAAAGTCCCTCACACTCGGTGGATTGTCTGAGGGTTCAAGAAACCCTCAAGGGAAGAGAGGGAGACGTTAGCAAAGAAGGAAATACCGAGACAAAGTGAGGAGTACAGTAAAGGAAACAGGTTGGGGTACTGGAGGACTAACGAGGGAAAGTAGGAGAGAAGGGATAGTTGTTAGGCAGGGAGGCAGGAAAGAACGAGGGAGAGAATGTTCTGTGGCTGAGGGAGGCGTTAATAATGGGTTCGCCTAATCTCATGGAGGACTGCAGGAGGGCTCTGCCCGGCACCCTTTACCCGAATTAGACCCCATAGCACTAGGATGGCCGGCCTGGAGAAAGAGAGAGAGAGAGAGAGAGAGAGAGAGAGAGAGAGAGAGAGAGAGAGAGAGAGTGAGAGAGAGTGAGAGAGATGGTCAGCACAGAGCAAGGGCCCCTCAGACCACAACAAAAGGATTAGTGCAGGCAAGTGAGAGCGCACTGAAGCAGGAAGAGGGTGGGGGGCTGGGGCACGGGTGGGGAAGTGCTTTGATTTTAAAAGGAGTAATTATCTTACAGGGTTCAAGCTAACAGTTTGTTTGTTGACAGTGAGACAAGTACAGAATTTCCCTCCACTGTATTAAGCCATAAAGTTTTCCTGCTTGGGAAAAGCTGTTATGTGTAAACTGTAAGCTTTAGCTCAGACTTTTTGCCTTGCCTCACAACTGAGTTATTTTTTTTCTTTCCCTCAAGCAAAGAAAGAGAGCAATCCGCCGATGACAGACATTGTCAAAGACTTTTCTAGAGGAACAAACAGTAGAAGTGTACAAGTATACACATACCAACACTGCATCTCAGCTCATGCTGAAAAAGGGGACCTACTTTTTGTTCCTCTCCACCCCTCAGTAGCCCTGCGGTGCTGTTTGTCTCCTCAGGTGGTTACGGGAAAAGAGGACTTGTTTAGGGAGAATTCCAGAACATTGGTAAAACCCTCTTACGAGAAATAGGAATTGTGTAAGCGCCAAAGGATTAGCTGCAGTCTTATAGGGCTCTTGTTACCATGGAGAAACGTGCCTCTTTGCTACACAGAGGACACTGGGAGCACAGAGAGTTGGGTAGGGCGCTAGCCCAGACAGTGGCAGTGGTGGAGGTGACCTGAAAGAAGATGATGGATGCCATACCGATTTTTAATTGGTTGGTCAACCTGAAAGGTACACAGGCTATTCCAGATGTTTCTGGGCTCTAAGGTACTTTTTGCTGGTCACAAAGGAATTAGTTGCAAAATTCTTTTGTTTACGTTTTTTTATTGTTTTTGCATGGGTGGAAGAAGTCTTAAATTGATCTAAAATAACTGCAACATTCTAACCAGGCACAAATATTGCATTGCATTATCGCATAGTAAATTTGTTTCACATTACGTATGTAAACAACTAATGTGAATCATACGTAGAATATTCATATTTGAGCTCAGAATGTCCTAAAATCTACACTCAAGCAAACAAGCATTCTCAGCACGGTCTTGACTGAATATTTACACAACAGAAACCTAAGAGAGCGTGGAAAGCTTTGAGAGGTGAGACTGGCACCTTAGTTGAGGTCACATTTGTTTTATCTTAGAACCAAGGTCAGTCTGTTTGGTAGCGTTACAAGTACATTTCCAAAATAAATGTATCTGCTTATAAATGTTCTAAGTAGTACATTAGTTATGAGTAACATTTATTCACGTATGTCACACAATAAAAACTTTTCTCAACAGTATATTGAAGGTCTGCAGTACAGGAATCCATTTGATGTACAAGTCACTTTAAATTGTGTACGGCCTGTTCTTGGCTCTCACCGTGTGTCATTACTTCCATTTTACCTCAGTTCTTAAAAGTTTATTTGGTTGAAGAACTCTGTCGGTGTGATTTTCTAGGTCTGCATCTATGCCTGTTCATTCTGCTCTATATTGGCCACCAGGCACTTGGTGTCAATGGTGGTGATGGTGCGTGACGGCTCCCTGTTGAAGTACAGCCTGTTATCGAAGGTGCTCTCTCCCTGCACGGGGATGGAGATGCGCTTGCGGAACAGGAAGAAGACGAGTCCCGCCACAGCGATTATCACCAAGACGACGGCTACGGCAATGCCAGCGTAGCCGTGTGGGGCATCCTCAACATGCTGGACTGAGGAAATCAAATCAGAACAGCGTCAGTCACACACACGCTCTGGTGTCCTTGCAGCTAGTTTAGTCTCGCTTCATTTTGGGGCTGGGGGGGGTTTCTTACAGTAAATGCAGTATGTATGTATGGTTTAACGAAAGTCTCAATAGAACAAAACTGTGTTCTTATTACTGATGTTTTGATGACTGTAAATGGCTTTATGGCTAAACATTTTCTCATTAAAATACATCTTAGACATATAAGTGTAAAATAAAAAGCTTTAAAATCAGATTTGTTCCAATTTTTTATCAACTTACTCATGCTTGGCGGCTTCTCCGTAGGTACGATCGCTGCAGATGTAACATGAAAGACCACATATGAACAACCTATGGATTCCCTTCTACCTGAAATATACCATTTCATCAAATCAATCTGATCCTTGACACACATATACTCACTTTTAGGAGCTTTGCAGATAAAGGATTTGTATCTCATACAGGAGTTAGTGCTCCACTGGCCTGAGTCAGTACGGATCTCAGTACAGTCCCCTGATTGCGATCCAGGTTTCCAGTTGGTATAGTCCAACACGTCGTTGTTAATCCACATCCACTCACCTGTGGTAGATCAAGTTATACTGTACCTTCAAAGTCTATTCATCTTCACCAACCAACAAGATTTCATGATTTTGAATACACCTGGTTCATTATAAGGTTTGACACGACTGTTGCTTGCAAAAGGTGGAGAGATTCTGACCTTCGTAGCTCTTATGCAGCCCGATCCAAAAAGACTTTGAGGTATCCTGAAAAAGGTCTATATTTTCTTGGATAAAATTGTTCTCCACTGGATCCTCAATGCTCACCAAAGATGCTCCTAAAGAGCACATTGTCATTGTCATTATTTCAGTCTCACCAACATTGTTATTGTATCTTCTGCTGCTTTTAGGCAAGAAAGACAGCAGTAAATTGTAGGCTGTACTTTGGTAATTGATGGTAATCAGAAGAAGGTTGGGCCATGTAGTATCTTACCCATTCTCAAACAATCCACTGAGGCTTGGGCCCAGCTTTCCACCCACGAGTTGAAGAAAGCGTAACAATGGCCTCTGAAGGGAACCCAGGCCTTTGACCTCTTGGGTTCTGGACATTTGCCTGGCAGCTGAGGAGGGTCAGTGGGAGGCACGACTGGAAAACAGTAGGACTAACTTGATTGGCTTGGTAAAATTCCACTGTAAATACTGTAAAAAATACTGCCAATACTGGTAGAATTTTGTACAATACATCTGTATATTTGTACTTACAAATCACTTTTAATATCACTTTTACATATACGTATATTCTGCTTATGCTACCTGATCTGCACTTGTGGTTGGATGCTGACTTCATTTTGTTACCCTTTACTTGTACGTGTGTAATGACATTAAAGTTGAATCTAATCTAATCTAAAAATGCACGTTTTAGTCATCTGGACACTTTTTTCAAAATAAAGACCTCTGAGATATTTATGCTACTTTGTACATTTAAATTTTGGCAGTAACTTTCCAGATGGTTACCTCTGAAACCTTTTATACAATGGAAGACTCCTGGAAAAATGGGGCTCTACAATACATTGACGCTTTAGCAAGATAAAACTACTATTTATTTTAGTACTATTTAACACAGACCTAGGCCACATAATTTGTGTGTTGCTGTATCTGAGGTGATTACCAATTCAGTTAATAAATGTATAGTTGCATTTTAATACAGGTTATCAGCTACAAAAAAACATGTTATATAGCAGTGTGGATAGAGATTAAGAAAGTCTGACCTTTAGACGCCTTGCAAAGAGAGTAGTGGGTGTCACCAAATGGCAGGTTAGCCAGAATGTCCAGGCAGCATTATTGCACATGACCAATACTGTAGAAACTTTAGGGTCTGTTGGCTTGGAAACCATGCGTTAGCACCCTGCTAATTAACTGCAAAAATGAACAGCCGTGTCAATGCCTACCTCACATCTTCCCTCGATCGTTAGCAGGTTCATGGAGAGAGCTTTAGCAACCGTTAAAGAGTACCAGTTCATGGAGAGACCAATAAAACCGTTAGAGAGAACCAGCTGAAGTTTGAAAGTGCCTTACCTTCTCACAAAACTCTTGGGACCCACTGATCCGTTCTGGACAGCGTAGCTTCTGGAGGAGGGTGGAGAGCAGGACACCTGTCTGGTTCCTGTGGAGCTGAGGCTGGCTCCCTGGCCCATGGGGTAGAGACAAGACTCTGAGACTGTCCTGGAGGTAGCCTCGCTCCTGGCTCATGCCCTGGGTCTGCACCCCTGTAAGGCTCCCCGTCCCCAGCACAGCCAAGTGCAGCAGCATTGTGGAGAAAGCATGGCGTCCGAGCCACATGTTGCCACCCGGACCCCCTAAAAGTCCCTCACACTCGGTGGATTGTCTGAGGGTTCAAGAAACCCTCAAGGGAAGAGAGGGAGACGTTAGCAAAGAAGGAAATACCGAGACAAAGTGAGGAGTACAGTAAAGGAAACAGGTTGGGGTACTGGAGGACTAACGAGGGAAAGTAGGAGAGAAGGGATAGTTGTTAGGCAGGGAGGCAGGAAAGAACGAGGGAGAGAATGTTCTGTGGCTGAGGGAGGCGTTAATAATGGGTTCGCCTAATCTCATGGAGGACTGCAGGAGGGCTCTGCCCGGCACCCTTTACCCGAATTAGACCCCATAGCACTAGGATGGCCGGCCTGGAGAAAGAGAGAGAGAGAGAGAGAGAGAGAGAGAGAGAGAGAGAGAGAGAGAGAGTGAGAGAGAGTGAGAGAGATGGTCAGCACAGAGCAAGGGCCCCTCAGACCACAACAAAAGGATTAGTGCAGGCAAGTGAGAGCGCACTGAAGCAGGAAGAGGGTGGGGGGCTGGGGCACGGGTGGGGAAGTGCTTTGATTTTAAAAGGAGTAATTATCTTACAGGGTTCAAGCTAACAGTTTGTTTGTTGACAGTGAGACAAGTACAGAATTTCCCTCCACTGTATTAAGCCATAAAGTTTTCCTGCTTGGGAAAAGCTGTTATGTGTAAACTGTAAGCTTTAGCTCAGACTTTTTGCCTTGCCTCACAACTGAGTTATTTTTTTTCTTTCCCTCAAGCAAAGAAAGAGAGCAATCCGCCGATGACAGACATTGTCAAAGACTTTTCTAGAGGAACAAACAGTAGAGAATAGTGAGCACTTTGCATCAACACAATATGTAGAACATTCGTAGTTTTAGTTTACTAAGATGTCCGTTGTCTTCTTTGTCGATATGAATCAGACAGATCAGATTCTGATTCTGACATCCATGATGCTGTAAAACAGATTTTCATCCTGAAAAGATCTTAAATGGTTAGGAAACGACCCCCCCCCCCCCCCCCCACCCTGCCCCCATCTCCAGAGATGCAGAAGTCAGGAGTGTTCTGAGTAAGAGCCCCTGAGCTGTTCAGGCACCACACTGTGGAAGGTCCCGAATCCCGGAGATAGACTATGTGATCCCTGACTCACTCAAACGCACAAGTGTACAAGTATACACATACCAACACTGCATCTCAGCTCATGCTGAAAAAGGGGACCTACTTTTTGTTCCTCTCCACCCCTCAGTAGCCCTGCGGTGCTGTTTGTCTCCTCAGGTGGTTACGGGAAAAGAGGACTTGTTTAGGGAGAATTCCAGAACATTGGTAAAACCCTCTTACGAGAAATAGGAATTGTGTAAGCGCCAAAGGATTAGCTGCAGTCTTATAGGGCTCTTGTTACCATGGAGAAACGTGCCTCTTTGCTACACAGAGGACACTGGGAGCACAGAGAGTTGGGTAGGGCGCTAGCCCAGACAGTGGCAGTGGTGGAGGTGACCTGAAAGAAGATGATGGATGCCATACCGATTTTTAATTGGTTGGTCAACCTGAAAGGTACACAGGCTATTCCAGATGTTTCTGGGCTCTAAGGTACTTTTTGCTGGTCACAAAGGAATTAGTTGCAAAATTCTTTTGTTTACGTTTTTTTATTGTTTTTGCATGGGTGGAAGAAGTCTTAAATTGATCTAAAATAACTGCAACATTCTAACCAGGCACAAATATTGCATTGCATTATCGCATAGTAAATTTGTTTCACATTACGTATGTAAACAACTAATGTGAATCATACGTAGAATATTCATATTTGAGCTCAGAATGTCCTAAAATCTACACTCAAGCAAACAAGCATTCTCAGCACGGTCTTGACTGAATATTTACACAACAGAAACCTAAGAGAGCGTGGAAAGCTTTGAGAGGTGAGACTGGCACCTTAGTTGAGGTCACATTTGTTTTATCTTAGAACCAAGGTCAGTCTGTTTGGTAGCGTTACAAGTACATTTCCAAAATAAATGTATCTGCTTATAAATGTTCTAAGTAGTACATTAGTTATGAGTAACATTTATTCACGTATGTCACACAATAAAAACTTTTCTCAACAGTATATTGAAGGTCTGCAGTACAGGAATCCATTTGATGTACAAGTCACTTTAAATTGTGTACGGCCTGCTCTTGGCTCTCACCGTGTGTCATTACTTCCATTTTACCTCAGTTCTTAAAAGTTTATTTGGTTGAAGAACTCTGTCGGTGTGATTTTCTAGGTCTGCATCTATGCCTGTTCATTCTGCTCTATATTGGCCACCAGGCACTTGGTGTCAATGGTGGTGATGGTGCGTGACGGCTCCCTGTTGAAGTACAGCCTGTTATCGAAGGTGCTCTCTCCCTGCACGGGGATGGAGATGCGCTTGCGGAACAGGAAGAAGACGAGTCCCGCCACAGCGATTATCACCAAGACGACGGCTACGGCAATGCCAGCGTAGCCGTGTGGGGCATCCTCAACATGCTGGACTGAGGAAATCAAATCAGAACAGCGTCAGTCACACACACGCTCTGGTGTCCTTGCAGCTAGTTTAGTCTCGCTTCATTTTGGGGCTGGGGGGGGTTTCTTACAGTAAATGCAGTATGTATGTATGGTTTAACGAAAGTCTCAATAGAACAAAACTGTGTTCTTATTACTGATGTTTTGATGACTGTAAATGGCTTTATGGCTAAACATTTTCTCATTAAAATACATCTTAGACATATAAGTGTAAAATAAAAAGCTTTAAAATCAGATTTGTTCCAATTTTTTATCAACTTACTCATGCTTGGCGGCTTCTCCGTAGGTACGATCGCTGCAGATGTAACATGAAAGACCACATATGAACAACCTATGGATTCCCTTCTACCTGAAATATACCATTTCATCAAATCAATCTGATCCTTGACACACATATACTCACTTTTAGGAGCTTTGCAGATAAAGGATTTGTATCTCATACAGGAGTTAGTGCTCCACTGGCCTGAGTCAGTACGGATCTCAGTACAGTCCCCTGATTGCGATCCAGGTTTCCAGTTGGTATAGTCCAACACGTCGTTGTTAATCCACATCCACTCACCTGTGGTAGATCAAGTTATACTGTACCTTCAAAGTCTATTCATCTTCACCAACCAACAAGATTTCATGATTTTGAATACACCTGGTTCATTATAAGGTTTGACACGACTGTTGCTTGCAAAAGGTGGAGAGATTCTGACCTTCGTAGCTCTTATGCAGCCCGATCCAAAAAGACTTTGAGGTATCCTGAAAAAGGTCTATATTTTCTTGGATAAAATTGTTCTCCACTGGATCCTCAATGCTCACCAAAGATGCTCCTAAAGAGCACATTGTCATTGTCATTATTTCAGTCTCACCAACATTGTTATTGTATCTTCTGCTGCTTTTAGGCAAGAAAGACAGCAGTAAATTGTAGGCTGTACTTTGGTAATTGATGGTAATCAGAAGAAGGTTGGGCCATGTAGTATCTTACCCATTCTCAAACAATCCACTGAGGCTTGGGCCCAGCTTTCCACCCACGAGTTGAAGAAAGCGTAACAATGGCCTCTGAAGGGAACCCAGGCCTTTGACCTCTTGGGTTCTGGACATTTGCCTGGCAGCTGAGGAGGGTCAGTGGGAGGCACGACTGGAAAACAGTAGGACTAACTTGATTGGCTTGGTAAAATTCCACTGTAAATACTGTAAAAAATACTGCCAATACTGGTAGAATTTTGTACAATACATCTGTATATTTGTACTTACAAATCACTTTTAATATCACTTTTACATATACGTATATTCTGCTTATGCTACCTGATCTGCACTTGTGGTTGGATGCTGACTTCATTTTGTTACCCTTTACTTGTACGTGTGTAATGACATTAAAGTTGAATCTAATCTAATCTAAAAATGCACGTTTTAGTCATCTGGACACTTTTTTCAAAATAAAGACCTCTGAGATATTTATGCTACTTTGTACATTTAAATTTTGGCAGTAACTTTCCAGATGGTTACCTCTGAAACCTTTTATACAATGGAAGACTCCTGGAAAAATGGGGCTCTACAATACATTGACGCTTTAGCAAGATAAAACTACTATTTATTTTAGTACTATTTAACACAGACCTAGGCCACATAATTTGTGTGTTGCTGTATCTGAGGTGATTACCAATTCAGTTAATAAATGTATAGTTGCATTTTAATACAGGTTATCAGCTACAAAAAAACATGTTATATAGCAGTGTGGATAGAGATTGAGAAAGTCTGACCTTTAGACGCCTTGCAAAGAGAGTAGTGGGTGTCACTACATGAGCCTGTCTTCCAAAATCCATCCTCATCAATGTAAACACAGCCTTGGTTCATCTTTGGCTCTCTTTTACCCCATCTCGTGTAACTTAAGCGCCAGTTATCAACCCACCGGAACAAGCCACCTGTCTAAAAGATAGACAACTCCTACAGATTAAATCCATGTTCAAGACTATAAGAGTTCAAATCTTATTGTGAATGAAATCAATCCAAAAACACATTTGTAAATGATTATGCATATAGTTATCTAAATACAAATGCCTATTGTGTGTTTTATAACAAAATCTGTGGGGGAAGTGTACGATGAATAATTATTTTGCTGTGTTTTAGATTTGTGAAGGTTGATTACCAAATTGCTGTTGAGGCCAATCCAAACAGAGCCTCCATACTTGTGGATCAGCAGTAGGCTGTAAGCCTGCGCGATGGGGTTCAAGATGCTGGCTAGATCAGCATCGTCTGCTTTACACTGTCTCCTAGCTTCATCCCATTTCATCTTCTGGGGCACCAGTTTCAGAGAGTTATTGCCATACTTGATGAAATTCTTTGTTGATGCCGTCGTGACAGGTGGAGCAATCTGAGAATCTTAAACCAGAAGTGACGCAGTAGTTAGAGGGCTCTTCAAATGGAATAAAAAAAAGACTAAACAAACCAACAGAGTGACAATTCCACGTTTCAAATGCAAAGTTTCACGTTTGAATATAGTTTCTCACCAACGTCTCTTTTACATATGAAGCCTTGAGAAAATTTGCAGTCCTCCACTTTCCATAATCCAGTTTGTTTGGGAACGCTTCCCACCAAAACTACACAGTCAAATGCCTGAAAGGGAGATGGTGTGGACATATACTTTATATATATCACAATAAAAATGACACAGGTTAATTTCATAAGCTTATACATCTGCATCCACTAGAGGGTGGTATCCACTAGGACTTTCGATGTGACGGACCATCTGCCCATACTAGCATGGTATTTAACATACATAATATAATATGGTAGTATGGGGATTGGGACGCAATATTTGTTTTATGTAGCTGGCCAGGACTGCCACGCTCCCTCCTTGAAATCTGACTGGCCACTCTAGTGCTTTATGCTTGCAGTGGTGAGAGCTTGTCCCTTAGACAATAGACAATCATTTTCTGAAATTTGAATGTCTTCAAATTCGATGTTCCAGACTTGGTAAGATATTAGGTTCACATCTTGGACAAGCTTGAATGATGCAGTTTTTGCAGACTGTGTTCTGTGACATTGACACAGTTAATATGCATATACATGACACCATCTAGCTGTCAGCCTTACTGATTCAAATGAATAGCGTCCCTCAGGCGTAGATACTGGATATCCTTTAGCCCAGTTTGTATAGGACAGCTTCCTGCCTTCTGTCCATAGAAATCTCATTTCCCAGTTGACATCATTAAGGCCTATCCACATATCGTAAGGACGCCTGCTTATCTGAGTGGTAATGAAAGCTGGAAAGGAGGAAGCCAGGAGAAAGTAATAAGGAAGTAATGATTAGTTATGAGGTGATACTTCATCCCTTACATGTAACTACATGACATTGCTTTGAGCTAATCTTGAGAGCATGGCTAAGTTCACAAGCATTATCTGACTGTTAGATGTCTAAGCGTTCACTCACCTTGTTCTTTTTCACTGAGGATGGAAGCCAGGTTTCCTCCGTGGTTAATGCAGTAATCCCGGGCATCATGCCATGTTTTCTTGTCACTTTCCGCGTTGAATTGGTAGCACTGTCTCAACATGATTATCATGTGTTAGCGAAGCCTTTTGTAATCACATGCAAAATACTAATAGCCTAGTAGACATGTCATCCGTTAATAATACATTCCACAATCAGATTCAATGGGGGAACGAGTCCACAGTCTGGTTTCATGAGACAAGGAAAATGCTAACTTGACCATAAGGATTTATAGCATAAGTATTGTAGAAAAGGTTTCAGGGGTAGTCTTCTGGACCCTGTTTCCAAAATGAAGATGTTTCTACACCCATCTGGAGGAAATTCTCAATCACATTCACATTCACATTTAATCATTTAGCAGACGCTCTCATCCGGAGCGACTTACAGCAAGTACAGGGAAATTCCCTCTGAGGCTAGTAAGGTGAAGTGCCTGCCCAAGGACACAACGTCATGTTGGCACAGCCAGGCATGGAACCAGATACTTTCTGATTACTATGCCGGCTCCCTACCCACTCCAATGTCAGAGACTCCCATCAAACAGAGAAAATGATTTAAAAA
Organism: Neosalanx taihuensis; assembly: GCA_030340665.1. Classification (NCBI taxonomy): domain Eukaryota; kingdom Metazoa; phylum Chordata; class Actinopteri; order Osmeriformes; family Salangidae; genus Neosalanx; species Neosalanx taihuensis. The sequence goes on along the minus strand of CM059304.1, from coordinate 8,194,014 downwards.
CAGTGTCCAGATGACTATCTCTGTAAACTTTTCTACAATGGAACAGTCCTGGACGAATAAGGGTACACCGACCTACATCATAAGTAGATTATGCTAAATTTTACACAGTAAGAATGATAGCTTCATGCTGTAGTCACCTTTCCATTAAACAGGATCCACTCAGGGGCACAGCCCCCTTTAGGTACAGTCGTTGGGGCAACAGTCGTGTTGACAAAGTTGTTGCTTCGTTTGCAAATGGAGGGAAGCTCCACGCCACAATTAATGTCATTCCAGAAGCCTACAGTACAATGGCACAGAAGAAAGAGGAACTCAAACTGACATGAAAGTGGTCACTGTGATCCACTTGTCCACTGGTCCAAATATCTCTGGAAACAAACTTGCATCCTCCAGCACAGGAGTAGGCAACTCTGGTCCTTAAGAGCCATTGTCCTGAAGGTTTTAGATGTTTCCCTGCTCCAGCTCCAACTGATTCTAATGAATGGGTCATTATCAAACTCTGTAGAAGCCTCAAAATGACCCATTCATTTGAATCAGGTGTACTAAGGCAGGGAAACATCTAAAACGTTCAGGAGTATGGTTCTCGAGGACCAGGGTTGCCTACCCCTGCTCCACTGGGATCTACATTTCCAAATGTCTCTGGAAACAATTCCTCCCCACATGCGAAACCTAACACATTTGAATTTACGCACGTACCCATGTACTTGTATATCGTCACGCAGTTTTCTTCGTTGTTGGCAAAGTTGGGTTCATTATTATCCCATGATGTATACGAGACCGGGGTCCCATCTAACCAGCTGAAATTGAATATGCATTCATTATCCAGATAGCCAGCAACATACAAAACAACCTTATTATCATGCGTTCATGCCCAACCTGAGATTATCACAGACAAAATAATGACTGACTCATTATTTGAAGAGCATAGAACAAAAAAGTATGTATTAACCTGAAAGACTTGTCCAAGTTTACAATCATTCCTATGTAATATTGATTGTTTGACTCCTTTTGTATCTGTGAGATAATAAAAAAAAACAGATGATAGAGAAGAGTTGTATCAGAATTCATGCCAAAGTTGGATATATGTGAATTTCCTCACCAATAATGATCCACACATCCTTACCCTTTTCCATAAGAATTTCCTCTCACTGTTGCCAGTGATGGATGCCAGGTCCCCAAATTTACTTTTACAGAAGTCTCTGGCATCGGCCATAACCATTTCCTCCATATTGAAGTAGTACTGTGTGTCATTGTAAATGACCCAGCCATCTGATGTGGTGTTGTACTCTGTAGAGGAGGGAACATTATCTTAAGGGTTACCCTGACAGCCATGAGTATCTGTGACAGGGGGATGGTCAGGAGCGTCAGGGAATACAGGGGTGGAAGGGGGCATTTAAGCCAGTATTTAAAGAAAGGACATAACAGTAGTGTCTCAAACTAAAAGTGTATTTCAAGAGGTTGTGCATCCCTGGTAAGCTTCAAATTTGTTCTCAATAATTCATTTGAAAAATATACCTCTTCTCCAAAAAGTGGTCCTTTGGCTCAACTGACCCCCGATGAACGGTAAGTTGAGCCAGGGGGAGGGTAAGTTGAAGTTGCACAATCAATACCAAAAAACGTATTAAAGGTTTAACGTGAACAAAGTTGAGAATTTAACAGAATAGTTTTCCATGACAGGGCCTGTTTGAAATGCCTAAAACTAAATAATTTGTCTTGAAAGTAGTTGAAAAAGAGATATACTAGGGATGTAATTTAGATGGGCCCCCTCCCTAACTCCGCTTCTCCTTCCATACCTCTTCCCTCCCCTTCTCCCTCCATACTCCCCTCTCTATTAGCTTGCTCAACCCCCCTCAACCAGCACTTCTCTATGCTACGAGGGAATATAAACTTTATATGAACAAGGCATAATGGTTTTTGGTCTCATATTCAATGTCATCTGAAATGATGTAGCATTGACTTTTAGACTGGCTCAACTTACCCCTTCCCTTCTGGCTCAAATGTCTCAACATCTATCGGTTCAGAGCTAATGTTAGGCGAAAACTCTATTTCTCATTTTGTAACTAACTAAAACACATGGGTGGGTGGATTTCTTTTCAAATGTCTCTTTGCATTGTCAGGCCTAAAAATCACGACTCCTTGAACATGAAAAAATACTTGGAACTACTAGAAACCAGGGGTGCTTCAACTTATCCACTGGCTCAAATGACCCCTTTCTCCTCTACAGTGTATCATGAAAGTTACACATACAAGGGTAAGTAATTTTAGGGAGCAGGAAAGTATGTGACTGATCAATTCAGGTGTTGAAAGATGGAAAGTGGAATGTGAGTGGAATAGCCTCTTACCTTCCACAACCACAGTGGGTTCAGGTTTGGGCGTAACACCTGCAGGAAAAGTACATTTCAATACCAGGAAATGGAAAGAACACGTGAAACATCATTATGAAGCAAGGAAAAGATGGTCGCAATGGCCTACCTTTGCCTATCTGACAGATCCAGTCATTAGTGGAATCACAGTTCCGGTCATTCCATCGAAACAAGCTACCAAAGTACTGCTTGGCCTCGACGCATAATTCTACATCATTCCAGTTGTTGGGCTCTCCTAATTCCCACTCCTCAAATGCAAACTGAGGAGTAACAGTAAGGTTTTATGCAAAAGGAAAACATTTGTTGTAAGCAGTTTTTCTGTATAAAAAATGGCAGAAAGAAATGGTGACCTTCTCAAAACAGAACAGAACAGCTTTTTACTCACTGGACTCCCATCAGACCAGACAAACCCTGCATTTGGATCCTGGATGCTGAGACCTATCCAGGCTGTATGAACATATCTGGGGGGGGGGGGGGGGGGGGGGGCGGGAACAGACTTTTACCAAGATGGGTGTGTTCCATTGTAGAAAAGGCTTCAGAGGTCGTCGTCAACGTCTTGATTTTTAAAACAGTGTCCAGATGACTACCTGTACTACTGTGCCATTTTTCTAATTTTACCAAGTTTGCATGCTGACAGAAAGTCTTTATAGGCATGGAGGGTTTTAAAACGGCCGGTCCCAAAATAAACCATGACAGAGATGCAGCATTAGCAATGTGTAAGCTCTGTGGAGAAAACTTACTGGCTGTTGTCGAGCTCAGTGTCTGAGTGAATACTCAACAAGTCTCCTCCAATGGCCCTGCAGAAGTCTCTTGCCTCCAGCCAGTTTTTCTTGTTTACGGTAGTCTTTTTGAAAAACTTGTACCGAGGAAAGATTCATGAGCTATACTTGAGAGTTTACAGTTCAGTCATTTGACTTGAAAACAACATCAATCTCAATTCACATTATTCAACGGTTGTCTGTGGAAGCACATCGTTTTACCTTGTAGCAAATGTTTCTTGTAGAAGAGGGAGTCCAGCCGTCTGCACATCTTAGGGGTGCGGTGGTTGGAGGGACGGCTGTTGTTGTAATGCCGTCCGCCATTTTTTTGCAGATGTACTTTTCTTTTCTGTCGCAACTTACAACGTCCCATAACCCAGCAAACATTCCAGTTGCAAAGGCAACACAGCCTTGTTTTCTGTCTTTTACAAACAAAACAGAGACACAAAAAAAGAAACAGGAAAATACAGAGGGTAAATAAATACAAGATTTGTAAGTTTATGAAGTGTGTGAGATTCGACATGTGTGGCGAGATCAGAAAATATGGAAGATATTTCTAGGTAGGGTAAAGAGCCACTGATAGAAGGCTACACTGTACCTGGCATTCCCACGTTGAAATGAGTAAATTTGACCTCTGACCCACTGCTCCACCTGAATGTTTCTATATTGTCCAAGTTGGACAGGCCTGTCCAGAAGTATTTCTCCGGTCTCAAACCGACCAAACTAATTAGGAAAGCACTCTCATATCTAGGACAAATGGAGACATCTTTCATGAGAGGAACAAACGTGCACAGATGTAACATATTTGTGTCAAACATTGAACGTGAAAAGGTTGTTGTACCTGTCGTCCACGTACACCAGATTGGAGTCACTTTTTTGGCAAATTGTTTTGGCCTCTTCAAACGTTTTGGTCTCTGATCCAATGTTATAGCAGTGTATTCCAAACCTGATCCAGCCCTGTAGTGGAGAAAATTCCAAACAAACATTTAAACGACAACTTTAGGGGAACCCAGAATAGTAGTTGGTGCCCAGTAGTTGATGTAAATTATCTTTCAATTCGATTTAACACACACATTATGAATGATCACGCTCACTTGGGGAAACCGTATGGAGCAACACTGTACACTAGAAACAACATTGCTTACAGCTTTGCATCCTGAAACGACTTCTTCTGTGGCTCCTTCTGGTGGCTTGATAGAAGCCTTCTTTTTACAGATATATCCATGAGTTTTCTCACACATGTGATCAGCCCACTTGCCATCCTTATGGGAGGAAGATAAGGAAGAAGAAAGTCATGTAAGTGGTTTTGTAAAAGGACCTTCTTTATATTCTCTACAAACGCACATATTTCTTTCCTCTTATTGATTAATCTGACACGATTTGACAGTTTGCTTTGCATGTATCGATTAACACATATTGTGTACTAAATGAATGCATGTCTGAATGCAACAGATATAATATGACATAAACACAACTTAGGTGCTTAAAAAAAAAACTTACTATATAAGTTATAAACTATATATAAACTTATATAACTATACTATAAACTTACTAGTATTAAAAAATACTTAGGGTGCTACCTTTCCCATGATGAGGACACAGTCTTCTTGGAAGTTTGTTTGATGAGATGGCTCGCCGGCCTGCCATTGGGTGAAGGTCACATGGGAACGGTCCGACCACTCAAACAAATTCTGGCTCTGCTGGTCGTTGAGCCCGATCCAGAGTTCATCTGAGGCCACTTGGGTCGCGGCAGGAAGTGAGGCGTTTTAAAAGAAACATTTCAGGCTGTCATAATTCATGCCCACAGTCTTACAGCTATGACAATTGACAATGGCTGTGCTGTGAATTGATTCCGAAGGAGGCTTCCTCCCTTTCTGAGTTTTGATCTTTGAGCCACTAGCAAGTCAGGCAAAACCACATTGGGTGTATGGTATTTATATGACTTGAACTAGTTCAACCCGGTTACACTTTACCATCAATCAGGACATAGGTGAGAATTTCTATTTTCAAAGCATATTAGATCATGATTTATTTCCTAAGTAGGACCCTATGCACACCACGCAAAATTTTAGGTACTTACAGTAACCAGACTGTGAGATGATGAAACTTTGCTCCTCAATGTTATGGATGCTGGCCAAGTCCCCTCCTTCTTTGTGACAGGCAGACAGAGCCTCCCGCCACATCTTCTTGGTACGTTCCAGGAAGTAACAGTGACCAGCATAAGGTACCCAGTAATTGGGACAGAAGCTGGGCTGGTCTAAGTTAAAGGGGAGGAAAGTGTTAGGAGGTGGGGATGAAACAGGGATTTTAAACTTCACTGTCAATATTACTTCAGCATGACATGTGATGTGATTTAAATATTCAGACTATAACCATGACATTGAATTCCGTATTTACACATGTGAAGGCATCTGTGAACTCACATATGGGTCCTCTTACCTATGGGTGGAGGGGGGAGATTGGTGGAGTTGCCTTTGCGACAGATGTAGCCAAGTTTCTTAGAGCAAGACATGCTCTCCCACTTGGAAGCTTTGCCCGCATGTAGAGCCCCACAGTTGAGACCAGGTTCAGTGGATGGATGGCCTGTCAGAACCATCGGCCAAACAGACATCAAGTTGCATTAGGCTTCGCACCTTTCACTCACATCGATGCGTACACCCTCCTCCAGAACAACAACGAAACAACTATGTTTGCGCAGAAGATACTGAGTGGATCATGTAATCAATTTCAGGTAATCAATTTTACCTGGAGCCCAGTTGAGGTATCTAAATGGGTTTCCATTGCTCCACTGCCATCCACTTTCAAAGTCCAGGCTATTGAGCCCAATCCAAAGTGCTGCGCCCAAGATATGGGTCAACCCTGCATGAAAGACACTCTTTACACATATTGATAGTTTAAGCATGTCAAACTCAGCTGTAAATTGGCGTAGACCCTCATTTATCCAGGAATGTTCCATTGTAGAAAAGGTTTCAGAGGTAGTCATTTGAACGCTGGAAAGAACGTCTTGATTTTGAAAACAGCGTCTAGATGTCCACCTCTGAAACCTTTTCTACGATCAGCTGTAAAGTCCACGAGACTATCAGGTTGTGATTGTGACAATATGTTTGATGGACAAAACGCCACGCTAATGTATAAGGTGAAAGGGCTCAACCAAGGGGATTCCTTTACAGTTCAACCCTCACCTGAGATGTATGTCTGCTCGTGAAGTTCCACGATGCTGAGAAGGTCTGCTCCCTGCTGCTGGCAGCTCACCCGGGCCTGGTGCCAAGTCAGAACTGCCTGGACGTTCCTCTGGTACAAAACCCCTGTTACTGGGTCACTGTCCCAGCCTTGAGGGGCTGGGGAAAAAGGGGGCAAGGAGGGGGAGAGAACAACTTTTCAGAAAATCTGAATGCTGCATGCATGTTTTCGTATTTTGAGATAAACATGAACAGCGGATCATTTAGACCAACATTATTTTTGAACTGGGTAGCTAATATCCCAGAGAGGAAAATTCTGATGACATTCATTTTATACAGGCTTGGCTGTATATCACTCATTACTTATTCATAGAAGCTGCTACAACACTTAACGCACACTTAACTCTCACTGACTCAATACATCATGTTACGATTGTATACTCTTAGATCTTTATCTTCATACTCTATATAATTCCCTGTATCTTGTATAATTTGTATTTTTAATTGTACTCTGAGTGCTGTACTGTACCTTGCTGCTGTTGCAAACTGCAATTTCCCTACTGCGGGACAAATAAAGGATTATTTTATCTCTTATCTTACACAGCTTCCCTCAGATTTAGATCTGCTATGGTATTAAAAAGTGAGCAGCAGCTTCCTAGCTCTTCCTGTCCCAGTAATAAAACAGTATCAGGGAATAGACAGGTTGAGAGGGTAAGAACGGCAATGTTGCATCTACAGCTCTGAAGACAAGAGGAAGTGTTGGTGTTTTTCTGTACAAGGGGTCAGAAACCAGACCTGGTAAGCACTGACCTTAGCAAAGATGGCCCATGACAAGGTCACAGCAAAACAGGAAAATCAAACCATTCTGAGTACTCAAGAGAGCTGAAATTCAGCAGATTCACAGGCAGGAGGTGGAAGATGAAGTGAATTCTTAGTTCTAGAGCGACGCAGAACACTACGGAATTCAGACTTTCTCTGACGTACTCTGCTGGCCTCTACGTGATGAACTCTTGCCTGACATCAGAAGGCAGGGTAATATGGAGGAATCTGGACATATAACATGGAATCTGAGATATAAAAACAGCCTTACAGACTTACATGTGCTTGGACAGAATCCCCATTTTCTGTCCTTATCGTAGTCTGTCTCTGTGGCGCACCAGAACTGTCGGTCCGAGCGGCCCTCAATGGTGCACTCTGCAAACCACTTCTGTTCAAACTTGAAGGGGAACTGGCATGGCCTCCCGAACGCATTCCCCGCAATGGTGAAAATCTCTACGATGAGGAAACAAGCAGATGGAGCAGAAAGACAGAGAAAGACAAGATGTTGACGTGGTTCAAGTTTGCCTTTTAACCGCCTGCCTGGATTAAAACACCTTGGCCAGTGGTGTCAAACCATGTGCCATCAAGGACCAAGAGGCAGCAGGTTTTCACATCAAACAAAAACTACACCAGCTGATTTGACTAAGTGGAGAAGTGAAATCAGCCGGTGTAGTGCTCAGTTGACACAAAAACCTGCACCCTCCTAGCCCTCTATGGAACATGATTTGACATTTACGTTTAGTCATTTAGCAGGCACTCTTATCCAGAGCAACTTACAGAAAGCACAGGCACATTCCCCCTGAGGCAGGTAGGTTGAAGTGCCTTGCCCAAGGACACAACGTCATATAGCCACAGCCAGGAATCGAACTTGCAACCTTCCAATCGTTAGTGTGGAAGAAGTAGGAATTTCCTGTGTGCTTACATTAATCACTAATCAATAAAACTAGCCACTGGACACTAGCTGGTATGTTTCTCATGTGAGCTGACAATTAATAAGTAGATTGTGCTTATGTGTCAGGGTTAATAAAGGTTTGGGGATCAAGAGGACGAAAGCTCCAACTATGATCTCTAGTCAGAACGTGGTCATGAGTTGGGAGCTGTGAATCTCTTTCTCGGAGACAGCTGTAATGTCATTACTGCTTGACTGTCACTATCTATGTCTAAATTCTTATGCCTTGCAAAAGATGGTCCTCAAGCTCTCAGAGTGGAGAGAAACATGATTGAGACCTAAGCCTTGTGTTGTCTTCATTTATTGTCAGAGGTAAATATAGGATAAATACTAAGATCCAGAATGTTTATGAAGAGATGGACAAAATACTTTCTTTGACACTAGCCCAACACCTTAACCTCTGAGCCACGTGTTCCCCACACCACTGACCAAGGTTAACAGAGTTCAGTGTTAATGTCAGACTATCTCAAGTAAGAATGGTGCCACTTACCTTGGTATCCCTTGGAGCAGAGATCATGCTGTGTGTACGTGGTCCAGCGGCTCCATAATCCTGAACCCTGGTAGATCATCACGTTCTTCTCATTGCGGTTGCCGTAGTTAAAGTGCAGGTTCTGGCCCTTGAGACCAAAAAGCGTCTCGTTCTTACACTCCCATTGCTGTAGAGGACTGGTTTCATCACAGGGAAAGAGCAGCACCTTGACCCAGTCCTTAATTTCCTGGGCGCCCAGACACAGCTTCTCGGACAGGCTGAGGAGGCGGAACTGTGAGGTCCACCGAAAGTTCTGGTTCTTGGCTGTGGGATTACAGGTCGCTGTGTGGACCACTGTGGGGCTCACAGCTACCACACACTTGTTATGGTCTTTATTGTAGATCAGGAAGGACCCAGTGTCTGTGGCATGAGGGGTAAAAGAACAACTGTCGTAACCACACAAGAATAAAACCCACCAAAACAATATCTATTGTTACCTTCATTTTCAAACATTCAATATTTATAATCACCCAAAGACGTTGAATGGTTTGCACATAAAACAGTAAAATTACATCTTCCGTGCAGTGTAGTTGGATGGACAGCCCCCAGTGAAACTGAATGGGATGTCTTATTTCCAGTGGTATTTGGTCAAAGTAGGGTAAGACATACCTATTACCGCTGTGCAGAGGAGGGCTTGTGCAAGGCAGAGAAGCACCACTGAGGACGGACTGGAGGCCATCATGGCTGGCGCATAGCTCGGCGTCTCAAGCAAAAAGGTCAGACGGTTCTCCAGTCCTTCGGAGATGGAAGTCCGACTGTGCACTCGGGTGTCTGGCATGAAGAGCAGCGAGACTGAAGCGTTAGCGCGCCCCCCCCCCCCCCCTCCCCCCTTAACCTCACCGATGAGCTTCCTGTCACATGGTACGACAGGGCCGTGGCCAAACGAGGTCCGTTTCAACGAGCTTCCCCTCCGTTGGGGTGAGACGAAAGGAAAGGAGAAGGAAAAGGTGGAAACATGCGGCGTTCGCTTATCTGGAGCGCGCAGAAGACAGGATGCCACCATGCCCACGCTGATACCTGGTGTCACCGTGTCTCCTTAGCTCCGTGAGCCGTCACCTCTTTCTAGAAACGCTGAGCAGGTTAGCCAAAACATTGAACAGTTGCAGCCTTTCACTTATATATATATGATATAATATTCAATACATGGGGGAAATTAGGATGAAAAAATATCAATAGGATACCACGATAATCATGGACTTTTTATTAGACAGCAAAGCTGAAATCACACCATCTGTGCAGGGGAAATTCAGTGACAAAGATGGAACTGTAGGCTTGACAAACAATGCATTATACAGTAACCAAGAAGGCGGGGAGCATGGTTGTGTCAACATGATGTTGTGTCGTTGGGCAAGGCACTTCGCCCTGCTTGCTTCCCTGTACTTTCTCGCTCTGGATAAGAGAGTCTGCTAAATGACTAAATATGCATGTCTGGCCATACATGTCATGTCATCTCTTTAAGTTTCCTGGAAGTGTCCCTACGGGTGCCCAATCAGACAAGGGAAATATCTGACAGTGTCACAGGAAAGGTCACCAGAAATCAAAAGAATAAAGTATATTATGACAACGTAAGAAGGGGACAAAGAAGGGTTTGAAGAGGACAGGCATTCTCTTCATAGTGCTGATGCAGGGGACGATGAGGCTCCAGAAAAGAGAAGACAGGAGGATATCCTGCTTCCTGTCCCAACAGGAAGTCTAGTGTGGAGCCATGGCAGCCCAGGCCTGCTGCCCAGGCAACATCTATCCTCCAGAAGGCTGGATCAAGTGTCAGGGAAAATACATACATTATAAAATCTGGTGTCATCATTACCAACATTACCTAGGGTAATGTAAAAACACACCAACTGAAAGGTACAGTTCAAAATGACAGAAGTTCATCCCAATCATATTTTGGAAAAGTGTGACTGGTTGAATGTATTTTCTTTATTGAACTAGTGATATAAAAAAATTAAATGAGATGATATCAGGAAGCAGCGGTGCTGTTCTGTTCCTTCGGAAATTCAGTCAATGTCATCAAATTCGTCAACGTAAAATAGAACAATCTCTTCTACCTTGTCTGTTTGGGGATTGATGTTGATCAGTGGGGATCGTAAAGGTACTTCAGTTCTAATTCACACCAAACTCGTTGGATGTGACAACATTTCTGGAACAATAATTCGCAGCAATCTGTTAAGTCACATGCGCGCAGCAATTCCAAGAAGTCATGGGCCATCCTGTGAGACAGCATTGTTACAAATGTGCCAATTCAGCGCTGTGTTACGAACAGGACTTGGTTGGGCTTACAACCTGTTTCCTGCCCATATCCTCTGCTTGAGAACACATCCCATGCCACACCATGATGTTTGACACCACCGCTAAGTAGCAGTCTGTGATGCACAAACAGTGGAACTGTATGTTAGGAGAAAGAGAAAGATAGTGAGAGAGAGTGAGAGAGAGAGGGAGAGAGAGAGGGATAGTGAGAGAGTGAGAGGGGGGGGAGAATAGGTAGGGAGAGGGAGGGAGAGAGGAGAAGCCCAGAGACACACTCCGTAAATGTGTCATGTTCTGTGCTGTTTCCGAACCGTCATTCCATTGTAGTTTAAGTGGTCCCCAGTACCTCCCCTTGACAAGTATGTCTGGTGTGTGCTTAGCTCAGGACTTCTCTGACGCTGCTCAAGCACAAAATGATCAAACTTTCATTTGGGTTGAAATTGTAGTTGTGGTCTTAGAAAAGATTTCAGAGGTAGTTATCTGTTTTCATTTTCTCTGATGGAAAAACGTTGAAACGTCTTGATTTTGAAAACAGTGTCCAGATGACAATGTCTTATAGCATTTCTTTAATGGAACACTCCTGGATGAATTAGGGTCTACACCTGAGGTGGGCAAATCCGGTCCTCAAGGGCCACTGCCCTGAAGGTTCTACATGTTTCCCTGATCCAGCGCACCTGATTCAAATGAAAGGGTCGTTATCAAGCTTTGTGGAAGCCTCGTCAAGACCATTCATTAGAATCAAACATCTAAAACCTTCAGGACAGCGGCCCTCAAGGACTGGAATTGCCCACCCCTGGTCTACATCAACTTTTAGTTAATGGATAATGAAGTATCTGAGGCTAGGCCTGGACGTACATCCAAGGCTTCACCATTCACCAAGAGTGGCTGTGAATTGCTATTTGTATGCTGTGTCTTGTAAAACACGCTCCACAATGCCGAGCAGGTCTGCTTCCCGCTGCTAGCAGCTCACCCGGGCCTGGTGCCAGGTCAGAACTGCCTGGATGTTGCTCTGGTATGAAACTCATCAGAGGCTGAGGTAGAGGAGGAAGATGCGAAGAAGGAGCTTTCAGCAAATCAGTACACAAAGCATAAGAAGCAGTGTCGTGAAACAACAGAACTTGAGATGCAGCCTCCTGGCTCTTCCTATACACTAAAATGTTTTAGCATTTAGCAAATGCTTTTATCCAGAGCAACTTACAGCAAGTACAGGGACATTCCCCCTGAGGAAAGTAGGAGCCCAAGGACACAAAGTAATGTTGACACAGCCGGGGTTGGAACCAGCGAGCTCCTGATTACTAATCCAACACCCTAACTGACTGGGCCACTTGACTTCCGACTTCCTATACATGTGATGCAGCGTCAAGGCGAAGAAAAGATCGTGTTCCAGTCAAATTGGGGGTAGGGGGTGAGGGGTGAGGGTTGTGTCTGCAGTGCTGAAAATTGAAGGAAACTTGTTTTTACAGTACGTGCCAGGGGGTCAAAGACCAGACCTGGTCAGCACTGACCTCCATAACAGAGGCCTTTGACCATGTCACAGCAAATTAAACAGGAAATCAAACCGTTCTAATGAAAGGAACATTTCAGATGAATTACCAGCAGCGGTGGAAGATTAACTGCCTAGGTGGGTTCAGAGAACCCCCTTGATTTTCTGTTGACCCATGCATTTCTGTCTGCTTCTCTAGCCCCAACCACATCATACTCCTTTTCAACATCCCCACAAGGGAAAAACTGCATGTTACTTGACACAGGAGCAAATAATCCAATAAAAAAATGGGGAGATAAGTGCAAACAAATAACAGAATGATATTCCTGAGTCTTAATGTGCTGAAAATTGAATTGAGTTTAAACACCACACCAAGTTCTTCCATATATCGCACAAATAACTACATTCAGTCATTACTTCAATTTGATTTCCTTAAAACAAGTTCATTTTAGCCAATGTTTTACATCGGAGACATAAGACAATAAGATAAGGGGAGGAGAAGCTAACGAGGAAATGTGCTGTTGCAACTTATAATGTAATAAAGACTCATAATGTAATAACGGCTCATAACAGCTCATAATGTAATAATTTCAATGTAATAAAAGTTCATAATGTAATAATCGTCTCATAATGTAATGAAATCACGGACGCGTAACGTAATAAGGGCTTTGCGCATAATGTAATACTGTAATAACTTATTACATTAAGAACCTTATTGATACCGCTCATAATGTTATAACAGCTCATAATGTAATAATAGCACATATAGTGATAATAATAATAATTTAACCTCTCAAACAAAGCTGCAAGTAAAAACAAAAGGCATGGGCTTCAGTACAATAGTAAACTAAATTTGTGATTTTGAATTTGATGATTTGAGGTATCATGTCATCTGCTGCTGTTGGTCCACTGTGTTATCAAGTCCAAAGTCACCACAGCCATCTACCAGAAGATTTTAGAGCACTTCATGCTTCTGTCTGTTGACAAGCTTTATGTAGATGACAATTTCCATTTCCAGCTAGACTTGGCACCTGCCCACGGTACCATAAACCACTGGTAACTGGTTGACTGACCATGGTATTACTCTGCAAGAATGGCCAGACAACTCTCCTGACCTGAACTCCATAGAGAAACTATGGACTATTGTCAAGAGGAAGATGATACACACCAGACCCAACAATACAGACGAGCTGAATGCCACTATCAAAGCAACCTGGGCTTCCATAACACCTCAGCAGTGCCACAGGCTGATAGCATCCATGCCACGCCGCATTTAGGCAATAATTCATGCAAAAGGGGCCCAAACCAAGTACTTAGTACATATGCATGATTATACTTTCTAGAGGGCCGACATTTCTGTATTTAAAATCCTTTTTTTATTGATATTATGTAATATTCTAATTTTCTGAGATTTTGAATTTGGGGTTTTTATAAACTGTAAGCCATAATAATCACAATTATAACAAATAAAGGCTTCACATATCTCACTTTGCATGTAATGAGTCTGTATAAGATATTATTTTCACCTATAAAGTTGAATTACTGAAATAAATGAACTTTTGCACGATATTCTAATTTTTCGACCTGTACCTGTATAGCTGGTAGATATTGTGAGACTAATTTGATGTTCAGATATCCAAGTTTTTGATGACTTTTTTGTTATTGTTCAAAAGTTCCAAAATAAAAGAAGTTTGAATTAACATGTTATGCTGCTTGTATCATGTATTTCACGTAAGTAGTAGGAAAATAATGTTTAAAAGCCTTTATTAAATTGGCATTAAAGACCAACACAAAAAAAATGCTAAATTTTTATTGGAAGGTCTTCATAAGGTTGTATGGAAAGAAAGAGTGTTCACTTACTTTTTTGAAAAGTCCAATTTTAAATGTGTTTATCGCAGGAGTTATTAGTTATTGTAGCAAAGAACATTAAACTACATGAACTACAGTCCCCCTCCTTCTTCACTAATCCAACCTCTTCTCCTGACAGCTTTTGAGTTGGTTACTGTAGCGCAACCTATGTACAAATCATAGTCAAACTCAAAAACAAACCTGTGCCCAAAAGTGCATTAGTTGTCAGTATACAGTTGTTGCCTTTATACCATGGATTTGACCCATGGAGGATGATGCGTTACAGATTAAGGCTTCTCTTCCTTTTTATGAGGCCTGCCTCTAATTGGGAGCGAGGTTCAGTATATGGCATCTAAGTTGGCTAATGCTCCAGCATGTTTGCAGAAATGTGTGATCTTGCTGAGAGACAGACACAGGTGAAAGCATTTCCTTCCACTCCTGCAGGGATGGCAGAAGTAAACATTATGATAATGCAACACTTTTCTCACTATATGTGCTATTATTACATTATGAGCTGTTATAACATTATGAGCGGTATCAATAAGGTTCTTAATGTAATAAGTTATTACAGTATTACATTATGCGCAAAGCCCTTATTACGTTACGCGTCCGTGAGTTCATTACATTATGAGACGATTATTACATTATGAACTTTTATTACATTGAAATTATTACATTATGAGCCGTTATGAGCCGTTATTACATTATGAGTCTTTATTACATTATAAGTTGCAACATGTGCCGCTCTAATTTATTACATCAGAGAAATTTATTACATCAGAGACATAAGACGATAAGGGGAGGAGAAGCTAACGAGGAAATGTGCCGCACTAATTTATTCGGGCTATGTGTAGGTAAATTGAGGGCAACTAGACAACATCAACGAGATGCCACTCTACAGCAGTCGTGGACTCTGAATTAGGCGGCAAAGTCCAACTCTTCTGTTGAACCAATACAGCGTAATAGTGTTTTTGTTTGAGGTCACACAAAAGGCTCCCCCCACCCCCCCCCACCAGACATGTGATTGGATGTTTGGCAAGCAAGACAGAAAGAAAAAAAAACAATGCACGCATCAAAATGCAAAATGCAGGACGAGACGCACATGACATCCCTTTACAAGGCTTTGACAGAGTCCCACATGGAATGCAAACAGCAAAGCTTCACGGGGACGTCGTCTCGAATCAGAATGAAAAGGAATACAACGACCATAGAGGGACCCATCAGTGGATGTGCAGAACAGGAATAAGGGTTCCCCTCAGTGTGCCGGTACAGGGAAGGCGTGGCGTGATGGTTCTTCAGGGGCCAGGGTAGAAGGAGGCTTGACCAGGCCAGCCAGGCAACCACGTCACGAAGGAGCTGTGTGGAGCCACGTCAGCCCAGTCATCCTGCACCATGCTGGCCTTAGGAAGCCCGAACATGGGCCTGGGAAAATGCACACGTTGGGAAACGAGTCAAGGGACAGATGCAAGCTCACGTCACAGAATAATAGGTATACACAACAAGGTACAGTGCACAATTCAACACAGGTGTTTCGATCAGTTTACCAGATGATATTGAAGAAAACTTACGTTTTTTATGATTTTCTTTATTAATTTGATCCCAAAAATATGTATCATCGGTACAAACTCACGCTTTGTTTTCATTTTGTGAATAATGATCATAACCTTGCAAAGAAAAAATCTGAGATGTCAACAACATTGATGTTCACATTATTCTTATGCTCATACACATTCACTGCACTTTATGGTAATAGAAAAATCTGGTGTTCTGTGTTATAAAATCAGTAAGAAGTGACTTGACGTTGTCGTGTACATTCTCAAAGTGCCATGGTTCAGGTTGGGGATGAATGGGGGGTTTGGGGGGTAAAAAACAACGAGAACAAGTAGGAAACAAGATAACAATGAGACAACACTTAGCTCTCCGACAGCTCTAGTTGTTCTTTCCTTTCACAGGAACACATTGTGAAGGAGCTCCCTTTTGGCCTGCAAAAAGCACCACCAACATAGTCCTGTTCCGTCCCTCCTCCCAGCAGTCTCATCAGTCACATCAGCTTCCATGTTCTTCTCTTGATGTGCTTCTCTGTATGGGGGGGGGGGGACTGAGGAGAACCTACAGTTTCTTTCAGTGACCCCCCCCCCCCCCCCCCCCTCAGTCTAGTTCCAGGTTTTGGTATCATCCCCCGGTTTTGGTATCATCCAAAAAACATTCTCTCGGTGTTGAAGATTCTCAGCTTGGTCATGAAGTTGAAGTAAATAAAAGCCAAGCAGACGAGCAAGTTCTTCATCAGGTACAGAAGTGGAGTGACGAAACCAAAGAAGGCGATGAGGCCGATACGGATGAACAGGAAGGGGAGGTCCTGGAGGGCCACGCCTAGGGATGATAATAGGGGACTGTGGGGCATGACCACCAGCCTCAGGCAGGACAGGTAGCTGAAGATGTAGATGGGGAACACCCAGCCCGAGAAGTACAACGCTGGGTGCCCTGCTGACCTGACCATCTCCACTGTATCCATCCAGAACAGGAAGCTCTCGACGAACACCTCAGCTCGCGCGTCGCTAGCACACAGGAAGCGCAGCGGGCCCGTGTATGCGTAGGGTGACACGTGGTACGGCGTCGTCATGCTGGCAGAGCGGGAGCTCATGCCCGAGATGCTAAACTGCCGTCCCTGATTCCCCGGAAACCCGGAAACAATCCCGTTGGCCTCCGACCGCGACCCTGCACTGTTCTGGTCCTTCTCGTTCTGCTGGGCGGGTGCGGTGGGCGCCGTGGCAGGGGCGGTGGGCGCGGGCGCTGCTGGCGTTCCAGGCGTCCCTGAAGTGACCTGCTCCACGTGCGTGAGGACCGTGGTGGGGATGTCAGGGTCCCGCTGCAAGTCATTGGCTGGACAGAAACACAACAGCACAGCAGAAGTTTGCATTAGAAGGTGTCTTGAAGATAAAGTCTTTATAATCTGGGCAGATCTACTGTCCCATATAAAGGAAAAGGGATGATGAAAAAGGAATGATGGTAAAGAGTTAAAAACAAAATGGTTGGTTGACTAAAACTGAAAATAAATTTGAAAAATTATGAAAATGGGACGTAAAAGGCATAAAAAATGTATAAAGATAAAAAGTCAAAACCAAAATTATTGGTTGACTCAAAATTAATTAAATGGGTGGTCCCTTGTATGCATGTGTGGTCCCTTGTAAGCATTGACTCCAAGCAGTCACAAAACATCCTGACACGGTAGTATTCTTGGGTAACAAGCTGTTTCCTGTCCAGTTTCTCATCTTGAGAACAGATCCCATGCAACCCCAAAGGCGTTTGGCCTGCCACAGAGTCACTCTTTAGGGCACAGGCCCAGCACAGTATGACTGAATGCCAGGTTTGTCTGCTATAACTCTGCCAAGACATTGAGCAGGCACAGCAGTTCACCTAAAAAAAAATCACGATGTCTCTCTTCGTAACGTATTATGCGTCAGCCATCATGACTATAAACATTATGACCTCGTGATTCTTACATTTAGTCATTTAGCAGACTCTCTTATCCAGAGCGAGTACAGGGATAATCCCCTTGAAGCAAGTAGGGTGAAGTGCCTTGCCCAAGGACACAACGTCCAAACTTCCGATCACGAGCCCAACGCCTTAACCGCTGAACCACACGACTCCCCTTGCACTGCTTAAACAAAGGTCAAAAGAATGAAACGTGAATGGAACAGGCTACTTACCCTGTCCCGTGAGTCTACAGTGGCGAATCCTTTCGACAATGTCGATGCAGATGAGGGAGAAGAGGATCAACGACACGGGGAGCTCCGTGAAGGTGTCCTGTTTTAAGTTGTTTCGGATCTGCACCTTAGAAGAAACAACACATAGACTCAGACCACGTGATCTCCACGGTCTTTTCCTATCATGCATCACTGAATCACCAAAGCAAGAGTCCATGGAATTCTTATGGAAATCTCAATCCCCTAAATTACAGCCAATGAGGTTAAAAGGTTACTGTGTGTATGTGCAACATGTCCCTCTCCCACACTGGGTTAGTTGACTAATCGCTAGCATATTTGCTATGTGCTTAACTCAGGACTTTGCTGCACAGGGCAAGGGCAAGAGAACAAAAGAATGTAGCGGTCATCTGGGCTGAATTTATGGTTGTTATGTAAATGACATCAGATAAGAAAGGAGCTGAGGTCAGGCCCAGACCTTTCCAAAGTTCCTCATAGACCTTAAATGAAAGCAGGCCATCTCTCAGACAGGAAGTAACCCAGGATGGCTGATTCTGAGAGAGCGATTGGAACAGGAAGGGAACGTCAGCTGCTTATCAGTAGCTCCTTAGCCATAGGGCTGTGGATTGCTCCCCCGAGGACCAAACTGCTGGTCTCAACTCATCACCTTTTACTCCTCTCTCAGAAGGTCCCCGGCTGTAATAGATCACACTTTTACCACAGCTTCTTCACTAGCCTGGCAGTAATGTTTGAAATGGAGGATCACAAACAGTAATAGGGATTGGGACAGCAGTGTATTGCGGTAACGATCACTTCGATGACTGCTGGGGTCTTTCATGGATATAGTTTAAATGTTTTTATAACAGACAAGCAAGGTTACCTGTCACCAAAAATCTCCCCTTGAGAACAAAGTAAACTGAAGTGAACTGACCTGAACTGAAGAATCAAGTACATATCGGAGAGTATTCCTGTCATGTCAGGGTGAAGACTACAGGTCAAAAATAAAAGGTCACCTCCAGAGGTGGATCTAAGCTAAAGGTCAAATAAACAGTTGAACTGAGACAGAGGCGCAGATGACAATGACCAACGATTGGTGTCACATGGTTTACCTCTGAGCTGGCGATGAGAAAAGCAAAGCAGGGTAATGTTGAGAGGATAACATAGACCAGGGCCACCGGCCTCCTAAGAGAATGAAAGAGAGAAAAACTTGCCTAATGTGGTTTATTTTGCACTTGCCAATCAGGCTACCAAAGATACCGACATTCAAACTATTGCATTCGCATGTAACATAATGACAACCTAAACAACCTCACAAGGATTTACTTTGCTAGAAGCCAGAACCAATCAACAGTTAGAACCAACACAACTGTTGTTCAGCCTATACAATCTGTAATAGAGACCAGACCAGTCAGCCAGACATTTGCAGTGAGTCAAGCTTCTTATCTAGACGCAAATGTTACATCAGTCTCCCACCAGACCTTATCTAGAGACACAATCCTGAAGGCCTGGCTTCAATGCCTTAGAACACTAGCTCTAGCCCCTAGCCTTTATTCCCAAACCCAAGTTTCAACCTTGACAACTTGGGCCTTACATCTGGGCCTTCCCCTTGCCTCCAGACCCCCACATTCCAACACCATGTCCACTCATCCAAACATCCAAACTCAGACCCCTCGCCCTTAAACTCATCCATCCTTCTGCCACCGGTTTCGACTACTCACCACTTCCTCCTCCCAACCAGGAACTTCTTTTTCACAAACAGCATGTACTTCAAGGGGACCCAGACCAGCAGGGCTGTGGAGGTCACGTAAGCGATGGAGGAAGCCACGATCAGCCAGTAGGCCGTTCTTCCGTCACTGGGGGGCTGCCTGACACTTTTCACCTTAGCCACAATGACAGCGAACCTTTGCATGATGACGAAGAGCGGCACGCACAGGCCCGCGAACTGCAGCACCTCGCACAGGGCGAACTTCAGCGTCCTCCCCGAGCCCATGCTGTGGCAGCCCCTGCGCTGGGGGGGGACCGGAAAAAAAAGAAAAAAAAAGAGGGAGGGAGAGGGAGAGAGAGAGAGAGGGGGGCTGTTGTCGCAGTGAGGCGACCCATGTCTCTCTGAGGGCCGGTCAGGCCTGGGACCACGGCATTGTCCCTGTCCACTAGCATTTTCCACACACCACAGGCCTAGCAGTCTACTCACCCGATTGCTTACACTGCACTAGGCATTGTGTACCTTTATGACTGTCAGGGTGACGGGGATGTGACTGGCCCTGTTTAAACTCTTTATATGGTGCTTGCAAACAAATCATCTCCCACCCTCCACATCATACATGGGGGTATTTATCTGAAACATTGATGGAATGGCTATCTCAATCCTGGTCATTAAATACCAGACAGAAAGACCCTGTACCTCTGGGACACAACATTGCTGTCTGTCTAAGTGCAGGGCAGGAGTCTGGTTTCCTTGTCCAACCTATGATGGCTGCACAGCCCCATCTAGTGGTCTTTTCCTGTACACTGCCAACATGTTGCTTAGCACAAATGAATCCATTAACTTAAGTCAGTGGTTCCCAATTCTGGTCCTCAGGGCCCTCTGTCCTGCATGTTTCAGATGTTTCCCCCTCCCAACCCACCTGATTCAAATACATACAAAACATGCAGGAGAGTGGACCCTGAGGACCAGGATTGGGAACCACTGACTTAATATACTATGGTTTTCATAGGAGATGATACAACGTGATTGAGTGTTTTTCTCTGCTGAGGGGAAATGTCTGATGGAAGATAATGATGACAGTAAAAAGGGGAGCTAGATAATCAAAGGAAGAGTGAAATGTTGGTCTGCGGAAGACAATTATATCAGTGGGAGTTTTAAAGTGAACCAGTTCCTTTTTCTTTCTCAATCTTGAAGATAGCAGACAATCTTATCCAGACTGATTTACAGGGACATTCCCCCTGAGGTAAGTAGGTGTAGATATGAAGTGCCTTGCCCATAAACACAACATCATGTTGGCATAGCCAGGGTTCGAACCAGGAACCTTCTGATTACTAGCCCAACACCCTGACCGCTCAGCCACCTGCAACTGCGAAGATACTCCCAAGATACAAATGAAGCAGTAATGAGACATTTATTTACGTTTTGTGATTCCTTGTCTCTGTTGGCACCATGTTAGTCCAAGAGATGACCATCGTAAAACACAAACATTTTGTTTGGATCAACTGGCCAGCAGGGTGACAGTCCCAATTGCATTTACCAGCATCAGGTTACCCCAGTGCCCCCTAACAGACTGTGAAATATGTGCTTCCTTTTTGATGGCGTAGCCTTCAGAATAATGAGCATGTCACGGCATCTCTTGCTGTCAGTACGCGTACGTGATTCACATTGGTCAGATATTTACATCCGAAGTGGAGGGTTTCCAAGCTGGAGTTGTGGTGTGGAGTCTTCTGAGTTGGTACCCTGTTGAGTTCAGATCCTGTGGCAGCCCAGGGTTGTAGGCCAACAGGGGCTCACTCCCAAAAGATTAATTTCATTGACTCAAACTTTCAGCTTCAAAGGATCATTGTGACGGGTCTGGGCTGCCATGACGAACAAAAATGGTCCCAAATCATGTAATTGGTTCAGGATTAAGAGGCCTGCACTATATTTGGTGGTGTCTTTAGTTTACAAACATTTCTACAGAGCACTACGACAGGATCTAATTTTAGATCTTGCAATGAGGCACTTTCTCAGGCTGTGCCTTCACCACTCAACACCAATCAAAACACTACAGTGCAGCCCTTTACCCCAGCACACTACAGTGCAGCCCTCCACCCCAGCACACTACAATGCAGCCCTATACCCCAGCACACTACAGTGCAGCCCTCCACCCCAGCACACTACAGTGCAGCCCTTTACCCCAGCACAATACAGTGCAGCCCTCCACCCCAGCACACTACAGTGCAGCCCTCCACCCCAGAACACTACAGTGCAGCCCTATACCTCAGCATGCTACAGTGCAGCCCTCCACCCCAGCACAACACAGTGCAGCCCTATACCCCAGCACAACACAGTGCAGCCCTCCACC
Organism: Neosalanx taihuensis; assembly: GCA_030340665.1. NCBI lineage: Eukaryota > Metazoa > Chordata > Actinopteri > Osmeriformes > Salangidae > Neosalanx > Neosalanx taihuensis. Next base: position 8,172,089 of record CM059304.1, on the reverse strand, counting down.
CCAGCACAACACAGTGCAGCTCTCCACCCCAGCACAACACAGTGCAGCTCTCCACCCCAGCACAACACAGTGCAGCCCTATACCCCAGCACACTACAGTGCAGCCCTCCACCCCAGCACACTACAGTGCAGCCCTCCACCCCAGCACACTACAGTGCAGCCCTATACCCCAGCACACTACAGTGCAGCCCTCCACCACAGCACACTACAGTGCAGCCCTATACCCCAGCACACTACAGTGCAGCCCTCCACCACAGCACACTACAGTGCAGCCCTATACCCCAGCACACTACAGTGCAGCCCTCCACCACAGCACAACACAGTGCAGCCCTCCACCCCAGCACACTACAGTGCAGCCCTCCACCCCAGCACAACACAGTGCAGCCCTCCACCAGCAATGGAGAAAGACAGCAATAGACTTTGCAGGATGGGACACATTGTTTGTTTGAACGTATTAAAACACTTTAAATTATGTTAGTCACAGTATCACATCCATCTTCAATATTGCGGTGTTCTGTGTGAAAGCTAAAGCAGCCGGGAGTCAAAATGACTAATCCTCAAAACATTATTCCTAACAGTATAATGACTATATTTAATTGACTTCACACTACACAGCTAAACTTGCCGTTCTTGAATGCAACCCACATCCTCTTCTCCAAACCCTGACAATAGAGGGCAGTATACTCTCTAAAGACAAATTTAAGAAGACATCTGAACATATGGAAGTATGCTCAAACATGAAAACAAATCTACATTTATTTGGATATCAGGAACAGTTGGCAATTTCTGTCACCGTTAAAACTGCATTGGCTTTTTAATTGAATTAGTAAAATAGCTGATAATTTATTATTAACATTAAGACAACGATAAGAACATTCTAACACCCAATCAATGGGTTATTTTTATTATATCTTTCACATCTTTTCGTAAAGATTTTATGACCACAGCTAGTCACATACTTGCCTGCCCACGGTGGTTCAATTTGTATTCATCAATGGGCCACTCGAATCACCGCAAAATGAGAACGAGTGTATTTTATGTTCCTAAGTTAATTGCATTGTTTAATTGAACGACGTGCAGAATGACCGAGTGAACTTTTATCAGGGTTTTTGCCAAAGCACTTGTGCAGCAATAGTCCCGCGAGAGGGGTACATGGATGCATGACCCCGCTGCCCCAGCTGTCAGCTGCGCTCGCGCACCGTTTCTGACTTCCCCACTCTGTCCCCCGGTACCATGGCGTCCAGCGAGGAGGACGGCACAGTCGAGGAGAAGGAAAACAACAATAAGAAGAGATCGAAAAGTGCCGTCGTGACCGCATGGCTCATATTTTACAACATCGCCATGACGGCCGGGTATGTGGATTAATCTGCCGTGCATCTGATTAATAAATAGCCACTCCCTGAAACTTCGCTATGCGGCGGAGGGCTCTGTCTGCAAGCATGTTGCTGTTTATAGGACCGTGTCTATGGCAGTGGAAGTACCCGTTCGATTGGAGGAATTTACTGACGGATCGCGGCCCTGGGAGTTAAACTAAGCCAGGAAAAACTAAACAAATGACTTGTTTTGAAAGCATGTCAAGTTGATCAAAAGCGCTCTCGGTGTTTTTGGGGGAAAGACGGCCGTGACTGAGCGGCCCCCCGGCCGCTGGTCCAGCCTTTCCAAATACGGTCGATTATACGGTGTCAGCGTCATGCCCACTACTCCGACAGTTGCAGTGATAAGTATAGCCAGGGGGTCTGACACTGGAGCTGCGGACTGGCAGAGTGAAATGCTCGATTGGCAAATTTGAATAACTATTTCAATGTATGCACTCTTGTGCGCCCGATCACACCGTCTGTTGTTATGAATTGCGAATTGAACTAACGTTGTAGAAGTGAGTCAATTCAAGTCACCTTTATTAGTCCTCGTTGGGTATCTACGTGTAAATCAAATGTCTTGGGACATGAAATATTGACAATTTATTAGGGGGAAGCATATTGGCCAATAAGACGTTTGATGTTATTGAGCACCATCACAAGCTCAACTGCACAGGTGCATATATTTCTTGATATCATGTTATCACTGTGTTTGTTACGACATGAAATAATGTCGGTCTACCGATTTGGTCAATATTTTAAAATTAAGCCAGGGACCTGTACACTATTGACTACAGAGATTAAATCATATTCTTTCTTTTTTGCTCTCAGCCTACAGTCTACTTATTCAAATGATTCTCAAGCCCCTGTTGTTGCTTCATTTGTCGTTAATCAAGAAGCGAGCTCAGAGTGGGATTAGGCTTCAGCGTTACAGCTACACCATCTAAACCCTCTCAGATGTCATATGGCCATAGAGATTGGTTACTTGTAAATCTCCCCCCCATTTAAATGGTGTTTTCAGGGTGAACTCTGAAGTTATCTCAAACTTAATGATGGATTACTTAATGGTCTCAGTATGTGACAAAGGAACCTGCTACCGTTGAACCAGCTTAACCCCCTTCACCTGTTCAGTCCCCCCTTCTCAGAGTTGCACTGGCAGACCTTAGCACAAAAAATGACCTAGGCCTACTCTATATTTTTCACGGAGACAAAATTGTGTGAACTGTAGGAGGGCCGTGTTCCAGTTAACTAAAACAAATACCAGAATCCATTAGTACAGCTTTGCAAAGCGTTGTTTGTTTACATTATTGCCAGTATGACCTTGCTGTGATGATGGATATCCTAGCTTAATGTACTCACAAGGGGGTTGACTGATTCCCTGTGAAAACGATGTCCACAGTACTGTTTCAAAAAGGGATTTACAAAGGAATGTCTTTATTTACATTTAGCTGTCTTTCCGAATCCAGCTATTACTGAAGTTATGTCTCTTAAAATGTACAGCACAATGAGTGCAGTGTTTGTTTTCAGTACCTTTGCTTCTTGTTATCTAAGTGTTGGGTAAAGTAGCAATTCTCTGTTTTGTTACAGGTGGCTGGTTTTGGGTGTGGCAATGATCCGCTTCTACATTCAGAAAGGCACACACAAGGGTCTGTACAAAAGTATAGCAAGGACACTCAAGTTTTTCCAGACCTTTGCGTTACTTGAGGTAAGTTCCTGGAAGTTCACTTAACAGTGAGTGAGCAGTTCAACTGTGCAAGGTTGAGAAGAGATTGCAGCTGACTTTGATTACAGTACATCTTGTTTTTTAGGTGGGACACTGTGCAATCGGTATGTAGCATCATTTTTTTGGTTTCTTTCATCCAACGAGCTGTACAGCACTGTGGACTACTGATTTAATCAGCCTTCGATGTTTTCCTTGTCGCCGTAGGGATTGTGAGGACCTCTGTAATTGTAACCGGCGTTCAGGTCTGCTCAAGAATTTTCATGGTTTGGTTCATCACCAACAGCATCAGACAGGTGCCTATCTATTTAAGGGTTAGGGTTTTGTCACCGTACAGCAAGGGGTAGGCAACCCTGGTCCTCAGGAGCCACTGTCCTGAAGGTTTTAGATGTTTCCCTGCTTCAGCAGACCTGATTCAAATGAATGAGTCAGTATGAGGCTTCCACAGAGCTTGATAACCCATTCATTAGAATCAGGTGTGCTAGACCTGGGAAAAATCTAAAACCTTCAGGAGAGTGGTTCCCAAGAACCAAGATTCCCTACCCCTGCCATACAGTATATAACAAATTGGGCTTGTACAATGAGTTACTACAGAGCTGGCCCTTTTGAAACTGTTTTCCTTTTCCTTTCCCACAACACTCCTTCCTTTCCTTCCGTCCCCCATCACTCCTTCCATATTCTGTCTTAAAAGATCCAGAATGAAGAAAGCGTTGTCCTTTTCCTGGTCGTATGGACGGTGACAGAGATCATAAGATATTCCTTCTATACATTCAACCTGCTCAACCACCTGCCCTACTTCATCAAATGGGCCAGGTGGAGAAGAACATGTCAATGGCAAAGTTTGGGAGTTGTTTCCGCATGCTGGTTTGCCTCTGGCCAGGTCTCTGTTCACCCCTGGCATGCCTCCCCACCCCAAATCCCCCCTCCCCCCCCCCCCCGCCCCCCTAGACTGGCTGATTGTCAGTGTTGTGTGTTTGTAGGAAGTGGTACCGCCATGTATTAGGTGTCCCCCTGCTCTCCGTAGGTCAAACAGATTGTGTTTATTGATTAGCACCTCGTGAGCTGTACTCGGTGAACTAACAGCTAACGCCGGGTTCTCAGGCAATGTGGAAGCGTTTGGCATGCGTGTTTCATGTAACTATTCACACATGGCAACCGAGCAAAGAAAGGTTCAAACCTCCCGTCACACAAAAGGTATTTAAGATTGGTCTAAGATCCTGCACAAGGGCAACATGATGCAGTTCATAATTCGCTGTCATGCGCGATGCTCATTTTACACTGTTTATGGTTGAAGACAGGGCCAGGCCAATCATGACATAATGTTGGCCTGCGAGGAGCTGGTCTGTGACGTGTTATTTGGATGTTCCTGAGCTATCTCCCATGGGAGAAGCCGTGTGGAATGCAAGATACACATGGAGCAGCTATCCGATTCATAGTCCTGGACTCGTATTGCTGCGAAGATGGCTTCCTCTTGGTTTCAGAATTTTATTAGGACCCTGAGCTTTCATAAACACATTTTACTGTGTTAAATTCCCCTTAGTGGCAGCCTCAAAATCAGAGATTAGAGCTCGGCTCACTAGGCCTACCTGTCCGGTTCTTTTATTTTGACGTTCAGTGAAGTGCTTGTTTCCCTCTCCCTGCCCCCTCTCATCCTGTCCCTCCCCTTCATGGGGCCCTTACTCCCCAGTCCCATTTGGAAGGAGGGGGTGCGAGGGCGGGAGGGCGGGGAGGGGTCTTTAAGCAAGAAAAAGACGACAGGCTCTCCGAGAGGGGGCTCATGTTCAGCTGCTCCTGTTTTTAAAGACCCATCTGTTTTGGGCATGGAATGCTCAGCCCAGCATTTCTCTCTCATCCACCGAGACGCTTCTCAGAGTTGCTTCCGTGTTCTTGAGTAAATACAGGGATTCTTTTGGCCCGCGTCGCAACGCAGAACAGATTCCATACCCTTTTATACAACCCTCCAGGCCCTGTTCTCTTTTTGCTATCCATGGTGTTTTAGGGGAGTTCTGAAGTCTGTGTAGAGCCGGTATGACAGTGAAAACGGCAGCTGTGTCTATGCATGTTTTCTTGGTGACGTGGCATGTGAGCGTGTTGATCGTTAACTGCTGACAGCGGGTGCGCGACGGCATGCGTACGTGACTGTGTTTGGACAACGTGTGTGTCACCATCCCTTCAAATGTAGGTTTCTAACTCTGGCCCTGTCACCCCTGTGTCAGATACAACCTGTTCATCGTCATGTATCCCCTGGGTGTGGCTGGAGAGCTGCTGACCATCTACGCTGCCTTGCCTTATGTCCGGAGATCAGCTATGTACTCCATGAGGCTCCCGAACAAGTACAATGTCTCCTTTGACTACTACATCTTCCTCATCATCGTCATGCTGTCCTACATCCCACGTAAGGAGCCTTCAGCTGACCTTTCTCCTCTGTTGATAATACAAAGCAAGCATCACTTTCTCGCTCTCTCTTCTATTTCTGTCTGTCATTGCTGTCCTCCCTCTCAACCCAACACCCTAACCGCTCAGCCACATGACTCCCCTTTGTCTCTCTCTCCCCTCCGCACAGTGTTTCCTCAGCTCTACTTTCACATGCTCCGTCAGAGGAGAAAGGTACTTCTCGGGGAGGTCATAGTGGAGAAGGATGACTAGCCAAAGCCTTACCTGGTCTTCACGTTTGGGGACAGCCAGCCTGCAGCAGCCTACCCAAGCCCACCTGACTCCACTCCCCACCCCCCTTAAGCAGTTCTGCCACCCCGCCAAGCCCCACCTGGCACCGTACCATCTCCCTCTCCTCTATGCCCCTCTACGCCCCAGGAAAACCACCACACCACCAAACATCAACGTGGATTAAACACGATCTGGATGTGATTACCACCACACATGGAAGACCCCCCCCCCCCCCCCCCCCCGAAAGTTTTTTTTCAACAATATGAATCTCCACAGACCGCAGGGATTCATTCATCCGTGACAGCCAGGATGTTACATATCAGGAATAATCACTGTCCGAACGATCACCATGGAAACGGGAACAAACAAACATGGTGTTACTGGAATAATAAAAGGATTGCCAAGGAGTCTCTCTGGCACTGTGCGGAACACTTCCTGACAGTCTACTGTTCCTCCACAGCTGCTGTGAAGACATATCCTTCTGGTGAGTCCACTAACCAGCCTGTCCTATCACACTGGAGCCCGTCCACAACCAGCCAGCCATCCTGATACATGGCCCCACCCCCAACACTCAAAGCCCAGCAGCAGCTAGCAAACCACCTGTGACATAGAGGGATGTAGACAAAAGTGTGAATGGAGAGAAGGGAAGAGAGAGATTTGGTTCCCAGAAGTTGACTGTGTACCGATTTTACCGATTGGCAACTCATTCAAGTGTTTTCCACCAGTTATTTTTTTTAACTTAAATAGCATGTGGCAACCATGACTAGACACACAAAACAAGGTTATTATTTAACTAATGATACCTCGATAATAAACAGAGATTTGGGTAAGATGCTGCTTCCTTTGCGTATGTGCGTTTTTATCTTATTTGTAAACTATGCAATGTGGAAAGGTCATTTGTGTTTCATGTGCAGGTCTCATCTTTCGGAGGGCTAATAAAGTTATTTATTCACATGTTCTGGTTGACAATTCGGACAGTTTTGAAAGCATGAAACCAAGACCATTCAAATGTGTTTGTTTCAGCCATACTTCATGCTCTGAAATTGCTTTGATATTTACCAATAATCTTAATCATTGTCAAATTAATGTTAACCCTTGTGCTCTCTTCACATTCTGCAACGCCCCCTGTCCTAAGGGTCAAAAAGCCCCCACATTCAATCCTGAAATAAATCAGGTTAATGATATTTTACCCTGTTGGGCCATATGTGCGTGTTTGCGTTAAACGTAGTTTTGGGTCATTCTGGCCCCCGAAGAGAACAAAAGGGTTAAATCAGTTGAAAGATAAGTACTTGTCTGTGTGTTAGTCAACATGTGGAATCGGTAGACAAGGCCATATAACTAGTTACTTCTAAACTCTCAGTCTTCATCGCTGTCTCGTTTAGTTTTTTAAATATATTTTCTGTTTGTTCAGGGTCTGTAGTTCTTGTTTGTAGAACTGTAGTTTGTGTTAGACCCCCACCCCCACCCCTACTTAAGGTGCTACTGTGAGATCTTTTTGAAGGAGAGACTGTGACTGGGGTCGACGTAGAGATGGAAAACCAGAATGTGAAAGGATTTGGAGGATAAATGTGACTTGAGTAATGTTAACCTATGGGCTAGCCCATGGCTTGAATCACCATCGTGCTTTGAATCAACATCGTACTTGGAATCGGGGCTAGACAAGAAACAATAAAAAAATTGACAAAAAAAAAAAAAAGTCTATTATAATTTATGCATAAAACAATAAAGTTGTTATCCAAACTAATGGCATCACAGGTAACATTTGACTGAGCTTGTTGTCACAGACATTTTTATTTTCATCCAAAGTAGCTACGCTTTAGGATTGTTCTTAATGTTTATAATAATGTGGTTTTAGACGATGACAAAAATACTTGACTTAGACACTATGACAGATGTACATTAATTTACTAATTCACACAATTCCTTCATAATTTGCATCTTTATTCTTGTTTTTTGCTTTGTGGAAGTTTAGAAGCTAGCCTTAAATCGAGAAATGTGCAATATGAGAGAAAGTTGGTAGCTTATCTATTAAGATCCGCAGTCTCTTATTGCTACAAGATGATCTTGGAAGTTGATCTCAAGTTAATGTCAATACAGAATTAATCAATATTCACACCATACATACAATAATACTAAATTGTAAACTTGCAGTTGTGGCTTGCAATCAAGCATATTTTCAAACAGTTCATATAGGTAAATACATGTTTGTTTTCAGGTATGTGATATTGTAGCTGAACTGTTAAGGGGTGTTGGGTTTTGGTTCACGTTCCTTTAGGATAGCATATCAGCGATATCTGTTTTCCTTTCACGCATCATTCTGCATATCACTCAATTTATTCAGGAACTACTTTCAGATATTGAAGACATGAGAGTTGGCGTTGATGAAATAATTCCTGCTTAGAAAACATATACAGTTCAAAGTACATTCAGATAATCATTTGTAAGTGTGGAATACAATCGTATAAAAACAATACTATAAAAATGCAATGAAAAAGATGTATATAAGTTCGATAATTTGGTCAATAATCGAACACAATCAGTCATCTTAACTCTTCGATTGTCCAGTGGCAGGATCGCAAATTCTGGAATGTGTGATCTGAATTCACCTTGAAGGGAAGATCAATCTGACCACCAGTGGGAGAAACCCAGTGGATACAACCATGTCCTATGTTCAGACTTGTGCCCTGTATGTCCCTCTTCTCTTTCCATAGGGGATGTCCATGCACAGTGTCAGTGGGTTGTGACACTTTGTGGGTGGAGTCTACCTGCTCATCGCCACACCCTCTCTGACTCAACTATGCCCCTCCCCCTCCAGAGAGGGCTTTGGTCCTGGAACTTGGTCTAGATATATAAACAAACACATTTAGGGTTTATGTTTCAGTATCTAAATACTGTGTAATAAAAGATGAGTGCACAGGTAATAAACAGCAGAGAAGACTCGAATTCATCGTACACATACATATCTACAAAATATTGACAAAAAGACTAGTCACTCACAGCTTTCGATCTCCCTTTCACAGATGAAGCTGATGAGATCTTCACAGAAGAAGTCGTTCCACAGTCCGTCATGGATGAGTCCAGCGCAGTCCTCCCCTCGTTCGTGTCCGTGGCTCCAGTTGTCTGGCTGACCGGGCTTCCATTTCCTACACCGGAACAGCAGAGGGCGCTCACATTCCAAGCTCCTCGCCGAACACTGGACACACGGACTAGACCCACTGGCCCTGTTTAGAGGATCTATAACTGCGCTCGTCCACCCTATGAATAACTCACTGACCTTACACTGCAGGACTGGCGACACAAGGAAGGACAGAGTGACTGAACTCACATGAAGGCCGGTTCTGTTCCATCCAGCCATCGCCACACGTTCTCCTCCTCTTTATCAGTCAGACCTATCCAGAAGTAACCCTTTCCAGTAGTCTGTTTCTTCAGCCATTTCTGATGAGGGCAAACAAGGACACAGCTTGTACATACTTCTTTAAAATGACTTCAATAAACCATGAAGCGATAGAGGGAATATAATGCAGTCCATTCCTAATGTGATGTTGGCAGGACCTGTTTCTAATATGTAGAGGGTTTTTGGAAATATTGTGTCTCTTCTTGTGTGTTATTGTATGGGAGCTCATCTTTTACCTGTTCCTCCATATCGTTGATGATCAACATTGATGCAGACTGAGCTTCACAGCTCCTCTTGGATTCGTTAAAGCTGTGGAGTTCTTTGGAGAAGTAGTAACACTTGTCTCTGAAGCCAACCCACTCTGCAGGACAACCTACGTTGAGAAACCATATAATGACCAAATAGTTAGTATACTTAACAGACATAACAGACATGACTCCATCATGAATTACCCAAGCCACTCAGTTGTAGGGCAAGGATTCATCAGTTTTACCAGTTACAATCAGATGAAAATTATAGTCTGACCTGGGGCCCACAAAGTAGGAGCAGGAGGTTCGCTCTGCAGGGACATGGGGCCCAGGGGTACTGAAGGTGGGTAAGGGAGTCCTGGCAGTCCTGGGGGTCCTGGAGCACCAATGGGCCCCACCGGCCCCCTAGGCCCCTGCTCCCCAGCTGGCCCCACTGCACCTCGGATCCCTGGTGGTCCTTGGGCCCCCTGAGGGCCAGGCTGCCCATCTCTTCCTGGGAGTCCGGCCGTTCCTGGTTCCCCTTTGACCCCAGGGGGTCCTGCTCTGCCTCCAGACCCTCGGGAGCCTTTGGAACCTGGGCTGCCACGGGAGCCTGGTTGCCCTTTGAACCCTGGTAATCCTGGTTGTCCAGCAGAACCTTTTTCTCCTCTGGGTCCCTGAAGCCCTGAACTACCCTTGTCTCCTTTCTCGCCCTTTTGACCAGGTTGACCAGCTGATCCCTGGGGACCTTTGTCTCCTTTGGGGCCTCTGGGCCCAGGGGGCCCTGCAACAGACAAACAAATGTGTCATCAGAGAAGGGAAAATCGTGATCTCTGATCGATGGTCTTGGTTAACTTTGTAGGTCTTTGTGGTTTCTGGGCTCAAATATACACAGTAGTGGAATAAAGGAACTTACCCTGAAGAATGGTGAAGTTAGTGATGAGCTGCGAGTGTTTGCTGTCGACCAGCTTCATCTCCTCCATGACGATGGAGAGGCTGGTCACCTCCTTGTCCAACCTGGCTGTCAAGTCCTCCTGCTGGGACCTCAGCGTGGCCGCATCACCCCTCACCTCCGCCACTGAGTTGTTCAAACTGAGCAGGAAGTCAGAGTGGCGGCCCACAGTCTCGCCACAGGTCCGCAGCTGATTGAGGTTGATGTTGATGGCGCCCAGAAGCTGGGTAGTGAAGCTGATGTTGCCGGTGACCCGGTCGATGCTCTGTTCTGACTCATCCAGACGCATCTCCAACTGGTCGAACTTGGTGGAAGTGTGATTGTCATGGTCCCTCTGCTGATCCATCATCTCCCTCAGGGTCTGTTCGTGGCCTTCGGCCAGGCTGCTAGTGTTCTGGAGCTGGCCCCCCAGGGTACCCAGCTGCGAGCTGATGTCCTCCAGACTGTCATTGTTAGCCTTGGCCAGGGCCGAGGCGTTGGAGGCCAGTCCCTGCAGGTTCTCCACCTTCTCCCTGAGCCAGTCGGCGTCGGAGCGGGTCTGTCGGGCGGTCTGCTCCAGGTTTTGGAAGTCGTTGCGTATCTTCTGGATGGCCTGGCTGGTGTCATCCACCGAGCGCTGCAAGGAGGAGATCAGCCCCCTCTGTTGGGCCTGGGTGAGGTTGAGGTTGCCGATGCTGAGCAGGACGATTCTCTGGAGGTTCACCTGCTGCTGCAGTTCTGTCTGCAGCTTGACCGTGTCCTCCTGGAGGCCCTCCATGGAGCTTCCGTAGGCAAGCAGCGTGCCGTTCACCGAGCGTAGCGTGGCACTGTTGGTTTCCAGCAGCCTCTGGAGGGAGGCCCGTGTGCTCTGAAAGTCCAGGCCCGCGTCTTGCAGACGGCCCAGCGCAGCCCGGTTGCTGCTGCTTCGCTCGGACACCTCTGCTAGCTGCCTCTGTAGAGCGCGGATATTGTTTTTGAAGGCCTGGAACTCTGTGGTGGTGTTCTCAGTCTTCTGCTCAGTCTGATCATCTGGGGAGAACAAGTGGGATGAAAGGATACAGCTGAAGCTTATTTGGCGAGGACTTTGCAGCATTTAAGACCAGGAGATGAGGTATATTCGACCCGCAGCACAACGGTGAATGTCTTAAGTAAGCAAAGTTTTGTCTGGTCAGCTAGTGAGTACTAACGTGTTGTGAAACTCACCTAGCTTTTTCAAGTCTGTCTCCACCTCTATGATTTTCCCACCGTAGCTCTCCATCCCTTCTGACACATAGTCAACCTTCTGCACCACTGCAACCAAACGGACAGATAAGACCGGGCAGGTAGACTCGATACATTATTAAGTGTCTGAGATAGAAGGACTGAATAGCCGGAGACCCCAGACTTCCTATTTAAAAGGGATCAGAGAGAAATCCGGCTACTCTCACAGGCAGACGCTGTATAAGAAGTCTACATATCTGTTCTGGGTATCTGGGTATGTAATAACAACTGCATCAGGTATAGCTAGCTCTAGGATTAGGAAAGGTTAAGTGCATGGGAAATATGATATAGCTGCAAACATGACTAGGCTGAACATAGACACTCTGGGGAAAACTCTTTACAATTTCATAAAAAGGTGCTGGAGTCCCAAACGGTTCTTCAGGTTTTCCTTTCATGACCATAACAGAACTCCATCGTAAGGTTTGACGGGACGTTCAATGGGTGGTCGGAGAGAAGGGACCCTCAGCAACAGGAAGTGACCTCAAGGGGGTCTTCAGTAAATAGGAGGATCAAAGGAAGCCCCGAGGAGACAGACGTTGTGTCAGGGAGGGTCTTCACGCCCCCACAGGCCACCGGACCCTTCATTTCCTCTGGAATGTGTCTGGGATTCCAGGGAGCCATCTCACTTCCAGGGAGGCATCCCAATCCTGGGCAGAGCCCCATGTTGCTCCAGCTCTGGAACCCCAACTGTTGTTCATGCGCCAGTTAAGAAAACAGGTAAAGGCCCTCCAGGCCTGATTTCTGATGGGCATCATCTGTTTAGGTTTGGCCCCCAGGGATCCGTTCGTCATTAATATGAGACTGCCAGACCATGTACTGTACATCCCTTTACACAGCCTCAGACTGTGAGTGTTGAAAAGATCCAGATCCACTTTCATTTGTGTTTCTGCGGCCTACAGTACTCCTTGTGCTATGTTGTACTGATGTGTTATTGTGCCATTTGCTTGGTACACAGGATGCTAATCACAGGTAATGAGTCTCTTGCATTTACTTCTACCTCATAGCTGAAACAATGCAACAAAAAAGGAACTAATTGGGTTGAATGCTTATGAATCCCCACTTCAATTTTGGGGAATCCTTGATAATTAAAGAGCCCTCACTGGATCGGACGAAATGAAAGGTGAAAATTAAAAAAGTTAAAATTAAAGACACTCAACTGCGAGAGTCTTTCTGCAACCACGGAGGATGAGTATACTTTTTTCTTTGTCAACAAACAATGGAAAGAAAAAAAAGGAAGAAAAAAAAAAGCCTCTGAAAATAGAAACCCAGAAGTTCACGCGAAACCTTCTTTAATGACTTGCATGTGTCTTCAGCCTCACGCAGAGCAAAGCTAGCCTGGCTAAGTCAGCGTGTTAGGAGGGGAGTCCAAATGTTGATGACAGTACGTAAATCTTCAAACTAACTAGAGTAGACAGTTTGGATGTGTTGATTTAATTTGAAAAAGCAGATACTCATAGCAGACTGAACTACACAACATGGTTTAAGAGATACAAAAGGGGTAATAAAAAAAACAGCTTAACCCTGTTGACAAAATGTCACAATAGTATGTAACATCCAGATTCCTAATCTCCTTAAAGAACAGGGAAGGCAACACCAACAACACTGATCATCATTCCTAGAATGCGTCTCTGAGAACTTTCTGGAAATTTCTCAGAAAACCAGGGGGGGAAAAATACCAGAAAATATCCTCCTAAGAATAAACAAGTAGATGAGCTGTTTTCGGAAAACTGAACTCACCAGAACTGGAAAAGCAGTGCCACTAGCTTTTATTGTGAACCTTTATGGTTTCCATTCGTATCTTCCTAGACATCTTTCTAGCCAATTCTCTCAAAATACAAAACTAACAGATTTGAGTTTACCAAATGAACTACCCCGTCTTGAAAACATTGTTTGGGGAGGTTGCGTTAGTAAAAGCATGGTCAGATAGGGCTGAAATGTTCCACTGCAAATTAAATGAGACACATTTCCAGTCACCAGACACCGCAAAGCAAAAAAGACTCTTTTACCTCAGTCTGAAAACCAAACCATAGAGTGCCCATTACTGTACATTGTTTCAATCCAACAAACACAAATTCATACCATATTTATGTATTGATGTTGTTTCAGCATAACTGCAGCTGTACGGCAACTGTGTGTATCGTTGTAATCTCAATTTAATACAATTCACATACACACTCAAAGAAAAACTGAGATCTGCAGTTAGAGTAGCGGGAGTGCCTATCCGTTTCTCCCTGTCTCGTCGGTCTTTCCCTCTCTTCACTACTCTTTGCGTTCAAACTCATCTCCCTAAATCCCATCCAGTTCTCAGAGTGAGCCACTTTCTCTAGCCATACTGATCGGACCAAAGGACAAGATTCGGTAGATAAAAGGGCCGAGGAAGAAAGGTTTCCCTGATGTCCTGCATGGTGTCTCAGGGGAGTCGACATCCTGGGGAGGGAGACGGGACAGCAGACAGCCCTGCCTCGGGTCACTGGTGCAGGAGAGAGGGATCACGAGTTAAGATCAGCAATCCAGTCTGACAGGAACCTGTAGAACAGATGTTCTCGAGCACGGAGCGGTGGGTTCTGCCACTACACACCACCATCTGGACCTGAGAGCGTGTTTACGCTGAGGTGTGGTTCCCTGAAGAACCGAGCCCCCAGAACCGAGCCGCCACAGAGCCAGTAAAAACGCAATTTTGGTGGGTTCTGTTAGAGTTGCACCGAGTTCACTGCTCATCTGGGATCTATTAGGGCAGCATGAGACCATAGAGTATGGGACCAGGAGAGGCTATGAAGACAGACTCAACCCCAGTGTGAGTATAAGAGGCATCATTCCTCCCTGATAACCGCTCGACAAGTTAAGTTCATGTCACTGCAAGACGGTGTCAATAGGAAGACACTTATAGACCGCATATGGGAATGTTTAGGACAATTATGACTGGAACGTTCTGAGTTCGGCCTTCAAACTATGGCAGGATATTTTCCCGAGCTGGAAAATATGTCAGAGCCGAACAGAACAGGAAACTGAGCTGTGGCTTTGTGGAGGCTGGAGGTGTGAGGTAAAATAGGGGGTGTTGGTAAAATAAACCTAAAGAAGGTTCTGGAGTTTAGGTCAGGGTAAAATAAAGTGTGTACACACACAAACTCAAATACACACACATATCGGAGTGACAGACAGAGGGTGCGAAGTGAAGTGGGGGGTGCTGCTTATGTGACTTTTGTGAAAAACCTAGTCTTGTTTTAGTTACACAGAGTACGATGGTCTTACAGTCAGGGAGAAACACTTATATTTTCCATGAGTCTTTCACTGTCTTTAATTCATAACTATGAAACATTGCCCAACATCATCCGTGTCACGGTTGGGCAGACTGTAAAGGGTCACATGGGACCTTGGCTCAAACACACATACCACACACATGCACCCACGCCTCCAATGCAAACAGGCCCAATACACTCATGTTGATCGAGCAATAGTGATCTTATTTCCTGGCAGGATGTGGAAAGCGACCACACGCGATGTTTGGACATCTTGGCCGTCCGCAAACCTTATGACTTTGGTTCAATATGTATACAAGGTGTTACGTGTGAGGGTGTGAATGAGGTTATGCAGAGACATTTGAATCATTCTGGCCCCATGTTGCCATAAAGTAAAATTAAACAAATGTTTTTTCCTTAGCTCAACTGACGCACATGTAACTGAGGACAGGTTCAAAATACTCCAAATAATCCAAATATTTTGGCAAATGAAAATATGACACTACTGTTTGATTGATCTTGCCTAGAACTTTGGTGATTAGAATCTGGTCCCCATAACCTAATACCGTATTTTTCGGACTATAAAGCGCACCTGCATATAAGCCGCATCCGCTCTATTAAAAAAAAAAATAATAAACAAAGACATACAAGCCGCATCCACTTCATTAAAAAAGTCCTTCTATCTGCTTCTACCAGTTACCATATATCTCCTAAAGAGGAGCTAGCGTATTCTTCTTTGCATTTATTTTATCTTAGTTTTGATTCTAGTTCCGAGTTAGAGCGCCCCTAGCGGTGGAAAAAAATCCACAGAATAGCCGCTCCTTTTTATTAGCCGCATGGTTCAAACCCTAGGAAAAAAGTAGCGGCTTATAGTCCGAAAAATACGGTACTTCAAGATGAGGGGAGTCATGTGGCGCAGTCGGTTAGGGAGTCAGGCTAGTAATCAGGTACCTGGTTTAAACCCCACCTGTGTCAACATGACGTTGTGTCCTTGGGCAAGGCACTTCAACCTACTTGCCTCAGGGAAATGTCCCTCTATTTGTTGTAAGTCGCTCTGGATAAAAGCGTCTGCTAAATGACTAAATATAAGATGACTCAGTCTAACACTATAATACATTTAAATGACAAATAATATAACAAGTAATACTTCAGCCCTCGCAGGAGAGGATCTTGCCTTTACCTTTGTATCCAAGGACGGCCACAGCGATGGTGAGGAGGGTGCACAACACGTACAGCAGGCCGATGGAAGTCTTCAGAGCCCATTCGTTCTTACACTTGGTACACTGAGTGCCCTCCTGGATCCCTATGGAGGGGAAATAGACACAATTTCACACTGGTAACCATACATCTGTTTAAATTGGCTGTATTATTCAAAACCAGGTTGAGTCAAGCTTAAGAAAGAAGCTTGAACAAAAAGAACTGTGAGGATTGTTGGAGGAACCTTAAAAGGTTGGTTCATGTTAACTTCAGATTTTGAGTGACCTAATAGCCTAGTTTTTTTATGCTTCAGCAAACTCCCCTACAACTCTCTGAATCCAATGAACCCATACTGTAATCTGGGTGGCGGGTGGGTTCATAAGACCGTCCTAAGAAGAGGCCTTGTGTGGGCTGGGGTCTCCTCAGGCTCGAGGCCTGGTCTCTGGGGTCCCAGAGCCCTACATCTGGACAAACACCCTGTGGGCCACATGAAAGGGCGGCCCTGTAGTCCCCAGAGCTCCTGGGTAGTGATGAGGGTATGGGGGAGGAAAACAGGCACCCCTACAGTCCTGTTTACTCTCTGTGACATGCTTATTTGTTCGGGGGTAGTCTTCACTCTGCAAATCCTTGAGACTCACACACACACACACATCTTTACACACACACACACACGCAAAACTCACACACTCTGACAGAAAAGTGTGTTGTGTGTTGCATGCTGTAAAAATAAGGAGTACGGTGTAGCGCAATACACTGTGGGTGGGTGGAAAACATTTATAAAGACTGTATAAGGTATTTTCTTTTGTGTTTCTAGTCTGTTGGGCAAAGTGCGGGATGCAACATCCATCCAATTATTCAAACCATGGGTTCAAATCCCCCTAAACTACAGTGACACATAGAGGCACATACAGAATCCTGGTATCCTCCATTTTCCCAGAATATTTCTTTCTTCAGATATCTTTCCTGACAGACTAGTGCCTGTATCCGCAATACTGACGCGAACACAGCTGTATTTCATTTTAATTCAGGAAGCAAAGGGGAAAAAAAGGTCTCGGTGTTCATGTAGTTTACCTGAAATAAAACCCCTTCGTATGCTGTGTGCTGGACAAGAACGTGAAAGACATTTCTCGGAACATGGAACTTTCCATGGCAACAACTAAGACACCATTCATCCTTTTCTGCATGTTCTCGGTGTACAGGAGAAAACAAAGGTACACCTATTCAGCACCCAGGGGCCAATGGTTGGACAACTTTCCAATGAACCTGACGCTGAAAATGATCCTGTGGAATATGATTAGGAGTAATTATGGACAGGAAACAGCCAATCCATTGTGGATAAGTGTAACCCAGGAAACCGTTCAGCGCCAGAACCACTCGCCACCCACGCAGCTCGACCGCTTCGAGCTACTCAAGGTACATCCCGGCCAATTATTACACTAGTCCGATCGTTCAGTCCGTTTTTATGCAACCACGGTCGAGGAAGCGGTTCAGGGACACCAACGTTAACAGCTCTACCCTTCCAATAGTTACCAAGGGAACAATAATGTTCGGAGAGAGTTAAGGCCTCGGTTTAACATTCCAGCTGGAGGACGGATCACGCACCCTCTGCCAACTCAACCTAGCTTTACCGGACAGGAGTGTTGAGGCATGGACGTAGCTTATCATGCACACACAGTTAAGCTGTCAAATGTCTCTGGGTATAGCCAACCTCGTTCAACCTCGTCCAAACAGTGATGTCCTCAACTGACTGTGGTTAACTCCATGGCATCCTGTGTGCTTATGTTAATCACTACTGAACACACTTTCTCTGAAGACTGTTGTAACGTCATTACTGCCTGACTGTCACTATTTATGTTTACATTCTTGTGCCCTATAAAAGAAGGTCCTCTCGCTTTCAGACAGGAGAGAGACATGATTGAGACCTCAGCCTTGTGTTGCCTGGTTATTTCTCTTCCAATCAGCAGATTGTTAAATTGTTAAATCTGCTGATTGTCACTGTTTATGAAGAGACAGACGAAACACTTTCTTCAACACCTGTACACTACATACTGGGGAGTTGAATTCCCGCTTAACCAAAATGGTTAATAATGATTATACCAATACAATATAAAAAATACAATGGTAGGCCAAAAGGTGCCTGGTAATGAGAGCAAAAGAAAGAGCTATCAAGAGCATGAAAGAGAGCGAATATGGGCAAAGGGAGGAGAAACAGTGATTGAGAGTCAACAGGCAGGTGTGGGGCAGCACCTGTTCAGCCCTGTCCACCATCTCGTCCGTTTCCTGCTAGCTGGCTCCCTCCCTCCTCCTCCTCCTCAGAGTGAGTCACCTGGGCCCTGGGCACATGACTAACGCCCCTCGTCCAGAACAGCCTTCTAGAAGGAGTCTCGACAGCCTCTTTAAAACTCGCTTAACAAGGCCTCGTGCCTGCCAAGAATACCTCTTAAAAAATCCCTTCCCCAATTCTGAGTAAGGAGAAACACCTCAAGCATACAGCTTTAAGAAGAGATGACCAGGCTTCAGTGACTCCCCATGACTCCTCGCTCACCAGCTCACTTGAAGTTTAGTACGGATCATTCCGGAACAAACTAATGACTCAACAGTTCTGAACAATTGGGATTATTATTCTGTTTACGCGTTCAAGGATCGCTAATGTCTGCCTGAATTAATCAAACAGTTGATCGGGCTAGAATATGGGGTTCAATCCAAACCCATTGACAGTGTGTGATACAATTCTAAAAGAAATAGCTTCATAGGGAAGGTTGTGGGCTGTGCAGTCAACAGACATCAGGCTATAAATCATGGGTCACATGTTTAGCATACTGCGAAGAGAAACTGGGCTGAGTTTTGGCTTTCGTCAAATATGGAGGACACCTGGCAAAATACAAACATGGCTGACAGCAGCAGCACTCAGCTGCATTCTCTGAGAGCAAGACGGAAGGAAAGAGAGCAATGGATATCAGATTAGACCTGATGCATCATCAGAAACAGCTGTGTTGTGTTGGACACTTATGTTTCGCTGCGTTCCACTTGGATGTCCAAGGGCCAGTTTGGGGTCGCGACCTAAGGTTTTGTTAGCATGCTGGGGTCCTGACCTGGATGTTTGGCTCTCCGTAGGTCACATCCTGGATGGGCCCTTGGGTCTGACAGCATCACAACAAGGGACAGATGCTGCCCTTCCCTAACTGTGTCACATCAAAGTCAGGTTAGACCTGCGAGAAAGGCTCGGGCAGCAAAGACACATGGAATATGAAAACTTATTGTCTTAATGGCTGAAAAACAAATCATGCATATTCTTCCTTAATTAGGGTGAGATTGTCTTCAGAAATAGCACTACCTCTTGTAATGTCATATCATTTTAATGTATTTGTATTTTCCCACCCCTAAAACTTTGTAAATATTTGAACTACATAGACAACACCCATGTCAAAATGTTTGTCTCAATTGAATTGATTGTATCTTTCTTTACGTTCCATTGCACGGCATAAGATTCCCTGATGTTTTTCTGCCAAAAAGACACATTTGCATGCATCTGGGAACTCACTGATAGCGTAACGTCGCTATGTCACCCCACCTCAGCAACAACGCATATTGGACAATCTTGTGGACATTCTAGTCAGCCACAAGGTCATTACTTTTCGTTACGTAACTTTAAATCTAGGATAATTTTGGCTAGGTATAATTCGGGAGGGAGAGAGAGAGAAAGGGCAAAGCGGAAGGCCCTTTCCCCCCAACTTTAGCAGTTGTTTCCTTTTTTCTTGTTGGTGGTGTATTGCTCTGCACCGTCACAGAACATTTTTTCATCCTTAAGAAAGAGGCGAACGGCCGAGGTTGTTCGTCCTCGTGTGCTACGAAGGAGACACTTTTGATTTCCTTTTTGTGGTGGAGGAAGAAGTTCTCCCTCCCAGCCTTCTACTGTCAGAACTGAACCACCACCGTTCTTTCATTTTCTGAAATAATGTTCTTACTCTCAAGCATTATCATTTAAAGCAATTGTTGGGAGAATCACTCCCTCCTCAAATCCTTCTCCACTCACATAACTGAGGCAAAAACCCATTACTTCCGGAACCAAGTTAACTCTGCTCCAAACCCCCATAAACTGTTCTCTACCTGTTCTTCTCTCCTCAATCCACCTCCCCTACCCCCTCCCTCCACCCTGCCAGCAGATTTTTGGAAATGAAGCCACCAACATTAGCAGTCAATTCCCTGAACCCACCCTGCCTACTCACACTCTCATTATGACTCACCACAACGACTTGTCTTACCTCCTTCTCCCCCTCTCCGAGGCACATTTATCTGCCCTCATTCTCTCCCATCGCCCCACCTCCTGTCCCCTTGATCCGGTCACCTCCCCTTTCTTCCAAACCATCTTTCCCTCCATCACACCTTTGGTTTTCCATGTCCTCAACTCCTCCTTCACTTCTGGCACTTTTCCCTCTACTTTCAAACAAGCCGTAGTTAAACCCCTGCTTCAGAAACCCTCTCTAAACTCAGTCATTCTCTAGAAATACAGACCAGTATCACTGCTACCCTTGTTCAAAAACAACTGGACAAGCCTAACCAACCGACTGTCAAACTTTCTCTGCCAGAACAACCTATTTGACCCAAACCAATCAGGCTTCAAGACCGGCCACTCCATAGAACCTGCCCTCCCGTCAGTCACCACCGCTCTCCAGTCTGCCAGATAGGCCTCAATGTAATCTGTTGTCCTTCTGCTGGACCTCTTTGCAGCATTTGATACGGTTAATTATCGGATCCTGCTCGCCGCACTCTCTGAGATGAGCATCCCTGGCACTGCACTTAAATGGATCTCATTCTACCTGACGGGAAGATCCTACCAGGTCTCCTGGAGAGGAAAAATATCAACCCTCTATCTCCCACGGTCTCTCTATCACTCTGGGATCTGCAACAGTGACCCCTTCATCTTCTGCCAGAAGCCAACGACTGTTGGATCTAATAGTAGTCTTTCCCCCCAGAGTCATAAGGATTCCTACTGGGGGACCTGTTGCCCTCTTTTGCCCGGTCCTAACCTGCGTTGAATGTTTGGTACTCTCAGTGAAATTCATTGTTATTGTTGTTTGCTTTCTTACAGGTGCACTACTCCCCATTGGAGATGCTTGCCTTATAATTGTAATTTGTTCGGCTGAATGCTCTTACGGCTGTTCCCTTTGGCACTTGTTTGGTTTCTCACGATGTATGTTCCATAATCTATAAACCAGCTATGTTTGGGAAATATCACGTTGCTATGATCAGTGACCGATGCCCTTTTGTAAAGCTCTTTCTTGGAAGTCTCTTTGGATGAAAGCGTCTGCTAAATAAATTAATGTAAATGTAGTGGGTTTTTAATCGGACCCCTGTGTTTGACCAAAAACCGACAGAACTAAATACATGCGTGAATGCCAAACTTCTTGTTCACAGATTAACTATAGCCTGGTATCGCTATCTGTTCAGTTTCAAACTCATCCTCCTCATTCAACTGGACTGTAATTCAGAATCTGTTCTTTGGTTGCAGGTTCAAATTAGGTTTAGCTCTGTCGACCGTGACCACAAAACAACATTCAGGATGCAAAGCCCATGTGCTGGCAAAAAAACAACAACAACAACAACAAAACATTCATGCCTATGGCAAAAGACATTGAAGTGCTACAAAACCCTGTAGAGCCGTTGCCACAACAAGAAAAGCACATCAATCCCTTTATACATCAATGTGGTTTTCCTGGGTCTTAAGGAGGAACAATATGCTATTGTTTTGTAGAAGCCATTTAGATGATCAGACATTCGGACAAGTTTTGTCTCTTTGCTCGGTGGACTGCTAGGCTGGGCCTTCAAGATCTATCACCAAGATTTCCTGAACCCTAATCCTGCCCATACATCGTTTGTCCAATCCCCATCTCTCCCAGAAAAACAACAACTATGCTTTACTAAACAGTCAAAATGACCTCCCAGGGACAAAGCTCAGAACAGATAAGCCATCCCAGTTCATTAAAATGTGTTTATTTACAGTAAATAGTAGCAGGGATGCTATAGTAACAGATTACATTACAGAGCTCAGAGATCTGAGGTCAGTCACACTGTGTTTTGGAGTGCTGCCTTGCTTAACACACTCAGCCCTTTCCAGCAATCCGACCCTCGGCTCACATCTCCTCCAGCAGAGCATTGTTATGTTCAGTAAGCTCTCTGGCGTGCGTAACAGAGACAGGGAGAGAAGAGTTTCAGAGGACTCTAGAACAGCCAGTCGGTCATTTTCTTTGGTTTAGACCGGGACCAGACAATAACAGGTCCGGACGATTCCTTTCAATTGTTAGATTTGTTTTGTAAGGCACGCTATACATACTTGTTTGTAAGAGGTTTAAAATAGCCGCAACCCCTCAGTCCATCTGTCTCTCGTTACGTCAAACAGAGAAGAGGAGAAGTTTAATAAGATCTTTTGATATGCTGCAATCCGAGCCAAGATCTTTTACTATTTGGAGGGAGAGGAGGGTTTTAATGAATGACTCATACACTGTTGTGCTTTCTCAATGGCTTGGAGGAGTAGTAAAGAGACTGAATTGAATTATGTGTGCATGTGTGAGCACGACTGTGTCTGTGCGCATGTGTGCGAGGCATATCGGTCTGCCGGCAAAGAGGACAAGGGGGCTAGTCTGGCCACGGTGGGCTTCAAATCTACATCCAGGCTTCAAACTGGGCCTCCATGCTATACTTCAAAAAACAGGACTCCTCTCCACCGCCAGCATCCACAGCTGAGGTCCAGAACTTTGCCACATGGAAGTCCTGCCTAATGATGGACTGCTTAACAGTTTGAATTGGCTCTGATCTAAAACATACCCACTGTTCTCACTCAGAGCCCGTACCTGCCAATGACCTCATCCTGGGAAGCAGCATAGCTCGTCGGTGGTGAGGGGGGCGGGGATGGCGGTTGTGAGGGTCCCTGAACTCAGGGATAGCTCCTGGGGGCCCCAGAGAAGCTGACACCATCCCCTCCTCCGTGTGTGGCCGAAACGCCCCATCTTTTACTGCATGTGATGGGAAACATACGCCTTTGCGTATGGCGTGGGGCGAGCAGTTACGGGTGAAAGAGCAGAGGGAAGGGAGTGACGAGCGGGACAAGGATAAACGTGATATCCAAATGTGGGTGGGAGGGAGGGAGGGAGGGAGGGAGGGAGGGAGGGAGGGAGGGAGGGAGGGAGGGAGGGAGGGAGGGAGGGAGGGAGGGAGGGAGGGAAAAACAGGAAGAGGGTGATAAAGAGAAGGAGGTGGAGGCCAGAAGGATGGAGACACAGGAAGTGACAGGAAGATGGAGAGGGGGACGTGGTGAAAAAGCAGAGCCGGCGTAGCAGTGACAGCAGATCTGCGTACCGTCACGCTACAGAGAGGTCAGCCAGACTGCAGTGTGACAGTGACAGAGAGAGAGAGCGAGCTTAGAGGACTACTCATGCCAGAGAAAGACTCATAACACAGGCACTCTCCTGTAAACTGCAATCCCAGAGGCCTGTTCGAGGTTTTAGAAAGCAATCAAGGTGCATTAGATTTGCTTCATATTTGGCACTTGATGATGACTTGGTTTAATTGCAGCACGTAACTCAACCATCAAGATCACCCGGCTGCTCAGGGTCTCTTCATACATTTCTTGAGGGGACACAGTTGTCCTAAACCAGTGGTCTTCAACCCTGGTCCTCAGGACCCACTGTCCTGCATGTTTTAGATGTTTCCCTGCTCCAACACACCTGATTCTAATGCATGGGTCGTTATCTAGCTCTGAAGAATCCTGGTAAACGGTCATGCATTAGAATCAGGTGTGTGGGAAGGGGGAAACATCCAAAACATGCAGGACAGTGGGTCCTGAGGACCAGGGTTGAAGACCACTGTCCTAAACAATCTAGTAAGATCTATAGACAGAAGGTGGGCTGACAAAGACACATAAAGAGAGAGAGGAGACACAAGTTGGACAGAAGGTGGCCAAACTCCACCCACCCCATCATGGATGCCGGAATGCCTTCATCCCGTCTGACAGTAAAGATGGACAAAGCAACACTCCACAAATGGTTCTCAGATGGGACAGGTAGCCAACAGACCGGCAGGCAAGCAGCGAGCAGAAGACAGGACCTGGTTAGTCCTATCCACCCTGACCAGAGGCCCTGCGCGGGTCTGCTCAGACTCAGTGTTAGACAAGCAGGTCGTCTTTCTAGAAAACTCCATCAACAATAGGAGCAGGGAGAGGGAGCGGTTTGACCGCAGCACAGCTTGGGGATTTGAGGCCCAGGCAATGACTCTGGGTTTTGGTTACAAAGCAAAATAACGGGTTTAAGCACCCCAAACATTGTCGTCTCCCAGTTGTGCATGTGTGTGTACGTGAATGTGTGTATGGCCCAATGTTTGATGACCTCCATCCGCGTCCTGAAATTGATATAGAAGAAAATCAAACAGAAACTGCTAGAGAAAAAGTGAAATAAATGGGATCACAGGGAATTTAACCACACTACACACAATCACAGATATCAACTTAAATAATACAAGCACTGATCTTCACTTAATCTTCAAATGAGAAAAATCAAAAGGTCAAGTATTCTGTACAACTCATCCATATCCTCCACCATCTCAACAGCTTGAAAGGGTAAAGACTGGCATATTCCAATTTCCTTCCAGTCAGCATTTTAAAAGGCTATGTTTGGCTGTCTCTGTTTCCCTCTAACACACCCACTCTTTTTCCCTTCTTCCAGAACCTTCTTTGGTTTTTCTTTTAAGCTCAAACTTCTTGGTGTAGGAATGGTTGGAACCTGGTCCTTGTCTCTGATGGCTCCTTGTATCACTGTTGTGAGTTGCTGTCCAGTAATTGGCTCCTCTGGATGCCCATCAAAATGAGATCTATTGAGACCCCCGGTGATGGCGGAGCTAGGGCAGGGAGTCAAGCGCAAATAAACCGCTGGACATAACTGGTCGAAGAAAAGGGAAATAAAACAAACAATGGGGACATATTCTCACTGATACACAGCTGAGAAAATAAACCCTAAACTGGTATTTCAGGCATGACGTTTCGTGACTGGCTCTTCTGTTGCTGTTGAGGGAGGTCTGTGGCGGTCATGTTGGGGACATGACCATCGTACAGTGCCCCCTCCTCTTCTGCTCTTCCCCCTTCTCTCTTTCTTCCGCCTCCCCCAGTTCCCTCGGCCACCCACCCAATCCTCCCTTCTCGTTCAAACTGGGAACTTAATCTGCTTGCACACGGTAACCATGGATATGTGCAGGGGTCTAGTTAGAGTGTTTTAGTCTGTCTCCAGAAAGTTCACATTTACTTCCTACCATATGCCA
This sequence comes from Neosalanx taihuensis, assembly GCA_030340665.1. Taxonomy (NCBI): domain Eukaryota; kingdom Metazoa; phylum Chordata; class Actinopteri; order Osmeriformes; family Salangidae; genus Neosalanx; species Neosalanx taihuensis. Next base: position 8,146,803 of record CM059304.1, on the reverse strand, counting down.
TAAACAACATGGCATTGGTAGTAAATACAGTTTTATAGAGCAGTGTGAATGTACTCCCCTCTGTGCAACATGACAACACGGAGTCTGAGCTCATTCCCCATAAAGAGGGCACACTACGATCCCTCAAATCCAGTCCTGACCCTGGACACTGCCCTAACACCAGACCCCAGGCCCTCAGGCAAAACGTCGAACCCAAGGTCCATGTCTAGAACCCAACACACCAGTTTTGCATAAACATAGCTTGTCACTATACTTGACTTATTTTAGAGAAGGTTTCAGAGGTAATCATCTGGGGCCTCATGTACAAAGGTTGCGTACGCACAAAAACGTGGCGTACGTCCTTTCCCACGCTCACGTTCAGATGTATCAAACGTGAAATGACCGTGGAAATGTGCGGTGCCCCACCCCAACTTCATAGCTGTCGTACGCACGTTTCTACAGCTATTGTTCATTTGGCGACACTTAGAGGTGATGCTGGGAAACTGTTAATAATGTGTCATCAGAGTGATGTGCACATCAGAGACACCGTTATGAACAATTTACACACCCAGGCGTTTGTAATCGTATAGGTGAATATAAAAGCATGCGCAAAGTGATGAAGAAAATGGTATTAACAATGGCAGCGTTAGCGTTGTTTAAGGACCTTGCAAATGGTGCAATCCGACGTAAGAAAGCTTTTAGGGAACGCAAGGATTTACTTGCAAACAATAACGGGCTCATAAGTACAACAGCGAAATGCACATTTGGGCAAGTGTGCATTCATATGTTTTTATTTTATTGAAATTAGAGCTGCAAAGCTTTCTATCAAGCCACTGATTGACTCTTTTCTTCCCTCTACTCATTTTGATTTATCTGATCCAGGGCCGGCTCTACTTAATAAAACGTCTTCACACAAAACGGCATGATTAAGGGTGCCTGGCAGCGCCCCTCCAACCGATGGCGCTCTAGGCGACCGCCTATGTCGCCTATGCCAAGAGTCGGCCCTGATCTCATAAAAAGCATGCGCAATGTGAGACACAAGAGGGAAATCTCAGGTCCAGGGCCTATTTACATTAATTTGCATATTTAAATGGGGGCGTGGACAGGGAGGAGTTCGGCACCTCTGCATGTGCGCTCAATTCCACGGTGATTGTGATGTACAAAAGAAACGTGCTTGGATTCATGCCTACGCACACTTTGATACATCTGAATTTATTTGTGCGTACGACAGTTTCTGGGTTTTGGCGTACGCCAAGTTTCAGTAGGAAATCCACGCAAGTCTTTGTACATGAGGCCCCTGGAGTTTTCCAAATCAGGACATTTCGTCCCCATTCGGAAGTTGCTGTCAATCAGAGAAAATGGTCTGAGAACTCAGATATGTATGCTACTCTGTGCTGCGTAACCTCTGCCCTGAACACTCCCAGATGAATGAGGGTCTACATCGACCTATACTTGACTTACCATGCCTTTTTGGTGTTTGACAGCACGGCAACCAAGTTCATTTGGGTCTACGGTGGTTATGTGCGTGACTACTGCCCACTCTACAGTCACATACCTGTGTGTGAGTGAAGGAAACACAAGGGGAAAGATGGATGGAGATCTAAAGCTGCTCCACTCTGCCAGCAGCTATTTAACTTCACAGGAGCCATAAGGTTTTACTTATATTAACCTGGTCACACACAAACTATATGCACACGCTCACACACGCAAGCAGGCACATACACATACACACACACATACTCACAGTATCCTTGGTTACACAGTGTTATACCGTGAGCTCACATTTGACATTGATACGACATCTAAGAGATTAAAGCATTGTTGCCAGAATAACCTCAGCAAAGTCAAATGACCATCTACATCCCATAGCTTTCCGTTAATATATCTGTGCTGTAAATTCAAGTCAACCTGGTCTACGTCAAGGCTGCAGATGTGGGTCCATATTGAACCATTAGGTCATAAAGAAGCTAGGCAGATTCTTGGGCTGGTTTAACAGGAAGCATGTTGAGGGGAGTCACAATGGGCCGGAGGTTTTACTGCCCAGCCCAGAGTCCCATCAGCAAAACTCATCACTCACATGGCCACCAGCCTCAGCGTGTAGTCAGACCCCAAACCATGTGGAGTGTTGATCTGGGCTTAGCTTAAACAAGCTGGGATTAAACCTGCTGGGATACTGCCGAGGTGAACCGACGCTAGCTGAGGTACGGAGCAAGAGAAGCGGGCCTTTTTCGATTCACATCCAGTTCAGCAAAAGGGTTGGCATTCTCGTGCCGTGCTCTGTGTTGTACCGCTGTGGTGCTGGATGCGGTTGGGTTACAAAAATTTACTGTATGGTTGTGAGTACTTGTCAGGGCTTATGGTCAACCTTGAATCAACCACTCTGTAATTTAAGGGTTTTAAGGTTACATTTTAATTACAAGGTAAGTCATTCCCACTCCAGAGTGGCCTGTAGACTTAACTAACTCTGGTCTGAAGAGTACTTTAAACAAAAGTACATGTTCATCTGTCAGGTTCATAAAACTGGCAATACAAGTCCTCAAGATGGGATACTGGGTGTTGCCAGTTACATGTAGCATTTTCATTACCTCGAAGGCCAAAGTTTTGATTTGAGTTGGTTCATAATAGTTTCTGTGGATTGTCCTGGAGATTAAACCATGTGGCCATAATGAGTGAGAGAAAACCACATGAATTATACATTTCCATAATATTCTACCCCCCCCCCACACCTGAGTAATATCCAACATCAACATATGTAGATGAAAAGACAACATAAAAGCTATGACTGGCATTCTGAAGGATGTAACAATAAAGACTGTCTGTCTGTTGCATCGTGGGTGATGGAGCCCTGCATGGGTGGCCTACCGCAACTGGGGTGGTATGCGGGGGCGTGGCTTGTCAATCTCCATGACACCAAGCTGTATTTGGACAAGAAGATGGCCTGCGTGTTTGTCTGCCAATGTCTTCAGAGAAGAACACATTTTAATGTCAGGCCTTGCCCCGAGCCAATTAAAACACGGTCAGAGCTGCCTTCAGCCAATCAGAGGAGCACCCGACTGAGACATCTGGGCATATGAATCACGCAGAGTGTACTACAGCAGTTACTGGAAACACTAATCAACAACAGAGAACAAACTGTTTAAAACTGTGCCCCCAACAAAGCTGTTTACTTTCTTTGCAGTTTTTTTTTTGAGGGCCTAAACTGCAGACTACTCTCCCCTGGGATGTTTTTTTGAAGTATACCTCAAATGGTTCTCCTCCCACTCCGCTCTGAACAGCCAGGTTCGGTTTTAACACAAACTGTTTGATGCTTCTTCACCCATTCTAAGTCGTTACCATAACCTACATCTTGGTATAATATATATCGCTGCACATTCCGCTGTGGATCAAACACTAAAGGTAAAGACCCACAGGGTTCAGGAAAGTGTGTAAAAAGAAAATACCCTGGTGAAATTTTTCCTTCCATCTGAGTTTTAGCCACATCTGAAAATGTGATAGTCATTATGTTTCTGACAGGGATCTGGACCAGACTTGCATCTCCTTTTCTGCCTCTGCTCTGGTTTTCCCAACCAGGAAGCAGCGCGTTGATCTTGGCAGCTGGCGGAGTCGATTTATTTTCTTTCGTTAATGTTTCGACCTCTGAAAAACAGCTCCCTTGTTTTTCAGTATGCTAAATGAGTATGTATTAGAACCCCCGGATTCATCGCTTATGTGTGTGCGTGTGCATTTTTTCACTACCGCTTACAGCACACACACACCCGCACACATTATACTCCTTTCCAGGGGGTATATGTGAAGGTGCCGTAGAACTTGAACATGGTCTCTTTAAAACAAAAGCCTACCAGCTTTGCCAAGCTTAATACACAACATTTCAAGGGAGGTCTAAAATACATGCAGGTGTCCTGGCGTAGCTCACACCTTCTATGCTGTTCCACACTCCATTTGTGGAGGGGAGATTTAGACGCTTTGCTTGAAAACCATGTAAAATACACCGCAGCAGAGGCCTCCCTGACCCTGACTCCAACGCTGGGGTTCAGCCTGCTGCTGCATGACTGCACGGGTCACCACTAGGACACCCGGAAGAGTGACTAGCGGCGGTGGGGGTAGGGGGACAGAGGTTGAGGGCAGTATGAGAAGTTGAGGGGGTTGAGATAAGGCGTGTGTGTGTGGGGGGCGGGGGTTGGATACAGAGATGGGGGCGGGGGGGTTGAGTTGAGAGAGGAGATGGGGGGTGGAAGTGGAGATGAGGGGCCATAGGAAAGGGTGGGGGTGGAGGTTTGAAGTTGAGGTAGGGTGGAGGGCAGCTGGTCTTCCTCAGGTGAAAGCAAAGGGTCGCTCACACCAGACGCTGGATTGGAAAAAAACAAGATCTAACTGCTAGCATATGTGGTTCGGGCCAAATCCACATGTTGACTGGATTAATACCACCTATTGTGCTGGGAGATAAGGAGAGAAATAGGGGTTTGGTCTGTAGTTGTGAGGACCTATAATGCAGGTTGATGTTGATGAAGGAGTGTAGGTGCAGACAAGATTCCTTTGTCTTCCTTGATCGCCTGCCATTTTCCTTTTGGCTCCTTCTCCTCATATTTTTTATATTGATGGGAATGAGTTATGATTGTGTGAGATCAACTTTTTCCTGTCTGGATTCACTGTTTGCAGGGTTTGGACGTGAGCGTGCGCAGTTAAGATCAAGCAGAGTTGGTTCATGCAGGAGACTGAGAATCCAGCGTCATATCACGCTGTGAGGCGTGCCTCCCAACTGGGGGGATCAATAGCAGGGTATCCAGCATAGGCATAGCGTGTGCCATACATCAGTCATCTTGCTGCCTCCACCTCCTCGGCCTCCTCCCTTGTGTTCTGTGTTTCTCATAGGATGACTGGGTGGAGGGTGTGTCGTTAAGGAGCCGATACAGCAGAAACATAAGGCCAAAATCATGTTTTACAATAATGTATTGTAACATTGTAATAAATATCTATCAAGTACACACTACTGTGTCCTGAATCTACTTTTGTTGTACTATTGATGAATCAATCAAACCTAATACTTTCTTTTTGGATGTAAATGTCCTCCTCTAAATGTACAACAGTACAACTTTGTCAGGCCAAAACTAAAATGTACTTTCTCCAATATTTTGGACCATATAAGAATGTATATATGCCCTCGTTTTTCTTCATAGATCCAATTATTGAAATTTTGTTCCCTTTTTCACCATTTGAAAAAATATGTTTTCATTACATGTTTATCATCCTGTTTTGTAAAACAGAAGAAAAACAACTAAATGAAAAAAAAACATTTGGATCATGTGCGAGGAGAGCAGGTGAATGTCCACCTGGCTTTCATTGTTAGAATCCCAGTCTCCCCCATCTGTCTTACACACACCCACACACGCACACACACACACTGTAACTAGATCATTCTTATCTATCCTTTCCCTCCTCCCAATACATCTGTTCTCTTCCTGGTCTTTCTGCAGCCTGGTTCCACCTTTTCCTCCTCCGTCTTTTTCACTCCTTTCCTCCCCCTGGGGAAGAACCCCACCCTCCAAAGCCCCCCAACCCCCCAACCTGCCCCCCCCTTACTCTCCCTACCTCTCAGCACGTCTTATTGTCCCTGCACATTCACCTCATCAATGTTATCTCGCCCAATCTCTCTGTCTGTGGGAGTGGGTGTGGGCATTCTGGGGGGATGAGAAGGGGCATTGTGGTGTGCCGAGTGCATAGATCATGGCTGGTCTGGTTTTTATCTCCAGCTGTACGCATGGGTTCAGATAAAGCATAGACTGGGTGTCGAGGAGGTTTAGGTTTTACTGCGGGATTTATTTATTTTGGGTACAGTAACTGTCAAATTGAAACAGACCTGTTTTTTTTTTTTTACAGTAAGATGAGACGTGAAAGGATGTCTTGTCTTTTGGATCGTGGCCCAGCTCTACCCAAATTGACCCAACTCTAACTGACATATAGTTTATACTAGCTTTGTGTGACCTGTGACTTGTCTGTCTTCCAACAAACTGAGAGAGATGTAAGTCATACTAGAATGTTACTATAACAGAAACAGGAAACTAAGACCTTTCCTGTGTCCTGTTACACAACTCAGTTTGAATTTTATTCCTGTGTTACTGGGAAATGATTCATGGTTGTGACCCATCTTTCCTTGACATAACATCCATGATGGGGGGTGGAAGGGGGTGGGGTGGGGTGGTGGTGGTGCTTCTCTCTTGCTCACTCTGTTCATTCTCACCATCATTCTTTTTTTAAACATGGCCTTTCTCTCTTGCACGCTCCCGGGTCTGGAACAGTGTTTTACTAGCCCGCAACTCAGGTTTGTTGGCCCAGTTCCTGGGTGACTTCTATAAACACTTTCCCATCCCTCCCTGCTCGCTGCACTGCATTGTGGGAGATGCACAGGTGGCTGACCCGACACACTTGCACGGTCAGGCAAGGTTAAGAGGGAATTGCCCTCTCAAGAAAATATGGCAAAAAAAGTTTCAGAAGAGACTGAGAAAAGGGAACAAAGAGATGGCTAAAAGGGTAACTAATATGACTTGTGGGAATCGGTTGTTCAGACAAAACCTCAACAACAGACTGGTATGCACTATGCACGTGGAAGGATTTTTTAAACAACAATAAATAACAAATAAAATCCAGTCCTTGGAATGTCGAGAGTGGAAAAGGATGAAGAGCGTTTGAGAAACACCACAACTCGAGCGAAGGAGCCACATGAAAGTGCATTCCACTTTCTGGCGCTGCTTGACGCTGGAGAGTGGCGCAAAGCCACGGGGAACTTTGGAAGACTGAGTTGGAGATACACTTCAACGTCTTGTTGAAAGTCAATCTAAAGTGGCTTTTTCTGTGTGTTTTTCCTATTCCATCTGGAGTCATGGTGCCAAGAGTGAGTTGGTGTGGTTGGGTAAGCGGGTGGGAAGCCATGTTCGACTCGGTTCCCCCCCGCCAGAGGGGCCCATCGGACAGAACTGGGAGGGCGGCTGTGCTGACACAGCTGGGCCTGGGCAGCGACCCCAGCTCTTCACTCCAGTGGGCCATGCTGGAGAAACCAAAACAAGTGCAGGAAACTGATCAGCACACTCTAGGTTCTAAACCGGCCACAGAATGCCTGGCCCACAACTCCAGACCCAGATGTGTGGGAGGAGGCAGCTGAAACAGAGACATCTTTGGTGTAACTACCTCCACAACGGCTCCTTAGAACAGTCACGTATGTGTGAACGAAACAGACTACCAGAGAGGGACATGAAAGTCCTCTAATTACGAAAGCCTCCTGGGCTCTCTACATATCCATGTCCCTGCCTGCCAGTTTGATGGTTCTCAAGGCCAGAAGACCAGCTTCTCAGGCCCACAACAGAGTCTCTTCATCCAGCCTTTAACAAGGGCTGAGGGGGTTCAGTTTAAGAAGAGACTGGATTTTTGGTCTCATTCTAATGACCTTTCTATGTCAACCCCCCACAGGAAAATAAATATGTCCAAACCTTGAGGACTGGAGAGGTAATTCTGAGCTGGCTTCAATTTGGAAGAAAGAAGATGGGATCACCATATGAATTCACTCAGCACCCATGTGCGTGCGCGTCCGTCCACATGTACGAGAGTGAGAGAAAGAAGACAGAGGGAAACAGAACCAGGGATTAACACCTATCTGGGTTTATGTCCGCTCAGCTCCTTCTGAGTATGAAAAATCTTAATGGTTACCCGGGTGAAGCTGCAGCACATATGTCAGCAATTGCACACAACTCCAGCAAAAGCACATAAACACATTTCAACATGTGGTCTCTCACAGTGTTCGAGTGTGTTGATATCACTATCTTTGCGTTTTTCATGCTTTTCATGATTTGTGGTTTAGTGAGCAAGGTAGGGCAGAGTTCCTCTCCTGGGGCCCGTTCTTCGTACGTCGCTAACTCAGTTAGCTGGATTTGATTGTTGACGATTTGGCATGATCTTGGATCGTTTGGTTCTTCGAAGCTCATCCTAGACTTGTCGTCATAGCAACAGGTCCGTAAGCTCAAACCTGCTCGGGAGCAGGTTTACTTCATGTAAACAAGATTAGATTGAGGCTTTATAAGCGGAGGAGATAGGGAAGTATGTCACAGCCTTACGCGAGCAACCTCTTGCGGAAGGTGGGAGAATAATTCGCAGAGCTTTTCAAATTAATCGGGTATTGCGGGATAAAGTGTAATTGTTGAGAGATAACGTTTTTTTCAGCATTTTTCTTTGTGGCTGTTATAAATAGACAAACACATCCTTTAACAGTGTTTTTTAAAAGGGAAGAAAAATAAGTGGCTTTTTAAAAATAAAGACAGTATGAATTAAAGGCTACCATTTTGTAGAATATTCTTGTATTTCACTTTTACTTTAATTTGTCTGCTACTTTTTGCCAGCCCACTCTCATGGCATTTGCAGACTTTGAGGTGTTCCCTGTCGTTTTAAATAACGACTCAAATTCGGAATAACCTTCCATTAAAAGCTCTTGTTCTGATTGGGAGAAAAAGTGGGCACGTTCTTTGGCCATGCTGAACAGCCAATAGCAGCGTTGCTGATCAATGTTTCTACTATTGATACATATCCCCTTTTAAGCCAACACGTGATCCTATCCAGTGATACTAATCGTACACAACAGGTTTGTTCGAAGAACCCAGTTAGCCGGATCATGATTCGCACGATGAAATCATCTTGGATGTGTCATTTGATCTCGGATGTATTAAGCGACGTACGAAGAACAGGCCCCAGCTCTGGGAAACACAACCATCTTGCTCTGAAGAACTTCTGAATCACTGAGGAAGAATGTTCTGGATGAAAGCTTCTCTGAGAGTGATCTGTCTGTCATACAGCTTAGCCTACATTTCATTGGAAGACTGGGATCAGTGAAAGCAAGCGCTTCCAGAATTTCAGGAATTCTCCAAATGGGGTCAAGAAAACAAACACACAAGTCGTGTCTAACAAACAACTTTTCCTCTCAATAAAATGGAGACTGATGAGTCAACGTAAGTAATCTATCAATCTCCAAAACAGCACAACAGCTACTTAGCCCATATTAGCTCAGAATACTGTTTAGATTGAGTCCTCAGAATTAACTGTATACAGTCATGGATATCTACTTTACTCTGATGCCTCTGCAGATGCAAACACATGGTTCTCCTCCAGCAGAGAGCCAAGAAAATAAAGATGGTGGCTGATTTGTAAGAAGGTACTATACATGTAGCATGTGTGATGGTGTGGGCAGTGAAGGCTTGCAGCAGCTTAAAATTGCACAATACGGCCCTTGGAGACAGTATTTGGGACCAGCCTTCAGTCCAGTCCAGCTGCTGCTGCCATGGTCTTTCCTCCCTAACTCCTCAACGACCTCCCCCACCCATCCACCTCCCACCTCCCCTCCCCGGGCCTGCAACCCTTCTCGCTCAGCCTCTTGAGCTCGCTGCTTTGTCAGCCAGAACTGTTCCACACATCCAGAGTTCATTTGAATAAAGTTGAAAGCGAGCTGGCCCCGGGCCTGGTCCCTACACCACTCTAATGTCGTCCAGGAGCCGGGCTGCCGCTCTCCCTCCCTCTTTCGCTCGCTCGCGCACTCACAGAGAAAGACAAACAGGATGCTTCCTCTCGGGTGACACTTTGATGAGGGAGATGGTGTTTTAACACAGTTTGAGGTTGACTCCTCCGGCGCTGGGGTAAACAGAGAAGAGAGAGGGGCCTGCTCCCCATCCTCGTGCTGAGGCCTCCGACCTGGGCCCCGGGCCCAAGCATGAGTGGATGAGTCATACTGGAGCGGAGCTCAGAGACACGGGGGCTCCCGCATCAACGTCCTGGATCAACAGGACACGACCATGATGGAGTACGCTCTCTGGCTCTGCAGAGAACAGAGGAGCGTGTCTCCATCCCTCTGTGTGTGTGGGTGTATGTGTGTGTGTGTGTGTGTGTGTGTGTGTGTGTGTGTGTGTGTGTGTGTGTGTGTGTGTGTGTGTGTGTGAGAGAGAGAGACAGAGAGAGAGGGAGAGAGAATGAGAAAGAAAGAGAGACAGAAAGAGAGAGAGAGAGAGCGAGAGTAAAGAAACTACGAGAGAAAGAAAGCAGCCAGTGTATGTGCGCATCTCTCTGTAAATAAATGGGGGAGCGTGTGTTTATGAGGATTTGTCCTCTTGACCTCAACAAGCTGTGTCCGCCGTTCAAGGCCTCCGGGTGGGATGGCCCACACAGGCTGTCAGGCCTCGTTAGCTGCTGCTCCGTCGAAGCCCATGCTTAAGACCGTCCACAGTAGGAACACTTCGGTGACCTCCTGACCCCTCAGCTGTGAGGAGACATGGCTCACACTGAACTATGGCTGTTGTGACACACACTGCCTCTTTGTCTAGCTTCCTCTCGGAGGAGGAGGAAGGCGGCCGTCAGTCTCAGATCCAGCTGAGACGTATCATACAGTGGTAGGAAAAGAGGAGTTTCTTCTACTCACCGAACCTCTTGTATCCAAAAGACTGTACTTCCTCCTCGTCGGCAAAATCGTCTGTAAACGCAACGAGACACATGCGTGTTCAGTGCTTAGTTGAGCATGGCTTCACAGACATTCCACTACAGTACATACAGACACACAAACTGCCCCTCTCTAAAAAAACACCCTCGCTCAAGATCGGCCGATGAAGCTGAGAACTAGTCAATTGCTTTTGGGTGTATATGCCTGACTCAGCACACCGATAAGGGTATGTGACATGCTGTGACTCCAGCGTGATGGGGAGTGAAGAAAAAGCTGACATTAGAGGTTGCAGGATCAGCCAAAGCCTGTGGTTTCTCTGACTTGACTGTGAAAGGAGCTAATTACCCTCTTTTACCACTCTGCTATAGGACCTAGGATGATGCTTGGGGGAGAACATCACTGGTAATGGCCAACAGATGTGGGAGAGATATAGAGTTAACTGGTCCGCATGAAGCAGGGGGGCAGGACGGTTAAGGGCAGGGGACAGTAGAGGCAGTGGGACCAGGAGCAGAAGAGGCAGTAGTAGAAGAGGCAGGGGTAGACATGGGGCTGGACAGTCAAGGGCAGAGAACTGCAGATGCAGTGGGAACAAGGGCAGAAGAGGCAGGGGCAGAAGAGGCAGGGGTAGACAGGGGCAGAACAGTCAAGGGCAGATAACTGCAGATGCAGTGGGAACAAAGGCAGAAGAGGCAGGGGCAGAAGAGGCAGGGGTAGACAGGGGCAGGACAGTCAAGGGCAGGGGACAGTAGAGGCAGTGGGGCCAGGGGTAGAAGAGGCAGGAGTAGACAGGGCATTGAAACAGAGAGGCAGCAAAGGCTGGGGAAGTACATGCGGGGGTAGGATGACTTATGTCTCCAATCACTCGGCTAAACATTAAAAAACATCTAAACATATCATCATCTAACATCTAAAAATAGACATGGCAGACTGAGAAGATGACGTGCCTTTATGAGTTTTAGCCCAGTCTGCTTAACACTGTGACCATATTTGCCGCTGAACTTTCTGACTATTATATTATTAACTACTATGGCAGAAGTTAACGGAGATACACATAAACATTGACTGCAACCAAATATAGTCTTGATCATGTTGATGTACAGTATGACGAATAGGATAAGTTACATATAACTTCTAGAAGAAGACTGCCATAATCATACGACAACGTATTTCAAAACGCAATTCTGTTTCAGCACCGCTCAGGACGATAATCGAAACCATATGTGACATACGGACCAACCAGACACAACGAAATAATACTTTAAAAAATAAAATTAAAAATGTTTAAGGCATTGAAATCACACTGCCATGTCAGTCATTTGCCTACCTTTCATGGCGTTCTATAAATCTATAAGAATAGTGAATGAGTAAGAAGTTGACGGTCCCACGTTCACTTTCTGCGCATCCCCACATCCAGTGCAATCAAATACGTCTGATCAGCGTTTCTTAAAACGGTTTAGAAACTCTCATAAAACCAAATAAAGTTTCAGTCTTCCACTTCAAATCCAAACTTCACTTCTTCATGATGAGCGCGTCCCGTTAGAGTCCCATCTCGTTTGAGGCTGTTTGATCAAATTGGTTTTCAGGCATAAAAAAGATGGAATAGTCCTAAAGCCTGGACCTTTGAGTTGTTTTCCCTGAAGAATGCAAGTTTCTAAAATGTTGGGTTATTGATATGTCTTTTCCTCAGTGCGCTGGTTATAGCCACCTTCTCAAACCCACAGAAATGTCAACGCACTAAGGAAAGTCCAGACTCCGCAGTTGTTCTTGAAACCACGTGTTTTCTACATCTGTCCGCTTCCTCCACTGAAGGTTTGCTTTGGAGAGGAGGATAGGTGAGGTTAGGTTTCAGTGCAAACCCGGGGACGTCGTGCGGAGTTTGGCCGGAGATGAGATTAAATTACTGGCCCTGATGGCAAACTACGTCCCCCGGGTGAAAAATGTGGAACCTATTAAGCAGATCGTTTCAAAGGGAGTTGAGAGAGACAGTTTAACGTCATTGAAACAGCGACGTTCTGGGGATGGCTCATTGTTTTACTACTCCTCTCCTACATTCCCTCTCTGGTACACATGTAAAATATTGTGCATAAGAGCTCTTTATGCTATAAGTCAAATATGAAATTAGCCAACAAGGCTTGTGAAACACAATATGCCAGTTTTCATACTGCAGAGTGCAAGTTTCTGCTTATGTTAGAATTAGATAGATGTCTCAAATGCTCTGAAGGACAATACTTTTTGTCGTTGTATTTTTGTAGAAGGAGATTGCCACATATTCATCTGACTTCTCATCTGATAAACAAGACCATGTCTCTGTACCCAGCAGATCCAGTCTGCTAATCAAAAAACGGAGCCCAACCCTGCTATCACAGGCAGTTAGGATCTCCTCTCTGACTCATAGGAACATCAATGCAATTAGCGGGAGAAACACTTTCATCTTATCTCTGAAACACTTGAACTGGAGTGTGAATGGGTTACAGATGAGATCACATGGCACTACGCTGCAGTCTCACCATGTCTGGCTATTGTCTCAGAATAGGTGAGACACATCTCAACCATACACTCTTTTGGCAGCTTGTGTAACGTGTGTGGGGCGTCTGTTCGCCCTCAGGCTGGTTGCTCGGCACACGTTGAGCTGCAATCTGATTTAATCAACAGATCGATTTCAGGCCTATAGAAAAGACAAAGTACACCGCTTCCGAACAGCACTCAAATCCTAAACTGTCTCCAGTCGTCAAAAGATCACATCCCCAAAAGCTTCTCTTTAGATCCTAGAGCCTATAACCCCAACCCCTTTGCTTGGGTTAGGACCCAGTCCAGCGTAGATTAAGTTCTGAGCCCGACTGAAATGATAATGGAGGTCATTTGGTGTTTATCCAAGGGCAGCAAAACTGTGTGTTTTACCGTCAGCCTTAATGGGAGCAGGAGGTTGGTATTAGAGCTCAGGTAAGGATCTCCTATGAGATGATCAAACGCAGCTGTGGGGCAGGTAGCCTCACAGCCAGAGGCCGGTTGAAATCACATTTAGAGGTTGGGACCTTATTTGCTGGGTCATAGCTCCCAGCAGAGGGCTGATATTAACAAGAAACACTGGTACTGCGGGGGAAATTCCACATTTTCCTCTCTGGTGCTTGCAATGTTTACTTGAAAGTTTAGACCCCCACAAATGGCCATGCCGGCTTGTGCCAGGTAGACAGATAGACACAGATTAGGAGGAATAAACCATGTGAGTCTGCCAAGGATTTCAGTACAGACGTGAGTTTCAGGACAATCTAAATTAAGGTGACACAACAGTGTCCATGTTATAGAAGATCCCTGAGTTATACATGAGATATTATGGCTTCAGAACTAGACAACATAGTGAACGTTCATGTAGGTTAGTTGACAGAATTCATTTGGTTAGCAGGGTGGCGTGCTTAATAGTCAGCAATACAACTACACTAATAGGATCTGAACTGCTAAGTGGAGCCTTATAAATAGAACAATCCTCTGTCGTGTCATAACGGTGGACTTCTCTTTCTCTCCCTCAATTTGTCTCGCTTTCGGTCTAGTAGTCTGTCAACTACCACGTTTCCAATTTCTACCAATTTGCTGATGCTTCCTCAGTTCCTAAGGTAACAAATACTAATTTCTCTACCATCGCCTGACACTGCAGTTTGCAATATTTTACTCAGCTTAGCTGTTTTGATGAGGCTCATTAGTTACTTGTTGTGATATCATTGACAGACCTCTTTACACAGACAGGGTAGTGACAGAGACTGTGTAAAGACCTGGTTAACTACTTTTAGATTTATTCAGAATAGTTGTTTGGACATGCTGAAACTTAAACTGCAGCAACTGTATACAGTTGTGCCCACTGTTTACCACATTACATGGGACTGGATAATTTAAGCCATCCTTTTTCAAAATAAATGTTAAATTTGTACTGCTTTTGCAGTTGGTTGAGTTGTTGATAAACAGCACTACCTGGTGGCTGATCTTCATTGAATTAGAAGACAAATCTTCAAGTATACACATAGATTAGTCCTAAAAATCTAATGAGATTAATGTTTTTTAGTGCATCAGCGACTCATTGAAAGCTTTTATAAGGTCATCTGTTATAACTATAGTGCACAACCTCACCTTAACTCTCCAGCGATAAGAAAAGTTGTGCCAAGTTGTGCAAAATGACGTTGTGCCCTTGGGCAAGACACTTCATCCTACTTGCCTCAGGCGGAATGTCCCTGTACTTGCTGCAAGTTGCTCTGGATAAGAGTGTCGGCTTAATGACTAAATGTAAAAGTTAATTTGACGTCAATGTACTATGTTTCAGATCTGTGTCTGTGAGTGTCCTGTTAAGATGAGGAGCCTGGCTGTTTTGATGTTCCTCGTGTTATTTCTGGAGTTACTGTTCTGCACCCCTGTCTACCCCGTGGGGTCAAATGAGGAGCTGCTCAAACGTGAGTGTTCTTAAGAAGTGTGAGGGTTAGAGTGAGTCGGTGTAGACCCTCATTCGTCCAGGAGTGTTCCATAGTGGAAAAGGTTTCAGAGGTAGTCATCTGGACACCGTTTTCAAAATCAAGACGCCACCCATCTACCTCTGAAGCCTTTTCGACTTAGGAAAAGAGAAAGTCAGGTCGGGAGTCAGGTGGCTGAGCGGTGAGGGTGTCAGGCTAGTCAGCAGAAGTTCTTTGGTTCAAAACCTGGCTGTGCCAACATGATGGTGTGTCCTTGGGCAAGGCATTTCACCCTACTTGCCTCAGGGGGAATGTCCCTGTACTTGCTGTAAGTCACTCTGGATAAGAGGGTCTGCTGAATGAATACATGTAAATGTACTATGGTTAGAGTGAGGGTGACTACAAAACGTGTGTGAGAAGCATGTCGCTGATGTTAGCGTTTTCTCTGGCCGTGTGCGCAGAGCTATCCAGGGAAGGTGAGCGGCACGTTGACGAGGAGATGAAGAGAGCACTTTTTGGGGTCAAACAGATGAAGGAGCTGATCGAGAAACATGAGGAGAAACATAAGCAGCTCATGAACAGCCTGAAACATAGCAGCGACAAGCGAAAAGTAAGAACGCAAAGCAAATAAACAGACAGATTGCTTGCACCTTTAAAACGTCTGCATATTTTCTCTCTACTGACATAGTGAGTGTTTGATCTTTGTGCTTGACTTGGGTATGATTGTGGCTAAAACCTCAATCAGCCTCAAACCATCCGAAACATTATACTTCTCCAAGTTCGCACCCACATAAGATACACCAACGTCTGTTCTCTGTTTTCCCCCAGCAACGATGTGTAAAACAGCCACACATATTTTCTGCTTCACATGCTAATGTTGATAGAGAAAACCTCAAAGCAAACAGTGAGTAGTGCGGTTATGGGAGAAGGTAGTAGAGAGCTTAGTTACAGCACATTCAGGATTCATGAACTGTCTGAAGATATATCTGCGTTCTGTACAAATGAGCTGCCAAGAGCCAGGCTTCTAAACCACAGCATCTTCTTTCAATAGACAATACACTCACCGCAGTCCTCCTACACAGAGAACCGCCCTGACAAAGATCACGCGAAAAGGACCTCAGAAAACCCAGCCAAGCAGCCATCAGCAGACAGATGTTTACTTAAAATGTCATGTTTCCCTCACTCCTGCTTGCTCATCTTATCTTGCCTCGATCGTGACGGCTATTTGCCGAGTCAGCCGTTTGCACCTATTCCATCATGTTAGATCAGAGATGAGTTGAGTAGGGGAGGAAGACGGGAGCCAGTTAGTAGTTGATGTGCGAGTAAATCTCACTCCTCTGATCTCAAAGGATGCTCTAGTGACTGATGCTAGAGCTTTCAGCCTTTAGTCTCCTTCTTAGATTGTCCGTCTCCCATGCCGAACACAACGGGTTAATGGCCTGCGCAGAGCGGAGCAAGTGGACTTAGTTACAGGGGGTTACACATGCACTACAAGAGAATTCTGAGACGGTCTCCATTCCTCATTCCCCTGTACTATACTGCGCTCTTCGCTCAGGGGGCAGTGCAGCTGGCCACGGAGGCGGAACACAAGCTACAGGAGGCCGAGCAGCAGTGCCATGATTCGCTGAGGATGTCGTTTGAGGAGTGCCGCCCCTGCTTAGAGGACGCCTGTCGGAGCTTCTACACCTCCACTTGTCGCAGGGGCTTTTCATCATTTTCCTTCAAGGTGAATCCCACAGGTTGTATTTCATGCACTGGTCCATTGTAATCATAGCAACATGAGAGATAAATAGGGAGTCAGGTGGCTCAGCGGGGAGGGTGTCGGGCTAGTTATCAGAAGATCCCTGGTTCGGATCTCGGCTGTGCCAACATGACCATGGGCAAGAAACTTACACTACTTGTCTTGGGTGGAATGACCCTATACTTTCTGTAAGTCGCTCTGAATAAGTGCGTCTGCTAAATGTAAAAATGTAAATGTATAATTCAATTGCAGTATTTGTGGATTGGTTACAGGCCTGTACCACAGTGAACCTATGTTTAAACCAGGCTGTGTGTTGTACTGTGTGCTATAATTCAGAGGGATTTTTCCTTTCCTTAGGTGGAAGAGTTCTTCAAGAAGATGGCGTCCCAGTTGGAAACTCAAGACGAAGTCTACAACCAGAACCAGGATCCAGACCAGAGCAAAAAGCTTGAACCCCAGACCCAGACCCCTGACAGAATGGAACAGGAGCTGGTACAAGTGGATGCCTCCTTCAGACAGCTGAAGAGCAGAGTGGGTCTGCTCTACAACACGAGCGTGGACCTGGTCAACAGGATGCGGCAGGAGTTTGGCCATACCTTCCATGTAGCCTTCACCACAGATTTGAAGCCCATGTCACTCACCCCCACTGAGGAGACCCCTAGCCTGGGCTTCCTTAGGGGAATGGGTCTGGAGCACATCCTGGACTCGGTGTATGACTTTGGAAAAACTATGCTGGAAGAGTTCAGTTATGTGATGACAGACTCATTGGATGAGTTGAAAGAGCCTCAACAGCAGCAGAGAGGTAAGCTGGGTACGTTCTAGAACAGGGGTGGGCAGTACCGGTCCTCGAGGGCTGCTGTCCTGTAGGTTTTAGACGTTTCTCTGCTCCAGATCACCTGATTCAAATGAATGGTCATTTTGAGGCTTCCACAGAGCTTGATAACAACCCGTTCATTAGAATCAGGTGTGTTGGAGCTGGGAAACATCTAAAACCTTCAGGACAGCGGCCCTCGAGGACAGGAATTGCCCACCCTTGTTCTAAAAGACAACTTCATAAGTCTGCATTGTGTACTCCTTCTTGACAGATTGTTTGATGTTTTAGAGAAAGATCTTATATAGATTGATGATAAAAAAGCAATCAATATTTTCATTATGAATACAATCTCCCGCAACGGAACCTGATCTCATTGACTTCAAATGTGTGTTGCCATGATTAAGTGGTTTCCTGTGTATGCAGTCATTCAAGACTCTGGGTTGATTGGCCATGCTCCTCTCTCCAGCTCCAGGGTCGTCCTTGGATGGGGGTCCGGCCCACAGCAGGTATCTGTGCAGGCGTCTGCGTAGGCAGGCCTCAGACTGCTGGCTGTTGCAGGACCAGTGTGAGAACTGTCAAGAGGCTCTAATAAGAGGTGGGAGTCATGTGGCACTGGGGAGTCATGTGGCACAGTCGGTTAGGGAGTTGGGCTGGTAATCAGAAGGTCCCTGGTTTGAACCCCGACCGTGTCAACATTACGTTGTGTCCTGGGGCAAGACACTTCACCCTACTTGCATCAAGGGAATGTCCATGTACTTGCTGTAAGTCGCTTTGGATAAGAGCGTCTGCTAAATGACTAAATTTAAATGTAAGAGGTGAATGCTCACAGCTGCCAACACGCATGCATTTGATTGGTTCCGCAGCGGGTGGAACCAATCAAATGTGTGTGTCCCACGACCAACGCGTGAGAGTTGGCAGCTCTGGAATGCTTCTGGAAGATCAGAATGTGGGATTACAGCGCAAACATGTTGTCTGCCCACGGTATCGGCGACATGGCTGATCAACGCACAGCCGCATGTAATGTCTGCAGATCCATGTTTGTCGTCTCTCGTCCTCTCCAGAGTGCCCCAGCATGAGGGACCTTCACTCTGAGCTGGAGGAGATCAACCTGCTGCTGAACGCCTCTCTGCAGCAGTACGAGGAAACGCTTCTGGTGGTCCAGAGACACACGAACGACACTCTTAGATGGCTGAACGACACAGAAGAGAAGTACGGCTGGGTGACCCTGTTGGCTAATGACACTGTGGGCCCTCAGAACATCTTTAGCATCACTTCAGTAAGTGACACTAATGGGGTCATGTGGCTGAGTAGTTAGGGCGTCGGACTAGAGATTAGAAGGCCGTCAGTTTGATTCCCGGCTAAGGCAACATGACGTTGTGTCCTTGGGCAAGGCACTTCACCCTACTTGCCTCAGGGGGAATGTCCCTGTACTTGCTGTAAATCGCTCTGGATTAGAGTGTCTGCTAAATGACTAAATGTAATGTAAAATTATGGCAGCTCTTTACCTGTTTGTATGAGAAAGCAGAGGTCCCTTATTGGTTTTCTAATTCAAACTGTTGTGGTTTTGTGTTACTGGTGATTTCTAGGTGGTTCCACACATGCAGATGAGTGGGTCTAAGGTAGACACCACAGTGGCTGTGAAAGTCCTGGACTCTCCTTTGTTAACCCTCTCAGTTCCAGCTGAGTTGGAGATGCAGGACCCTGCCTTCATCCAGTATGTGGCCAAAGAGGCCTTGGTACGGTACAAACTGAAGTTCAACGGTAAGGATCAGACCCTATGTATAACCAGGCAAATATTCCTTCCTACTGTTAACAAGTTCACTCCATAGTGTTTACTGTTGATACAATCCCTAATAAAAACCCACTTTCTTTTCTTACAGAATTGCAGTGATATGAATGTATACAAGAAACCTCTGTGACTCAGTATTGAAGTTCTGGTATTTAATTAAAGTGTATTGCACTGTATTTTTTCCAAGTAGAACAACATGACATGTTTGTTGAATTTGTTTATAACTGAAATGTAAAATAAAACATTTCAAAATTATGTTTCTATGTCTGCGCGAATGAAGGCATGACTTTGATCAGAGCAATGGCTATGGTTTAACGTGCGGAGTGGGAGGCTCAGTGGGCGGGGCTTCAAGTTGTGCGCGTTTTTCTTGATATCCTATTGGTTTTCCTCGATACAAGGAAACGCGTCAAAAAAGTCCCGCGAATATTTGTCTGAAGAAACTGACAGACAGCACAACATTTCGTGCGTGCAGAACCTTCAATTTTACAATCAAAATGCCTGCAACATCTGAAATGCATACAGCGGAGTGTCACCATGGCGAAGAACATACAAAAGTTGAGGGGAAAACGGATAAAAGTCAATTTTCCTTGTTTTGTGACGAACGGGGCTACTTGAATCAAGTAGAATACATTCTGCAGCACGGCCACAAGAAGGGAGATCGCACTGGAACAGGAGTTGTCTCTGTATTTGGGTCACAAGCAAGATACAGTCTCCGGGGTAAGCAACCACTTGTCTAGCCGGTCAATAAGCAACACCGTTTTCTCTTTGACCCAGTGGAATTTAATCCATGTAAACACAAAAAAATCTATATCATTTAAAGGTTAATGAAAGATTATTTGACTCCTGATTGGCTTCAGCTTGAATATTATCCTGTAATTCAACTTCAGATCAGTTCCCCCTACTGACGACAAAAAGAGTGTTCTGGAAAGGAATTCTTGAAGAGTTGTTATGGTTTATCAAGGTAACTTTTTGGTTTGTCGATGTTGAAACCAAGGCGTTTGCACATGTTAAACAGATTGCACATACACTTCCTAGAAGACTCGTGTCCAGTAGATGGCGCTGTACTACCGAAAATACATTAAGCTGACGATAGATTTTTGGTCGTTGCTGCAGGGATCAACAAATGCCAAGGAGCTGTCCGAGAAAGGGGTAAAGATTTGGGATGCCAACGGCTCGCGGGATTTCCTTGACAAGAGCGGGTTCACAGACCGGGAAGAAGGAGACCTGGGACCCGTGTATGGGTTTCAGTGGAGACACTATGGGGCTGAATACAAGACTATGCATACAGGTATCTATAATGACTAGTTATCAACTTAAGACAATGTAAACATAAAAAGACAAAACACAAATACTATTTTACGACACACACACACACACAAACGATAGGGACATTAATTAATTAGTGTTTTTGTCCCATTGCCAGACTACACTGGACAAGGTGTGGACCAGCTACAGAAGGTTATTGACACCATCAAGACCAATCCGGAGGACCGAAGGATCATCATGTGTGCGTGGAATCCAAAAGGTTGGTTTGGTTATTTGACGTAAGAACCCCCCCCAGCTTGCTCAGCACTGCGCGGGCCTTGAACCCCGGGTGTTCGGCATGGGAGATGGACGCTCTATCAAGGATGCTAAAGGCTGCAGCCTCGAGCATCAGCATCCTTTGAGATCAGAGGAGTGAGGTTTACTTGCACAGTCACTACTAGCTGGCACCTGTTCCAGACACACACTCCCAAAGTCCATCAAGCAAGCCTGCTGCTGACTACCCCGGTTTCTCTCAGATCTCCCCTGCATGGCCCTGCCCCCGTGCCACGCCCTGTGCCAGTTCTACGTCTGTGATGGGGAGCTGTCGTGCCAGCTGTACCAGCGCTCCGGGGACATGGGTCTGGGCGTGCCCTTCAACATCGCCAGCTACGCCCTGCTTACGTACATGATCGCTCACATCACTGGACTGAAGGTGGGTGTGTCTTTGTCCCTTTCGCTTCCCGCGCTCACGCAACCGGCAGTTTCACTGGCAGTCGTGAGCTCTCCAGAGATTTACGTTCCCCGTGATAGAAGGAATATTGACCTTCCTTTGTCCTTCCCGCCTCCACAGCCTGGGGACTTTGTACACTCTCTGGGAGACGCTCACGTGTACCTCAACCACGTCGAACCCCTCAAAGTCCAGGTTGGTTCGCGTTTGCGTCTGTGTGTACCCATCCGTGTGCTCTGCGTGTGGGTCTGTGCGTGCTCGGGGTGCATCTGTGTGTGCTCGGGGTGCATCTGTGTGTGCTGCTGCTCGCTCGGTGTGCATCTTTGTGTGCGCCTGTGTGTACGGATCTGAGTGTATCTGTGGGTCTGTGTGTGCTGCTGCTCGCGCTGTGTGCATCTTTGTGTGCGTCTGTGTGTACGGATCTGTGTGTACTGTGTGCGAGTGTGTGCTCTAGGTGTATCTGTGTGTGGGTCTGTGTGTGCCGAGTGCATCCGTGTGTGGGTCTGTGTTCAATCTGTATGTGCTGCTGCTCGCTTTGTGTGCGTCTGCATGTGCGCGTCTGCACTCGTGAGATCGTGACGTTCCTCTTGTGGACTCCTCCCTCGCAGCTTCAGCGAGAGCTCCGCCCCTTCCCCAAGCTCAAGATTCTGAGGACGGTGGAGAACATAGACCATTTCCGAGCCGAAGACTTCGAGATTACAGATTACAATCCCCACCCTGCCATCAAAATGCAAATGGCTGTTTAAATCAGAAGTCCGGGCAGTTTTATTTTGTGTTGTGTGTCCTACAGTGGAGTTAATTTCAACCTGCTTTTATGGTGCCTCTGTGATATAATTCTTGTTAAATGTTTTAGTTGTTTAAATGTTTCAGTAAATAAATAATTTCTATACTCTATTGTTTAATATATTTATTACACAACAGCTTGTATAAATGAACATTTGGTTTTAAATTGACAAAACAAATGTATCAGGTTTTCTGCGTAGTTTGATTATCACGTTATTCATCAAGTACATTTTGCGATTGATTCTTCACTACCTGCATTGAAGAGAATGGGTTGGTGCTGAGCGGGAAATTAAAAAACGAATAACAAATCATTCTGTAATTAGTGTAATTTTTTATGTAAAAGATGTCTGCATCTTCGTTCCTCTTCCCTATTTTCCTCCTGGATTCAGGACCTGACTCCAGACCTCTCCCTGAGGGTACTGATATCTCTGCACAGATGACTCCACCATCTCGCAGGAGTATCCTGGATCCTGATTGGACAGGGATTAAACAGCACTAGCTCACTTGTCAGAAGATGACAGCGTTAAATGTCTAGCAGTGCATCTACTGCTTCAGAGAATGGAAAAACTCCACCCACAGCACCCCCAGTGATAACTCAGTCTGGCGTAGGGTTGACTCGCTGGTGCTGAAATGTACAGTACCTTAGGGGGCATGTAGTGGGTGTTCCTTAGCACCACAGGACTGGTAAAGTGCTCATGCAGGTGGTCCACATACTCACACATCCTGACACAGAACACAAGGTCATTGGACTGCAGTCAGCTGCATCATGACTCATAGTGGTTGTTGGCACTGACCGGTTGTGGAGGCTGGCAGACACAGAGATGTAGTCGAAGAGGATGAGGTGCTGGACCAGCTCGCACAGTCCTACTCCCCCAGCGTGAGGACACACAGGGACTGGAGACGGAAGAGAAGGCTTAGCACGGGAAACGCTTACACCCCAGAAATAAGCTCCCACAACACCAGGACCAAAAAACATGGAGATAATGTAGAGAAGGTTTCTGAGGTAGTCGTCTGGACACTATTCTCAAAATGACATTCGACTCCCATCCAGAAGTCACTTTCAATCAGAGAAAATGATAATTTAAAGAGAATCAGAGATAATGGCTTTCAGTTGGGTTAGAATCTTAATTTTGAAAACAGTCCAGATGACTAACTGAAATCTTTTCTACAATGGAACACTCCTGGACGAATGAAGGTCTACGCCAACATATAGATATTACACATAGTACATGAACGGAATACCCTGGAACTTGTGGGCCATGAGCATTACAGCCAGGTTCTCGTTGACGCTGCCTACTCTGCAGCTGTCGATCTGGACAAACTGGAGCGCCGATGCTTGCAGGAACTGCTTAAACATCACTCTGTTGTGGCACTGCGTTGAAGGGCAATATCATCATGTCACCATGTCAGATCCACATTTAGACACGGGACATTAGCAGGATAAAACACCAGCATGGAGGTACCTACCTGTTCTCCCGTGGCTACCCCAATCCCCAGAGGAGCCAGGGCCTAGAACAAGAAAATACATTTGGAAGTCATGTGGTGCAGTTGGTTAGGGAGTTAGGCTTGTAATCAGAAGGTATGCAGTTTGAACCCCAGCTTTGCCAACATGACATTGTGTCCTTGGGCAAGGCACTTCACCCTTGCCTTAGGGAGAATGCCCCTGTACTTGCTATAAGTCGCTCTGGATAAGAGCGGCTGCTAAATGACTAAAATGTAAACATCTTAATCTCAATCCAGACAGATGCAGATGTGAAACCTCTGAAACTATTTCCACAATTAGTCACCTTGGAGATGGCTGCATGGCCGAGGATATCATCAGGACTGGTGGGCTCCTCGATCCACAGGGGCTTGTACTGGGCCAACTCAGACACCCGTGTGATCGCCTCTCCAACATCCCATCTCTGGTTGGCATCGATCATCTATCACAGAACAGGCACTGCTAACTTAACTTCAGAAAGTGAATAGTATGTTTTTCCAGTATGATTCCAGAAACATAGTGTAAAAAGACTGAGTGAATGCTAGGTCATGATTGACTCTGGGACTTAAAACAGTATAACAGAAAATGAAATATATTTATATCTAAACTCATTAGTCTAGACATATATATGTATATTATACCTATATATTGGTATTATATATTATATTAGTATTATATTAGTATTAGATTATTTATATATATATATATTTATTTATTATGGCATGCCGTTCAGGAAATTAATCCTTTGAATATATATACAGAAACCTTGAATATATATACAGAAACCTTGAATATATATATATATATATATATATATATATATAGAGAGAGAGAGAGAGAGAGAGAGAGAGAGAGAAACCTTGAATATATATATATACAGAAACCTTGAATATACATATAAAGAAACCTTAAATATATGGAATGAAACTTGACTGACGACACACGTCGCGGCAGTGCCTGCGGCCATCTTGTGTGCAACAGTGTGTAAAGAGACAATGAGTCAGGCTGCCCGCAATCTAGTTGCAGCAATTTTAAATAATGAGCAAATGATAAATACACTGGCGAATGCCTGTCAAAATCCTCCCGATACCCCTGCCCAATACCCTGCCCGTTCTTCTGACAAAGAAGTTCGCTCAATTTTTAACCATGGCAGACCAACAACAGCCCAGGCAGCTGCCTATCGGGCCAACCTGAGCATGCCCTCCACTTCTCAGGAGTGCCTCGGAGAAGTGCCGCGTCAGAGCGCAGTGCCACTACGCACGGCCATTCACTGTGTTTCACCTTTATTAAATCACCTGAAAACTATATCAAGTTAACAGGTGGAGATTGTACACAGGGTGTTGTGGGGCTCTCCTGTGAGGCTGAAGACATGCTGAGGTTGGCCTGATAAACAGCTGCCTGTTGTAGTAGATCTGCCACGATTAAAAACGGAGCGAACTTCCTTGTCAGTTGAACTGTATTGGGCAGGCTATCAGGGTGAATTTGGGCCGTACACGCTTTCACCAGTGTGTTACTGATGTCCTCAGTTTAATATTGCTGTATCGAGATTGTAATCGGACTAACTCACTGTCATTCACTTTTTGCTGTAGCATCGATACGTTACATAACAGCGCAGACACTGCTGTGAAGTCTGACATCAGTCAAGTTTCATTCCATATATTCAAAGTTTCTTTATATATATTCAAAGGATTAATTTCCTGAACGGCATGCCATAATATATATATATATATATATATAATTAATATATTACATATTACATATATATATATATTACATATTAAATATATATATATATATTTGTTTTTCAGTGACGATCATGCAGCCATCATATGTGGTGTTGGGTAGTAATAAAAAATGGGTGTGTAGGTAGGGGGAAAAAAAGTTTACCTGTGTACCTCATCCACAGTGAGAAGATGGACCAACAGCGTGGCAGATAATTACCAAAGTGTTGTTGGGACCAATCAGCTTCCTTATGAGACTGCAGCGGCGAATGTCGTCCTCTAGGTTGGCTCCAACCTTCACCTTAAACTTGGTCCATCCGCTGTTGAGAGCATCTGAGCACAGCTAGACAAACACCATGGAAACGAGTCAGTCTGTTAATCCAACCAGCAACCAATCAGGCTAACCAACACACCAACCAACCAATCAGTGATGTGCAGATTCCTTACCTGCGTGAGAAGCTCATCAGAGTATCCCAGCCAGGCACAGGAAGTGGTGTAGGCGGGGTAGCCCTCCGCCAGCATGTGTTCCTCTGCTCAGGATCACAGGGGTGGGAGGGGGGGAAGGGGGGGGGGTTTACACAGTCATTAGACGAGGCACTGACTCCCATGGAATGTGTAATGAAACGGTCCAATTCCCAGGCAAACATATCTCCATCTGCACTCTTAATTAGAAGAGGACCTCTCGGGAGTCAAGTGGCTGAGCGGAATCGGGCTAGTAATCAGAAGAATCAAACCCCAGCTTTGCCAACATGACATTGTGTCCTTGGGGAAGGCGCTTCACCCTACTTGCCTCAGGGGGAATGTCCCTGTACTTGCTGTTAAGTTGCTCTGGATAAGAGCGTCTGCTAAATTACTAAATGCAAATGTACCGCAGCCATTGACGTTTAATCGTCATTCTTACCTCGTTGGTCCTTCCCCTCTTGAGCCTTCATGAGCATGTCTGAGAGAAAGTCAAAGAGAGATAGTGAAGTGCTGTCTGTTCATAGTGTCAGTTGGTGTGCGTGTGCGCACGTGTGAACATTACCCAACGCCTCCTGTTCCGTCAGAGCATCAGTTATATATCTGAAGTCAATGCACGAGACCAGTTTTCTGGGATCCTAAAACAGCAAAACAGCACAGGAAACAACATGATGCATATTAACTAACACTGGGGGGTTTTCTGCAGCACACACTTATTGATGTCAACTTGGAACAACTACAGCAAACAATCGTTTAGTATAAGAAGCAGGCTTGATATTTCACCGACTTACCATGTCAACAAGTAGCTTCCACAGTGGCTGGTGTTAAGGTGGGTAAGGAAAAATAACACAGACTATTGTTAGTTCGTAGGCCTATTTGGCATCGTTAGCCATTGGCCAGGTGTAAGGGTGTCTTTCTGAAGGCTTAATTGACATTAGTGGCATCCCACCTTGCCCTCCGCTCTGGCCCAGAGGTCCCACACGGCGTTGAGGATGGCTGCAGTGGCCAGCTGGATAACGCCTTTCTCTGGTCCAATCTGTTGTAGACAGAATTAGACCAAATTTACTTTCTTTTATTTCATTTACATTAGATAAGAGCAGACGCTCGTATCCCGAGCAACTTACAGCAAGCACAGGGACATTACCACCTGAGGCAAGTAGAGTGAAGTGCCTTGCCCAAGGACCCAACGTCATGATGACACACCCAGTGTCCGAACCAGGGACATTCTGATCTAGCCCGGCACCCTAACCGACTGCACCACGTGACTCAAACTGACAGTGATTTGAGAGGCCTACAGCCAGGGTGATTAAAACTGCTTCCCCACATTGTTGAAACCAAACGTGTCTCACCCATCGCATCTGTCCATCACTGGTCAGGAGGCGGTAGAATCCACGGAAGTCACTCACAATCTCCTCCAGAGATTTCCCCACCACCAAGCTTGTCAAGGCCTTCACAGCACATACCACTGCACACACAAGTTATCCATCATCTTATCAGACGACCACACTAGATCAGAGATGGCATGTCATGTGTCGCTGGTGTCACGCTTCACTTCCGTATTCGTCAGTCAATGGAAGTCTATGGAAGTGTCGCAACTCTCTTTTTATATGGCTCTGGCATGTCTTTGGCTATGGCTGTTCACTAATGGGACGGTGCATAAACGAGTAATTAATCTGAGTTGTCATACGCAAGTTAAGAAGACAATTCGTGAAGGAAAAACGCTGATCGTTGCGTGAATGTCTACAACCACACAACGGCGCTGTTAGGACACAGAGCTCGGAGAAATAAACAACTTTTTCACGAACAGACAGAACTGTCATTCAATATAATTGGTGTGATGTTTCCAAAACATATCCAAATGATGCTAGGGAAATGGTAGTGCGCAGTAGTAGAACCATGGATGTAGAACGCAATCTTACCAATTTCTGTTCCCCTTCCTACAGTGAATGTCAGGCCATAACCTTTCAGACAGGATTCAGTTTCGATCACGACATAGGCGACTGAATAGTCAGGATCTGTGTGCTGAAAATAACATCGATCGTAGACATGCATGATTATTTCATTTGGTAGACCTGATATTAGCCTAGGATAAGGCACAACACTACAGCAGGTCTATGATGTTTGTTATTAGACAGTGTTTTAATGGCAATTAAGTTGTTCATAAAAGCAAAAGCGCTATGCCTACCATTGCATCTGAACCATGCTGTTCCAGAGACGTTGGAAATCTTACATCGTTGACAGTCAATTTCGTAATTTTATGTGCCATTTGTATGCTTGTATGTATAGACAACTCATGCAGTGTCACAACCTGTTATATCTCACTCAAGACTTGGCTGGGGAAAGACACCCGTAGGTATACAATGTGATCGTCACATGACTTTTGAAGGGCGCCACTGTAGCTGTAGGATTTAAATAAAATAGTTCACAGCAAACAGTAAACAGTAGGGCTCATGTATCATGGCTAATAAGTAAATTCAAAATTATAATGTTAGACTTAAATCTTAAATGTCCTTCAACTCAAGATGAATAAAAGCAAGTGTGAGGTGATTTAAAATCAGAAATCTTTTATTTTTCATCTGTACAAATTCCTCAGATTCGTATTCAAACCGTAGGTATTTCTTCACTATCCCGCCATAGAACATGAAATTGCAATTTCCTTCATATTCTAAACAAAAATGATTTCACAACTTTGTACAAAGCCCTTAAATTAAATAGTTGGACCATCTGCAGATCATTTTCAATCACACAGGCTACAATATTGACTTGAGTCTAGAAAGTAAAAGTGACATGTAACAAAGTAACGTTGACACCTAGGTGACACACAGTATAAAAAATTATAATTGCACAATTTGTTTGTATTGGTTTACATGTTTTCTTAATGAACCATAAAAAAAACTAATATTTCTCCTCTCCACTTGTTTGAATTCATAATTGTTCCCATCCCAATAGTAAAACAGATAAAACAGTTTTCAGGTACTTTGGCAATGTCTCATTTGTGGACATAACTTGAAGTCTTGTCATGATATGTGTAGCAATAACCGGTGAGTGGCTGTTATTGCCATGGTTGCCGTTGGTTTAGGTTGAACTAGCTTACAGCTGAACATTCAGCAAGCTCACAGTGATAGAGACAGCTTCAGTCTCTCAAAGTTCATTCACTGGAGTGAAAAATACACCTGCTGTTAATTGTTATGAACAATTTAGGAATAAACAGATGACGGGTCTCCACAGAAAGCGATGATTCTTTTTCGATATGAATAAAGTTGTATCTTATTAAAAGGGTTTAAAAAGAAACTAAAAATTTACTAACGTACAATCTAAATCCCTCCGTCTATACGCATCACTACCGTCACCCATTCAGATAAACAGAAAAGAAAACAACAATTCCAGTCAGACTGATACAACTGAGCACAAAATGGAACACAAAGTGAAACTAGTTAGTTTTCTAACCCTCAAGAAGCTCTTCATTCAAAGAGCCTAGCTGAGAGACCTAGTTATGTGCGCCTTCCATGATTTAACATCAGAAACACCACGGAAAAACTGATTGGTCACTTCAGGAAAGTATCAACGAAAATAAACAAGGGAAAAGTTTTAAGTAAGTAGTACCAAATCAAACAGAGGAACTCGTTTAAAAATAAATGGAAAATAAAGTACATTTGTTTAAAAGAACATAGTGGTATGTGCAACTCGTAAGGACAGTTTCCAGTTAGCTTTCTAGAAACTCTAGTACTCTCAGTATCATTCACAGGGTTCCCTCCTCTTCTCAGGAACTAGTCAGCATTCCAATACGGAGGGATCCACAGAGTGTTTAGGCCGTGCTACACTTCGATGTGACTATAGGTTGTCCCCTGGCTGGTACTGTGGTTCTGTGGCTGTGAAATAGTCCTCTAAGAAGGACTGCAGGTACTCGAAGGTGGGTCTCTCATCTGGGTCCTTCTTCCAGCAAACCTTCATCATCTCGTGGAGAGACTCAGGGCAGCCCTGGGGGCAGGGCATACGGTACCCCCTCTCCACCTGCTCCAGCACCTCCCGGTTTACCATGCCTGGGGGAGCAAGGGAGGGGGAGAGGGAGGGGAGGGAGAGAGAGAAAGAGAGAGGGGGGGGGTGGAAGGGAGAAAACAAGAGGGAGAGAGAGGGAGAGATAAGAGAGTGGGAGAGAAAGATAGAGAGGGAGAGGAAGGGAGGTAGGGAGAGAAAGAGAGAGAGGGGAAAAATAGATGGAGGGAGGGGACGAGCAGATCAGGTGGAAGAGATGTAGAGAGGATGAGCGATGGGGAGAAGGAAAAGGAGGGTGTGACCCTCGGTTTTAGAGCTCAGTGCCGTAACCGTGCAGTCAAGCATGAAACCCGGGTCACAACAACATGACGATTATCCCACACAAAGCTTGAGAAGCTTTGGATCATGTACAGTAGAACTGTGTGACACAAGGTCCAGTAGATCGTCCAAATCATACTACAGCCATCCCACCCACAAAGGAGCTTTGAAAAGGGGTGGGCCTGAAGGTTGGTGTCTGTACCAGCATCACAGAGCACCAGTCAGCTTGTCCCCGCCTCCACCCGCCCGCGCCCCCCGCCCCCCCGAAGAGGTCTGTCTGGCTGGCACAGATGGTTATAAAAAAAAAAAAAGAATGGTGTTCAGCCTCCAGATCAACCCCAACCAGATGGTCTCATCTAATCTCAGGGTGTGTGTGTATTCGTGTGTGAGGAAGACAGAGAGCGAGTATATGTGTGTGTGTGTGTGTGTGTGTGTGTGTGTGTGTGTGTGTGTGTGTGTGAGAGAGAGAGTCAAAAATGTGAAAGTCTGAGCTTGTGTACGCCCATTTGTGCGTGACATAAAGAAAGAAAGTGCTTATGCATATCTGCGTGTGCGTGTGTGTACGTGTGTGAGCAGGTGAATGTGTGTGTGTTTATGGACCGGAGGGTGCTCATCCAGCAGAAACAAAAGCAGACAGCATCACTTGGCTCTTGAAGGAGCTGTGCTTCCTGGGACCGCAGTATCTCACATCTGTGTCACAATGGGTCACAGCGGGGATGAGCTTTTTCCTGACTAGACCTGCGCTCCACATGTCTGTGTCTCTTTTCAGGAGAACCATTTGTTCTAGAACAAACCGGGCCATCTTAAAAAGTAGTGCTGGTAGCACCACAGCTCAGCCATGGTGTCATGTTACCAAAGCATTGATTACATCTTATAATGTCAAATTACAGCTTTAAATCAGTGCAAGAAAACCACCAAATCCACCCTACATATCTTAACACTGTGCTTGTGTGTTTTCCTGCTTTAACACCTCTCACCTGGGTAGGGCACTCTGCCTTTAGTGACCAGTTCTGTCAGCAGGATACCGAAGGACCAGACGTCAGACTTGATGGTGAAACGCCCGTACAGGGCAGCCTCAGGGGCGGTCCACTTAATGGGGAACTTGGCTCCTGCAAACCGGGGAGGGAGGGAGCAAGTAAGAGGGAGGGAGAGGGATGGAGCAAGGGAGGGAGGAAGCAAGTAAGAGGGAGGGGAAAAGACGGAGGGAGCGGAGAGTTGGAAGGAGGAAAAGAGGCAGAAAGAGAGCGGGAGGGAGGTGGAGGAGAGAAGTAAGGAGATTTTATTAGATTCCACTAGGGGTCACCAGAGAGCCAGATCAGATTCAGAATACTATGTTATACTTTATTTATCCCTGAGGCGAAACGGCACAGTCTTGTCAAAGTACACAGGGGTAAGGGTGTGAGGTAAAAGAGTAGAAGAGTGCACACAGGGATTAAGGAATGGGGTTAAAATAAGTAAGTCAATGCACACAAGGGGTAAAGGCTGGGAGTAAAATAGAGTGCTAGGATACAATGTGTACGGATCTCACAGCAGGGAGTACCCAGGCCCCGCTGACAGCTCAACTCTTGACCTCAGTGCATGCACTGTTGTGGGTGTGAATATTCTTGAATCATCTAAACCTTGGTCGAAAGCGTTGGTATTTTGGGAAAAGGTTCGAAATAGAAAAAAAATGCATCTTTCAGAAGCTGTTCATTGCACACTGAAAGCAATAAAACGTGGACGTGACATGGTTAGTCTTCAATATTTTGAGTAAGTTTTGAGGGGAAAAAAATATCCTTCTAAAACCTCAAGTTCACTGCAGAGAGAATTTCTGTGTTGAAACAAAGCAGCAGAAGCCTGCTTTCCCTGGAATGTGCTCACCACAACTAATATGACTTAATGGAAGCATCTGCTTTCCACTATTAGACACATTTCCCACAAGGAAAGCAGCGGGCTTCATTGATAGCAGTGATGTCACTCTTCACACACGAGGATCCCGCTTCTCCCCCCTCCGTTCCCCACACCTCCTTCATTGACTCATATTTGTCCTTTTGGGTGTGTGATCCACTGACCTTGCCTGGCTGTGTACTCGTTGTCCTCTATGAGTCTGGCCAGACCAAAGTCGGCGATCTTGCACACCAGATTGTCTCCGACCAGGATGTTGGCGGCGCGCAGATCCCTGTGGATGTAGTTCATCCTCTCGATGAACGCCATGCCATCAGCTATCTGTAAACAAACAAACACATCCGTTCAAATGTGCCTTGTGTCGGGCACTCCGATTTCAATAATACATGTCAACTGGAGTCAGACCTTCTGTCAGTAGGAAAGAGAGGAGAGCAGGGATGCAGAGACAGAGAGGGAGATAAAGAAAGAGAGGGGGAGAGAGGGAGAGAGAGAAAGAGAGGAAGGAAAAGAGAGGAGAGAAAGAGAGAGTGGGAGAGAAAGAGAGGAGAGAGTGCACCAAGAACACAGCACCATCAAACATTAATTCCAGAACGTGACATTCATCTTATATGAGGTATATTCAAAGTTGACATCAATATGCAAAGAACATTCATTAAAACAAAGCTTGACATCAGCCGTTACTCAGGAGAACAGGGATCGTGACTAACCTGCGCTGCCATATCCACCAGCAGAGGAAGCTTCAGGAATTTCCCATCGCCTTCTTTCAGGAAGTCCAGCAGACTTCCTAGAAACACAATATCAGAAACAATGGGTGAGGCTCGGAAGAAGTGGATGTGTATTACCATTACTTCAGTGGCTGGGAAATGTTGAATGGTACATTTGCATTTAGTCAGTTAGCAGACGCTCTTATCCAGAGCGACTTACAGCAAGTACAGGGACATTCCCCTTGAGGCAAGTACAGTGAAGCGCCTTGCCCAAGGACACAACATCATGTTGACACAGTCAGGGTTTCGCACCGGGTACCTTCTGATTACTAGTTCGACTCCCTAACCGACTGTGCCACATGACTCTCATGCAAACTCCCATGACTCCCACACACACACACACACACACACACACACACACACACACACACACACACACACACACACACACACACACACACACACACACACACACACACACACACACACACACACACACGCAGACCTTGCTTGCACACACAGGTCACTGGGTTGACTCCAAGGGAAGTCATTAATGTTCAATCGCTTAAAAAGAATGACGGAAAAAAATCTGGAAATCGCATTGCAGCTCCAAAGATGAAAGCTAGCCGCAAAACTGCTGCAGTTTTCAATTAAACATGTCCGCTTCAGGCCTCCACAAACCACAAGGGGGTTTTCAAGGACTTTGAAACGGTAGAACATTAATTAGAACGTCCAGAAAATTAACATTACCCTTCAAGGAAAATCTGCCAGAAAACATCCGAAAGAGAAACGCGTCTAAGAATACGTTTAAAACAAACTAACCCATTGCCTGAGGAATTTCACATCAACTGTTTTGATGGACCACCTTTACGGCCTCAGCGGTTGTCGTTAGCCCTCATCGCAGCTGCCGTCACACCGCTAATCAGACGTGACGTCAAAGCCTAATAATTACTGTCCCTGACATGCCCCATCTGGAAGTTGATGGTCTGTGTCTGTGTGTGTGTGTCTGTCCACATGTGTGTCTGTTTCCACTTCGCACGCACGTACCTTTTGCCATGTACTCTGTGACGATGTAGATGGGCTCCTCGGATACCACGGCGTAGAGAGGCACCAGCTTGTCATGCCTCAGCTTCTTCATGATCTGAGCCTCCTGCAGGAAGGCCTCGGGAGACATGGTGCCCGGCTTCAGGGTCTTGATGGCCACCTTGGTGGTACCGTTCCACGTGCCTGGAGCAGCACGGAACATGCGCGGTACGTTAGTTTATTAGAACGGGAACCAGGAGTTCCATGGCCTGGGTGCACGAATATCAACACGTCTGTGGTCATTAGGCTTGGATGACTTTAATGCGTCCTGTCCAGTGCAGTGACACAGGAAGTGATTTGAGGACGACAGCGAGGTCTATGTAAGATCAGATTCGAATATGGAAAAGAACACATCGATAGGAATCGTCCCAAACTCTCACAGCAATTGTACTTCCTGTGAAGATCGAGAAAAGACAACCAATGCGGAAATCATCTGCTGGATGCTAATGATTCCTGCAGCCCAGACAGAAAGAGCAGCTATAAATACGCATGTCTATATCTGTTCTCGTGTCTGTGTTTACTGTCAGCAATGCACCTTTTGTCTCATTCAAACAGACTATTATTAGATTGTACATCCTTGTACAGCAGCATGTCTGTGAGTGATTGCGTGACAAAAAGATAATGTGTGTGTGTGTGTTCATAGGTAGGTTGGTGTGTGTAGACCCTCATTCGTCCAGGAGTGTTGTCCAGGATAGTCATCTGGACAGTGTTATCAGAATCAAGACGTTTCGACTCCCATCCAGAAATCATTCTCAGTCAGGTAGACGTCTAACGCTGATACCGGTGAGTGTGTTTGTGTGCCTGCGGTTCCTTACCCATCCACACCTCGCCGAAGCAGCCCTGGCCCAGTTTGAGCTCCAGGCGGAGGGACTCTCGGGGAATCTCCCAGGCGTCCTTGGCCAGGCCCTGGGTCTGGGGCTTGACCGTGGGACACACCGTGGTCAGCCGGTGGCACAGGCCGTCAGCATGCTCTGGAGACACAAGGGGGGGAAATCTTGATACACTCTGCAATTTTGTCTCTTTTGTAGAGAAAAGCAGTTAGGTAGGGTGTCCTACAGCTGTTTGTTTTTAGTTTTTTTTTAACATAGCCCCTCATTGACCCTAAAGGAAAACAGATGTTTAAGCTTAGTTTGTTACACTTGATGCGCGTGAAGTGACCATGGACATGCAAACAAGCCTTTGGTTATGAATCATGGCAGCTCCCTCACACAGATGAACCTCAACACACACTCAACCAAAATAATACTGAAAAATGAATGAGGGATGAGTTACACTCTGTCAGTGTAACCTCCAGAGATGAAGAGCGTGAGAGAAGAGAGGAATCCTGGAGATTTAACCTCCTCTTCCCCAGCAGCAAAGAGAAAACCACTCAGGAATGGCTCTCATGAAATATTCAATCTGGGGGAGAGCCTCAGCTAGTGACTCCCAGACTCATTTACAGCTGCCTAAAAACCTCACAGGAGAGGACTTGAAATGAAAAACGAGCAAAAGAGGCAAAGGAATTAAGTTATCCGTGAGAAAATGAGGTCATTTTAGAGGGGTCAGGGAAGATACAAACTTTCAAAGAGGGGGTAAAGAAAGCGCTAGAGAGACCTACCAGTGTAGTGTTTAACAAGTTTCTGTAGTGTATCAAACTGCGCCCGAGTGGTAATGTAGTAACCTCCGTTGTCAAGTTTGCGGATTTTGTAGTGCTTCACGTTGTCCCCTTTGGTGTCGTCCCAGTCTCGTATAGACAGGGAGTACGCCCCTGACGAAGACAAAGACAGATTTTTCATCCTTCAACTCAACATCTACATTTGACGTTGAATCATTTAGCAGATGCTTTTATCCCAAGAGGCTTACAGAAAGTGCAGGGACATTCCCCTGAGGCAAGTAGGTTGAGGTGTCTTGTCCAAGGACACAACGTAATTTGGCATGGTCAGGAATCGAACCAAGAAACGTTCTGATTACCAGCCCGATTGCCTAACCGCTCAGCCACCTGGCTCCCTGGGAGTCAGAGTGGAGACGGAGCACAGGAGAGGGTGTGCCAACATGGGAATTTGGGCATTTGCTTCACAGAGTGAAAACCATACTAACCTTTCGTCGTTTCGCTCTCTCGCACCAGGAAGGTGCCTCGATGGTTTCCTGGATTCAGCAGCAGCCTCTCTGCGTCTTTCCGGCCCATTTTACCAAAGTACCACCTGAACGAACCCACGCATCACATGATCTATGCAAAAGCAGGCTTCCGGAAACTTTTATTAGAGGCTTTGGACCCAACGCAATACGATTATAGTACTTAGTTCCAGCGCTTAAACTACACAAGCTAAAGCCATTGCAGGGGTCATCTGATACGTAAATTGGCCTAACTTCTACACAAATAAATGCTTGTCAGGTTAATGCATATACCCCAACCCCCCCGCCAACCCCCGCCTCCACCCCACCCACAGGCCAGTGCTGTGTTAAAGAGGACATGGACTACTTGAGAACCATGTGATGAACGGTCACCCATGCATTTAAGCCCCACCCCTCCAGTCTTGTCGAGATGGGGGAAGTAGTAATGAGGTTATGGAGGGGTGGTGGTGGGGTGGGGGGCATAGATTACTCACTCTTCAGCCTGAATGGAGTCGGCGGGAGCTACATAGTTGCTGGGGATGTAGCCACTCTTCCCTGTGTTAATGGAGCGAGCCTCCCACCAGTCCCCTTCTCTGTGGATGGGGGGGGGGGGGGGAGAAAGAGAGACAGGGAGAGAGAGGGAGTGACAGTGAGAGAGAAAAAAAGTGGAGAGAAAAAAGAAAGGGGAGGAGAGAGTCATTTTCACAGTCAGGCTGTGGCTCACTGTTTGGGCATTTGGGTTATCGGGAGATTTCTGTCTGAGATCTATGTTAACAATCTGTACTTTTAAAACAAAGCTTCTAAATTGTTCCGTTTTCATACCAGTTTATCGTGTATTTTTCACTCTGTGTTTATGTCAAATGCTGTATTCAGTAAACTAGGACGGGAAGATGTTGAAACATTAAGTCTCCGAACAGAGCCAGGACCCTCAAGG
This sequence comes from Neosalanx taihuensis, assembly GCA_030340665.1. NCBI lineage: Eukaryota > Metazoa > Chordata > Actinopteri > Osmeriformes > Salangidae > Neosalanx > Neosalanx taihuensis. Next base: position 8,110,169 of record CM059304.1, on the reverse strand, counting down.
CGCCAAACAAGAAATGAACAGAAAATACAAATAAATATATTCCTTGTCCTACGTGTTGTTTATGATCTGGAAGCGGTCTCCTTTCTTGAAGGACAGATCGTCAGAAGTCCTGGCTTCATAGTCGTACAAGGCCACGAAGAAGGTCACCCCACCTGGAAACCAGAAAGAGATGGAGGAGGTCATAGGTCAACATTGTTGGAGATGAGGATGATGGATAATGTATGTGTACTGTAAACAATCTACCAGGTCAGTTAAGGTCCACAGAATCCACTGTCCTGCATGTTTTAGATGTTTCCCTCCTTCCCACACACCTGATTCTAATGCATGTCCGTTACCAGGATTCTTCAGAGCTAGATAACGACCCACTCATTTGAATCGGGTGTGTTGGAGCAGGGAAACATGCAGGACAGTGAAGGCCTGCAGACCAGGGTTAGGGAACATTGAGTTAAAATACCAGTCATGCAGGTGCATGAGTGTAACCTACTGACATTAGGACCATGGGAGGCGTGGCAGTACATAGGAGTTATGAGAAGTTTCACCCTGGTGCTTGTGTGTCTTTGTGTGTACATGCCAATGTGTGTATTTATGTGTGTGTGTGTGTGTGTGTATGCATTGTGTGACTGGTAAAGAAAGATCTGTGCATTGTATCGTGAGGTGCCATCCATGGCCTGTGGCCTGACTGAATGGATATTCCCAATCTAAACAGGTCCAACACACAAGAGTAGCACTATAAATCGACACTTAGGCACTGATAGCTTGTGTCCTAGAAATAATGAGCTTCGGCAGTGGGTACTGACCCAGGTGGGATAATAAACGATGCATGGGTTAAATGGGGTGGACGATATATAACAGTGGATGACCCTGTTTTGGAAGCGCAACCAGGTACTGCTGAAGACAGCACTATGCTAAGGTCAACAAGACAAGCATGTAAACACTGTGTTTAGTGAGTGCAGACTACAGCTCAGCAAATGACACACCTCCCATGGAGATCGCACACGCCCAGCTATCGCTGAGCACAAAGCCACCAACATTAATCCCATTATCTGCTGCAGAAGCTCAATACCGTGCGGCACGATCCTACACCTCCCCCCCCCCCCCCAACTCATTCCTCTCCAAAACCAGATAATCTAGCATAGAAGGGGGGATTACAAGACTAATCCGCCCTCTAAACAGGGGCCGCTCAATCTCATCTCTCAGCTCTTATCAGCCTTTCAGACACCTCTGAGTAAATCCTTCTACCTGAGAGGACCTGATGGCGTGGACCCGCGGGAGACGAGGGTCGTGGAGGACAGATGCAGGGAACACCTCTGATACTGACACGCTTAATCAGTGATTCTTCCGGAAGGCTGGAGGGAAATGACACCACTACTGCACCTACTGTGTTGTTTTCATCCTGTTCCTGACAGTGCCAGTAGACAATGTGACTGTTTGATGTTTGAAGATTGTTTTAGAAAAATCTTTTCACTTTTATTTAACCAAGCAAGACTTTGAGGTTCCAATGTTCCATTGCAGAAAAGGTTTCAGAGGTAGTCATCTGGACATTGTTTTCAAAATCAAGATGTTTTGACCCCAAGCCAGGAGATAAAATGGTCTGAGAACTCAGATACTTATGCTACTGTGTTATGTAAGCCCAGCCCAGCACAGAGTAGCATAAGTAGCTGAGTGGAACACTCCTGGACGAATGAGGGTCTACACCGACTTAGTTCAGGTGTTCGTTCAAGTGGCTTGACAAGACAGGGCACAGGAAGAAGGATGGCATCTGGAACAGGACAACGGATACGCACACGCATGTTCATGGGACACGCATGTTCATGGGACACGCAGACACGCCAAAGCTTACCTGACACGGTCGGGATGGAGCCCGAGAACGAGGACGACGCCCCGCCGAACGGCGTCATGATGGACGAGGCCCCCCCGAAAGGCGTGATGACGTGGCTGTTGAAGCCGCCGGCCGGGCCCGAAGATGAGGGCGGGGCCTGGTTCTGCTGGAGCTGGGTGGGGTCCGGCCCGTAGTGGCCTACGTGCGGGGTGGCAGTGCCGGGGTCAGAGGCGGGGGTAGCATCTGGTCGGTACTTCATAGTGGGACCTTTGTCTTCTTTACTCTCGATGCAGCCCATACTGGCGTCTAGACACACAGCAGCATATTAGATTTAGTGAGCTTTTCTTAACTACAACTTGTAGACAACCAAAATCTGTAGGCTATTCCTTGCTGGGATAGGCGACCCTGGTTCTGGAGAGCCATAGTCCTGAAGGTTTTAGATGTGTCCCTGCTCCAGCACAAATTAATGGGTCATTATAAGGCTTCCACAAAGCTTGATTCACCCATTCATTAGGATCAGGTGTGCTAGAGTAGGGACACATCTAAAACCTTTAGGACTATGGCTCTCGAGGACCAGGGTTGCCTACCCCAGGCTGTAGAGTCATTCCCTTAACAAAAATACAATTATATGGATGGGAGCCTAGCCACTGCTTATTGTCAACTCAGGAAATCTGAATATAAAAAACCATAAGGGCTTTAGTTTCATCTTGACTTCTTAACTTGTTAGGAGTGTGACTATGTATAGATAACATTTTTATTTTTTATTTTGTGTCTGTTAATGCTTAAAACTTCACCAAATCAGCATTATGTAAGAAGTACATTTTTATAAATCACACACAGGTTAAATGTAGATATGCATTGCTTCCGCTTTACTTCAAAACCTTTTGATATACTTCAAAACTTCCAGACCAGTGTTCACATTCTGCATTGCTGTCATGCCTCTCCACAACAGAAGTAGCTAGCTGAACATCCAGGCATTTCCCCAGCCAAGAAAAGCTACCCAGGGAACATGGACCCAATCAGACACGCTCCTATAAAAGGCTCCGCTCTGGGAGACAAGTTCTCCACCAGATCGTGTAAACAGCGCAGCCAGATGAAGTTCAGAGGGCGCTGTCTTATCTGCATCCGAGGAGTAAGGGAAGGAGGGGGATGGTACTGGCGGTTGATGATAGTGGTTCAGCGAGTTTACCAGCAGCGCTGCTTGGAAACTGTCAAAACAATCCCACCGCAGAAAAAGTCAACATGTCTTGATTTTACACAAACTCCAAACTTGCTTCGAACATGCGTTCTTTCTCCAAACAGATGATACCCAGTCAACATTTGTTGACACCCTATATTTGCCTAGGCTACAAGCCTGACTTCTGATAAATCTTATCCAGATTTAGTTGAAGATGTTATGCCACATGGATTTGGAACAAGACACGATATCCCCTTGAACCCTAGTACGCAAGTCTCATTCACTCTCCACTATAAGGTTGTTGGTTCAGTGGACTGTTTGAAGTTGCCGCTTAGAATAAAGCTGTCTCAAGATTCAAGGGTCAGCAAATGATAAAAGCCATGATTTAAGGACCTGACCAGCATCCCAGACATACTTGGAGCATCTGCAAACAATACAGGGAACATATGGAAGCTTTTCTTTCAGGGACAAAAAAACATTCATCAAATTGACTTTGAAGTCAGCATCACATTCTCTCGACTGAATTATTGGTTATATGTCCCACTTAGTACCTATTCGACCAAAGCTTTTACCTTTGGAGGTAGATTTACCTTTACATTTAGTCATTTAGCAGACGCTCTTATCCAGAGCGACTTACAGCAAGTACAGGGACAATTCCCCTGAGGCAAGTAGGGTGAAGTGCCTTGCCCAAGGATCATCATGATGGCAGAGCAGGGGTTACATTACATTTAAATGTATTCATTTAGCAGACACTTTTATCCAAAGCGACTTACAGTAAGTACAGGGACATTTTCCCTGAGGCAAGTAGGGCGAAGTGCCTTGCCCAAGGACACAACATCATATAGCCACAGCCGGGGCTCGATCTCACAACCTTCCGATCATGAGGCTAACGCCTTAACCATTGAGCCATCTGACCCCTAGCCATCTGACCCCCTCAAACCAGGAACATTCTGATTACTAGCCCAACACCCTCACCGCTCCGCCACCTGACTCCATAGATGAGGGCATGGCTGAGATTGGAGGCACAGGGCAACACAATTTATTTTATTTGGCAGGGGAGGGGAGTGGCAGGAAGCCGAAAACCCATAAAGTTCCACAGCAGCGCCAGCAGGGGTGTGTACACACACCTGTTCCTCTACAGTACATTTGACTCAACAGGAAGCAACACAAAAGGAAAAATAGGATATGATGACCCTAAAGCCACGATTGCCATACATTTGACTCAAGTTCATATTTACATTTAGTAATTTAGCAGATGCTCTTATCCAGAGCGACTTACAGCAAGCACAGGGACATTTCTCGTGAGGAAAGTAAGGTTAAGTGCCTTTCCCAAAAACACATCATGTTGACAAAGCCAGGGTTCAAACCTGGGACCTTCTGATTACTAACCCGACACCCTAACCAACTGCGCCACATGACTCCCATATCTTTTCATGTCCCGAGTGCAATTTTGTGTCTAGGATTTATTGACATACTATTGGTTTTCCACACTTCATAACAATACAAGACCTAACCATAACCCATTATGGAGTTTCTTACAGTAGAGATGAATAACAACATTAGTGGTGCTTTCAGGGCGCATGTGTGTCAGACATGGCAGAGCTGCAGAGTAGGATAGCATGCCAAGAGGCTTCCACATACGATGGGGTCAGAGCCATTTCAGATGGGAGCCATGCAGAATCATCCTGACCAACCGCAGGGAGGATTAGGACGAGGGAGGATTTGCCCCGGCTGTGAGGATAATGACAGAAAATTGACAAGAACCACCAGACAGACGAACCTTGTTTTTGTTTTTTTGCTGTGCCTGTGGGCGTGTGTAGGAGAAAGAGAGCGAAGGGAACAAGATGCCGTAGGTAGAGGAAGAGTAAAACGAACCAGCTCAAAATTTAAATAGGGCATCCACTAGCAAGAACCCATAGCCTATTGGCAGCACAATGAGCTGAAAAACTAAAAAAAGTTAACGACACACGATGGGCTTATAGCTGCCACTTTGTATTTCAACACGGATCTACGAAAGCTTATTATTGGGGGAGATGATTGAGACTTGTGTGAGCATCACAGATAAACGTACTGAACTCTGATGTCACTTAAAAACTTACCACAAAAAAAGATGTTATGCAGATGGATTAATCATTACGGGTAATCTCAGAGTTTTGGCCACGTTTTTTTTTAAGTAAACGTGGACGCTGTTTCTAACGTGGATTTTCATGAACCCATCATGTATCTCCATCACAACGGTGGAATGTTTATCACTGATCTAGGGATCTAGAGTAAATCTGCTTCAAAAGGCAAGGATAACAACAGTGCCATGGGCCAAGTGATATTTTTAGTAACATGGTGCTCTAATTGCTGACAGCACTGCGTTGCCCTGAGCGCTACATATGACCTACAACTGTGAGTCTCACATGAAAGGGATTCCAGTTGTGGCATCCAGCGAAGAACAATGTCTACGTGGGAGATGAAGCAAACGCTGGAACTCTAAGCGGGTGAATAGTTGAGATGGGGGTTCAAATATTGCGTCACTGCATTGCTCACTGCGCTCTGAAATTGAGATTATGGGACACACGGATGGCTGGTGTCCAGTCAGCGGTTATATGTTGCTCAGTTGGGGGTTAGCATGTAGCCTCGCATTCATATCTGGGTTGAAGTTGTCTCTCTCATTAGCCTCAATCAAAGCTGTTTGATCTGGGATAGTGATAGATTCAGGACTAGCGTATCATGGTTTACGTTGCCATGCAACAAACGGAAGCAAAAATAGGCCTAGCGATTTTTTTCTTTTTCAAAATGTTTGTTCAAGCGCTATTTTGACAAGTCCGTTTGAGGTCCTTTGCATGCTGTTCCCAAGCTCAGCACAAACATCTGTTGTAGGACATGACAGTTGAAGCTCAAATTAGATCAATTGGTAAAACTTTGTAGCACAGCTCGTGTTTCCTGTCAAATCTGAACCAACTCGAGTCTCCTCGGCCGATAAAAGCTCCCTAGTGACACACAAATCACCATGCCTACCTGAGGTTGTCATTTCTGACCTCCAGACAACTGACCTCAGCCCACGAATCTGATGTCCAGAGGTCCATTTTTCCAGCTATGTAGGATGACCTTACTGAAGGTATAGTGGTATACCAACTGTTCAGAAGACTGTGTTTTATGTCAAGTTAAAAGTCTGGCTGCACGCAATGTCGATCCCAGCAGTTCCACGTGTAAAAATCGTAATCGTAGAGGATTGAAAACTATCACGCTAAAGCCACATGCAAACAAATGGGGGGTGGGGGGTATCTACTTTTACTGCCAGTTCTGGTTGAGGGGGATTTATTATGTTCAATCCCAGATGTCACATTCCAGAAACAAAGCCTCTTCAGAAACATTTTATTTTATTTGCTATTACATAATGACCAGATTTTGCTATACTGTTCATTCTGCAGATTTCAGACCTTGCACAGCCAGGCAGGATTATTGATGAAGGTCGAGTCTGTTGTTCCCTCTCCACCCTCCTTCCCAGAAGGAATTCCACACAAGCTTTGTGAGAATTGTTGGCTCTCCCTTTCTCTCTGTACACAGAATCTCTTTGAAACGCACACAACTCACACAAACTCTGAAAACAGACACACGTACACACTCTCTCCCTCTATAGTACAACACCACCATAACGGACTTTGTATTGACCACCCAGTTATCTTGGGGACAAAATTATATAGTTTGAGCTTCACTCCGCTGAGGTTTTGTGCCTTGAGACACCTGCTGCTTCCATAGCCCACTTACCCCCCCCCCCCCACACACACACACACAGGAAACACCAATGATGAATACCCGCATTCATGACAGCCAATGGAGTCTAAATGACACCTTTATGTGCTCCCACAAGAAAAGAACCGAGAGAGGGTGATAGTGTAGGATGATAGAAAGATGCAACAAGGAAACGAAAAAGCTGAGATTGGCTCAAATTGGGGAGCAAACCCATAACAAAAAACACACTCGGCTTACACGTTCCTTTAATTTTGTACCCCACACATCCTCCACCAGCTGACATCTGGATGATTGACAGGGGAGGAGTCCTGCCCACAGCGGCCAGGGGTCTGTGTGAAGTCCCCCACCTCAGAGCAGGTAGCAATGGTCAGCATGGCTGCCGTCAGGGAGGGTCGTGGAGCTGTACCATGCTGTGCCCAGCATTACATCTCCAACAGACAACGGCCCACAACTTTGTTCGCTTTACACCAATGCCAAGGGTAGATCTGGCCAAAGAAAACGGCAACCTCAGACTGTACCTAACATGAACCTCTGAGTCAGGCAGAATCCTACTGGGTTATGACTCACAATGAGTACTAATCCTCATATGGAAATGGGTATTGCTCATAGGTTTGGATGAAAGCATCTGCTAAATCCTTGGTTCTTAACCTTGCTGGAGGTACGGAACCCAACCAGTTTCATATGCGCATTCCCCAAACCCTTCTTAATTGGTCGTGTCATCACGAATCATACGAGTCAGATGTGTGTCTTGTCCTCTGCCGAACGCCTGAGACTGACTCACCGAACCCCTGGGGTTTGATCGAACCCAGGTTAAGAACCACTGTGCTAAATGAATACATTTTACAATTTTAAAAGTAAATAGACAAGACCCGCAGCGATGTCCAACGTCGCTACTTCTTCCCACTGAGTGTCTGAATGAGGAACAAGAGACCAACACTGAGCTGTCCCAACCACAGACCCGGCCAGACCAGGCAGCATCAGGACATCTCCCCTGGGACACATTCATGAGGGGTACCAGCCAACTCCAACACGCTGGGTTGGAACTTGACATGGTGTGAGCCTGGATACCAGGGTTTAGTCTGGAGTTGTGGAAAGGGCTGACATCAGACAACCAATTAAATTTGAGTAATTCTTTTCAAACAATTCTAGCTCTGCATACGACTAAATCAATGGCAACAGCTTGAGAAAGGTTCAGACCCGTAAACAGTTTTGTAGAGGGTAACTGAGGGTGAAGCCTTCTCAGAAGCCTGCTGCTTGATGGTAGTCACTCCACAGCATTGCTTCTGACAATAATACATTTACATTTAGTGACTTAGCAGACACTCTTATCCAGTGCGACTTCAGTACAGGGGCATTCCCCCTGAGGCAAGGTCAAGTGCCTTGCCCAAGGACAAAACGTCATGTAGCCAAAGCCGGGAATCGAACTCACAACCTTCCAATCATGAGGCCAACGCCTTAACCACTGAGCCACCTGACTCCCCAATAATAATAATAATAATAATAAGAAAGAAAAAGAAGAAGAAGAAGTTTCCTCCTTACGGAGGAATCCAAATAATGACAATGATAATGGAAGCTTTCAGGAAACTTAGTCATAACTTGCCCTTTCTTGAGGCATATTGCCAGACTCATATTGTGAATGTAGTGTTTCCCTGAATGCCCTCCTTCCAGGGCAGTCATACATGTTTGTTTACAAACTTGAATGTGTACAACTCCTTAACACTTAACTGTCATAACTTGAACGTGAATGCATTCTTGAACGTGAATGCATCTTTCTCATTGGTGATATTCTGTGTCAGCGCAGTACAAGACATAATAATAATACTTAAAGGCCTTGGATGTTTCAGACATAATACTTTGGACCTAATGGCATGGTCTGCTGTTCTTCATCTAGTGTGAAGGTGTTCTAATCATGTTCTTCTAGACCAGTGGTTCTCAACCTGGGTTCGATTGAACCCCAGGGGTTCGGTGAGTCAGTCTCTGGGGTTTGGTGGAGGTCAAGACACACATCGGACTCATATGTTTCGTGATGACGCAACCAATTAAGAAGGGTTAGGTGAATGTGCATATGAAACTGGTGGGGTTCAGTACCTCCGACAAGGTTAAGAACCCCTGTCTTAGACTACGCTGTTCTATTTACTTCGTATGGTGTGTAGACATGTCCTAATGGCATGTGGCATAAAGTTAATGTGGTGCTGATGGAAAAAACTTGACAGCAAATGATACGCTGCCCCTGCTGGGTCGAATGCATATATTAACGCTCTGTCAACACGTTCCTTGTCCAAACATGACAAACTAAATGCACCCAACTACAAGCAACTGGAATCACATTTTAGATCATGTATCATTGCCATGCGGTCACATTGAGTCAGGACAATGCTACATTGTTGCTACACGGGCCGGTTGGTCCATCTTTCTATTGAACTGTTTAATGAAGATGTCGGATACAGTTGCCTGTTTACAAACAGATGGGACATGATGCAAAAACTATTGATGGGCAAAAGCATAAAACGTTTGATGCTGTAGGTTACCGCAATTTTCTTGAGGTCACTCTGATCTGATCTGACAAAAACAATCAATGCACTGTCGACTGTCGGCCCCAGATATTTGCTTTTAGACCAGTCTACTGTGGTTAACACACAAAGACCTAAACCTACCTTTTAAAAATCCACGTCCGTCTGTCACATGCGTCTCAATTTGTATTTCCAACCGTTTCTCTTTCGGCTCTAAATGTGTGCTATTTAACCCTCGAAATCACAGTCAACCTCATCTTGCCTCCATCCATGCAGCTCTCGGTTTGTGCTTTGGGAGATGAGTAGAAAGATGAAGTTCTATCGAAGCGACACAAGTGCTCTGCAAAATAAATCAACAGACGAGTTGACAAAAGACGCACCCTAAAGTATCACGAATCAACCGGTGCACGTTTAACGACATGATGGCAGCGGACGAGTCCGCAAACTCGCTCGGTTTGTGAGTGTGACCTAGACTTCCAGCCGCTTCCACTCTCACCACTCTCCACTAAACTTGCATCAATCCGTGCAACAACATGGCGGACATTGGACTACTCCGCGCTTCTACAACTGATGGTACAGAAAACCCCTTGAGGATAGTTTAGTCTTCCCAAATGGTCTAAAATGTTCATCATAAAATGCAAAAACAATAGGCCGAGAGCATCCAAAACATTCGGCTTAATGCTATATTGAAATTCGTCTCTGTTGGGCTTTGCTCTGTGGCTTTGCATTTACTGTCAAAAAGGTCCTGTTCCACCCCCTACTGGCGATCTATTGTTCACTACGGTAATGTCCCTAATCTGTTTCTGTACAGCCCACCATGAACACTTTGTTCATTTCCAGGCTGGCTTTAAGGTTAGGCTATTTAAATATGTCCGTAGCCTGTCGTTTGCAATCATAATTGTGAATGTAAGAAGTTATGCATCCATAAATGAACAGACTATTTACAAGCTTTTGAGCGTAATGAACAGTGAGCCTGTGTCTGGGAAAACTGCGTTACGATTTACTGGAGTATTGGGTATCATCCTGTACCAGTAAACCAGACGAAGTAATGGAAAACTATTTTTTAATTAAAATGGTTTTAAATGACACATACACATGCATGCACACACAGTAGGCTATGTACACATCTCAATTTCCTCATGCCCTAAACCAAGATTGTATTCATAGTGTTAAACGTATGGCCTGAGCAAGTCATAAACCAAAGTCAACAAAATAGTGTCATTTATTTAAAAAAAATATATATATATATATATATATATATCGTGAGTCACATGTTCCTTTTTAGTTACCCTGCCCTGTTTACCCACTAAACCCGCGGCTAATTTAGCCCAAGACTGAATGTGGGTCATAAAGGAATAAAAATGGACTGGATTTCGGACAGGCACTGTTTGCACAACCATTCAGCTATACAGAATTGTTATGGTTATAGTAAAGACAATTTCATACGTCTGCTGTCATATAGGCCTAAAACACGTTTCTACTTAATTCGCTGCAATAATCTCTGGCCATCACCTGACCCGTGGCATTATGGAAATATACTCCTGAACAAAAAAAGCGTTGTTTTAGTCATCCAGAGGCCTACTCAGTTGAATGCTACCAGATTTTGTGTGTCACTGCCGAGTTTAAGTTAAGAAAGTCCGCTTTTTTTCTTGTTCTGGGCCCAACATTTTCGAGTGCACTTACCTCTTTTAGCCGCTAGAGTGCAGTACTCACTCAACGCTTTCACCGCATGCAGTTTAATAACTGACTTCAGATACTTTAGTGGACAATGACTTGAGAGAAAATGGAAAAGTCCAAGATTTTCTTGTTTTGAGTCGATAAATATTAGTCACATCTCATGACGTCAACACTGGTGAAGATGACATGGTCTGAATCATCTACTCAAGATTCCACACAAGATCCAGGATTTGCTCATAAAGTGTGCATTTATTGCAGTACCTGTCCATTTATGACACATGCTTAGCTTTTATGTAAGAAGTATATATAAGGCTAAATATATAAGTTCTATAAAAGAAGACAATCAAGACTGAAATTAAACGAATATCACGCAACTGAAATCTAAACTGAAAACCTGTATCACAAGTCATTGTAAATAAATAAACACAATAATAGGGCCACTTGGTTAAGTTTGAGAATAAAACGTGTGAATGAGTTTCTTTCTAAATTAAGAACTTAACCTATTATATTGTCTGTGGACGTAAGCAAAAACTATCATATACGGAGTTGTGCGTCAGCACCAGCGATGTGGACAGCTCCGCTCCAACTTCAGTCTTCCATCCAAAAGCTAGCCTACTTTTGGGCACAATGTCCTTGACCTTCAACCTTTTGCTTAAATATATCTCTTGGTAGAGAGTGCATCAATCAGTTCCCGCTTGGCACAGCTTCTTGGGGCGCATTGACACTGTCGTGATATACTAAGTACCAAGTTCCTAAAAGGACCTCACTTAGTTGTCCCGGTTATTACCAGTCGTCAAATATTAGCATTCATAAGTTGTGCTATAATGACGTGTTTGGATTGAACATCCGTTGACTGAACCGTTTCATTGAGGGAGGAGGAAAAGTACTACAGTACAATATTCTGAGAGGACGGGGGCGATGACGTAGGCTCTATCCCCCAATGTGACAGGTGAAAAAGGCATGCCTTTGGATTCAGGAATAGGCTACTTAACCAGAGGAGACTGGTTCGCAGAGCAAAAAAGTTTCCTCCGTATAGACAGATGTTTGCGCTCTCTATCCTTGGGTCGCCTGCACAGAGAAGTCTGAGAATCGCGTTTCACGTGTGAGGATTGGACACAGTGAAGGAGCTCCGGGAGACAAAAGAGACGCTTTACCGTGGAAGCAGAAAGTGAGAGAGAGGGATACAGAAAAAAGAAAGGGAGAGAGAGATCTTATCTCACTCTCCCATTCCAAGTTTACCAAGGATCGCACCCGGCGGCTGACTCCACACTGCAATAGGTTTGTAGCGTTTCCAAACTTTTTACGCAGCTTGCATCAAGTAAGACGAGGCGCACTAAACAGACTTTAAACGTTAACGTTTTTGATGAATGATATGTAGTAGGCTAAATTGATCAACTCTCGTGCATGCAACGAGTAAAGGTGATGGTGCGTGTGTTTATCTCATGTTCGTTTCCTTCGACCTAACCATACCAGTGATGTAGTTCTGGGAGAATTGCACTTTTATCTAACATGATGTTGTTTCTTTCGCAGCAGAACAATGTCTAGTAAAGCGACTTTAGCCTTACTCATCTATGGAATCATAATGCATTACAGCGTCCACTGCTCACCTATGGGGCTTAGCTATCCTAACGTTAGGTACGTACAATTCACCTATATAGGCTACATCTTTATATTTGCATGGATAACCTCTATGTTTAGGTATAATCATTGGAAAAGGCATTATTGCCGTTCCCTCGCGTAGCCGCACAAGGATTCCAGTTGTAGCCTAATTAATCACAAAAAGTGGGACAAAAAACGTGATTGAGAATGTATTTTATTTAGAGAAAACAATACTGTACAATTTCTGCTAATATGCTGTACTGTTTTGTAGACTTGGACATCGATGCATATGAAATAGAGTCAGTGATTCAGAGCCAGTGCAACTGGAGAGCGAGAGGAAAACGCAATTAGTCAACGAGTGATTTTTTTATGGAGAAAACTATTCGTAGATTCTCTATTTGTGTAGGCTGGTCCCGTTAAAATTGCCATGTCATGTCATTTTTTTCTGATTCTATAATCTGGGAAGTAATTCTGTATTGTTCAGAAAATATGTATTTATTTTGTCGCATAGCTTTATAAAGGGTAGTTTTTTTCCATGGACAACATTGATTTCCCAGTAACGTTAATTTATTAAAAAATATATTTAAAATAGCCTACATCATTGCCAAAACTTAATTGACTTTCGGAACTTTATTGACAAATAATCGATATCTTAACCCAAGAAGATTTGATGCTCATTTCATAATTATAATATTTCCCAACTATCTCAAACATTTTCCAAATCTATCTCCAATTTCAGACTTAACAATGAGGTTTATGACGAGGATGGGAATTCTTTACCGGACCTGACTTTTGACAGTGATCAAATTGCTTTACGAAGCCCGCCGTCTGTGGCTGACGACGTGTATAAGTTATACTACCCACCGGAAAAAAGGTGACTATCATTTCACAGTCTATTTCTAAACGTGGATTACATTCATGCCAAACATTTCATTATTGGGCCTCTTATTTTTATGTTCATCTATGTTAAATGTTTTGTGTTAATCGGTGTATGTCAAGAATCGTATTTTATTTTTTTATTTAAATTTTTTTACTAAATGGAATTAGGCCTAAACGTTTAGGCAATTTGCCTACTTGTCATGATCTTGACAAGTTTGCTTGAATTAAGACATGTAGGAGACTGGTTTAATAACTCTTAGCAATTAAAGAAGGCTGGCATTGGACACGAATATAGCTTGAGTTAAAAACAGCATACGTTTAATATCATAAGGCGCGTTAAAGTTGGTTGAATTTGTTCAGCTGGGTGTGTGATGATTTCCTGTTTGGCAGAACGGAAAGGCATGCAGACGGCATGTTTAATAAAGCCTACAGGAAAGCGCTGGGTCAGTTATCAGCAAGAAAATATCTTCAGTATCTGATGACAAAACGTGTAGGGTAAGGACATCTTCTTGGTTGATCATCTCTTTATTTTTTAGGATCCAACTAATTTTCTGGGGGGTAGGGGTACGTGTGTGTTACTGTTGATGTCTTTGTGCGTTTTTTCTTTTCGGTTAACGGATCCTCAAATTGCTCACAATTCATATTAAGTTCCGTTTAATTTTACTTTGTGTCTATGGTCTTTCGCCAGTTAAAATCCCATGAATCGGACTCATGCACTCATATTTGATCGGTATGAAATGTACCAAGTGCACTACGTTTGGAAGCTGTTGTCTGATTATCAGTTGATCTCAGCACAGATATTTCCCCTTTAAGGAGCAAATCTCAGAATCCACGTGGCTGAATATATTTAATTTTCACTATGAATAATGTATGAAGGCATAGTCCCAAGGGATCAAGATGGGGTTAGTATGTAATTACCCAGCCCATCCGTGACTACCGTAGTAATCGAACAACACCATATATATATAAAAAAACCTCTTTAAACATGGACAAAAGTGTGAATGGTAAGTGCAGAAAAGGGGCACTCGGCGTTAGAATAATTTCATAACAGTGAAAACTGTGCTGCCTATGTTTTTTTCTTAGCGGAGGCAACACCATGGAGGACGACTCTGAGCCCCTGTCCAAAAGGCACTCGGATGGCGTGTTTACGGACAGCTACAGTCGTTACCGAAAGCAAATGGCAGTCAAGAAATACCTGGCGGCCGTCCTGGGGAAAAGGTATAGACAGAGATATAGAAACAAAGGACGCCGACTAGCGTATTTGTAGCGTTGCTAAACCAAACTACCATGTGTGTACAGCCCCAGTCATTTTGAGATAACTGAACAATCAGTGGATCGCTCTTGTGTTCTAAACATGTATTTATGTATGAAGTAAAGCCATTAAAATGAATATTTTGATAATAATATTGTTTTTCTTTTGTACTTAAGCACTTGAGAATGCACAGATCTACTTTGTGGACCAATCCTTTTTGTTCAACCTAAATATAGCCTATATTTATTTATTTTTTAGAAGTATTTATTGAAACATGATGAAATTGTGCACATGATCAGTATGCTACTGTGACCCTGTCTTTTAAAAATTTAAATCTAGCTTACAGATATGAATGTGAGGAAAATAAATAGTTTAAAAGACACAATCAATGTACTGAATGTTACTTTTTCGGAAATGAAATTAAGAGTTTAGTTGTTTTTATTTACAACAGCCCTGAAGACATAGGTTTTCACCATATTCTACAAGACATAGACTTTGATGTCCTCCTGGATGGGGATGAGTTTGAGGCAATTTTGGGAGACTGGCTGAAACAGTTCTCTCCCGAATTTCCGGTGAGTCCCTGGCTCTTTCCCGAGGCCATGTTTTGAGGGATACCTTCTGTCCCTCCCTCTTTATTCTCACCTAAACCTTCCCTGTGATTTTTCCACTCCAAACACACAACCTGATCTCCTTCTCTCCTCATTTGTGCTCCTGTCTCTCCTGAGATGTTGTACATCCAACTGTATCTCTATTCACAACTATATACTGCATGGCAGACATGCATGTACAGTATGTATGAATGTGAATATGGATGCAATATAAACAGCCCTTGGTATTATGCATACATTGTACATATCCATGCTAATGGCTATATATATGTATCTAAATTCCTTGGAAACATCCTATAGGAGGATGTGAAAATGATGCTAAACATTATCGTCAAATAAATAAGCAATGGTTTGACCAAACATGGCTTTAGAAGCTTCCGGATGGCAGTCATCCATTTTGACGGTCCTTTGAGGACAATGGTGGGGACACTAATGAAAAAGTCCCTCTTTACATGACATGAGGACCTGAGTGCTTTTGAGGTTTTTCTTTCTTTCGTTCCTTCCTCCTCTTTGTTGTAATTGAAAACAAGCCTACACCTTTGAACTTGTGCAAAGTATCTATCTTGTGTTCCTCTCTAGTGCTATCCATGTGTTTGAAATGCTCTTGAAAACCTGGAATGCTGTGAAAGGTTTTCTTTGTCACTTTGTCTATATAAGAAGTATTGTGATTGGAAAAGAAAATTTGACATACTTCTTAGAAGTATAATTTGTTTACTTAAACCAATGATACTTCTTATATGGGTTCACTTTTAATCATCAATTTGTTGTTTTTCATAAGGAACATATCAGAGGCAATTTAAAGACTTTGTGTTGCACTTTCTTGGTCTATAATTGTGCTTCCTCTGTGTGAACCTATGTAAGACCTGCTAGATCGCATGATTAAAGCACTAGCCACCAAATTTGTGCAAACCACTGCAATGATATGATTCTGTTTGCTCACTGATTCACATATACATACAGTACCTGTATTTCTGGATGTTGTTTTGTTTTGGATCTCCCCCAACAGTACATAAACCTTGTGACGTTTCACTACTGCCGTGTTCTGAGGAAAGATCTGATGAATGTACTACCATAAAAAAATCTCTTAGATCTTCTAGACCTCTTAGTTTCTACCCTACTATCCTTTCTGTCTTCTCACGAGCAAGATTTTAGAACAGTCCGATGTACAGTTATAAAATGCCAAAAAGAGACTTGTATGATTGTTGCTTTGAATGTTTTAGCATTGAAATGGTGGGAAAAAACACCCAACAGACAGTTCGAGAGAACCTTAACCCCGATGTAATTTGGAAATCGATTCCAAACCAAAATCTTCAGATGCTAGACCTGTTGTGTGCTCACTTAAGAAGGCGTGGGTGGACCATGCCTAATCAATCTAACACGAGGGACGTACTGACTGAAAGAGGGAGGAAGAGAGAGGTCTAGCAGAAAGTCAGTCTGTTTTGTGTGTTTACTATTGGGTGAAACCAGTGTTAGGTCCTATAAACCAACCTTGCCTGATCAAAATATGGGCAAGATTGAAAACTCACTGAAACACGTTATTCTAAGTCTTGAAAATTAGATGAAATGAGAAAAACAGCACTCGTCTATCCCCGAGCACAAACACGCAGTGCGCGCTCTTCCTCGACACTGTTGACAACTCCCATACCAGACACAAATCCAGCAAAGATATCTGAGCTTAGTAGCATAAGCACTGTGGGCCAAAGTTCTTCGATCTGTACCTGCCTGATAAGTCGTGTGTATGAAATCAATCTTTTTTTAATTCTGCATTCCCCCCCCCCAGGCTTTGTGACGCAGGAAGCAGCTTGCGGCTATGGTGCCTTGCTTCGACTTTAAAATCGCCACGAATCACAGATGGCTATTTAGTGGCCCTACAATGCTGCAAATCATCAGCTTACATTCCACTCTATGGTTGTTGTTTTTGTGTTGGGCAGACTTTTGATTGGATCTTTAGTGCCATACGGTTTAAAGCCAGACCTCTCTTGCTCGTACTAATTTATTTTTGCATTTGTTTTTAGAGAACTAGACATTCGAGTTTTGTGATAGATAGTAGCAAACGTCATTATTTACCCTCTCTCCATGAAGCATAATGTGTATCATATTGAAAGAGCCAACAGCCTTACTAAACGTGAAGATTAAACTTAAAAAAATCTATCTATATATTTATTGTGTAGAAAACTGAATATTAGAGAGTATCGTTAAAATGACAAATGGCGATCCACAAGGGTCAAGTCTATAAATGTAAAAAAAAAAAAAAAAAAGGTGTTGTAAGATTTGTATGAATAAATTTTTGTAAACAACACAATTCCGTCTAATCTTTGAAACCCATAACACGCATAAATTGTTACCCATCCATAGCCCTGCTACACCAACTTATAGTAAAGGCTTCTCCTACACTGGTCTAGGGATGTAGGAGGAATCAAAGAAGTACAGGCTTAAACTATACTGCTTTAGTATATCATTATTCATATATTCTGGAATTTCATTCAATTTAAACACCAGCAGAATAGAGCTCCTGAAAAGCCTAAACAATAGTTTAATTTAAAAAGTCCAGGCCGGTCAAATAAGACCCTTAAATTCACATCAACTGCAAAAACTGTAAGAAACAACATCTAAATCAGTCTGAGCATTAGACAAAAACCAAATCAAGGCAATTCCAGTCCAATGTCCATAACAGCCTCCATAAAACAAAGCTGGATTTGAAGTGAGGAACGCACAACAGTCTAAATCAGCTGGTAGTAAAAATGGACAATCATATTTGCAAGGCGAAACCAGTGAACCTTTTAGATATCCCAGACAAACACTCCTGGAACAAAGCTACAGACTACAACCAGTGAAAACCAGACTGCAGATTCTTAGAGCTCCGGAGAACGTGTTACTTTGTGGTGTGAAACACAGACACTTCATTCTCTGGGTGTCAATCTCCAGCACACCTTTGGGACAGCCAGTGACAGGACGTAGGAGGAATCGCCCAAGCAACGCCGCCCTGAAGGGCCCGCAGTCCCACAATGCCTCAGGACACCACCAACCAAGAACACAGACTACTGATGCTGTCTGCTTGTGACGCCAAGCCCAGAAGCCTGCATCTTTACAATACAGTTGGATAAAATAAATTGACACAGCTTTTACATGTATAATACCTAGGACATTGTTCACACTACGGGGTAGAGTCTACGCTAGTACATTGTCACTACCGTATTTTTTGCACTATAGGGCGCACTGGATTATAAGGCGCACTGTCAATGAATGGTATATTTTCGATCTTTTTTCATATATAAAGCGCACCGGACTATAAGGCGCATTAAGCGGGAAAAAAAACAGTCAGATAAATCAGTCGAATAATATTATGGTGAAGCACAGTATGTATTACTCCGCGACACTCCTGGTTACGGTAGCCGTAATGCTACAAGCGGTGTGGCCTTGTAGTTTACCAAAGTCGTACTAAAACATTTTTATTTAGTGCCTTGTACCACACAAAAATCGCTTAGAGGTCAGTAAACAAAATAATTAATCCATATATAAGGCGCTTCGGATTATAAAGCGCAGTGTCGTTTTTTGAGAAAAATAAAGGCTTTTAAGTGCGCCCTATAGTCCGAAAAATACGGTACTTTGCGAAAATAAGGACCACCAATACACAGCAAACCGTTTTCAAAGGTATGGTAATGCCTCAAAGTAACAGGTTAGATTAGATTCATGTTTATTGAAGAATGACAGGAGCGTCAGCTCATTAGTTAATCAATCCCGAAGGGTCTAGAGACTCACCAATCACACGCTGAGGTCTGAGAAGCTCCCGTCTACTCATTGGTGAACCGCTGATCTAATACAGCTCCTGTCTAATCAGTGGCGAGCAACTGAGATCAAAAACAATAGCCTCGGGCAAGATCTTAGCAAATCACAGCATTCAGAATGCAATAACATTCGCAAAAACAAAGACATCCCTTTCAAACCAAAGTACCACGTCATGAATGACGAATTTCACTCGCTTTTAGGATGAACTGTTATAAACAGTTGAATATCTCAACGCACGGCCCGCGTAGGGCGTTAACGCAATATTGAATATACATACCAAACATTCAATTTCTTGACATGGATCACGCTGATTGTGTGTCGCGCTCACTAGGTTGCTCCCTAGCTTGACATTAAGATGCCCACAGAGTTTCTAAGGCCCATAGGGGGTTGTATTCTTCCACCCCCCACAACACACACACACACACACACACACACAGACACACACTCCCACAGTGTCGTGACTCCTCCAGGTGCCCGGAATAACGCTTGAAACCCCCTGGGACACCAGCAGAATCTTTTGACGCCTGTCGGGCCAGATTAAAGCTAATGGCCTCAAACTGAGCCCCCCTGCACCTGTTATGGCTTCAACAGGACTCTGTAGAATGCTAGAGATACGGCGAAACCTTTCCCCCAGGTGGAACCTTTCTCCCGACCTATCACAGCGCAGGGCCGACGCCCAGCTCCCTGCCGTTTCCTCCCCTCTCGTATGGCTCGTTTAGAATCACATCATTTGTCAAGGGTAATACCATTGAGGCATGGCTTCAGACGGGACTCCTGCTGCGGACTTAGAGAGCGTGTGTGTGGGCGTGTGTGGGTGTGTGTGTCTGTGGGGGAGGGGGGAGGGGTAGACAGTCTGGGTAGACAGTCACTCAAAGCCCTTCCCATTTTCAATTCCCTCTGCTTTGCGCAAACCACCACCCCCTTGCCTCCCTCTCCCCCATACATGTGTAACCCCCACCCCCCGGCCAGGGTTTGACGAGTGGCCGGGGGTTTGGATTTCGCGGAGCCTCTCGGCTCGACGAGGAGAGAGAATGATCAATGAGAATGATCTGATTCCTCCAGCCCCGTGCCAGACCCCTTCTTAACCCCGCTAACCCAATCAGCCATGCGTTGCCTGGCAACGCAGGGAGAGAGAGAGGGGGGGGGGGTCCCTGGGAGGAAGCGGGCAGGTCCGTGGCGGTTGCGGGTGGACACCTGACGATCTTACCGGACATATTTCACCCGGATGGCTGTAGCCTGAGCGGCGCGGGGCACTGCTGTGATTGGCTGCTTGAGCGGGGGGAAGTGCAAAGGAGGGGCAAATGATGGATAGGCCTCGGAGATGCAAACGAAGGGAGCTCTGAGGTTCCGAGTGGCATCTCTTAACAGAGCTCTCACAATGGCATGAGGCTGGAAGGACCACAGCTTAGACAGACATTCGAAACCACACCCTGCTCTAGCACGAAGGACACAAAGGAAAATCAGTCTCAGAGACATAAATACTCGGGCCTTCGTTTCAAAGAGAGAAAAAAAGAGTTAGAAGCCGAGGGAGACTCCGGTCCGCTGCTAATCTCCGTTCACAGTCTTTTTCTATCGGGAGATCTCGATCTCGACTCAATCCACCCCCACCTCCCTCCTACCCTCCAGCCCGACACTGAACCCAGAGTCCCTGCTTCTCTGAAGGCTGTGTGAGTGACAGCTTTCTGGAGGGGAATCCACATGCAGCCCTTTCATCAGTGGCTCCCTCAGGACACTCTCTGACTGTGACACCGATGCAGAGAACAAGCCTGGCGAAGCACTTAGAGGTTACACACAGGAGAGCTTGTGTTTGTGTTTGGGGTTGTCTTTGTGTGTGTGTGTGTGTGTGTGTGTGTGTGTATGTGTGTGTGTGGGGGGGTAGCGATTCAGGGTGTGTGGGTGTCTGCAAGTGAGAAAGGTATCTGTACGTGTGTGGATGTGCTTGTTTGTGTTTTGTGTGCGGTTTAGAGAGGCGTTTTTTTTCTTTTTGACTGTGTTTGTGCGTGTATTGGGTCTGTATTGGGTTGGCTTAGGAAACCCCTGTGACTTCTAACACATAGTGTAACAGGATGTGGGGAGAGCAGTAGTGCCGCTCCCATAATGCGCATCATGTGCTGGGCCTAAGGCACCAAGGGATCAGGGGGGCACCAAGTGATCAGAGCCAAAGCAGTGAGGAGGGCCACCGAAATAATCTGAAATAAATATTAAAAACGAAACCAAACCTAAAACAAAACTGTAAATATATGCCGATATGTAGTTAATATTACAGTCTCCGAATCTGGGGTGGGGGTTGTCGATGTGGCTAGCAGCGGTACTGGGGAAGTGGCATGTTGGATGTCTGCATCCAAACCTGGGGTCTCATTTATAAAGGAGTGCATAGAATTCTTACTAAAAGTGTGCGTACGCCCAAAAGCGTAAATTGGCGTACGCACCCAAAAATTCAGATTTATAAAACCGTGCGTACGCACACCTGTAGGCAATGCTCGCTTCATAAATCACAGCTTAACCACCAAGTGTGCGTACGTAAAGTATCATTGCACCCCGCCCTGAACACGCCCATTTTTAACCAATGCAAAGGACCTCATGAATGCTAATCTAGTATCATTCTCATGAACCTGGCAGGTGATTCTTCTTCACGGTGAATCAAGGCAAACAAAAAACAACACAATAGTGCGACAGCGCCAAGTGGCAGAACCGGAGAAGAAGCGGTAACAACTGCAATAGTAAATTCCGTGTTTATCTATCTTGCATGGCGATTAAAAACGAATTCTGATTCTGAAGTGTAATGAGTGTAGTGATTGCGCGGGAGCTTAAAAACTGTATTTCCAGTTTTTGACATGATGATATATGCACAGTGTTAAAGAAATATATTTAGTTGTGGCGCGTAAAGACGGGAGTCGGAGGCGGAGTGTCGAAAGACGGTGCTAACTGCTTTAATGACATTAATCAGAAAAACAACGGAGCAGCCAATAAACTCCCGCTAGTCTCTAAACACCAACTCAAGTAATAAACGGAAATTCCCACACTGTTAACATTCCCCCCGGAACCCCAGAACTTCAGTTCCATAGGTGAATTATGTAAACGCACTACACAAGCCCCCCCAGAATTCACCCATAGTCAAAGTCCCCGCGCCGGAAAGGCACGATGGCCCGGCCGCGAGCAGAACGAGGGGCAGGGGCCGAAGAGGGGAGGGGCGTGGTGGGCGCAGCAGGACCAAACCCGGAACTGGGCGGCAACGGCACCGACGAGGCGGCAGGGAACCTAGCGGGGCGTGACAACGGGGGGCGTCCCCGGCGCGGAGCCCGGGCCAACTCCAACGGTCTGGAAATGTCCACGTGGGCAGGCTTGATCCTGTCGACCGAGACAGTCTCGGGCCTACCACCGATGTCCACGACCAGGTTCTTATCCCCGTGTCGCAAGACCTTAAACGGCCCGTCATAGGGGGGACGCAACGGTCCCCGGTGGGCGTCATGGCGGATGAACACAAACTCCGCCGTGTGCAGATTGGGTGGCGCCCGGGAAACGGGGGTGCCGTGCTGCGAAGTGGGGACGGGTGCGAACTGCCTGGCGACATCCAGCAGAGAGGACCGCTGCCTGGCCGCCGACCAGGGTGTCGTAGCGTTCGGAATGAAATCCCCTGGAACTCGTAGTACCTGACCGTAGACCAGCTCGGCAGACGAGGACTGCAGGTCCTCCTTAGGCGCTGCCCGGAGCCCCAGCAACACCCAGGGGAGTTTGTCCAACCAGTTGCCGTCTGTCAAACTGGCACGCAAGGCCGCCTTCATGGAGCGATGGAACCGCTCGCACAAACCATTAGCCTGAGGATGGTATGCGGTGGTGCGATGCAGCTTAACCCCCAGATCCTTGGCAACCACATTCCAGATCTCCGAGGTAAACTGTGCACCCCGGTCGGAGGAGAGGTCCGAAGGCGTCCCGAAGCGCGCGACCCACGTGCCGATAAACGCACGGGCCACATCGGAAGACGAAGTCGAGGTGAGCGGCACAGCTTCAGGCCAACGCGTCGTCCTGTCCACCATCGTGAGGAGGTGGGTGAAACCATGCGAAGGGGGGAGTGGCCCCACCAGGTCGATGTTGACATGGTCGAACCTCCTACTGGGGACGACGAATGGCTCCAACGGGGCCTTGGTGTGGCGGTGTACCTTTGCGCGCTGACAGGACACACACGAGTCGACCCAGGCCCGTACGTCCTTCTTCAGTCCCTTCCAGACGAACTTCTGAGAGACCAGCCTCACGGACGCCCTCCTACCGGGATGGGACAGGCCGTGTATTGCCTCGAAAACAGCCCGCTGCCAGCTGGCAGGGACCAGTGGCCTGGGCTGGCCGGTGGAGAGGTCACACCACAACCTGGCTTCTGAGTCGCCGATCGCCACCCTCTCCAGGCGCAGCCCGGTGTCCGAGTCTTTGAGGGACCGAAATCCGTGGTCCGTGGCCTGGTCCGCACTCATACGCGAGTAGTCGAGACCCAGCTGCACCGCGCCGACGATCGCTCTGGAGAGGCAATCCGCGACCACGTTGGATTTGCCAGCGATGTGTCGGATGTCCGTGGTATACTCCGAGATGAATGACAGCTGGCGCTGTTGGCGGGCGGACTACGGCTCGGCTACCTTGGACATGGAGAACGTGAGGGGTTTGTGGTCCACGAAAACTGTAAACTGACGGCCCTCCAGGGCGGAGCGGAAATGGCGGATTGCCAGCCAGACGCCGAGCAGCTCCCTGTCGAAGGTACTGTATTTGCGCTCCCGGGGTACCAGCTGGCGGCTGAAAAAGGCGAGCGGTTGCCAGGCGCAACCGTCCCACTGCTCCAACACCGCGCCAACCGCGTAGTCGGACGCGTCGGTTGTGAGGGCCACCTGAGCTCCAGGCAACGGGTGAACCAACAATGCGGCCCGGCTCAATGCAGTCTTAGTGTCCTCGAACGCTCTGTCCCTCTCCGCAGTCCAGTCGACGTCTTGGCCGGGCGTCTTGTCCTTGAGGGCCTCGTACAGCGGGCGCATAGTGTGGGCCGCCCGGTGTATGAATCGGTGATAGAAGGTGACCATCCCCAGGAACTCCCGGAGCCCCCGGGCCGAACGCGGACGGGGAAAGCCGGAAACAGCCTCCACCTTCGACGGAAGGGGGACGGCACCATCCTTGTTGATGAGGTGCCCGAGGAACTGGATGGACGGCACCCCAAAAACACACTTCGCCGGGTTAATGATCAAGCCGTGGCGGTCGAGTCTTGTGAAGAGGGCCCGGAGGTGTGTGAGGTGCTCCTCCTCCGAGGAACTGGCGACCAGGACATCGTCCAAGTAGACGAAGATGAAAGGCATGTCCCTCAGAGCCGAGTCCATCAGCCGATGGAAGGACTGGGCCGCTTTCTTCAGGCCGAATGGCATCCTGAGGAACTCGAACAACCCAAACGGGGTGACCACAGCTATCTTTGGGACATCCGCAGGGTGCACCGGAACCTGGTGGTAGCCCCGCACAAGGTCGACTTTGGAAAACAGGCGCTTCCCCGCCAGATGCACGGAGAAGTCCTGAATATGGGGCACTGGATAGCGGTCGGGCGTGGTGGCATCATTCAGGCGGCGGTAGTCTCCACATGGGCGCCAGCCGCCATCCTGCTTCGGAACCATGTGGAGTGGCGAGGACCACGGACTGTCGGAGCGGCGAATGATGCCCAGGCGCTCCATGTTGGCAAATTCAGCCTTAGCAACCGCCAGTCTCTCCGGAGCGAGCCGACGGGCCCTGGCATGGACGGGGGGCCCTTTCGTCACAATATGGTGCTCCACACCGTGTTTCGTCGACGTGGACGAGAAAGTTGGTTGCAGCAGGCAAGAGAACTCTCCGAGCAGTCGCTGGTACTTGTCGCCCTCAGAGAGCGAGCTAGAAAGGCCGTCGTAAGTCCCCTCATCGCGGACACATGCGAACGAGGAGAAGGTCAGTGCGTCCACCAGGCGCCCGTTCTTGACGTCAACCAGCAGTCCGTGTGCGCACAGAAAATCTGCGCCGAGGAGGGGGAAGGAGACGTCGGCTGTAACAAAATCCCATGTGAACCGCTGACCTCCAAAACATAAATCCACAGACTTCGTGCCATAAGTTCGGATCGGGGTGTCGTTGGCAGATGTTAAGGGAGGGCCGTGCAACCCGCCGGCGGCGTCGTCCGCCGTAGCCGGCACCACGCTCCTCTGTGCCCCGGTGTCGCAAAGGAATTTACGCCCGGAGAGGGTGTCCACGATGAACAGCAGCCGGCCTTTTGTGCCTGCGCTCACGGCCACTACTGAGCGCAGGCCTCGGCGTTTCCCGCCGCGTCGAAAGTGCACGGAGAGCGGCACCTTTTCGCCTTGGACCCGAAACGTGCATGGAAATAACACAGGCCCGCAGCGGTAAGTCTGTCGGTGGACGCGTGTCCTCTGCCACGGGGAGCGCCGCTGCCCGGACGAACGTAACTGCGTGTCGGGGCCAGCACCTCCGGGGCGAAACGCTGGGTGGCCAGAAAGAACCTGTCTGCCTCCTCCGCCAGGGCCCGTGGCTCTGTGATGGACGTATTCGCGAGCGCTGTCTGGACGTGTGGCGGCATGTGTCGCAGGAAAAGTTCGATGAAGAGGAAATTTGGTACCTCCGAGCCCAGCAGGTTTAACATCATTTCCATATGTTCGGAGGGTTTGCTGTCCCCCAGGCCTTGGATGGCAAGAAGACGCCGGGCTCTCTCCGATCTCGACAGTTCAAAGATTTTGAGGAGGTAAGCCTTGAGCCCTGCATATTTATTTTGGGCAGGAGGAGATGTAATAAAGCTTACTGCCCTGGCTGCGGTGGAGCTCCCCAGTGCTGAGACGACGTGGTAATAGCGTGTGGCATCGTCTGTAATCCCACGGAGGGTGAACTGAGCCTCTGCCTGTGCGAACCACGTTGCTGCGGACGTCTCCCAGAACTCCGGCAACTTGAGAGCGATGGAAAGTGCCATGTTGTTGCGATCGATATCTAAATCAGTCTCGGAATCTTCAGCGGGACTGACGTCGGGGTCACCAATGTGGCGCGTAAAGACGGGAGTCGGAGGCGGAGTGTCGAAAGACGGTGCTAACTGCTTTAATGACATTAATCAGAAAAACAACGGAGCAGCCAATAAACTCCCGCTAGTCTCTAAACACCAACTCAAGTAATAAACGGAAATTCCCACACTGTTAACATTCCCCCCGGAACCCCAGAACTTCAGTTCCATAGGTGAATTATGTAAACGCACTACATAGTTATACTTTGTGTTCTGTAGTTACATGCATTTCAGCTTCCTACACTGCGGTAAAAGGACAATCTGATTGTGAGACAGACAGCGCTGAATATTGATTTAAAATTTTAGTTGCATTGTACAAGATGTGTATGGAACAATTATCACGCAGTTCAAGCTCAAATAACACTGATGTATTTAATCTTCATCATAATCATAAATTGAGTCAATGTGTGTGAGGACAACAAAATACATAAATATTACGAGTAATCCCTTCTCAGACTTTTTCTTTTTGCAGTATGCGTCTCCAATTCCCACTGTTTCCAAAAAGTGCGTAGGTTTACGGGAGGGTCATAGTTTGCGTGGAGGACCGCACATTCTACCGCCAAGTTAGTTTTTTATAAATCACTGACTTTGCGTGAAAACTGGCGTACGCACGTTTTCAGCCCCGTTTTCTGCGTACGCAAGCTTTATAAATGAGACCCCTGGTCATGTGGTCTCAAGAGCTGGGTAGAAGCCAGTACTCCTCTGCAGACCACATAGTTGACCAATTAGCGCGGCAGAGGTGAATGATGTCAGGGTCAAGGGTCGGGGGTCAGGGTACATGGATCAGGTTTGGAACGGAAGCTCTGCACTCATTACCCAGCTGTCAGCTGACCCCTGATTTCACCTTATCACATAATTCAAGATAAAGGTCAGCTGAAATACACACACACACACACTGAAATACACAGGTCAAAGAGCAATACAGAATTGAATGGTCAAATGTGGAGCATTGTAACTCACATCCCGCAGACCAACATTTCAGGTTGATTCTGGAAAGTTCTCAGCTTGGTTACAAAGGTCACAGAAACATGATAACATTGCAAGTAACTGCTTGACTTTATAGAACAACTTTACCCCTCACAGTCAACATTTGACTTCATAACAGTCACTTGTATAACATACAACTATTTAACATAGCCATAAAAAGAAATATGACTATTTACCAGAATGAAGAACTGGAGTAATTAATCATGGTTCGACTCGCATCAATATGCATACGATAATAAATCAAGGTAATTGTCAGGTTCGAACCTTAAAAAGAAGGCTGGGGGTAGACAGAGTCTGTCTTCACCCTGTCTGTGACAATGAGAACTGCAGATGAGGCACAGATAAATCACACAGCCATTGATTTATCCCCGTGCAGAGTGCACCTGTCTTAGGAACGTCTCAGAGAGTGATGCAGCACCCCATCCATTCTACCCCGCCCCCTCACACCCCCCCCCCCTCACAACAGAAGATACCCACCTACTGCTATCTCTATGTATTGTTGTATCATGCATGTTATCCACTTTAGTTAGTCGGTGTAGACCCTTATTCGTAGTCATAGGTAGTCATCTGGACACTGTTTTCAAAATCAAGACGTTTCAACTCACATCCGAAACTTACTTGAGCTTGACGTGATTAAGAATGACGCCCAGATGGGTGTCGAAACGTCTTGATTTGGAAAACAGTGTCGAGATGACCTTTCTGACTACAATATTTTAGTTAATAAGAAAGAACCAGTGTTTTTTTCAACAGAACAGCAGAACAGGGGAATCTGTCCCAGTTACTTTGGAGCCATGGTTACGCAGGTGTCCAAGGATCCAGAACCGCCCCCGTTCAATGCCTGGACCTAGAGTCACATCATGAGTGCTTCCCTTACCTACCCCTCCGTCCCTCTCCACCCTCCCCCCACCCTTGCCGATCACCATCTCTTCTCCTCAGGGAACAGGCACTGTAAATTGAACCGAGCCTCTGCCTCCTAAGGGAGCGGTAACCGTGACAATGGACCTGTTTCGGCGGCGACGGTATCAACTGGCCACAGTGGGCTGGATTGAACCGGATCGTTCCCTGCCAAACGCTACCTACCTTCACGTACTGGCCCATCTGAGCGAGAATGGGAACACCTCTGGGTGGTGGGTGGGGGGGATTGGGAGGGGTGGAATGGGGTGGGAGGCGAGGGGGTTGCTCTCTCGCCGGTCCTTGTTCTGTACGTCAGTGTCCTTCCACACGTGACATGGCTCGCAGCAAGAGAGCAAGGCACATGACGGTTATCCAGCCAGGGGCTGTCTCTGCTGAGAATACTACCATGCCAGTCAGACATCCACGACATCCTTGCCATTTCCTACATTACCGGTACAAGACAAGTTTGATCAAATATTTACATTGAGGGAAAGATGCCGGGGTTAGCAAACATTGCATGTTTCTCTTTCTCAACCAGACCTTAGACCTCAGGCAACCCTCAGTGACTCAGGCTCCCAACAGACCGGTCTCCTGTATCTGGTGTCGGCTAAGGATGAGGATATCCATGGTATTAGCTCGTCAACATTCAATAAAAGGATGCGTGAGCGTCCCAGTTCTGGCTGAAGCGATTCTTGAGGCCAGAGCCATTAATTAACGAACATGGGTAGCGTCCAAACTCGAGAGGATCGAAGTGCAGTGCGTGAATCTGTTGTCGCTGTTTTGGATGAGCCGCGGTACTTGTTTTCAGATTCAGTTTCCAAGCTGTTTCGCTTTGTTCTCTGGTTGTTTACCGGAGGAGGGTCGTCATCGCTGCGCCAAGCGAAGCGTGACGTTTCCTGCCGTGACCTCCTGCCTCCCCAGGTAAGAGGACGCAGGAAGGCGGGAGAGCGCAGCGGCGGCGGCGGCGGCAGAGACGTGATTAAAGGCGGGGAATGGCGTTCTGGGCTCTTCCGTCAGAGACATCAAACAGTCAGGTGCCCCTCGTCGGGTATGTGGCTGGCTGGCAGGCAGGGGAGCAGGGGAGGAAGAGAGAGAACGTGACTCAGTCTCTCCGCACACCCTCCCTCCCTCTGTTTGTCTCTCTACGGAGGTCCTGCCCGTAATGACCTCTGGGCTTGGGGTTAGGCTTCTCTCTTCCACTGTGTGGATGTGTGAGAGAGATACAAAGAGAAGGAGAGCGAGAGAGAGACAGAGAGAGAGAGAAAGAGAGAGACAGGGGAGTGGGACATGGATGAATGAATGTGGAAATGAATTAAACTTAACTTCTCTCACTATGATGAAAAACTCCACCTATTTTAATACCCTACTGGTTGTTTACAGTCTTTCTCATTCAGATTCTGAATCTGAATCTGAATTCTCGATGGCTAAAAAACATTTCTTAAAACAGTCTTCCATGTTCTCAAAACTTTAAGCACAATACTAAATCTGTATACCCAGTTTCCAAAACCTCTGATTCTCCTGGCAAAATCAAACACTCGCACCAAAACCATTTAACCTTTGCTCAAAATAAAACACGGCAAATCAATATATGAACACCACTGATCATTAGACAAAACACAACTTAATGAATAACACACAATTCAAGACATTTAGTTACATGTACAGCCAAAAGATACCTCCGCACCTTTGTCACCACATGCCAATTCTACTGCATGAAGGAAGTTTATCGTGCTACTGTGTAGGGTTTCAGTCATAGACCTTCCACCACCAAACAGAGACAACGTATTCAGTTGGGTTGAGAAAAGTGTTGTATTCATTCATTTTCTACCGCTAAATCCTGTAAGGAGTCGCTGTGCCACTTGTTCTCATTAGGGGTCACAGGTGACTGGAGCCTATCCCAGTGACTTCAGGCCTTAGGCAGGTTACAACCTGGACAGGGGCCAGCTAGTTGCAGGGTGAAAGTGTTGTATGGTGGAAGGCAAACATTTACTGTGACATTTCTGGTTGTTGAACTGTTCTTATTGGTTGAAGCTGGTACTGTCCCAAAGCACCATTAGAAACAAGTGCGAACTATTTTTAGTCATTGTGTTTTACGGATGACAACTGTCTTTTACAATTTTGCAGCCCAATTGTTTAGCAGGTGTTTTATGGTGTTTAGAGTTTTGCCAAAAGAGTGTCTGATGAGACAAATGTGTTTAGGCCACTGAAACTTTGATTCAGAAAATGGGGTTTAGCGTTGTAGCGATTGCGAAAAACTTTAATTCATGAACTCTCACAGAAAAGAGAGATGAGATAAACACTGTTTTCTGGTGAAGAGTGAATCTGAAGACTGCCTTTTCCACCATAGAATATCTGATCTATCTCACGGTGCACAATAAGAATCAACTGACAAATGCTATGGGTGTGGATTATTGACTGTTAACGTATATTATAAACGTATAATTATGAATTAATTACAATTATTATTTTTATAACTATTTTTGCCTACCACACTTAGTGGCTGACTTACTCTCCTACGTGATCCAGAGAGGTGGACGCGCCGTTCCATTATCAAATGGAACGTTCCCCAGTATACAGATAGAACCAGAAGGATTTGTTCTAACATGACAGGCAGATACACAAAAGACACGAAGGATAGGGAGGGATGGAGGCAGAAATAGAGTGAGAAAAAAAACGATGCGAAAGTGAGGTGATGACTGAAAGAAAGGGACAGAGTTGTGAGAGAGAGCGAGAGAGAGAGTTAAAGGGATAGAGAGACAGAGGGAGACAGTGAGAGAGCAGCGAAAAAAGAAAGGCAGAAAGAGAGCGACAGGGGGCAAATAACGAGAAATAGAGAGACAAAGAAAATAAAATCCTAAGAAAATTATGGAGGAAAAGGAGAGAGGTAGGGAGGAAGGAAGAGAAAGGGGGAATCAGAAGGTAACTCATTATTCATCCACACATTTAAACCTTCAGCGACACGGGTCAAGGAAACTCATTTACAGACAGTGAGTGCCTCTTTGTCCGCCATCCAATAAGGTGTGTGTGCCTGTGTACCTGTGTTGGTCCTCGTGTATGTGTGTGCATGTCATCGTATTCAGGTGTGGATGTGTCCTTTTGCATGCATTCACCCAGGAACTCGCGTTAGCGTGAGCAACTCTCTGCCCAACCCGGAGAGCGTGATGGCGGCCCTGTTCTTCTGCTGTGA
Organism: Neosalanx taihuensis; assembly: GCA_030340665.1. Classification (NCBI taxonomy): domain Eukaryota; kingdom Metazoa; phylum Chordata; class Actinopteri; order Osmeriformes; family Salangidae; genus Neosalanx; species Neosalanx taihuensis. The sequence continues at coordinate 8,079,008 of CM059304.1, read as the reverse complement.
GCATCTGTCGCTCTGTGAAAACATCTAGTCACGCGGTCGAGCTTCTAAAGTGTTAAGGTCTGCAGCGGTCATATGTGCCGAGCCAGTACGGTGACACCCCACCGCCAACGCCCACTGGCACGGTGAAACCCAAACTCAGATCTGTCCAAGCTGCTATTGGATTTGCATCAGTGTCCTACAGCTGGGCTCAGAGAGTGTGTGGTTGGCTGAGGGCCAGCAGAACTGATGTAGGGGGAGGCGGGGCCATGTCAAACTGTGGAGGCACTGACACACAAATCATGCTGCTACCTTGTCACACAGCTCAGGCAATGTTTACTTTGTACACCCATCTAGGCAGAACACCCCCACAAGATCCTAAACTGATTCTCTATTACCGGGTCGAGAATGAGCTCATTTGCAGCGGGGTCAACTTGACATCATGCTGTGATTCACCCAGCACCTAGCTCTGTGGGTCAGAACAAAGAACAAGCACCAAATCAAACAGTTGAGACGTATATTTCAGGGATTTGCAGACGCATCCTCTCCTCGCCAGTTTTACCTCTACTTTCTCCACGCTGAGACAAAGGTTTCAGACACAGGGTTTAGTTTTCTTCTTTTATACTTCCTAGTCATGTGCTGACACTCATTATACATTGTTAAAAAATAAAAGTCACCGCTCTGGATTAGGATGATTGACGGAAAAAAAAAACTGATTTGATTTGTGACTCCAGAGCCTCTCTCGGAAAAACACGGGGGAGATAAAAAATACGGATTCAGAGATTCAAGCGTTTCTCTGCTTGTAGAATCGCGGATCGGCGGTTCCGGGAGGTTGAGATCCACAGAGTTAAGGTGAAAGCGGATTGCGTGGATGATAGACCGGTCACAGTTGGGGTCTGGCTAATGCAGTAGGAGACACCAGGAGAGTCGGTCACCCCTGCGTTGAGATCAGCCGCAGCCTGTTTAGAGGCGCGGCCAATGGAACATGTGTCGAACGCCTCGTCTGGCTTTGAAGAATGGCCTCGGCTAGTCTCTGATCTGCCGCCCCCCAGCTGAGGCCTTGAGTCATTCTGGAAGGGGGAGAGGAGGAGGTAAAAGGAGGAAAGGCAGGGGCAAGGTCTCAGTCTCAGACACATGCTGCCCAGTGAAGCCAGGCAGTGCCCTTACCCTTCTCCTCATTATCTTCTCTCCGGGTGTTAGGGAGGAGTTGTCTGCGTATGTGCTGTGTTTTCTCTGTGTGTCTGTGCGCGTGTGTGTCCGTGAGCGGGGCCTGTGTGTTTGTGGAACTCAGCGCTCCCCGAGGGACAGGGAACAGATGGGACCCCGTCTCTCTTCACACAAATCACCGCCACCGAAGATCCCCCCCCCCCCGTGCCTCTGACTGCCTCTAAATGACAGCGTTGTTCACTGTGAAGGGGGGAGGCCTGGGAGAGACGAGAGGAGAGGACTAGTCTGGGTCTGCCAGCCATCACATGCTCACACACGGATACAGAGAGAGCCTGTCCGAGACGGTGAATCAGCAGCAGACACACGACTGGGAGGAGAAGAGGAGGAGAAGAGAGGAAAGAAGGGAGGAAAACAAACTTGAGAGGAGGGGAAAGAAAATAGCTTATGGATGGCATCTGTCAGCAGCTGAGAATGAATTTATACAAAGTAACACAGTAATTTGACAAAAGTGTGAACATCACAATGTAAACCTAAACTAATTAGCAGATAAAAAAAAATGCTTGATGTTTCTGTCTCCTCCCTGCCTAACCTGATGGAGCCAGTACGCAAATGATTCACGAGAGATTTTATTGGCCCAGCCACCTGTTCGAGGACCAAGAATCATGGGAAATGTAGGCACACATGGGAGGTAATTACAGTAGCTGCCACCTACAACTCCACTCCTTGCTTCGCCGTTCTTCTCCTCTCCTCATCTCCCTTTTCGTCTTTTCTTCTCCTTCCTTATTTAGACAGTCCTAGTTAGTCATCAGAGAGCTTGCCTGTGTGAGAAAAAAGCATCAAATTAATCTACAATGGTAATCTGACGCTAATTAGTATTTTTGGCCAAAGCCTGTCCAATGTCCGCAGAGACAAGACTATTGATTCCCTGACTACATAATTGTACTCGTTAGATCCAGGAAACAAAAACAGATCAGAACACAGCAATTGCATTTTAATGAACAGCCATTAGCGGGCTGCACTTGCCAGCTTGATAAACCAGCCTCCCTGAGGGGTGGGGGGGGTGGGGGGGGGGTGTTGGAGGGTGTGAGTGGAGGTTGCTTACCTAAGGTCACAGATGAACCTCTTGATGATGCATCATCACGTCATTTAGGACTCTCCACACACACAAAAAAAGAGATTTTGATCATTGCCTTGCTCAGGTCATAATAATAATACCTCATTTAGCAGACGCTTTTATTCCAAGCGACTTATATTAAGAACAGGGATTCTCCCTGAGGCAAGTAGGGTGAAGTGCCTTGCCCAAGGACACTCACAACCTTCCATTCATGAGGCCAACGCTTTAACCCGCTGACCCATCTGACTCCCTCCCAAGGTCGTGACTTTTGAGATGGCAGGGAGTAGTTTGGCAGAGTTTGGGGGCCCAGCAGCCACCTACGCTGGTTAGTCTCAGTCTACCTGCAACTAAGTCTAACCAACCATAGTTGAGTCAACGGAAGACACTATGAGAAACTATACAAAAAACTACATACTACTCCAACAAACCTGGGAAGTTGAGCCGGAAGAACCTTGTCTGAATCCATAATCAACCAAACTTTGATGAGATCTTTTAAACCCTAATCTAATCTCAGACACTGTTAAGCCTCCCTCTCACTAAGCTACAGAACGTAGAACATCTGCAAAAACATCTCAGACTAATGTTATCACACAGGCATTGGATGCTGAACACCCCCATGCTGATAGAAAGCATACGTCAGTATTCCCAGCGGTGGTTCGGTCTGTTGCTTGAGTCTGCTGGTGGTTGACCAGACAGTAGCGATTGCCAGGTGTGTTTCTGAGACAGAGCGGGGCTGAGTGGAGGATCGGGCTTCAGCTTGTAAGCCGTCTTTGATGGGGACAGATGCTGACGCGTACGCTCACATGAAGAGCAGACGGCGCTTCATCTGCCTGAAATCCGCGCAGGGGAAGCCTGCAACGATGAATATTAGCATCTCGCTATCCTTGCCAGCCAGTCTCTCTCTCTCTCTCTCTTAGTTATTTTGTTCTCTCTCTCTCTCTCTCTCTCTCTCTCTCTCTCTCTCTCTCTCTCATCCACTCACTCTTTTACTTAAGACATTTACCACAGGGTAAAAAATAACTTTTATTTTGCGCAACCAAGATATCAGGTTTTGCTAGCAATTGCAAGTCAATCATACGCCCTTGCTTAGTACCCTAATGACTGTTCTTTATTCAGGAAATGCCTTTTATGATAACAGGTATAACCAACAATGAAATGTAACCTGTTTTTATTTTGTAGTTATCCAATCAAACAAATGCAACCAACAAAGTAGACAGTAGACAAAAAATCTAACTCAGACAGGTTCCTTCTTCAAACTTCCACAGTCCAACAAAACTCCACAAAATATTAAACAAAAATGACTTTCCTCTTTTCGGCTCTTTCCCCTCCCCCCTTTTCTAGTCCTAACTTAATTAGGTGGTTCACACATATACACCTGTCCACTTGGTGATGGGATTCTGGGATTCTGGGAGATGTAGTGCGGGCCATTGCCACCATTTTGGGGTGTTGCCACCCCTCTGGTCCAGAGATGTAATGTCCCTCCACTACCTCACCCCCGTTGATGTCACAACATGTACAATTTTATCTTTAAAGCAGCAATTTTATCTTTAAAGTTGTCAAACTCGTGCCATTGCGGGCCAAGAGGGTGCAGGTTTTCGCGTCAACCAAGCCCCTACACCAGCTGATATCAATAACGAGTTTGATTTCACTAAGTGGAGAAACTCGTTAGTGAAATCAGCTGGTGTAGGGGCTTGGTTGAAGCGAAAACCTGCACCCTCTTGACCCACGATGGCACGAGTTTGACACCCCTGCTTTAAGGTATTTAGTTTCCTTGTATTTACAGTATACATGCATCATGACAAAGTTTAATCTAATCTAATATGAAAAAAACGACACGCATGCCAGAGCACCTGTAGAAGGTGCATGGGTTAGCAGGCTTGGGAGAGTTAGATATGTGCTTAAAGAAGGCTTGGTGCAGGTCCGCCTGTATGTCTGGAGACCCAGACTCTCAGTTCTCCAGCTGGAAGCTTGTGTAGCAGGTAGAGCCAGGACGGTCTAGACGGAGGAAAAGATCCTCCCTTGACTGACAAGACAACAGATGGCCATGATGCACTGTTGCTAGGCAACCACTAATCAAACACCCCCGGCACGCCGCTGTGAAAAAAGAATAACGTAAAAAAAGAAAGAAAATTATAACTCCTTTTCATATTGGCGAGTTGAATATCGCAGATTTTGTTAAAATTCACTCAACATGCTAGCAGTGTGGAGGAATATGAGCCGACCTCTGAAAGCAAATCACGGACAGGTGTAGAGGTGGGAGTTGCGGTGATGGCAGATGGTGTGAGCATGAGCTGGCTGTGCTCCAACCTGTATACAGTCTATGACCCCAAGGTCATCCGTTTCATCAAGGGTGTGGAAGTTACGTCATCGCCTAAGTGTAACAATAACCAAACCACCAAACCAAACAACCAAACTAACTAACCAAAGAGGATTTTTGATAGTTTGCGATATCGCAACCCCTGCTGTCATCTGATGGTAGTCATGTGACTGACGGGGTGGGAATCGGGTTAGTAATCACAACATACCTGGTTCGATCACCGACCGTGCCAACATGACATTGCGTCCTTGAGCAAGGCACTTCACCCTACATGCGTCAGGGGAAATGTGCCTGTTCTTGCTGTATGTTGCTCTGGATAAGAGCATCTGCTAAACGACTACCTAAATGTAAACCGTAGCAGGATGCAAGGGCGTAGGTTTGGTCTCGGCACTGGTGGGGACCTAATCATCACCCCCCCGGCCGCCGCTACCGTGAATGAGACATTTACCAATCTTTTTTTTTTTTAAGTGATAATATTGGTGGGGACATAACATTGACTGCTGGATATTGGTGGGGACACATCCCCTCCGTCCATGCCAAATCTACGCCCTTGTCAGGATGTGTGAATACACCTTGGGTGCAAGGCGGACTCGGACACAGTAGACCCTCCGGAGGACCAATTGAGTCAGAGGTGAGAGGTGGGAAACCTGGGCGACACAAACAAATCGACCTGCAGGAACCACTGCCGGAGGAGCGAGGGTGTTGTTAATTAACACTCTATATTTAGACTGCTCTCACACAAAGTCAACATGGGTAGCGTATCCACAACCAACGACAGATCACACCTGAGTAGAAGCTCAGGTAAATCCAAGAAGATGCTCAGTAAAAAGGCAAGTAAGAAAAAAAGACAATGGAGAGAATAACACTGTGGTACTAGTATACTACGTCTATACATAGATCCATATATGCATATATGTCTGTGGCAAGACTGGCCTGATCGTCCTCACCCTCCCTTCCTCTCTCCCCCTCCTCAGGTAAAGCCTTTGATTCTCTGCTGCCACACCCCAGAGTGCTACTGAGGAACTGCAGGCTTGGCTTCCTATTTCACACGGCCCTGAATCATACGTTCCATGGTTGAACTGGGTGAGGTCACCACCACCCTCTAAGGTCCACATCCAGCTGGGAGCCTCCGCTCCACCTCCCTACCTCTCAGCCTTCTCTCCCCATTCCTTCCCTCCCTCCCTGGACCCCCCAGGTGTTGGAGGGTACGAACGGCCGTTCACCCGGGGGTGATGTCGGCAGGGAACCAAGAGATAAAAGAATTTACTGAGATGAATGTACCAGGGGAGAAACCCATAAGGAGCAGGGGCAGCAACTGACCAGGAGACTGGAAAGACAATACCAGAAATGCTATGGTAAAGGGAACTAATAAAGCCTTGCTAATCTCAATGAGGTCTAATGTGCTTCATTATACAGGACTATAAAGATTAACAGGGATTCAGTCTCTCCCTCCTTGTTTATGTTTTTCATTGGCGTTAACACTACAGCATATGGGTTTGAGCATGCATGTGCTTGAATGCGTGTGTGCCTGTGTACTTTCCGGTATGTGCGTCCGCGCTTCTGTGGTTTTTTGGTGTGTGTTTGTGTGTGCATACGTACCTCGAGACCAGCCCTAGCAACATCACACACCGTGGCTGACGTGCGTGTTTACACCTCCGCCTACTAGACGATGCCACATGGGGAATAAACAAACAAAAAGAGCTCCAGAGTGTCGAATCTGCAATTAAACAGCATCACCCACGGTAACAAGACTGAGGGAAAGCAGCCCCCCTTTAAAAAGAGAGAGATTTAAACAGAGAGAGACTCATCGCTGAATTTGAATTAACTTTAAACACCAAGGTGACAGACAAATCGTTTTCCTCGTGAAATATACCCCAGTTGAACTGAAGCCATCTGGTAAACTATTGAAGGCAAACGGCAATCAATATTGCAGTAGGTGAAGCATGTTTAATTCTTCATTCAACCTGTGGGTGTAGATAATGTGTGTGGACACAGCAACAATGTAATATCTCATATAGGAGAGGAGTCCATAGGTGGCTCATTTCCTTTAAATGGTTTCCTATTAAACCATGGCAACTTGGTGCATCCTAGTATGTTGCTTAACACAGCTCTCAGTTAACCTCACACAAATAGTTTGTTTAGAAACATTTCCTCTAGTCAACTTGTACCTACAAGAAGCTGTTCACGATTGTTCACATATCTAAGCAATGGATTATAATGAAACTGTTGAGTGAGGATGAGTTACAGTGTAATGATGCCACTTCCACCAGAGGAAGTCCAACAGTCTTTTCCCTTTAATGAAATCCTTCATTTCTCATTTGTTACACGCCGTGCCCCCATCAAATTAGCCCTCCTCTTCAGTATCAACCTTCCACGCTTTCTACGAAGCACATCCAACTGCAAAATTGCTTTGAGATCGTGGACAATCAATGGATTTTTGGTTGCGCATTGATTTGCAAGCTCTCTCTCTCTTTCGGTCCTGAACGTGCCCATACATGCAAACAGCAGGATTATAACATGGGAGACGGGCCGTCATAAGAGAGCAGCATGGAGAGGTTGCTGAGGGCTTAGGGGAAATAGTCATGGCAATTGAGAAGAGTGCTATTCTACTCATACTCTTTCATCCATTTATTGTTTGCACGAAAGTGAGTGGGCTATTGTAGGTGGGTATCTGTTCGTGCGTGGCTTGTGTGCGTACGAGGGTGGGGGGTGGGGGCAGGTACTGAGGGAGTGAGAGCGTGATGGAGAAAAAGGGAGGGTAACGGGGGCCTTAAACGTTTTGCATTCCACGCCCCTGAAACATTTAGAATTCCACATGGTTCAATCCAGAACATCGAAGAGCGTGGCCCGCTTTGCCTCAGCCTCCTCACAGACGCCTCGCCTTCCTCGCAACGCAGGTGCAAGTGAGTTGGCTACGCATCTCTGTCTCTGAAAGCGGGTGCGTCCCAGAGCTGGGACATAAGTGGGTCATTTAGGATGCGTCCTTATTTATGAGTCTGAAGAGTTTCCCAGAGTTGTATTTTTATCCGCCGTAGGACGCATTACCATCTCTTTGAATCTGACACCGAGATGGCGCCGGAAGAAGAAGTACAAAGAGCTTCACGCTGAAGCCATTAAAGTTTAACTGAGGGGATAAGCAAGAAAAAAGAAGAAGAAAAAAACAACAACTTTGGGCTGAGTCACATACTGGTGCCCTCCCTAAAGTGTGTGGGTGGGGGAAAATATAAAACAAAACTAAATTAATGTCAACAAAGCACTCTGCATAGTCTTGTTCGAAGTTTAAAGAGATAGTCTAACCAGACAAGATTGTTACTGGTTGAAAAAGGTTTTAGGTAATAAATTATTATAACCATGCTATGGGATTATCATTGATTATCAATGTAGAAAAGACTGAATCATGATTTAAGGCTACCAGGGGCCTGTGCTACGAATTAAGATTTGGCGTTAATGAGATAACTTCAGGTTTAACCCAGGGGTTTCTGTATTTCTTAATGCCAAATCTTGATTCGAAGTACAGGCCCCAGGTAGCCTGTTTTTTCAGCTGCTTTTTTAGTTCTACTACGGAGGTATGACTGTATACTGAGTCCAGAGTGTTCCAGAAGCTTCCTCCACCTTCATGTTTCTAACTCTACTAAGGGACCAGTAATCAATGGGCTGTCTGGCCGGCTTCACTGTCACGCTTCTTCTCATTAGTCAACTGCACCATGGGAGCAAATTCACGTCTAGACTCCCTGATGGATACGCAGCTCACTTCAGTTTGTGCAAGGGAAATTCCAATAAATGTAATTCTATCTCCCACTTGCACACTTGGGGGAATGAAGGTGCAGACAAGTGTTGCAAGGTCACTGGAGCTGCGGTTGATTATTTACTCGCTCATGTCTTTGGCTAATAGATTCTGTGAGGAACGGTCAAAACGTCAGTGTTTTATAACCAGCTGAGCTGTTGCTGGTGAAATTGACTTCCGACAAACAGATCAATTACACAGCGGTGAGGTGTTCCCTATGTCCTCCTTGGCAAAGAAATCCTTTGAAATGATTTTTCAGAAGAATTTTTTCTAAAGAATTTCCTTGGGATGTTTTAAGGCATGGGCCTACAGGTTAATCACCAAACCTACTGTAGTGAACTGTGTCCCTTGCTATTCAAGCACATATATCAATGTACTTTATAATTAGCTGGTTCAAATAATGACAAAAACAACATGAAAGGAAATGAAGGGATAAAGACGTCACCAGCAGCTTCTAAACAAACTCCACTAATCCTACTGTGCTGAAAAAGCTAGGATCAATACCCGAGTACAGACTAGCAGGACGTCAATTCAGAGAAAAAACCAAGACAAAGAAACATGTTTTCAAAGGAGCTTGTGTGTGGGAGCATGTGGCTGTGTGTGTGTGGTGGTGGTGGTGAGAGGTGGTGAGAGGTAGTGAGGAGTTGGGGGCAGAGATGCAAACTACACCCCCACCCAGTTGCGTTTCCACAAAAGCTTATTTGTAAAATGTTTTGGTATTATGCTAATTTGGTACCCCCAAGAGCAGGCTAAAATGCTTGATTCAGTGGCCACACCAAAAAAGGGAGAAAGATACAATATGTTCATTGAAAGCTAAATGGTCATCAATTTTCTTTTATCCCCTTTGAAATGCTAGAGGATTCAAAGACACGATCGTGCGCTTCTTTTGAATGGAAGCTGTGTTATAGTCCGAACCAGTGAAACTTCACATGGGAGTCTTGTCAGCCATTTTGATAGCTGACTTCTCTCTGTTGTCTCTCTAAATTAGCCGTATTGTCAGTTATGGTTTCTGAATATGGTAGGTCTTCGTACAGTATAAACAATGCAAATATATTTGAGAAAAATAACATTCTATGCAGATGAAGGCAAAGGCTTCCATTACAGAGATGTTTTCCTGTTCACTGATTTCTGACTGACAGGATTCTCCAATCCCTCTGTTATCAAGGCAGAGTAGAGCTATAGCGATGCTATCTGTAGTAACCTATGCCCTGGTTGTTCTTGAACCATTAACACGTTTGGAAGATTAATACACATGAACAAACACACACACACATGCCTACCCAGGCTAATTAAAAGCTAAACCAGCGATAACTTTCATTATGTTGTATAGTATATCCACAAGATGTTTACCCAAAATCATTACACTGATCAATGTGGTATAATTGTTTATGGTTGTCCCCAGTCCAATTTCCTGTTTGGGAGCTAAGATAAATGTGTGGTGTGTGTAATTTTGTGCATCTGCACATCTTAATACAACATAGCTTTAAAATGAGTTTGCCAATAATGAGACATGTAAACTGGCTTGCAATATTCATGTGTAATAAAACTGCAATACTTTGATATGCAAATGAAAACGTCTACATCTAAATTGACTTTTGCTAATTCCTTTACTTAAAAAGGAAACAATGCATGCTAGATTATTTATATCTCATAGTTACCTCGTGGTCAATTTATGTTTGGGTCACTGAAAAAAGTCTGTAATCTATCAATTCTTGAAAGTCTGCACACAACTAGGTACCATTGAAATATCTAATCCCATTTTTCTATGTGGGTGCATTTTAATTGTGCATATTGAGTGGGGACAAGGGTTGGGTAATATTGTCATTATGAGAATATTCCCTTGTGACAGAGAGAGAGATGTAAATGCCACCTCAGCCAGCCATTGCTTAACCTTTTAGGGTTCATTATACCCCAAATAAAACTCCTTCTCTTCCAGCAAATGTCTCGCATGAAATATTTAAGGCACCACCATTCAATGTCCAATTACCCTGTAGGCAGTCTCCCTAGGACGTGATGTTCATAGCCACAGCCAGGGAGATAACAGGTGAGGTTGCTGCAGTGATGTTGGACAGGGCATAGCACTGAAATGCTGATATTCCCACATACATTAATAGCATTATCGGCAGGTGAACTTACAACCTAAAGTTGTTTACATCCTGGCCTTTAGGTGTACTGTCACTGAGGAAAACACACTGAACACCAAACGATGAGCTATATGTAAATTTTACATTTAGTCATTTAGCATATGTGCTTATCCAGAGCGACTTACAGCAAGTACAGGTACGTTCCCCCTGAGGTAAGTAGGGTGAAGTGCCTTGCCACTCGCAACATTCCGATTACTAGCCCGATTCCCTCACTGCTCAGCCTACCTAGACTGGTCAAGCCCCTCAGATTGAATCCAGGCAAGGTATGAACGAGAACGCAATGTTCTGAAAGGCTGCGCTGATCAGCTTTTAAAAGGTAATTTAACAAATGACGCGACAACATTTTCCCGATGCATCCCAAAAACAAAAAAATACATGTTATTGAATTACTTTGTCCCTTTATAGCAATTCATGATAATACAAGTATGGGAGATTGATTTTGAACGTCTGTCTAGTGGGAGGCATGCTAAATCTCGACCACGACGTTGGAACGAGTACTTTGTACAGGCTGCAAAGTGGATGCGGCGTTTAGAAAGCTGATCCTGGATGAGTGTGCCGTTAGGGTAAATGGATCGCCGTGAGCCTTGTCTGTTCTTCATGGGCTGATCAGGCCTCAGATGACAGCTGGGAGTTGCCCGTTAAGGATGAAGGAAAGCTGGGGCAGAAAAGGAGTGGGTGGGGGGGCCATTATGCAACACTTAAAAAACAAAGCACCAGCTCCCAGATAAAAGAGAAGCCATATCGGGGAGGGGGTGGCATCGAAAAATTACATGAGGGGTGCCACCCCAAACCCCACCAACACACGCTGCAGTCTTGTCATAGTAGAGGAAGCATTTGCAGGGTTGATTTGCTTCGGTCTGACTGTTGTGGGTCATGAGACAGATGAATGAAAGAATTTCAGTTAACAGAAAAGGTTTCAACCACATACAACCACCACGCATCACAGATATTTATTCAAACATAGACATTTAAATGAGCTGCATTGAGGCGCATGCCACAACCTCTGCTGATATGAGATTGCATTAAGAGTTACATAACAAAACCAGTCACAGGAAAGTTATCGGAGCCACTGTTAATAAAATCAATGCCTATAATCCAGTTAGCACCGGAGGCGTAGGTTGTGTTCACCAATCTGTCTGTGACATTTCACCAGACTGGATGGGTGGGGAGTGTGCAGGCAGTGTGGGATCCTAGGTATACCCTGAATAGGTTATACCTGGGATACCCCCCCCCCCCCCTCCCCACTGAGATTTTAATAGACTGAGCAAACTTCACAAGGCTGGATCCTGGATAGCTAGAACATTCTATCCAGACACTCGGGGTCAAAACAGCCAATCACATGTCTGAGGTGACAGGGCTCTCTCTCAGTGTGGAAAGTGGGGATTGCTGTGAGACACATGGTGACCCGAACAAACTTGATATTGCACCTCTACTCTGCGTACTATTCTGTCTTATAAAAAAAAAATAACGGAGTTAATTGAAAAACTCTGATGGGAAATTTTTACAATTCATCTTTCGGAGAGCGTTCGTTAATCAGCTTAAATGACAGGGGAGCATGAGGATAATTGAGGAACAGCTTTAACAAGCAGAGTTAATTCTTTGTAATGAGTATTCATCAGACGTACGCATGTCTTCTTAAAGGCTACTTGATCTTATATTGACAGGGAATCGAAGCACACGCTAGAATCCTTAACAAAGTGACCTTGCTGAAAAAACTGCTCTTATTCAAGGTGGGGAAATAAAATGATATTAGCATTGTGACGCAGGTTCTCTTGTTTGCTGTCATCCACCAAGGCCTTGGAGTGGTGATGCAGGGACTATATACTATACAAAGCAATGTCTTGCACAGTGTCTTTGCACTTTGCAGAACTGTGGCTTTGTGTTTGAGTCCATCTCCACTTTCGCTTCAGCCTAACTAGTTCTAATGTGAAATAACCTTGTCGCTTATATCCTTGAACCACGTTCGTTGTGATTCTGACGATATTCTCTGAGATAGCAGGGATAAAGACTGCCAACTAGCCTTGGCATGCAAGACATTTTTTCATCTTGTGGAAAAGTAGTGAGTGGTTTCCATGGAAACTCATCAATACTTAGGAACAGTGCAAGGTTGGATGACACTCTGAGACTTTCCCCCTCCCCAATACAAGAGCCTCACTCTGTAATTGGTTGGAAGTGTGACAAGCAGTAACAAGCGTGCTGGTGATCAAAACTTGCCTCAAATTATTCATTGCCATCACTCTCTCTGGGAGTTGGCGGTTTTCATTGCCTTGTCAAGACAGACAACAGTCAGGCAGGCTGGGTAGTCAAGCAGAAGAAACAACTGAACCCATCCTATCTGCTCATTTCAAAGGGTTTCATTAACCAATTAATACAACATATTTTGACACATCCAACATTCAAAACAATATCCAACATTGCGATTAGTTTCATCCTAAAATCCAATCTCTCTGATTTGTTTTGTTTAGTGTGAAAAGCATTTTTCTTTCAGATCTGAAGCCTGCTGAAGCACACCTGCCTCAGCTGGAGAGCTCCTAGTCTTGCATGGCTTGTGAGAACCTACTCCAGCTGACCAAAACTATGGGGAGTCGGGTGTCTGAGCGGTAAGGGGGTCGGGCTGGTAATCAGAAGGTTCCCGGTTTGAATCCCTGGCAGTGCCAACATGATGTTGTGTCCTCTGACAAAGCACTTCACCCTACTTGCCACGGGGGAATGTGTCTGTACTTGCCGTAAGTCACTCTGGATGAGAGCGTCTGCCAAATGACTAGATGTAAATGTATGGATCCAACGTCATGCCTGTACGCAGGCAGGGAGTCTCGTAGGCTTGTTAGCCTGACTAAAGAGACCGTCGCTGACAAGGTCCCAACCTGTCGATATTATCGATGGTCTCGCTGTCGAGGTTTTTTTTTTAAAGGGTGTTGCACGGCTCGGCTGGCCACGCTAAAATGAGTGGACGTCAACTTCAGAGGGGACTTGCGATAGCCTCCACTGCTCAAAGGGCATTCTCTCTATTTATGTCACCTTGGGGGGAAATGCCGACAGCTTTTCATTCAGTTTGTGTGAGACGGTGGAGGCTTTTCAGAAGGTGACGTCTCCCACATCTGCAGATCGTTATGCACCGATAAATGCCTGACCCTTTCTTTGCTTTGCAGAGGGGATGAGCTAATCAAATGACATGAAACTCTTTTCGCAAACTAATGAAACAGGTTAAGCTAATCATCGGATGCATTAGGTGCTATAGGCTACATGTGATGGGTTCACAAATCTGAAACATAGGTCTGAGTTTGAGCACATACCAATTCCAGCTGAAAAGACAATGGTAGGTTTTATGATGAAGGGCCTATGTATATATATATATATTTTTTTTTTACAAACCTTGATCCATTATTTAGTTTGTAGCCTAATGCAATGAATTAGGTGTTGTTTTGTCTGCATCTGGACTTTCAGTTTTGAAAACAAATATATAATATATAAATTATAAAATATAAAGTATATAAATATATACTAAATGCCGCAAAGTGCAATTTCTTTAAACATGGTCCAGTGGCGAGGGTCTTCATATCCTAGCCCTATGATTGGAGGTGTAGTGACACAAAGCCTAACAGGAAAACAGGTTGGACTAGCAATCGAAAGACCGAATACAGTCTTTGTTGATTTGTATTTTTTCTAGACTTGGTCTACTTGTGAATCTCAATGAGCTCCTTAATGACGCATTCTTCGCACAGCTATTCATGAACGTGTGTAAGGGACTGTTTACATAAGTCTGATCTATATGCTGTGTCCAGAGGCAGCAATCGAACTCCAAAGTTTAGGAGTCAGAGGGCCAAATGCATATTTAATTCCCACAATTACTATTCCTATCCTGTTTGCACCAGCGAGACCTTTACACCCAGGGATACACATTTGCTTGCCATTACATCTTTATTACATCCAAAAAATACATTTTTTTTGGGGGGGGGGTGTTGTTCACCTGGAGGCTTGGAGGAAGAGGAACATAAATACATCCAACGATTTCCAATAACGCAGCATTGACGTGTTTTGCAGTATTACTCTTTTTAATGCTCTCCATAAAAGTTGTGTCTTCTTCTGGAACATGATATGTGACCAAATGGATCCGGCAGTCGATTCTTTAACAACTAAATAATGACCAGAGATGATAGCTGTGATTTCCATTACGACAAAAGACATGGAGACGCAACCACGACAATACTGGCCCAGATGAGATGAAGACAGCTTCTCTGTACAACACCCACCCCTCCTACACACACACACACACACACAAACACACACACACACATATCCATTCAGTCAAGACCCAAAGGCCTGTATTGATTTTCGTAGTGAAGAATGTTCTACATTACTGAATGCTCTTTAGGGTTCATTCATCAAATGGCGAAAGTGGGCAGACTTGATCTTAGCAACCAAACCACGATGCGTATGTGTCATAATGTCTGTCTCGTGTTCGTGCGGCACCTCACATCTTTATGACGACAGCTCCATTATTCTTTCTGTCTTTGGACCAGTGAGCCAGTAGAGCCAGGTTCTCTTTTATCATGTATCACTAGAACTGAATGCAAGAGTGAAGAGCGTTTATCTGTTAAACCTGTCTCCTTGTGAGGGCATTTAGTGCACTCAGATAATTGCTTTGTTAGTCAGTGTTAATGGCATAAGTGCATGAGCTCATCAGTGAAGTCATTCAAATTGGCAAATAGGGACAATGTATCATAATTCTTACAATTATTAAAAGATGCCAGGGTATAAAATGATGTTTTCTGTGTTGTTATCTTGAAGGCAATTAGCAACTATGAAGCAGAGCCTATTCCTTGAGTGGTTGGAGGGTTAATTACATTTCAGACTGATTAACTAATTCCCCATGCTATTGTTCTTGAGGTGTCGCGACAGCAGAGAGGATTATCTCAGAAGCAGAACATTGCAGGCACAGACAGAGGCTTTTCTGTGTCTATCTCTCTTCCATTAAGATCGACTAGAATATTACACATTACAACCCCTAGTAGTAGGATGTATGACCCTAAGTCAATAGGGTTGTATCTCCCAACTATTTATCTCCTGACGATTTTTCATTTCAAGATCTGTATATATTGTATCCCAGCTTCTACCCCTTGTGTGCATTTACTCACTTATTTTGCCCCCATTCCTTATCCCTGTGTGCACTATTCTACTATTTTACCTCACACCCTTACCCCTGTGTGCTTTCTGTATTCCGTTGTTGCAAAAGAGTTTCCCCTTGGGGATTAATATAGTATTCTGAATCTGAATAGTGCAGTGCCCAGTATGTCCAGGGCTGCGATATAGCTGTCGATTAAGGCACTGAGGACATTCATCTGGAATTGTAGGTGGATTGTAAAAGTTAGTTCCCCAGGGAATGCTGTTCCAGCGATTTGTCAGTCGGTCTCTAAACGTTGACGATTGCACATGCCGCAGACACATGAACGAACACACACGCACTGTGAGCAACATTATCCTTCCGTAAGCTCGATAACAGAGACAAAATCGCAAAAACACCAACATCCCCACAGAAATTCAAGCTGAGTCTAGCGATTGCAGCTGCCTTTCACTCAATGTGTCCATTTCCAAACAGATATGACACTTGCCAGTGCTAGCTTCTGGGCTGAGGCTAGAGAAGAGCAGATGGACTGACAGTCCTGTCGACCCCTTGTGCCCGTTAATCTTGTTCAACACTCACTTGTCATTGACACGTTCATGGGACAAGATGTCTGCCTACATGCTAAATGAGTTCTGGGTGACCAAAGCCTATAGCTTGGCCAGTGGGGGGATCAGGTGTCTGCTTTGTGACTCACTGGTCCGCGGGAGGGAGGGAGGGGCATTGATAATGACAAGGGCTGGATAATGAGCTCATGTTCATTCATTACTTTCATTAAATTGAAGAGCCCCGACACATGCTCACTGTCTAAATAAAGTATGTCAGTCATCGTAGGGCAGTCACGGTGATTAAAGTTCGTCTGTGCTGTTGTTCCAGCCTTTACAACACGGCCGAGGCTTCACTTTGATCTTGGAAGTGTGTATGCGTGTGTTTGTGTGTGCGTTTGCATTTAAGACTCTTTAAAGATTCTTGCTAGGATCAGTAATTAGGAGCTAGAGTTTTAGGATTATGGTTCAGGTTACGTTTTTGAGTAAAGATAAGGTTAAGGTTAGGGTTAGTCTCTAGGCTGTGGTTAGATACCAGTTAGTGGGTTAAGGTACACTCCTTCCTGTTCGGGATTGAATTGTGAGTACCCACCAAAAAAATTAAGCAAACGTGTCTGCAATATAGCCCTGCGACTAGCTGGCCCCAGTCCAGGGTGTAGCCCGTCTAAGGCCTGACAGTAACTAGGATAGGCTCCAGTCACCCATGACCCTTAACGAGAATAAGCGGCACCACTAATAAGCAATAGATAATGAATGAATGTGTCAATAATTGGGGAGGGAGGGGGTTGATGGCAGCTAAATGATTTGTCATGACCCTGTATTGCCAACACAAATGCTCCAGTTAATAGAGAAAATCTATTTGAATGAGAGAGAAAAAAACCTGCTAGTAACAGCATGCCAATATTTATTTAGAACACTTCCCACTATCTTAAACCTCTTCCATCAAACCCTGAGAGTCTCCTGAGTCACCCCTTATACGAGCCGTCGTGTTCCACTGCCGTTAATCAGCCAATCATTGTCAGTCATTGGCACGAGCGTGTTAGCCTGTACCGTGCCCAGACAGCCTGACTCCCAGCCTCCCTCTCTCTCTCCTCCACATACAGAAATGAGAGTGCTCGTTACTGGGCCGCAATTCACCGCTCTGTCTGACACCTTTAGTTCGTTTGTGCGGCAGGGTGGATATGTGCCTCGGACACCTTTATCTGAGGCTGTATCTGAGGGATTGATGGGCTGGAGGACTGTCTCACCTGATCTCTACCACAGCAGCGTCCGCGTCTGCACCGCCGCAAGCTCGGCTTTTTCGACGTGTCAGACGCTAACAGGCTTAACGAAACGCACGCTCCTTTTCTGCAAGGAATGTCCGACGGCGGTCGATACGTCAAGTAGAGATCAGAGCAGGCGGGGTAATCTGCACACACTTAGGTTGAACTGTGTCTTCTTGCGACGCACGTCAATACAAACGCCTCCATCATCTCCGGAGGGCAACTACAGTGCTACGTTTAATTTTCATGAAACGTGAAGACAGGTTGGTTGATGGGCTGTTCTGTGGGCGTATGTGAAGCCCTCTGTGACTTTGCTTGTAAAAAGGGCTATAAAAATATATATTGCTTTTTCTTGCAGTACCTCAAAACTTATGGTGACGAGGAAAATCCAGTTCCATACACGCCACTTATCGATCTATGTCGAACACAGTAATCACTATATATACCGTATATAACAGTATACAAATATGTGTGACCATTGTGAACAACACAACAGTCGGTTAGTGGCTGTGAGGAATGCTTGAGCATTGGCTAATGATCCAGGTCACAGCTGTGCCAGGGGCCTCCAGGCAGGGCTTGTTGTCAGCCTGAACAGGGCCTGATTGGTGCTAGGCTCATCTAGTGGCTCGAGTAGCCAGCAGGGAGGGCCACAGGAGGCTAATTGGTCTTTGGCATTTACCACATTGTCAGTGGAGGTAGATGAACACATTTCCCTGTATGGTTCCTCTTCTGGGCTAACGTATGAGGACAAAGCAGGCCAGAGACCTAGAGAGAGAAGCTAGTGTGAGCTGGGATTGAGCGGTGGTCTATCTAGGAGGCTTTTGTTGAGTTAAAGTACAGTTTGATGTTTAACCTGCTTGCATCACAATTTACTACAGTAAAAACCTAGCACTGGAAGATATTTTATTTCCAGACAAAGGCAGTACTGGGAACCTATCATGTATGATAGCAGCTATTTCTATCGTATTGACAGAAATGAAACCGCATGCACTGATATCTCATAGAGTTTATACAATAGGAACACTAATTGGAGCCCACTGGAGCACTACAAGTAATATGAAGATTTCGGAAACAGCCTTTTCCTCAGCCTCCAGCATGGCTCGGACTGCCAGTTTAGGATTAAGGCTAAGTTAAAGTGTGATTACGAGATACATTAACCAAGGATCATTCCATCCCATGTCTTGCTAGGTTATGGATGCAAGAAAACGCACACAAAAACAAAAAAAATCATGAGATGGCATGACATAAAGTTAAATTCGAACTACCAGTCTAAATGTGTGTCGCGTTGTTTCAACACAGCATCAGATTTGTGGACACTAAGCCTTGGAGTTTGTCCTGGAGTCAGCTTTACACCGAGTTTAAAATACGACAAAAAAACGGCTCCACTGCCTCTGGATTCTCGCTGGTGACTGATTTGTTTACCCTGTAATTGCTCTCGCTGACAACATATCTGACAGAAATGCACACATGGCAACAGCTCCGTTTACTAAATATAACCGTTTTTTTCCGTTTATTTTGTTGCAGACTAACATGATTGAAGACTCAAAGTGGCACGAACATTCATCAGCTGTTTGATTGGCAGTCGGGGTACGTTTCTCCCATTCTTCTACAACTGTCTATATTGTTTTCTCATCTCACAGTCAAGCCCCCTAAATACATACTTGCTTAGTTGTCATACAACTCTGAAATAAAACCAAGGGACAACCTGTAATACAACACTGATCCTTTAATCTGATACAGAGACTTTTAGAGTATTCTCTCCTGTGTAAGAATGAGAAAAGTGTTTTCTTTCCTTTTTATTTTGCTACAGCAGTGGACATAGAAAGCATCGTGATTCTCATTTGTCTATGCGGACAGGTGCATGTTCCTGCCCTCTGTAGCCAGACAAAGACAGATAGGGCCCAATGGATGCATCCTAAAGCATTTACCTGTGGAGTCTCCAACCTCATTTGTCAAGCATTCACAGTTTCTTTTCAATCATTCACTTCCAGTTGAAGATGGCCTATCCGAAAATATTTACCGCATCTCAACATAACCTCATTTGCCGATCAAACATTATTCAATACTCCAGTGACGCATATCCACCAAATCCGATTCGGATTCAAGACATCACTCAAAGGACACTGCTCTCTCTGTGTTCTGAACAATTGGCATTTGTAGGATCTGCCATCAGCACTTTGTATTTGTAATCTCTGACGTATGGCGTATCTGGTGACGCAATGTGTGTCATAGTTCTAATCAAAGGTAGCAGAGGGCCAGCTGTAACTCAGAGCGTCCAGAGGGACCAGTCTCCAGGGCACCGTGCCCTGATGATCCTCTCAGTTTCCACTCTTACATCAAACACTTCCTACCTCACAGAAAAACATGCGTGTGTGCTTCCACACACAAACCAATATTTACTTGTTGTTCTATCCTAGGGGAAAGATGATTGTTGCAGCCATTCAGATTCAGAATTCAGATTCAGAATACTTTATTAATCCCCGAGGGAAAACAAGGGTGTGAGGTAAAAGATTAGAAGATTGCACGCAGGGATAAAGGAGTGGGGGCAAAACAAGTAAGTGAATGCACACAGAAAACCTGTTCCCCCGGATCCGCAAATCAACCCTGGAGAAACGTTGCGTTGAACGTGTACCGCTGTCAATAACTCTGCTAGTGCGCAGACATTCAAACTTATTCCGCTCTTAACCGACTGAATCTTCTTTTCTCTGCTTCGGCGTCCATCTTTTATAAATCGATGAGGAATGTTGGTAGCCATAGAAACAGGAGTTTTGTGCTGATCCTTGTGTCCTGGGCGCATGGCTTGAAGACCCCTGAAACATTTGTATTTCATCCAGGCAATACTTTAGTCTCCCACAGGACCCCTTTCTCATCCTCAGTAATATAATACTCATCCCACCCTGTTTATTGAGTTTCAATCACTTTGAGGACTACTGGAGTTTCCAGCTACACTGCCTTACTAGAATCTCCATGTACTGTATAAAAGCTGCTTTCTTTTCTGTTTCTCTTTTTGTCAACAGCAATTTATCTTTAAGCATGTCCACAACACCTCACTAAGAGGGGGGAAAGAGAAGTGGTTGAACATTGGAAGTGATACAGATTGTGATTGGCCAAACTCTGACGCTGCAAAGTGCACCACGCCACCAAAAACTGCTTTACATTTAATCATTTAGCAGACACTCGTATTCTGAGCGACTAACAGCAAGTATAGGGACTATCTGCCTGAGGCAAGTAGGGTGAAGTGCCTTGCTCAAGGAGACAACGTCATGTTGACACAGCTGGGGTTCGAACCAGGGACCATCTGATTACTTGCCTTGCTACCCTAAGCGACTGCACCACATGCCCCCTCCCTGCTTCACAGAGGGATCGTCCAAAAAGCTTCAGTCCACTGTTCCACGAGAAGAAAATGTTATAGAATCAAGCCATCAATACATAATGTGCTGCTGTTTTGTTCATGTCTAGGTAGTAAGTAAGAACGTCAGGTTTGACCTATATTTAGCCAGTCCCACCGGACGTGATAACCCGTTTAGTGCGGAAACGGCCTCCCACCGCAGATGTTAAACCGATCCCACTGTGTGTGCATGTGTGAATCTTACATGTGTTGACACAGCAGGTTTGAAGGCAGCCATATAGGCTGGTCTAATGTGGCATTCAAGGGTTGCGCTGGTGCAAAAACGAGAATATGCGCCATGACCTTTACTGTGAGTTCATGTCAATATAGTTCCTCTTGCTGGGAGGTGGAAGCCCCCTGGGACACAGGCGCAAGCAGGGGAGTTAGAATGCTCTAACGCCTGGGGAATAGGGTCTTGTCTAAAATGGAAATACGTAAAGGGGGAATCAACAAGAAAATAGTTCAGACTATCAAATTATATTCAGATTAGGCAATGTGCCAAATTTCTTATTTGTATTCAAAGATTTTGTTAAATTGTGAGGTAATTTGTAACCCTGGTCAAAATGACCCATTGGTAATAGATTATGGTATTGCTCAAGAAAAAACAGGTGGAGGATTAATATGAAAATGATACCAAAATAACCCCTAACCGACAGACAGTTAAAAATAATGGTGTTTATTAAGTTAATTGGACAAGGCAGATGTGTTGAGGGAGGACATTATCATTCAGTGTTAGGTTTTCCTGTGGTGTTCGTGTCTCATACTGCTGAAAACACAATGTTGATATGCTATTTGAGCATTTGTAAACAGTGGGGGAGGAATGTGAAGAAAAATCCAGCAGGGAACCACCCAGTTGAAATTCGACAGCAAGGCCTTATAATGAGTTGAACTTGACACCCAGACAGCCCTTCTATAGGATAGATGGCTCCTCGTTTTAGGAGCCAGAAATGTGACACTGGCTCTCAAACAGGCTCAAATGGTGATTAATGGCAACTGCTAGGCAGAAATCAGTTGGAATGAGTCATACAGAACCCTGTTGGAACTTCCCAACTCTGAGACTGAGACAAATTTGGGCTTAGTTATATAAGTGAACCAAGTCGGTCCTTGTCTCTCTAGACGGCTGGAACTTTTAAACTGATGGCTATTTAGGACTCTGCTCACGCATGTATTTGACAGGGAAATACTTGGAAGAATAGATGGGTCATGGTCTTTCGAGACGGTTTCGGAAAAACAGATGAGATGGGAAGATTGAATTAATGGACACAATGTAAAGTAGGGAGGGAAAAGTATGGGCTTTGAAACACATCCCTACACGATGCACACTAGAGCAGTTCATCGCTTTTTTAGTGGTTTTAAAACTATATTGGGATCTGGTTACTAATTCATTAGCGTGTTCAATATTCTAAATGGACCTTCGTGAATCATTATTGAGACACATGCAGCTGTGATGTTCAAAGGCAGCTCCCTCAAGCACTTTTCCCCTTTTCCATAAATTCGAGCGGTTTAAAGATACATCACAGTTGGTCAAACACACACTCGGAAGAATACAGATGATAAAGGATTAGACTATCCGTGGTTTTATTCACGGTATGGTGCAGTATGATACTGTTCAATGGTGTGGTATGATACAATACATAATTACCACCAAATGGTACATTACTTTATAGTTCGGTATAGTATAATATGATTATGGTATGGTACGGTTTGATACAGTATGACATAAATCAGTATCAAATCTCTAAAAACACCCCTTTTACACAGTGTCTAGTCAGTGTAGTCTAGCATATTCCGGAACACAAAAATGTATGGAAACGTCACAGAAAACAGGAAATCCCACCGGAGAGTTAGAAGACATTCGTTCAGAAATTAAATATGAATCTGCTTAGGGAGGAGAAACCATGGTTAAACACAATGTAAGTAGGGAAATCCTTTCATTATTAAATTGTCATTAAACATTTACTGATTTCTTCCCATTTGTGCTTCAGAAGGGTTAAGCAAGGTGCTAGATGGTGGGGGTGGTGTGTGTGTGAGGGGGAAGGGGGTATATGACAGTATCTATGACCGCATAAATTAAGTTATATTATAAGTGCTAAGCAGATGATCAAATTGAGCTACACAACATGAAACTCACTGACTAAAAAGGTACATTTTTTTCAAGTAATCGTCGGCCTATATCTTGGCACAGATTCAGGGCTTCTGAATTGCTAAATTCTGTTTTTTTTTCAAGAAATTTAACTCAAGTCAAACTCAAGACTGGAGATTGAACAGCATTTGATATCTTTGTCCCTTGTGGAGAAGAAGCTGTAACCCTGGGCAGCAGGATACATTTCTCATAGAACCCTAAGTAGCTGCAGCCAACACTAAATTACAGAGAGAACCTCCATCAACCCACCAGTTACGTCACGCAACGCAGACCATGTAACACCCCTGCATTAAATAAGGCAATAATGAGCAAGTGCAAAACATGGAGGGATGAATAGGAGAGATTTAAAAACCCTCTTGCAGTACAATGCATCAGGGCTAGTAATGGAGGCTTTTATCTCAATCACATTTGAACAAGACAAGTAAAAAGGTTCCAAGATTATCAGGCCAGTGTATCTGCATTCCTTCTTTATGTCTTCATGTCAAAAAAGAGAGAGGGGTGATAGGAGAGAATGAGAGAGGGAGGTAGGGAGGGAAGGAGAAAAAAACATTTAATCAATTTTCCTCATAGGTCTACCTACTCATGTGTCATTGCTGATTAATTATTTATCTGGCTCCACTGACCCCCTGACCCTCTCCAAAAAGCTGAATATAATGGTGTTGAATAATAGCCATTTGTCTACAGGGTACTTACATCATCATTATAGGCAAGTTAAGATAGCCCCAGGAAACTATATACAGATCATTAGTGTTTGTTGAGAAATAGCGCTAATGGACAATTATTCACCCTCATAGTGGACTCATCAGTCACCTATGGGAACTCAACAGTTCATCCACACAAGACCCTGGGTATATCGGAAAACAGTTTCATCCCAAATGTGTTGGTCCACAGCCCAAACAAATGGGGGTATGGACTGTGGTTCGATGACTACAAATGCCCAGCTCGCCCCCTCTCATCCCATCAAGCTCAGCTCCTCTGCACAGTTTGAAGCCAGTCACCCCATCCTGTCTGCCTTCCTTACTGAGGATCTCCAGCATGCCTGCATGAGCACATGCAGTTCCATGTTCACTCTCAAGTTCAAAACACAACACTCACTCCCAACACCACCACTCATCTTGGGTTGTATGGTACAATTCTTCCGACACGTTTTCCCTGTTTACCTTAGATTTGTAAACTATTCGACCGAATAGTATTAGAGCTCTTCCCTTGGCTTATTGTTTTTTGCGATGTATGTTTCATAATCTATAAGACGACTATGTTTGGGGTCTATCACGTTGCTATGCTCACTGACCGATGCTCTTTTGTAAAGCTCTCACTTGTAAGTCGCTTTGGATAAAAGCTTCTCCTACATGAATCAATGTAAAATGTAAACGTCTACGGCTTGCGCGTCAATTTCTGACTGCTATTTTTTCTATTCTTTCTCCACCAGTTTTGAATGCTGTTAGGCCTACTGCATTTCTGCTATTTCACGCCCTATTCTTTAGCAATTCTTGTTGCCAGTGTTTTAAAATAATATTCAGTTTAAAACATTTTAGTGGCATAGAATATTCTAATCTCTGTTTCTATAACCTGAATGACAGACAGTATCTCAGGCTGATGGTCAAAGGCGGTCCAGCCCTTCAGTTTGGTTTAATTTGACTGGGTTCTTCTGAGACAAATCCAGTGATGAACATTTCATTTAGTTCCCCTTTTTTATATGTCATTACCAAGACATCATCATTGTGAGTTAAGGAAAATAACTTCCCTGGCAAATCTGGTTTATAACGGATACCGTTACTAAAATCCACCACCAGAAAAGTGAATGGGTACCTTTTGGTTACACTTTTCAATTCATATAACCACTCAACAATCACCATCTGGAAGGATTTATTCAAAGAAACAAGTGAATTAAATATTCTCCGAATAAGAACAGAAAGCATTCAGAGGTAAATATATCAGGTTTAAGGTTGAGTTTCATACGCCTCCAAAACATAAGTTAAAAAGCCTGACGTGATGGAGATAGAGCCAACATAGAGGTATATATTTAACTTGGTCCTTTGTTTGGCCTGGAATTACCTGATAAAGACTGCCTCAACATTTAGGCAACTGAAACCTGTAGCTACCAGCAAAGAAAACAAGGCTCATTCTGCATCTCAGCACACCAATGTACTTATTAAATGACATTATAACATTATAACCATGAACTTTCCAGTAATTGTTGACTGAAAATGCAATCTGGATTACTGGAACATTTATAACATCATGGAATTTCAAACTGTCGGTTTAGCAAAATGAATGCCTCTTGTGTACTAAGGATGGCAATATGGATGTGAGAATTATCTCTCGTAGAACATTTTTACGAGTTTCCGCTTGCACCACTGGGGCACTTGACGACGTCATCGGGCAAATATATGACATCATTAGAGTCGTTCCCTCTATGGAACAGGGGATTAAGAGAAGTACAGGAGGCAGGCGATGACCCCCCCAGGTCCACTTCCTCCAGAGGCCTACAAACACTTATAAAAGTCTTTGCTGAATGATTTAGAGCTGTGTTCACAAGCTGCGTGTTGAATCACTGTTGCTGAGGTACTTTGTCAGACCAATGGTACATTGATGGCACACGGCAGTTTACAGCCCGACAAGGAGGGTATCAACCCTGCCATTTCCTGATGGTTAGTAGTCTGGCTTTTGTGAATGGGTTTGTCGTACCTGTGTGGTGACCATTAATTTTTGATACCAGTGTCACTAAACGTTACTTATATATTTTGAAGGTAGAACCTAGTATAAACTTTTCTTCAAAGCATAATGCTCGTTAAGCATTCTAACAAGTACGACTCCTGAGCTATGCAAGTCTTCTTGAGTGACTTGCCAAAGCCAGACTAAGTCAGTGGGGAGGGGGAATGTGAGCGGACAAGTCAGGCTGATGAAGAGAGCCGTTATTTCAGGAGCAGTCACAAAGCTGTCAGCCTAGATGAACTGTGAATAGCTAAAGATAGAGGCTCTATTTTAAATATCAAAGATATTAAAGATGCATATCAAACAGGCAATGGAGGTGGAGATGAGAGATGACACAAAGTCCATGAGGGAACCTTGCAGAAACACACTGAAGATTATACACTGTACAACTCATGCTAGGTTATGGAATATGATAACTTACCGTGCAGTGTACTGTGAAAGGTTTAATTACATGTTTGTGATTAGACATTGTGAATTAGTTGTTGATTGACTGTTACAAGTACACCCACCAGCTGACAAGCAATTGAGTCGATAACTTTAATTATTAAGAACTCTTAAACGTGTGAACAATGACAATAGTAGGCCACAAGACCCCATTTACTACAGCTACAACAGCTAAATGGAAGTGTGCAAACTATGAGGCCAGCATTGCTGCAGCTTGTCTTGGTTAAGCCACATAGAAATGTATAATTTCCAGATGTCTAATCAAGTAAGATATGATTAATTCATTTCACAAACCTAATTAAATATTGTATCTATTGAGAAAATGTGAAAGAATGTATCCGGTTGAAGTCTTATCCAATTATATTTACAATTCATCAACTGCTAATTATGTGTCAGGGTAAATTCACTGGTAACAACTCTCCACACAAAAAAATGTGAGAAGTAATAATATACGGTGGCCAGTCAACGAGTTAGGACACATGACGGTGCACGTTTGTTGTCTTCAGATAATATAGTGAATCTTTCAGTAAGGTATGTGGAATGACTAGAAGCAAATAGATACCTACTTCCATTCATGTTGTGGAGGACACCAATATAAAACCACATGACCTAGTGTGTTGGTGTGTATGTGGACGCGTTTGTGTGCATATGCTCCCACTGAGCTGATGCTGCAATAGCAGAGTGAGATATCTAACTGCTGTAATTGCTGCCCGTCTGCTCAGAACCCATGGTTCTTGTTAGCACTTGTAGTTACTGGCTAAAGCCTAGCCTAGATCGCAGCTTGCTTAGCCCTATCCATAAGGAAACTGAAATCAATGTGATGAACAATCACCCCATCGTTTAAACGATGATGAGATCATCAGATAGCTGGCCTCAGTGGATTATCTGCATTGATATGATGGTAGCTGAGGTATGATATTTTGAGGATGTGCTCTTCAATGACAAGGTCCAGCGTTTTATTCCGGTCTCTACAAAAACCTGCATGGTCGGTCTTGGGAGAGAGCCTTCATCCTGTTCTCAACAGTCTGTCAAAATTCAATTAATTTGTCACAGGGTTATTGAGCTGCCAGCGTTCAACGTTTTAATAAAGTTGGATGCTTTGATGAAGCTTTACTTTAATTGGCAGGGAGCAAGTGATAAGTCAGCTTTATTTATTACCTGTTCTCTCCCCCTTCTGTTCAGGGACCAGGGCACTTACTTTGATCAGCGCAATAAGACAGTTGAGCTTATCCTCTGACTAGGAAGCCAGAAGTTCTGAGTGACTGAACCACCAGTCTCTTATATGCTCTCTCTCTGTCTGTCTCGTGGTCCTTCTTGCACCCCCCTCTCTTTCTCAGTTTCTCTCCTTTTCTCTATCTCTCGCTCTCTGTTTCTCTCCCTTTCGTTCTCTCTCTGTTTCTTTCCCTTTCTCATTATCTCTCTCTCTCTGTTTCTCTCACTTTATCTCTCTCCATCTGTCTGTCTGACTTGAGTTACGGATGTTTCCGGAAGAAAGGTACAGTTGTGTCTGTGCCTCAGTCCCCCTCCACCTCAGTGGAGGCTGTCACAACCACAGTCAAGGCTGACATGGTCCTGCTCCATCAAAGCAGCAAGTCAGGTGATCACAGAGAAACCAAAATGTCACCTAGCATCTCCCACTAAGCCATGTCACCTCTGTGTTATGTTGTGCCACAACGTTCGCCAGATCGAGGAGTCTGCAGTGTCATTTTGTGTATTAGGCTACACAGTGAATCTCTCTCATGTCCAGGAGAACCAGTCAAAATGTGTTTAACTCTTTGAATCTGTTTTGGGTTTCAATCAAAATGGTGGATTCAAAACAGGGGATGTGTATAGTGCTCGACAAGATGTATAAATCCCTTTCATCCTAGTTTTGTAAAACAAGACTTGTCGGACTTACAAGTTACAGACTTGGGTATATGGTATTGTTGATGAGATCCTCGCCTGGGAAAATGATAACGGGTATGAGAAAGCTCAGTTTGCGATACTTATAAAAACTTCTGCAACTTTGTTGTGTGGCTAAGATTGTATTTAGAGGCTAAACATTGAAGCAGGTGAGTCGCCACTCACTATTAAAACCAAGTGACAGCCGCAGCTAATGCCAGAGCTTGTAGTGTGAAGTATAACCAGTAAGTCTCACTTCCTGCTGTTCAGCGATGTTCTCTGCGGATGAAAAGCTATTTTCATCCAAATGTTGACAGCTTGGTGAGAAAAAGCAACAATGTATATGTATCTATCTTCATTATCTATTTGCCACCTGGTTCAACAGCTTTTTCTACATATCAGTGTGGGTGGAAAAATAACCTATCTTTGTGTACCTCCCCACCTTTATGCAATGTTGCTTTTATTGTGTGTTGCGGAGTGATAGCTCTTGACGAACGTTGTAATTTTACACTTAATTCATCCAAGTCCCTGAAATCCACCCCCTCCTCTGTCACCTCAGGGGTCCCCCATGGCTCTGTCCTGGGGCCCCTCATCTTCATCATCTACCTCCTTCCCCTTGGAAACATCCTCCGCAAATTCAACATTCACTTCCACTGTTATGCCGACGACACCCAGCTCTACCTCACCACTAAATCTTCATCCTCTCTTCCACCACCTCCCTCACCGACTGCATCTCTGAAATAAAGACCTGGTTCACCCAAAACTTCCTTAAACTAAACATCAACAAAACAGAGGTTCTCCTCATTGGCACTAAATCCACTCTATCCAAAACCAACAGCTTCTCGCTCAAAATCGACAGTTCCTCCGTTTCACCCTCCCCCAGGTTAAGAGTCTGGGTGTCATCCTTGACAGTTCACTATCCTTTCATTCCCATATCAATAGCATTACCCAGTCTGCGTACATCCATCTATGAAACATCAACCGCCTCCGCCCCTCCCTCACCCCCCACACCGCCGCCATCCTTGTCCACAACCTTGTCACCTTCCGCCTGGACTATTGTAACTCTTTACTCTTTGGCCTTCCTCACAAATCACTCCGTAAACTTCAACTGGTCCAGAATTCAGCTGCCCGCATCATAAAAAGAACCCCCTCTATCGACTACATCACCCCTGTCCTTCAGCGTCTCCACTGGCTCCTGGTTCATTTCCTTATCCGATACAAAGTCCTCCTGGTAACATTCAAGGCCATTCACAATCTTGCCCCCACATATCTGTCAGACCTCCTCCATGTTCCCGCTCCCTCCCGCTCCCTCAGATCCTCTTCATCCATACACCTGTCTGTCCCCTCCGCCCATCTCACCACCCTGGGGAGCAGAGCATTCAGCCGCTCCGCCCCCTCCTCTGGAACTCACTCCCACCCCAACTCAGAAACATTGAATCACTCCCCCACATCAAATCACAACTCAAAACACACCTGTTTAAAACTGCCTTTTCCCTCTGATGCCACTTGCCCTGTCCCATCCCTTAATCCATTGTAATTGTTCTTATTTTGTGTTTTTATTTATTTGTATTCTTATTTATTGATATAAATGTTTGTTGTTGATGTGTTCTTTTACCTCATCTGTGTACGGTGTCCTTGAGTGTTGAGAAAGGCGCCTTCCAAATAAAATGTATTATTATTATTATTATTAGAGTGAGGGAGGGAATTGAACTTTTTTAAACTATGTCCAAACCAATTTTGTTCCCAGAGTGGTTTCCCAAGTGCATGTCAAGTGATTAATGCCTGTTCAAAGATTTACCGTTAAACAGAGTATTTTCACATCAAAAGTTCCTACTCTTATTAGCTTCGTTTGTGTCAGTTGTTCCTGCTAAATTCAGCCTTGGAGAACACGGCGGCTTTACAAGTCATGTTCCTCTGTGTTCACATCCTGTCTGCAAAGTGATTTCTGTAGGCAATATGTTTATGAGGCTGTTGTAGAAGGATTTTAGCCTATCAAAGAAAGACCCCTCCACATTTGTTGCGAAACGCCTTCCATAAATAACTGCTTGGCTGCATGCAGGCACTGGCATCACCCACAGCCTCTCCCTCGGGTCCAGCTATTCTGGGAGACTCTCTCCTTCTCCTCTCTGATCATTCACAACGCGTTGTGTTTAATATCCGATCTGCCAACCACGCCAGCCTTCCAGCCATAGGGGGTGAGGCGGGGGGCTGTCGTCCTGGAGAAATTGCCTGTTCTGTGGTGGGCGCGGCAGAAGAGGAATGTTTTAAGCCAGACAGTGCTCCCTGTTACACAGAAAGGCTGGTAAATGTCTTGGGTGGGGGGGATCTCCTTTGGCCCTTTGATCATTTCAATGTTTCATTCACCTCTACGCACTTTTCTTTCTCACATAGAGATTTGATTGAGTGGATCTGAAACTCGCCCTGACAGGTTAAGCAGAGGCAAGACCCCGTCCCCATGTCCTGTGCTAGTTCACATTATTAGGAACATCCATTTTTAGAATCAGCTTTAAAGGCCAATAACTCAGGATGTCAGGCGGTAATTTACCTGGGCAGTTCCTAATGTAGGACTTTGGGGTGGGAACACGCCCTTGAAGACGTTCCAAACCAAATCATGTGGTCCCGCACTCCAGGACCATGAGCAACGCTGTCTCCCACGGCTCAGCATGTTTAGATGTATTGTGCTTTGTACGGTTTATTAAATCCCACGCACTGTGTGTTGCTTCCTGTAGGGTCTCTCCTTTTTTTGATTTAAGACGAGTCCTGTCTTTTTCAGACAGTTTATTGGATGAATGAAAATGAGTGGCGCTAATATTCTGCAAAGGACACGATGTGATGAGGAATCGGCGTGTGTCCTTGTCTATTTCCGACACAAATCAGCCGGGAGCTTCTATCACCTGGAGCTAACGTTTTTATAAGCCTCATCTGTTCTTGTCATATTATGAGTCGGTTGTGTAAAGTTGTTTCATTTCAGCGATGTCTCACCCATCATAAGAAAGCCTTAAGCTCCATAACTGTACAACCCACACTGAGTAGCAGAAGAAGATAAATGGTTTATTAATGCTTTGATATTATTATATTATATCTATTATATTATCAAATGCTTTACATTACTAGTGAGCCCACAGCTGTAAATGGTCATTATATAATAAATAATAATGAATAGATATATAGTATATCTTGCATAGCGAGTAAAATGGATTCTGATTCGTGTAACCGAGTCAGAATCATGTTTTAAGTTATTATTATCATTCTTGATGGTTGTTATTGCTATGATTGTGTGTTCATAAAAAAATGTATTCCTTGTATTGGATTCACGTTCACCGGGTACAACAAAGTATTACTACCGACAAAACATGAATTTGGATCACCTCAGTTCACATCAGTTTGTGGGCAGCAATTGTCTCATATTTTTTCTTGTCACTGGATGTCCCAGAATTGGTCAAAAGGTCACAGAGCAACAACCATGTGAATGTGTTAATGATCTCAGAGGCTGGGTCCCAAGCAACAGGCTGGAAGCCACAGATAAATGCATCAAAACGTAGGTCATTAACCCAGGGCTACTCCTAGATCCTGTCTCCTAGGTCATTAAAATAGGGTTAGTCCTGCTGGGTCTGTAAGAAGACAAACAACACCTTCTAGTTAATGGAGGGGGATCACTGTGGAAACCTGGGGAGGTGTAGGTGAGAGTACTTCTAACATGACATCAGTGTAAAAAGGCATCTAGAGGTAAGTCTAGAAATTGGCATTCAAATTTCAACAGAAGGGCCTTCAAACTTATGTCACATGTCGTCACACGTGTTCTGTAACCAAATAAAGTAGGAACTAGTCCCTCCTTTAATGTTTAGTTTAGTGTTTAGTTTTGTCACTTTCTTTTTCTCTCTCTAACACTATCTGTGCTAACCTCCAGAACATTTTATTGAAGCTTTGTAATATTTTTACCATCCAAAATAAATTGGGTAAAGTGTGATCAAGACACCCTTGTTGATTACAGACAGGAGAACGCTTGAAAAACCAATATTCTAGTTTTTACACCACTGGACTGCTGCCAGCTGACCATTCTTTAAAAAGTCATGATACTTAACATACTCTGCATAGATTCATGTGATTGACAGGTGTCCATTATTTTTGGTACTTAAGTCATTACATGAGTAGTAAAAAGTAGTTGTTTTAGCTGTGGCTGTCAGCTGATCTCAGATATGAAGTCTGACTTGTATAGTTTGGAACTGGGAACGGTACTTATCTGGTTTCTAATATGGTTCCCTCTGGGGAGTTCTATCAGATCTAGAATGTTCTCTCTGCCTATGTGCCATGGCCACCTCACCTCTATAGCATCCAGATTATTACTCCCTTTCCCTTATTAAAACATTTACATTTATTCATTTAGCAGATGCTTTTATCCAAAGCGAGAGAAAGCACTGAATGTGCATCAAAATAATACCTTCTACAGTTCCAATGTCAGAGAGTTTTTGGGTTCCTAACTGTTCATTTTTGTTACAGGAAGTGTTCACAATGTCACAACAAAAGTCTTTTATGGTTTCCTGCGTCATCAAAGATACACAGTAAAACTGGTACGTTGTTTATGGATTTTGTTGTCCTTTGTTGCCTAGAGATATTTTCCAATTTCTGCATGGTCTGACTTTACAAGTCCGGATGCCTCCAACACAACACATCCTATCTGGTTTGTCTAACCAGTTATTCTAAATTAATAAATGTGTTCAACACGGACCAATATATATTAGGACACATTATATATATTATATATTATAATTACTTAAACATGAACTGTCTGTACGTGTTTGTCTGAGAGAGAGAAAGAAAGAGAGAGAGAGAGAGAGACAGAGAGAGACAGAGAGAGACAGAGAGAGACAGAGAGAGAGAGAATGGAAGAAAGGAAGGAAGGAAGAACTGTTTCGCACTTCTGGTTGGATGCTAACTGTATTTCATTACCCTGTACGTTTACCTGTATAATGACAGTAAAGTTGAATCTGAATCTGAAGAAAGAAACAAAGACAGAAACAAAGGAAAAAAGAAAGTGACTGGGTGGGCTGGTGTGTCTTGTCCATCTCTGTCTTTGGACAAGTTTGAAACTGTACGCGTCCCATCCCCAGACACGATGTGGCAGACATACAAGGTTAGACGACCATTCCCATGGGTGGTGAGACTACTGTTATCTCCTGTAGAGGCAAATGCTTTCATCCAGCTGCAGGCATGTCTTCAGTTGTTAATACACTTTCTTTCTTTCTAAGTTTTCTTACTGAGGTGATATTGAACAAGAGGTTTACCAGAGGAAGCTATCGGCTTTGTTTCTCGAACAATATGACTGACAATATCAGAAGCCAAGTTCTAATGTCGAACACATATAATATGGTTAATTATGTTACCTGACAGGTCCATTACATTTCCATATGCCAAAGGGGGCAGTTTCAACCTGCAAATGTAGAAAAGATGTTGGGGTTGACCAGGTTTAAGTTTATTACATCATTAAGTGCCATTTCATTAGAAATCATTTTCTTTCTGAATGAACTATTGATAGCTTTTTTTTGTTCAATGAAATTAAGACTGTTCTTCAGAGCCTTCCAAAGGATTTAAATCAATGGGTTGCCTATCTTGGTCTCTCTCTCTCCCCTTCTCCTTCTCAATTGCCACCCTCCCAGTCAGTCAGTTTCCTCTTCATTGAGTTTTTTCGGAGACAGGACCCTGGAGAGCTGGAGCTGGTGTCATCTGTGACTCACCGAGCCCTGTGTGACCCGGCCTGTCTCAGACCTGTCTCTCTCCTTGGCTAGGATGCTCTACGGAGGCAGGAAGCTTTCACCTCGCCAGCCCTGGTGTCATTAACACTGAAATAGGCTCTTGCAGCCAAGGAATTCCTCTTTTTCCTCTGAGGGGCTAGTTCTTCTTTCCATCCAAGGTCCACCCGCTCTGTCCATTACCTTGCAGCTGCTTAGCCTAGCTATATACTCCACATTAAGTTGTTTTTGCCCATGCGTTGTACTGTAACAAACTACTTTACATTGTTTCATAGCATAGCATGACAAGATGCCAACGGCATGCGGCGTAGAAAGAACACAGCACGTCACCAGCAAGCGTTACGAGTAAGCAGCGCCATCTTGGTCTTAAAGCTGACATGATGGGCTGATTTAGACCTCAGGTGCACTTGATTTATGATCCGGGCCTCTGCCAGAGGGTAGAGTAATCACACACATTCCCACAAGCAACATATTTCCCTTGACCATGTGAGGTTTAGGGTTTTATTAAAGGGAGACTAGGCCTTGTTTGGGAGGATTTGTGCGCTGAGGCAGTGGGGGCTGGAGAGTGGGGACGAGAGTGATCAACTTGGCCTGCAAGTGTAACTCATACCAAACAAAGACCAGCTTTATCGAGCTTGACAGGGCCCACAGGGCAGCCGGCTTTAAGTGACGGAGAAGGAACCGTGTCATTTGTGTGTTAATGTGAGGGGCGAGTGTGGGGGTGTGGATGGATGCAATTTGTGTTGCTGATCTACGATGATGGAACACAATGGAAAACGGAACTGACCAAGATTCCACCGAATGCCTTTAGGCTAGCGGGGGTTGTAAAGGGATAACACATATATTATTATTTAATAACTAATGAAGCTATAATTTACTGTCTTGACAGCACTACCAATACTGTGGTGGTACTGTGGTGATGCTTTGTCTTGTTTCTTAGTTGTTACTTACTGGGGGTTGTGTGTAGCAGGTGACAAGGGTTGTTAAAAATGTAAACCATTCACTAACTACATGGAAACTATTCACTTACTCTCTCTCTCACACACACACAAACCCCCACACATGAAATTAGCAACAGAGGAATTTACATTTTACATTTAGCAGATGTTCTCATCCAGAGCGATTTACAGCAAGTACAGGGACATTCCCCCCGAGGCTAGTAGGATGAAGTGCCTTGCCCAAGGACACAACGTAATGTTGGCACAGCCAAGGTTCGAACCGGGTACCTTCTGATTACCAGCCCAACCACACAGCCACAATTCCTTATTTGAAGTTGTCAAGTCACCACAAGAATTTGGTGAAGTTCTGACCTGAAGAGATCAATTAAGCCCAAGTAATGAGTTAACATTTGTGAAGAGCGCTGTGAGTGAACCCTTCACTCTCCCCAGCCCAGGATGTGCTCTGGCCTGACTCACATAAGAGACGGGCCTTTCAATCAAGACCGCTCACCGCTAAAGGTGAAACTAATTAATCTTTGGAGACAAATCAGCTCGTCTCTTTGGGAAACAGACAGACTCCTGAGGGATTGTTCAGGAGGTTGCAGGTCATTACAGTTCTGCGGTGTTCAGCAACAGTTTACGTTTAATAATGATGAAAATAATGTTGAGAATCATTCAAAAGAATGTAGATGACAGTCCCATTTATTTTACATTTATTCATTTAGCAGACCCTTTTATCCAAAGGGACTTCCAAGATGGCTTAAAATTGGAGATTAGCCTCTCTTTTTTTGTTGCTGCACTTGGCGCCAATGGTCCCTCTTATTTTTCATATGTCTGGTTATACAGACAACCTCCCTAAGCACACTGAGGACCACTGTGAGCAACATCAGAAGTGCTCGCTGTGGCCAAACACCAGTATCACACCTGGGATCATAGAAAGTTTCATGGCTTATTAAAAGAATCAAATTACAACAGCAATTTCCATTAGTTTACTTTTAATATAACTCATTTGGCCCACTTAAAATGAAAAAGACAAAACTCATTGATTGAAGAATGTTCGTGAGATTTGTAGTATGTTATGTGAGAGTCCTGCTTTGGCTTAGGTCGGTGAGGTCCAATTTTGGCCTGGGTGAGGGTCATACACACCTTTCAGACATAACATTTTGTTTACATTAAAACATTCACATTTTCCACAAGGAGGTGTGCTGTAGCTTGTGGTACAGTGTCTTTTATTAGCATTTCTACTACCCATAAATTATCTAGTCATAATATAATTTAATGACTAATATCCATAAATAAAACATCTTAATAAATGTCACTAGATTATGCACAAATCTGCCTTAAATTTTACCTTATTTTTCACGTCTGTCCTTCTCACTTCTCCAATGGTTGTACACTTTGTCCAGGTTGATGGCTCCGTCTGACTTTATGCGCATCAGCTGGTCCAAATGTGTCACTTCAACACAATTTCTGGATGCTTTTTTGATATGATTCATCAAACTAAATCCTCTGCACTGTCCAGCTTCCATTTGGTCCATATTTTTCCATCGGAAAACTCGACGTATCACATTCACTGCCCGCTCATTTCGCCATGATAAGGGGTTAGCATTAGTGTCACTTAACTCCGCCGCACTGTTATTATTGTTATGCTGTTATGCTCCCATGTTACACGATGGGAGGAATAATCAGGTGAAGAGGAAGGAGAGTCCATACTTATGAATTTTTTATTCATTTATTATTTTAATGACAATGCAGACTCTACTACTACTGTGTGTATGTGTGAGTTTGTGTATGTGTGAGTGTGGACATCATGGCCCTCTTCCTCTTAGGCTGTCTTGGACTACCAGGCTCCAGACTGATGTCCACCTCTATTTTCACTACAGAGCGGATGTCTTTGACATTGTAGGTCTGCCACACCTGCACCCGTTCCCCCTCGCCCACGTTGGTCGAGTGCACTGAGGGGCCACCCACCGCCTTCCACAGGCGCAGTATGTTTCTGCGTCCCAGAGCCAGGCTGCCGCTGCCGGTGAGACGGCGGACAGGTTTCACAACCGAGTTGAAGATCTGCTGGAATTGTTCCACTGTGCGATTGTGGATCCCCAGGGGGACTTCAGGGCAAGAATGCCCCGAGGTCAAGTCTATTTGCTGGGAGTTGAGGAGGTCTGGAGCAGGGGGGTTATGGAGGTCTGGGAGAACGGCAGCATTGAAGATGTACCTGTCCTCCAGGGGGCGTTTTTTTTCTGCAACTCTGCACTGCTCAGGGTGATGTCTTGAGGCATTGTGTCTCTAAGACGGGCGCAATTACGTGTAACACACTTCTAAAATGGCCAAACACACCTATGTCTTAGTTCAGGATACTTTCACGCAAAAAAATTATTACTCTCATAAGATTCCATTTTCAATTCGATTAGATTTTATTGTCATTACACATTTCAAGTACAGACTAACGAAATGCAGTTAGCATCCAACCAGAAGTGCAAAACAGGTAGCAGAAGCGGAATATACAGTGATTATGTACAGGGTATTAACAATATTTAGGTAGTACAAATATACAGCTGCATGGTACACATTTCATGGTATTTTTACAGTATTTACAGTAACATTTACATAAACAATATAGATGCTATTTAGTTTGGATCTATAATATTATACAGTGAAAGATTGTCAGGCCCTTAGCTCACCTTAGCCATGAAGGTAAAGCGTAAAGGAATAATTATTCTGTCTGTACAAAGAAGTTTACAGTCTGGGAACTGAAGTCTTTTGCTGAAAATTTGTGTTTCTTTTGTGTTTAGTATTGGTTTCCCAGGGTAACAGAGAATGTTAGTGTTAGTTCTAGAAGCCCTGTCTGTCAACAATAGACGAGACAAAAGAAAACAACATTGATACCTTGGAAACAGTGTATAATTTTTTTACTACAATTTACATTTATAAATGACGACAGGATTTACGGCATTAAAGTGCATTTTCCAGCAGTACGTTTCTAAGGAAACTATTTGCTTACGCTAGCGCACCGATTACCTTTAATGTACCTGTGTGAAATTGGCCGATAGTTAAAACTACATTTAGCCGCATTTTACATACGATTCAGTTATTAATTCTTTCATTCATAACTTTACTGTAGATATCTATATTTAGCAAGGTTTCATACAATGGCTTATCAAAATAATAAGCCAGTCGTTAGTAAAACGACCGCCACAGTCACGTTGTGTTTTAATAAAGCCACAGCTTAAAATGCAACGTTAGAGATCTAGTTCGTTGTTTTTGCTTCGCTAAGAAATCGTGGTGCCAATTAGAGACACAGAGTTGAGGCAGCGACATCATTTGGGTTCAAATGTGGGTGGAACAGCTTTTTAACTCCTGAGCAAGTTTGCCTTAATCTGTATAAACTTCATACAGAGGGACAGGAATTTCAATTTTAGTCCCTCTGCTGACAAGCTATCAATGACTAATCTCGTTCACTTTTCTTTGAGCAGGCAGGTCTGGATGTTGCACAGTGTTGCGTCGTGTTGAAGCACCAGTGAGAGAGCTGTAACTCATGGAGGGATCTTATTTCTCTGCAGGTGACATCACACTATCCCATCCTTTCTCATGTCCTTCTTTCATCAGTTACAGCTGTCAGTACAATACAGACAGACCAACTACAGAATCAAAGTATGGGGATTTGTGGGGTCAAAGCTGACAGTGATATAACTGTTGATGCTTCAAACTAGTCTTAGATGTGAGGTAGACAATTTCAAATGTTATATATGTTATATATACACACAGTATATAAATGTATATATATATGCATGTACATATATATGTATGTATATAATAATGCTTAATTTGTAGATATACTGTACTATATATGTGTATAATATATATATATATATACGTACACAACTTACAGCTCAAGGACCTGTTGGACCTTAAAAAATTTGTTTGAAGACATGCTGAATAATGTAAGAACGAAGCAGGTCTTCCTTTGAGGTTTAAATTTTTTTTTTTAATTATGAAATCCGAGGGATTAGACCAGGTGTTGCTGGCGTGATCAACACCGTTGGAGCTTTCTGCTCCATCCAACTTCAAAGCAAATCTACCTCTCTGTGAGGCAAAACAAACACACCTGACATGACATCAGAACACCTCCAGAATACCTGCCTCTTGATTTCAGAGAGAGTGGACGCATGAGACGAATTAATGATGGACCAAGGATAAGATGTGGGGAAAGTCAGGGGGCTGGGCGGTTAGGGAATTGGGCTTATGATCAGAAGGTTGCCAGTTTGATTCCAGGTCGCGCCAAATCACATTGTGTCCTTGGGCAAGGTACTTCACCCTACTTGCCTCGGGGGAATGTCCCTGTATTTGCCATAAGTCGCTCTGGATAAGAGCGTCTGCTAAATTAATGAATGAATGTAAAATATTGGGGCTATTGAAATAGTTAATTACTTTATTTCAGTCCCGACAATCACGTAATTGATTAGATAATTGATTGATACCATGACATGGAAATATATTTGACTTTGGCAGAGTGAAAGATTAAAAGGGGAGCACTCTCCACCTCCTTGAGCGACACATATGTAGCATACATATGACATATGAGGCAGGGAGCAATAGAGATATAATCCCCCTGATAGACAGAAAGATGGACAGACAACAGGGGGAGAAAGGGGATGGTGGAGGGCGGCAGCAGCACTGATCATTAGACGATTGTGTGCATATCCGCGCACATATTTAAAGGCCGTCTTACCGGACGAGGCTTAGTGAGCTTGCGCTAGCTGAATCAGTTCTGGTAATGAGTGATGACGTGCACTACCTGAGTGCCTGTGCTAGCTACTACAAGTTTGTTAATGAGCGATGACGTGGGCTGACTGTCTGTGCTAGCTAGTACAGGTGTGGTAATGAGCGATGACGTGGACTGAGTGAATGCGAGTGCCAGAACTAGCTTCGCTCATCTATGGCGTTTGTGTCATCAATTAACTCAACTATTTACGTACTTTTACCAGAAGATACTTGAACACACACACAGACACACCATGAATAATGCCCCTTGTTATCTTTTGCTCTTCAGGACAGATTTGAATCAAAGTTCCACATTCTCCTTCCGTAATAATTTAAACACATTCTGACTCTGCCACTTAGCTTGTAAAATACATTTTAGATTCTCACTCTTTTCATTTGATTGCACGTGTTCTAACATTCCGTTGTCAATTAATTAATCAATCAGAAGGCTGTAATTGTGTATTAACTACAGGGACTAAACAGTAAGCCGAACAAGAACGGGACCCTTTGGATCAAGCGCTTCGGTGTGTGTAAGTTCTTCCTGGAATCCTGAATCCCTTCTACTGAATCCAGTCACCAAGGCCAGGACTCCTGCCTATAGTCAGAGAGAAGCGGTAACCTATGTCTGCAGTCCGGAAACCCTCCCCAAGACTGCAGTTCCGGAGGCTCGTACTCCCTATTTATCAAACGTACCACCTCGCACCCCCAGCTCCTGCGATGTGTGCTTTAAAGGTCACAGTATAAAATGGAGATCTCCGTTCCTGTTGGTCTAGCTTTGGGGGGTGGGGGTGGGGGGGGTGGCAGGGGGGGACATGCTGCTGGGACTGTGATTGATGGAATCTCCCCTGGCTGGGGCTCTGTGTGTTACTGGCAACAATCTTTCCGGAGCCACACCCTCACTCACACACGCGCGTACATAACCACACGTTTGTATGCGCGCGCACTCACCGTCCGACACATGCGTACAGTAATTGAGTGGCACGCAAACTCTTGTAGTCTCATTCGCACAGACACACACACTCCCGCGGTGACAGTCATGGAGAGTGTATTCATTTGCTATTCATCTTTCACTACAGCAATGGCCGACTGTAATTTTCTCCTGGGAAGTTTAAATAAAACCAGGGCTCTCCCACTGCTATTTCTATTCAAAGAATTTGCTAAGTAATATCTGTTATGCTAAGACTGGGACACTGGTCCTTTATCAGACAGTGTGTATGTGTGTGTGTGTGTGTGTGTTTCAGATCAATAGAGGTGGGTGGTGGAGGATATGACTACTGAGATCTTTTAACTTGATCCTCCATAATAAAATATTCCTTCTTCTTTAGAAATCACATTGTTATAGGCACAGCACATTGCCCATTATATCTCATTGCTCCATGACCACAACCAGGTGTCTACTGAGCAGGACTGATATATGCCCTGAAACATGTTAAACATTTCGAAGAGCTCATATCTTCAAGTTGCTAGAATAGCGTGTTTTACTCATTGAAAAGGCCTCATTATGTATAGTCCATGCTTCCCAGTAAATATATAACAGGACACGCTGGCATGCATTTACTGTAGCAGACGCTTTTATCCAGAGCAACTTACAAGGACATTCTCTCCAAGGTAAGTAAGGTGAAGTGCCTTGCCCAAGGACACAACATAATGTTGGCAGGACCACGATTCAAACTGGGAACCTTCTGATTACTACCCCGACACCCTTACCGCTCAGCCACCTGAATACGTACATTCAGACTAGATGTAGCATGAATGACCTCAGTCCAGAAACCTTTTATGACTGGATTAAAATTGGATCCTTGAGGATTGGTTTCCAGAACGATGCCGACCTTTGCAGGTGAGAGATTGGAGGATTGGTATTCTCTTCCTGGAAACCATTCCTGCTGCTCCGGCATGATGAGGCCCAAAAGGAAAGTGGATTTTTTCTTTCCTCATGAAAATTCAGGTACTTTATGCAGAGCGAGGCCATATTGGCTGACACATTCCAAGTACCCGATTTAGTCCTATTGATTATGTTAAGGGAGGGAGTGTTTTGGTGGATGTGCATGTTTCCTGGACTGACGCCACAATTGACCTCCGGTGACACCAAGCTAGATAAGTCGAGGGAGGACTTTGAAGGAGAGAAGAAGTGAAAGTATAAGAACCTCCATTTATTTTCCCCACCATTGAAAATTCATGGGTAGTGTACAAACCTATCTTTGATACTACATAACACTTGTAGATGAAATATTGTCACTGCATGTTAATGCTCATCAACGCGAACAGTCAGCTGATGTGTGACTGTTCCTACTTCTGGCTTATGTTGCGGTGCAAACTGTGAATCCCTGTGCTGTGTACGAGAGTTTAATGGCACTTTTTCAAAGCCTTTCCCATGAACAACCAGCACTCTGTTCGGTCCCGAAAAAATACAGCAGAGTAGTTCCAGCTGTTCTAAAGCGTCTCTCAACAAAACCAAACATAAGGAAGTTCAGCTCTGAGTGATTTTACGGCTGTCCTAGACTGGGAAGTCTGGGATCGTCCTCCTGTCAGTCACTCTGACAGGCAGCCCTGCTCATATCCCTTCATTTGTTTCCCCGACTTTTGCATTGCTATTTCGGGGGTGTCCGCTCATTTTCAGATACAGAAACGGGGGGGGGCTCTCTCCCCCGCCCTGACATCCCCGCATTGACTCACTGACACACGCTACTCTGCTGACAGACAGATCTGTAAACCTGGGAGAGACAAAAGTTATCCGGCGAATGAATATGGAATCCTTCTCTCGTCTGTCCATCTGACATTAGCCTCCCACTTAGTTTGAATGCTGAAGGAACTGCCTGAACGACTGACGGAGTGACAGAGAAGGAATCTCGGGTTTATTCAAATCGAAATCTGATATTCAATGTTGTTTCCAAATTACATATCCGCCAGCCAACGTGATGTTTGGTATTTTATAACTTTACCGGGGCCTGATTGAGGCATTGGCATTCATTCCCACGTGCTTAAAGCCAAGTGGTGAGGTGTGCAGTTTGAATAGGGATTGATTTCCTGTAAGCTCGAAGCTCAATTGGGTTCCTGCTCTACTGGTGTCTGTCTGCCTTTATTGCAGGGTAATCTGGAGAGCAAATATCAGCAGCCAGCATTCCATCATCCTGGGAGAGACAAAGGGAGGATCAACAATAGAGGTGGGGAGGGTTGATGAAGGAGTGGAGGGGGGTAGGGATGAGGATAGGGTAGGACCAAGGATGGAGGATGTGGGAGGCGGAAAGGGGGAAGGATTGGTGAGGAGAGGGGGAGGGGGGAGGGAGAAGAGGACGGGAGGGGTGAAGAGGGAGACAGGTATGGGGGATGAGCGGATGATGTGGAGGACAGGGAGGAGGAGGGAAGGTGAGAAAGTGAGAAGGGAGGAGGGGAGGAGGGAGAAGAAGAGGAGGTGAGGAGGTGAAGAGGGGGAGGAGGGAGGAGGAGGGAGAGGGAGGACAGGGAAAGATGTTGCGACAGCCTTCAACTTGCCCAGACATAAAAAATGACAGGCTTTGGAAATGTGCAGTAGCAAATCTATCTACCCAAACGTGTGCTCAGATGATTCCATTCCCCGTGCTGTCCTGTTGATAGTCTAAGCCTACAGACATTGAGGCCGTTGGTTGATTTAGAAAATAACCTTCACGAAATTAAACGTAAACATGACTTGGAATGTCACCGAACATTTCCTATTGCTCTGTGATGACCTCTGACCCAACAAGTCACACTGAACAAACTGGCTTCACTTCGTACTTGAGACTCCATTAGATGTTGGATGATGTATGTGGCCATTTTGAAGCGCAATACTACATTCTCTCGGTAGAGAGGTTAAGACCTCTGAATTGATGATGATTTATTTCAACTGGGTTCTCACTTTGAAAACGTAGGTGCAAAGTAGTGGCTGGGTGACTCTATTACATTATTTTATAATTTTACTTATTTCTATCTTTCTTTCATTGCATCATATCGGTTTATAAAATAATTTCAAGCCCACGATGCTGTATCCATGAAATGTAAATGAGAATTGTCCTCTGGGTGACTGGTAGAACATGCAGATGGTAAACAAAAAAAGGCTTTTTAATCTGATTAAATTATCCAATT
Organism: Neosalanx taihuensis; assembly: GCA_030340665.1. Lineage (NCBI taxonomy): Eukaryota > Metazoa > Chordata > Actinopteri > Osmeriformes > Salangidae > Neosalanx > Neosalanx taihuensis. Next base: position 8,035,465 of record CM059304.1, on the reverse strand, counting down.
CCCAATCCCAAAAAGGTAGGTCACTGAGCATTTATTCTCCGTTCAGTAGATCTGACATTCATGCCAACACCCACACAAACCAATGGTATTCAGCCAACGTATACAGCCAGTACTACATACTAACTTACATAAGAGATGACCTCCCTGATAATACACAGTGTGGGATCCATATTCAATCTAATATTGTGATAACTTTCAAGTGACAGTTTTATCACCAGATGGGCTGAGTGTGCGGTCTGGCTTCAATAGGTTTGATGTGTCAGAAAAGAGAACAGTGTGAAGTTAGTCAGAAACATCTGACAGAGAGAACGACGGCTTTGGGAAAATAATGATCTCTATCTCTCAAGCTCCTTTGGAAATACCAAAGACTGGCAGTTTGCAATACAAACGTTATGTGACCAGAGCACTGTATCACTGTAGCACAAATCCTTTACCCACCTCAACATTTGTCATCCGTGTCAGGTACAAATCATGGAGGTTGTCGGTGCAGGTTCTGAAAAAGGAAAAAACTTTTCGTACTGTTTGTCTTACATCATGTACAAAGTACAAAAGCTGAGATGTGCCTATTTTGCTCTCAAGCAGTGAGAATTATTCCATACGTACAGTATATACGATATTCTATATAATATTGTTAGTAAAAAATCATGAACCAGACAAGCAGTTACGCGAGTCTAATCAGACGTCTGTTGTTTAAACTTTAAAATGGTGAATGTTCCATGTCTTTGCTCAGCAAGTGTGGACCGCCGAGCTCTGAATGTGCCAGAGTAGAAAGGAGAGTGGGCGATGTGGCGGAGGTGAAGGGGGTCTCCTGGTTCATCCTCGAGCTTGACAGAACACCTTCGCTCCTCCCAGGCTCAACATCCAGACAAAGGGCCTTAATTACCACAGTGACATCAGTGGAAGCGGTAAATTGGGGAGTTTTGGGAGAGATTGTCTCTTCGCACTGGAGGGGGGGGGGGGCATGTGTGGAGGAGGTGCAAAAGGGGGGGGGGGGCGCAAGCGTGGTACTGGCACCGAAGAGAACGAGAGGAGGAGGCAGGAGTAGAGGAGACCAAGCGCAGACTTGATTCTGCGAGGTGTCAAAATAGAGAACGTGAAAAGAGAAGCTAATTTATAGTCTTCCTCTTGTGACAACGCTCCTGATGTCCCAATGACAATATGAAAAAACATTGCCTTTCAACCATATAGAAAAGGATTTTGTATGAGAAGACAAGGTTGATGAAACTGCACCGTGGATGGCCTCCTGCGCACCGTGTCAGGGATTATCACTCAGGAAACATCAAGTCTGTTTCCTCTTTCAAAATGGAGGCTTTCTGAATTGTCAAGGCGAGTGTTTCTATGGCTAGGCCAACGTTTCCGTGGGAACGCAGACAATACATTGATCTGTTTCAGTGCGGTTAGAATCCTTGGCGACCAAGTTTGCGCTGAAAGTACAATTTTCATGTAAGAAAAAAAAGTTATAAAAAATATTATTTTCATTCTCTTTGGATGTGTATATTAAATCATTAGCCTGTTTTAGTGGATTACTAAAAGTTGAATAGCTGCACTGGTTTTGGAAGTGAGATATATAACATGTATTATTACAAAAGAGCTCACTTACTCATAATAGTTGAGCAGTTTTGAGTATAGCACATTGCAGATATTAATTTAGATGGGACAATGGTCCTCCACTATAACGTCACAACCTTTTTGACACCCTAATCAATAACTTGCTAAAAACGGAACCTTGAAAGAACTACTGGTGTAACCTAGAGTAGGTTACAAGGGCGTAGGATTTACGTTCTTATTTTTGGGGGGGGACATATACAGCATACCCCCCCCCCCCATTCCCCCCCCCCCCCCCCCCCCACGCCAGTGGATGGTTAGACCGTTTACAGGCTGCAGATGTGATTACTGGTGATCGCTGATCATTACCCAAGATGAATCATGGGAATCGGTTCAGGAAGTGCGACACAAAGAAACAGACCATTAGAGATTGTAATAGAATTGGTCACCGATTGGTGCAGTGACATGTGCCTGTGACCAAACAGGTTAACCTTGAAATGAGGGATTAACCTTAGCACATAAGTCACCAGATCTGAGATGATCCTACCCTACCAGGCAGCTACAGGTGGATAAGAAACTCTAATCAAATTCAACCATTGAGCTTTTCACTTTCATTCTGTGAAAACCTTTGGTATAGGTTTAAAGGTATCTATTACTAATGTTTTTTTAAAGCTTAATAATGCTATATTAGCAACACCACTTCCCATATTCAGCTCTTATTCAATGTGGGATTTAATTTAATATTCATTTTGTCAGAAGAGCCATGAGAGCTTAAAGGAAACAGAGTTGTTTTGAATGCGGCTACGCCCAACAACAGAATAAATCAATTACTACACACCAGGGGAGTGAGCTAATGAGAAAACCGTACCCTCCTTTAATTATTTCGATGTTGAAAGCCTAACACACAGTTGTCTCTCCTCACCATGACAGGAATGCATTACAATAAATCCAATCTGTCTTTTCTGTTTCTCAGTCAGGATTGTTCTCTTGCCACACAGAAGAGTGAAAGAAGATGGAGCGAGACAGAGAGAACATGTGTAACGTTGAAATTCATTCGCATCAGTCCTCCTCCGAATTCGGTGGAGATTGCTGGAGATTTCTCTCTCTGGCAGCACCATCTCTCCCTTATCTTGCCCAGGCGACTATCACCACCCATCCCCCCCCCCCCCCATCACCCGAGCGCAATCCTACCAGAGGGAGAAAGCAGAAGGGGCCTTCAAGAGGCTTCCATCGTGGCTGTTGAGAGACGAAGTGCAAGAAGGATGAGAGACTCGATCTCTCTGGTTCAGCCTCGGCTCTGGGAGACCTGGCATGAACTAGTGTTTGATGGAGATGAGGGAGATGCCTTGGCACCCAAAGGTAGCAAGGGAGATGAGTCCGATGCAGAACCTCTAAGAGATCTCCAAAGTGACTAGGGCACATAGTGAGTCACTGAGGTTAGTTCCTGAGGACACTGATGATGTAGATGTTGAGGCACTGACGTGCTGTGGATTCTGAGGTACAACAACTGGTCTCAAAACCATGATCTTAAGGCCTGGACATGGAGTGTGTGTCAATTTTTTTACAAATCGGACAAGAAAGTAATTATTGCATAATTATGGGCATTTTTATTAATTTTTTAATAAATCAGATAATACATAGTATTTAAAACATTAAGCTTGATCATTAAATCAACATTCTGCTATTTTTCTTTCCCATCACATTCCTACAGCAGCAACAAGGTAAAAGCAGTTCTGCTGAAGGCGACATGAAAGCTGAGATTCTGAACAAGGTTTTTGCTCCTTCCATAAAGTTGATCACAGTAGGGAAGAGATTCACTTTCATTCCCGTTCCATCACACCATCGGTTCTGTGATCCACCACCTAGCAAACACACTACGGCCCAGAAAACCCAAACCAAGGAGCGCAAATGAAAGAAACAACAAATCAAAGAGGATAGGGAGCGAGAGATGTTTGCACGCTCGCAAAAACTTTACGAAAACAAATTGGGGCTTGGGTACAAAAAGCCCTCGCAGCACAGTGCTTATTTTCTTAGAACGATGTGGGGGTTTCTGTGTCTGCAGGCTGCTCCATGGATACATCTGTGGGAGTCTCTGTAGGCTTTTCTATGGAGTATTCTGTGGAAGCCTCAGCAGGTTTATCTATGGGTTCTTCAGTCTCCTCCATGGTGAAGTAAGTGACATGCTGAAACTTGAGCACCTCGTTACCCCAGGAGGCCCAGCCTGGCTGCAGGCTGCGGGCAAACAGCTCCAGGCAGCTGGCGTTCGCTCCAACAAACGGCTTCAGCACCTCTGTTGAGGGAAGAGAGAGGAGCCAACCAGGCAGAGAAGAGGAGACGAATCACTCTGTAATTTGCATGCCCATGTTCTCAAAGACAACCTGCGCTTGGTTCTCAGGTGTGGAAGAAAGTGAGAGGTTTAAAGAAAAGACAGTGAGGTGATAGGAGCGGAGAGAGAGAGAACTCAAGCTGGAATATGTCTGCTTGTCTCCAAAGCTCTGCTGCTTACTTGGCAATGAAACAAAAGCATTTTTTTCTCGTTTTACAATACAGTATCGTTCCATTGTGTTCTCTATTCAAATCCGGGTTTTATCTAGAATAAGACTGTATGTTAAGCAGAGGAATTGGCGTCTGACCTTGCATCAATAGGGACAATGGCATTCCATAATGCATTCCTGGAAGCACACACCTGACTTATGTTTAATTTCACTTCCCCCGCCCCTCTCATAGGTCTGTCTGTGCACATGAACACTCACGTGCTTCACCCCGATACTCAGCACAGCCTATGCTCTGCTGGGAGTTAATGAACACCCCCCACCACCACCATCTACTCCCCCAAGACATATATCCAAACTACACGTTTTTGGTCTCCGATTCCACAACTGAAGATAAGGGCAGGAACGTGACTTCTTATATTTACATTTTAGTAATTTAGCAAGAGCTTAGTCCAGAGCGACTTACAGCAGGTACAGGGACATTCCCCCCTGATGCAAGTAGGGTGAAGTGCCTTGACCAAGGACACAACGTCATGTTGACTCTGCCGGGAATCGAGCTCATGACCTTCTGATCGCTAGCCTGATGCCCGAACCCCTCTGCCACGTGACTCCCCAAGCCATTCCCTCCCTCCACTTCAGCTCCCCTCGTTCTACACGTCACACAGACGCTAAGGGAGCAGACGGCGTAAAGGCCAAACATGCACATCTCAGCCGAACACGGACCTCCCCGCTTGACTCCTCTGTCAAAGTTTGGAAGAGTAAAGGTCTAATTACGCTTTGAACTCACCGAGAAGGAAAGGACAACGTGCGAGACAAGCAAGTTGGAGGGACAACGAGAAGGCGACTCAGCTTGGGCACAATTAAAAAGGATGGGTTTTTTTTCCCCCACGCCGTCTCATCCTCTGCGCGTGCCGTGCTCTCGCACTCCGCAGGCGACGCGCCTGTCTGACGATGAGAAAGCGTACACCTCTGATTGGTTGACTTCACTTGTCATAACACCCCTGTGCCCAGTCATCCACCGCCTTGTTTACTGTCAGCATGGTTTCGAATGTATTGTGTCAGCATCCGTGAGTCAACGAGACACCGCACACTGCCGAGTGACTGCTGCGTCTAACGTTTACATTGTGGGGTACTATTAACACCCCCCCCCCCCCCCCCCCCCCCCCGATCGTACAACAAAACACAAGCAAACTATTTTTTTTCCAACAGTGAGAAAGTGTCCCGGTTTCCTGCCCCTATCCCTTGCCCCCCCACACGGAAGTTAGATGCCACTGTCAGGACAGCCAGTTGAGAGAGGACAGATAGCTATAGGGTCACAAGGTCGTTTAACCCCTCTCTTGTAGTTTGGGCCAACTGTGCCAGGAGGTTATGACTGAGGCTTGGGCAGTGGAGGAGGTGGAGCGGGCACCGACTCAAGATAAGTTGCCACATTTGGAATTCTAACACTAGGACTGCACAATGCAACAATCATCTTAAAGAGAATTCATGGTTGAGATTGGAAATAACGTCGCCCGCTTTCAAGATGTTGCGTAAGGCTCTCCAAAGGCAGGGAAAGGACAGCCAAATTTCTTTCTTTTTTTTCACGCCTCTGGGTGTACAGTTGTTATCTTACATTAGAAACACATAATCCCCATGGTCATTGAGGCTCGCCAGCTAAGTGGAACCTTTCAGGATCGATAAAGTTAAATTCAAAGCCTCTCGGTTGGAACTTCTGTTAATGTGAGGTGGCGTCACTGGGGAGTTTCTCTCTGCAGGAGATGAGGACCAGCCCAGATGACATTTTCTTTCAGCCGCCCACCACAACGCCACACCCACCCCCACCATGGTGCCCATGGAACCTGGGGAGGAGAGAGGGGTGGGGGGAGACTGCAGTACAAGGACAGAGAAAGGGAGCACATCACCAGCAGTCGTTCACAGCTACCTCAGCCACCACCCCAGCCACCCCCCACACCTAAACAAAAAAATATGACAAAAAGGTTTGAAACTTCATCCCATTTTGTTCTTTGAGCTACTGCGGTCTCAGCTGAAGGACATTTTTTTAATCAGCCAAGGCGACAAAACTCAAAAAGGAGCGTCCGTTTTTCAGAAAAAAAAACAACAACAACTGACCTACAGGGTTGAATCCTTGAGCTGAAGCAAACTAGAAGAAAACCAAACCCTCAGAGAGGATCGAAACAACACAAAGCATTCTCTCTTTCACAGGGCCGAAATAATGACTTTAACTTAACAATATCCTGCCATTTTCACTGAGTGGCATCTTTTATATTTAGCCGAAAGGGCACGGACAGACCCTCTTCCTGCTCTGGCTAGCGCTCCAAGTAAATCTACGGAATAATAAAACACTTTCCCTGGAGAAGGACGGTGCTGACGTCAAAGCCTGCTCGTTCAAAGGCCCTCTGCATATTCATTGTTAAAAGTCTTGTCACCTTTCCAACGCCGCCGCTTACTTCAGGTTTGAGCCAAAAGTTTACGCTTGCTTCTAATCGCTATAAATATCACAATGTAATGACAGAGACCACAAAGGTTGGATACTCTCCATCAGGCATTAGTTACCTGGCACAGCTTTGGTAGAATGGCCACGAGGGTGTGGCAACCAGCATTATTAAATGACACGCTCTGGTAACTTAGTTGCTATCTTAAACACGAATGTGAGAGAGCTGGAAAGCTGAGGTCATCTTCAACTCTGCTCCCCCCACCCCTAGTTCTATACCAAGACATTCTGTCTTCATGAAGAAGTGAGAAATATATAGACAATGCTGAATGGACCTGGTCAATGAACCTCGTCAGTTCGTGTTATTAGTGTTGTTGTACTGCCCTCTAGTGGCAGGACTTAGTTAACCCCCAAATGTTTTAGGAAGTACTCATACACGTTATTTGTTTGAGGGTGGTTTACCAGAGAGTGATGGCTTCTGGGAATGCAGGACTGATGGGACACTGACAATAACCCGCTGATCCTCCACTGGGATTTTGGACGTCTCTGAAGGGCTGAGACAGGGACACGTGAATAATCGATGACCAATGAGATGAGAACACACTGATACAACTGAAGCAAAGGTATAGAGCTAAAGAAGAAATGGTCTCACCTCTGTGCTGTGCTCAGGGACTCTGTGCTGTTCCCGTGATATCTACCCAGAACCAGAACTTCGTAAGGCCTCTTATGCTGAGAGTCCAGGGGGAACACAAACTCACCAGACCTTGTAACCTGAGAAGAGAAGCACAACGCAACAAACACTATTACAAACACTGAGATCTGGACACTGTTTTGAAAAACAAAATGTTTAGTCTCCAAAACAAGCAGTAGCAAATCTCCTGGAGGTATCCGCCGCAAATGGTGTAACGCCCTATTGGAGGAGTAAAATCATCCCTGATTCTTATCAACAGCAACACCCATCAGAGCACATGTCTCTTATCAAAGAACATAGGAGCTTACAATTTGAAACTTGTTCAAGCAACATCAACTGTATATGTCATACATAAATCCTACATTTCCACAACATCCTAATGTGCGTTTACCTTGACCCAGAGCCATTCTGCCAGGACCTTCAGCCCCCAATGTGGGTAGAGCTCTTCCCTGACGAAGCGCAGATGGCTGGGCCTGTTGGTGACCCAGGTGACCACCAGACAGCCTGGGGAGGCCAGTGAGGGCACAGGGAGGCGTTTGAGCTGGGTGGAGGGCAGAAAACTGTACCTAGGAAAAGAGGTGATGAATTGTAACAATAGGGAGACAGGACATGCATCCTAACAGAATCACTCTCTCAGGATTGGCTGTTCTAACCTTCTGGGTTCCAGCGTCTGATTCTTCCACTAACCTGCGACTTCTTTTGGCAGACTTGTTTTCCCACGGTGGGTCCAGAACGATCAGATCATACGTCTGTCCACCTGCAGAAGACACACCGTCATGCACTTCAGACCATTTGTAACTGTGCTACAGTCATTAGGGTGTGCTTATCACATGGGAAATAGCACAACCTATTGAAATCTCACATATTTATTTGTGAGTAAAATTTAGTAAATATTTGGACCACATAGACAAATCCGCATGTCAAAATGTTCATCTTGTTTCGATTGAGTTGTTTGAATTTTTATTTACATTCCGTTGCACAGTTTAAGATTCGCTAAAGTTTTCCCGTCAAATAGACAAGTTCTTATGCATCTGGAAACTTACTGATAGCGTAAGGCCACTATGTCACCCCACCTTAGCAATGACGCATATTTCACATTCTAGTGGACGTTCTAGTCAGCCACGCAGCAAGGTAATTACAACCTTTGCTAAAAACCTACTTTTTGTTACGTACTTATAAATCTAGGATAATTTTGTCTAGACATACTTCAGTAGGGAGAGAAAAAGAGAGAAAGAAATGGCAAAGAGGAAGGAGGTTGTTAGCTTGGTCCACAATAAAACCTGGATTAAGCTTTGTGCATGCAAGGTTAAAATGGTTCAAACAATTGATTAACGCAGATTCTTCATGTGATGGTTGACCAAATAAAAAGATCCCTATCCCAGTTACTTTTAGCCTGGGGCCAGCTAGTCACATGGTCATCACATAGATAGACCGTTACAAACAACATAAAGCTCAACTCACATGCATTCACTAGGGGTAACTTTCAGTGTGTCCAATTAACCTACCACATGCATGTCTTGGACAGTGGGAGGAAGCCTGAGTGCCCGGTAACACAGGGAGGACATGCAGACTCCATCCAGAGAAATCATGGTCGGGCCTGAGATTTGAACCCATGATCTCCTTGTTGAGAGGCGAGAGCACTAACCGCACTGCCACCATGCACCCCCGCCTACATGCTGTAGTATATACCTGTGTACACTTTTCTAATCTTATACCTCACACCCTTACCCATGTGTGCTTTTGCGAGACTGTGTGCCGTTGCTGTGAAGGAGTTTCTTTATCCCGGGATAAATAAAGTAATCTGAATCTGAATCTGAATAGCTCATGGAAACTTTTAGGAGAGCAGAGGGTGGGTGACATGTCCATCCTTGCATTATGCACTTACGGTCGATCAACGGCTGCATTCTGGTGAAATCAGAGAGCAGGAAGGAACATCGTGGTGGTAGGATGTATTTCTCCCCCATCAGCGTCACCTCCATGGCACAGTCCATGCTGTTCTCTGTGACCTGCGTAAACAGGTCCAGGTGTGCTGCGCTGCCAGGCTCAAAGTTAACAAACTGAACCAGTGGCGTGACCTTGTCAGGGTCAGACACAAGAGGGAGCGCCTTGGCCAAGTCACACAGCGCTGCCAGGTTGCACTCCTGATCGGGTTGGGGCCCCTGGGGGCCCGTCTCTCCATTTAGGTATCCACAGGACAGACCAGCATCCACCAGGGATTTGGTTCCCTCTGCAATGACCGGTCTAACCTGTAACAGTCATACAAAGTATTATGTTGGGAGGTTTAAGGAGGGAAGAAACAAGACTGATATGAGTGTTTATTACCTTGGCGTGGTAAGACAGTGAGTCCAATTCCCCTTGGTTTAGATCACTGCGTTTTCGCTTTCTTTTCTGTGGGAGTAGTATGCAAACCATGACCATAAACATGTGACGAGGATAAGACACGATATAAACGAGTGGTCTTACATTTAAACTCCCTTAAGAGCAAATAGCAGGGCAAGGCAATGGATTACTAATCAGCCTTGTTCATAGGCACAACGGTCGGAAATTTACCTTTGATGGTACTCTACCCGTAGTCCCATTTTCTGCCTTGGACATGTTTTCTGAAGTTTTGGGCGGATCACTATTACGGGGATTCATTTTAAAATGACACTTTAAAATCTGAAAACACTGCCGTTTGAAACGACATTTAAAATAACGCTGTCGATCCGACTGCGAAATGCAGCGTGCCTGTCCCTGATCAATGAGTGAACATGCGTCCAAAAGCCACCCTTTATCATTCTCAAATACAATCGACATGTCCGCAAAACAACAACCGCAAAACTAACGGACTTTCGCAGGCTAAACAAACAGCATGCTCGCTTAAGCTACGTGCTATGTGCAAACCCCAGAAAAAAGGTTAATATCAGAGCCATTGCTAATGATGCATTTTAAAAAGTCGCTCCACTTCCTACAAGTCGTGCCGGGTGTAAATAAGACCGTCCCAACTAATGTCACTGCGCACGCGCAGTCTCGAGGCCCTCGTGCGTTTCTGCAGCGCTCGTGAGCCAGCGATCCACCAATCACATTCCAGGAAGAAGAAAAAGGAGAAGACAGAGAAGAAAGCGCCTCGGCATCAAAACAATTAGGCGACAACAAATTAGGCGCACATGAAGTTTGTAGTCTTTGGTGTACACGTTTAGTGAACAGACGCAGAGATACGTGCTCCTTGCTAAATATGTTAGCTAGCTGTACTGGCATTCGTCAGGTAAGGTTAACTTAGCACTGGACATCTGGCTAGCGCCTCCAGAAGTTCCGAGAATGGAAGAGTTGGACGTGAAGCAAAGCTCAGCGGATGAAAGCTTCAGGGCGGAAACACCGTCTAGAAGAATAGTTGTGTACGACTGTCGCTTCGGCAGCACTGCATCGACGAAGAGAGTTGTAAACACGAACGGCTTGGACTTTAATGCTTTTCTGCAGCACATCTCGAAGGTAAACGCACCGTGTTTGGGCCTCAGTAGGGCTTCCCGTTGCTGGTACTATCAGTAGAGCTAAAACTTGACCACCTGTAACCTCAATGTCCTATCCTGATGTTTTCACAGGAATTCGCCATCCCCACAAACGAAACATTTGTCTTAACAACAACTGATAGAGCAGGAGTTAACGATGAGGGATATGGTAAGTGCCACTTCATTAATAATAGCCTGCAAACTGCCAACTGGAATTGTACACTTCCCTGTTTCTGCTTTAGTCGCCCAAACATACTCGATGTCATACAGTTTGCACCACAGCCTCAATGTTATGCATGCACGTTGGCATGCATGCAGATGTTTTCATTTTCTTGTCAGTGCAGTTATTTTGACGTCATCTCTTGCAGAGGAACTTGAAGATGGCAATACCCTCCACCTTATGCAGAGCAATGATCAGATTCTACCTGTGGCAACAAAGGAATACATCAATTTCCTGCCACATTACGACACCATTGTCCAGAGTGGCATGTATGAGTACTATGCCAGTGAAGGTCAAAAGTCCCTACGTGAGTTTGTCAAAGCAAGCAAGCATGCAATTGTAGTCCTGTTTGTGAAAAGCTGTTGTCATGTGTCTCCTACATACAAGGATGTCGTTCATGTTTGACTTTGTTTATTTCCACAGCATATGCTTTTGCAGAGCTAATCGACAATTCACTGGCAGCAACTTCTAAGATCACCGGGGTTAGGTCTATAGAAATCCGTTTGGTTAGTCTTGACTTTTCTCAACTTTCAATGGCCGTTCTGTGGTTTGACTTTTTCAGTGTTGTTTTCCTATCATTAAAGGGGATAACATAATGTATTATAGTTCCGTAACAACAGCCATCATTGTCCTCCAGATCTTTGATGAATCGCAAGGGAAACCAGCAGTGGTTGTCCTTGACAATGGCTGTGGGATGACGTCCAAGCAGCTCAATAACTGGGCAGTGTACAGGCTGTCCAAGTTCACCAGGGAGCACAGCAGCCTCTCCAGGTTGGTTCACCGCAATGTGTATGTCATAAGCCACAGTCCGGATGAAGGCACCAGATTAAGGCATACAAATTTGCATGAAACCTAATGAACACCCCCCCCCCCCCCCCCCCCCCCCACCATAGTGATCATTCACAGTATGTTCGTCCAGAGGCTGTTCCACGCAGTCTTAACAGCGATATATCCTATTTTGGCGTGGGAGGGAAACAAGCCGTATTCTACATCGGACAGTCGACTAGGGTAGGTGGTGAACATGCCAGTGTAAAAAAAAATTGCTCCCCCTTGCTTCAGAAACACGGCCCATGGTCTGTGTAGTAACTGTATCTGATGTGTCTGGCAGATGATCACCAAACCAGTTGGATGTCTTGATGTTCACGAGCTGGTCCTCTCCAAGGACGATTTTGAAAGGAAGGAGAGAAATAAGGAAGATATATACAGTGGTTTCATCCGCAACAGAAAGGTAAGGGTAACAACCCCCCACTACCCCCACCAGCAGACGTGTCCTCATCACTGTAGTCCACTGGTTTCCAACCCTGGTTCTTGGGGAACACCTGACCTGCATGTTTTAGATGTTTCCCTGCTCCAACACACCTGATTCAAATGAATGGGTCATTATCCAGCTCTGCAGAAGACTGCTTATGGCTTTTCATTGGAATCAGATTGTATTGGAGCAAGGAAACATCTAAAACATGCAGTACAGGTGTTCCCTAAGGACCAGTGTTTGGAGCTACTGCTGTTGTCTAATGGCTCCTGTTGGTAATCAAGGTGGGGGACTCCTCCCACGTGAAGGAAGAGGAGGACCGCTTCCTTCACGACCTCATCGCTGAGGAGGTGGGGAAGGAGAGCTTCACAGCCGTTGTGGTGACCGGGGTCCAGCCGGAACACATCACCCTGCTCAAGCAGGACTTCCACCTGTGGACCAGAGAGCTGGCGTGAGTTCCCTCTGCCAGTCCTTCCTTTCCTCGCACATCTCAGCCTGACAGGTGTCATAGTTACATTGTCTTAAGGAATTTATGATAATACCGATTGAGAAGCCAGAGGCTCAGGAGTTGAGCGATTATTGAATTATTGAATTGGCGTGACCATTGAGAGAAGATCGATCAACATGGACGTCTCTAACCAGATCTATGCTCTGTTTGTGATTCATTGACAATCCCCTCATTTAGAGAGGAGATAGGACATCCAATAAATGTTGTGGACATATGGCGTGGAGTACATTGTTGTCACTGAGGTGTCACTAACTAGGGTTAGCCAATCACAGAGGCCAATGGATTGATTGACTATCTAGAAGACCCTTTGTTCCATATTTAAACCCATTTTAACCATTGATAAGGTAATGGAGGTTACCACGAACGACATAGGGATACATGTGCTCCGTTGTGACTGATCACAGAACATTCTGTTTAATTGTGAGGATACTGCAAATCAGTTTAACCAGAGACTAATTTGGCCTACAGTGTCAAGGAAGAGTTCCATCACATAGGCTCCAACCACCTGTTATATCTCCTGATGTCTGTGTAATAAAGATGTCATTGCTGTTTCAGCCATCTATATCACTACTACATCCATGGCATCAATGGAAACGACATGAAATCCACCTATCAGAAATCGGATTTTGTCTCCAACATTGACATTCAGGTCAAATAGTAAACTGTTATATATTCCTTGAAAAATAAAAAAATACGCATTTTCAGTTGTCACCGATGCTCTCATTGATCATTTAGTATTTCTATACGTCCAATCAGATCTCCCTACTGGAAAAGATGCCCAAGATCCCGCGGATGATGAACCTCAGAGAGATCGACAACGACATGCAGACCCTCTACATCAACTCCACAGCCGACACGTTCGAGTTCAAGGCTTACGTTGACAGCAACGGCATTGTGGAGGGGATTCTGAGATACCATCCTTTCCTGTATGATAAAGAGACCTACCCCATGGACCCCTACGCCACGCCAGGTGAGGCGATGAAAGAGGCAGGGCTTCCGAAGGGCAGCTGGGCTCTTCTCAAGAAGACTCACTGCTGATGTGTTTGTGGAGGTTTTCCTGTCTATGGCGGCTGTCGGTGAACACTAGCATGTTGATGTCTGTTCCATCGTATCCTTCTCCTGTCATCAGCATCCACGGAGGACGATGATGAGGACATCCTGAACCAAGCCCGGGGAAAAAGGCCCATATTCGAGTGTTTCTGGAATGGACGACTCATACCATACACCACAGTATCAGAGTACGAACCGCTAGGAGAAATACTTTCAGGTCCTTTCACACCCTTTGTCATCGATAAACCAATGGATGGGTTGTCTGTCTGTGTGGCTCGGTTTTCTAGGTTCGACTGGTGCGCCCCACCCAAGAAAGCGGGGCTGGTGCCAGCGGAGTGCTACAGCCGCTTCTCTGGAGTCCTGTTCACCAACGACAGGTTCCAGGTCAGCACCAACAAGCTCACCTTCATGGACCTGGAGCTGCAGCTCAAAGACAAGGAGACCATTTTTACACGGGTCGTCAATGGACAGGTAGAGCCCCTTCGTCTTCCAAAAATTACACAGAATTCTATATGCAAAGTTTGTATTTTTTATTTTGTCTGTCTTCCATTTATACTTCCGATTGTTTTTTTTATTGTTCGTTTATCGTACTTGCCTACTTTTTACATTTAAGTTCTGTATATGTTTATTGTTTGCATCATCCTGCCACAGAAAATTACTAGCTTGTACAACTTACATGGCAATTCTGATCTTGAATTAGGAATTGAAACTGTGCTTATTCTGTATGCATGTGTATTAGGAGCAAAGAGTGAAGATCCAGAGAGAGTTCTCCCAGTGGCTGAAGAGCTGCCACGAGAGGCTGGACAAGCAGGTGAAGTTCACCGGCTTCACAGGGACGACCGCCCGCACCGACGTGGCCCCCAAGAAGATGCAGTACCCCTGGGCGACCTTCTCCTCCATCGAGTGGGAAGGCAAAACCTACGAAGCAGGCCAATACGTGAGTACGAAACACATCTTCAGCAGGCGCTTGTTCTTGTATTCATATTTTTATATTCTGATTTTATCTTTTATATATAGTTATTTTATCTCATTTTATACTTTTATTTTTTATTTTTTTATTTTTTTATTTTTTATTTTTTTAATTGTTAGTTTATCGTACTTCCTTACTTTAATTTCCGTTTGTTTATTGTTTGCACCATCCTCCCACACTAAACTCCATGTTTGTACTAATTTACATGGCGAATAAAACTATAAAACTACTACTACTAACTAACTATTCTGATTAGTGATTCTATGATGCTCGGTGCACCCTAGATCATGTGGTGACTCGGTGTTGGCGAGGTCTCATTGCTGTCCCCTCGCTTCTCTCCTGCTTCAGGTAAAATCCCTGAAAACGGTCCCCATCTTCTGTGGCTCTGTGACTCAGTTCCTGCTGTTTGGAGATCACGATGACAACGTCTACGCCACTGGGGGCCAGGTGCAGGTTGTTGTGGTGAGAGAGAAAGAGGATCATTCACATTGACTGTCTAAAGCAGGGGTGTCCAGTTCTGGTTTTTGAGGGCCACTGTACTGACAGTTTCTCAGATTCTAATGAATGGTCATTATCAGGCTCCCACAGAGCTTGATAAGAACCCATTCGCTTGACGCAGGTGTGCTAGAGCAGGGAAACCTCTAAAACTGTCAAGACATTGGCCCTCAAGGACCAGGATTGGACACACCTGGTCTAAAGATTCTAAGACTTGTTTTTATAGACTTGGTGGTTTGGACTGACATGTTCTGCCTCCATAGGAACCTTCCAGGCTGTACGATGAAGTCAGGATCATACCCATCTCCAAGCTGGACCGGAACGCAACAGCTTCCTCCATCAAGAAATGCATTGACGATGAACTGGCTAAGTGAGCTATCTTGACGTTGATCCACATTCCTCTTGTTTGGTTCTTAAATGAAACATTTTCATGGAAATGTGATTGTTATACACAGTGTTCTCATGGTTCCCTCTCTCCAGACTCCCAGACAAGTTGAAAGTCACCTGGCCTGAGAATAACCCCTGGGTCCAGAACGATGTGCGTCCTGCTGGAACCTTCTTAGGTACACTGGCCTGCTCCTCCCTTCTGCTTCATCCAGCCAGATTCATAATACAAAGTGGAGATTTATTTGATTATACCCAATAGCTCTGAAAGTACTAAGTCAATGAAGGAATACTTGAGACAAGACAAAATATTAAATTATAATTCATTCATTCATTTTCTTCCGCTTATTCCCGTTAGGGGTCACGGGTGACTGGAGCCTATCCCAGTTACTTCCGGGCCGTAGGCAGGGTACAATTATAATAATATATCTCCATTCAGATCTGTTTCCAAGAGAGAGCTTTACAGAAGTGCATAGGTCACTTTTTTGTAAACGTGTTCCTTTTTCCCCATTGAATGTCATGCCATGTCAAACAGTGCTCACTGCCTACTGTGTCCTTAAAGGTCCCCTTCACGTGGATGTGCTGAACAAGAAGGGGGAGTCGGTGTCCCGCTTGCCGTCGTCCTCCCAGAGCACCGCCAAGAAGCTTCTGATGGAGCTGAAGGTGGTCTGGCACGGTGAGGCAGCGCTGACACACCGGCCCCAGCAGGGGGCGCTGCCGAAGAGCTGGAACTTTTAAAAACCCTCTCATTCCTCCTCTTCTTCACCTGCAGGTCCTAAAGGGGACGTAGAGACCAACTCTCACATCGCCCAGCATTCTGGAAAGTGGGCGTTCTGGTTCAAAACCATGGGTACTTCGTTTTGGTGACTCACAAGCAGTACACGCAGTACAAAAAATCATCCCAGTCTGTTTTCACTATGTATTCCCGAGGCTGATCGGCAGCCATGTTTTACTGTCTTCTCCAAACTGCACAGAGAACCTGAACAAGCGAGGGAAGTACACTTTACACCTCAACACAGTTCTCAATGAGAGCAACGCCACCGTCTTTGCTGGGAGCCAGCTGCCTAGCTACAAGCTGCATTTCTCCATCACGGGTAACACCAACTGGGATACAAAGAAGTGACAACAAACTCCTTATAAATACAACTGTGTAATAAGTGTAATAATGATCATGTCTCTCCATCACCGCCACCATCTTCCTCTTGAACGTAACATGCTCCACCACCAGAGGGCAGTGCAGAGAGTTTTGCGGTGGGCTCAGTGATCACTCCTGTACACATAGGGGAGCCCTTTGACATTCCTCTGGAGGTGGTGGATTGGTACGGACACCCAACTCAGCCCCCTGCAGACAGCAAACCCGTCTTGGAATGTTGGTGGGTTGCTTTCCAAATGACAAGAATGATCACCGTTGTCCCATGAAAGTGCTTAATAATAGCTGTTGAACTTTAACCATAGTGTACATGATAAAATGATTATAGTCCTCAGCTCCAATGGTGGTTGTGAATATTCTGCGGTGCCAGATGTTTTTAGCACCTTTTTAACATGCTAACGGGTGTCTTTCAGCGGTCTAGATGTGAGTTACGAAGGCACAGCCATGATCGGGACCGTGTACACCATCAAAGGTGTCACAGCCAGTGGAAAAGTCCAGAACTTTCAACGCAAGGTCAGAGATACCTCACAGTGTGTGTGCCTGTGTGTGTGCGGCCAAACTAATCCCAAAAAGTGAGTGAACACTGAAGTACAGTACGTTTTTTTTTTTTCCAGACATTTGATATGAAAGTGATCCTGCCTGGACTCCAACAGGATTCTCAGACTTTCAAAATCAGTCTTCTCCCTGGTAAGACCTGCTTTGATCTCTTCACTCTGAACGTTCACCTCCACTCTCTCTCACACACACACACACTTCCCCATCCCTCATTCCGCTTGTTTATTTGGTAAACATAAAACCGTCCGTTGGCATGATGAGTTATTGGACCCTTCAAACATAATAAACACATGGGTACTCCCAGCTGATATATGACAGTCATCTCAGCCTGGGGGGTCTACAAGGAAGAGAACAATCCTGTCTTCCTGTCTCGGGGGAGAGGGGAGGGGGACTTACTAAAGCCTTCAGTAAAGTGTTGGTGACAGACCAGCAGATGCTGAACAGCTGGGACTTGAACTGGCCTCTAAAGACAACACGGGTGAAACACTGACCCAACCTGACCTAAACAGTGTTTAATCAACCGCATCCCTTGAAATGTTGCTCTGCTCAGCGTATACATAACATAATAGTGGTGCTTAAGTCACGTTTCCGCAGAACTGCTGATGATTTTGGACATTTCTCCAGGTATCCCACACACCCTAATCGTGAAGCCAAAGGATCAGCCAATCACAGTTGAGAACGGGTCATCGGCTGTCTTTGACATCGAAGTCTATGACAAAGTGGGGAACGTCACTTCCCACCCAAAGCTGCTCGTTCGCTGCCAGGTAATGTGGGCCTGACGTGTCACTGCTAGGCCAGCCCTTCCTGCGCATCACATCCCTTCTCAAGTACAGATTCTTTCAATTTGAACAAATTAGCTTTTATTTTAGAATTCCACAGGAGGGAAAGTCAAGGTTACAACTGCTCAAAGCGTCAGGTCCTTGTTAGACCATTTATCATGTCATACCTGCAACTTAGAGTTTCAGGGGTGTCCTCACATCAGTGCACTTCTGTGTTACAGTCGTTGGCAAACATTGGAAGCTCAGAACATACGTATTTTTACGAGAGAAGTCATGTACGAGGGAGAGGCAGTGTGACCTTTTGCCAAAGACAGCACAGTTTCAGACTGTGAGGGTTGAGGGCTTGGCCCTGTGTCAGCGAACTTTAGGTTTTGTGCCGAACTTTAGGTTCTCTGTCCACCCCCCGCCCACACCAGTTTCACATTTTCTCATCTCGTGGAAGAATTGGGGCGGCGAGTCGATTAAAACAATTGGAGCATTTCCCACCAGAGGCAAGATCACACATCTGGGCCCGATTGGTTGACTTTTCAATTGAATCCAGGATTAAAAAACCCATGGCTTCAAACAGATCCAGCCCAAACAGATGCTTACCTAACAAGGGATGATTTGTCATAACCAATATTTTGGGATCAGACGTTTGTAGCGTTTCAGTAAAGAAGTTCATGTCAGTCATCACAGATAACAGCTTCTCCACTAGTTGAAGACTTTGTTTACCGCCAGGCAGCCGTAGTGTTACTGTGATACCTCTATCTTCTGTCACCTTTCTTTCTGCTACAATCACGGCTATGCCTTGTTCTATTGTACCAAAGCTTTCAGAGGTAGTCATCTGGACGTACGTGTATGTATTTCCATCCAATCCAGTCAGGGAGTTGGGTGGCTCAGCAGGTTAAGGCGTTGGGCTCACGATCGGAAGGTTGTGAGTTCGATTCCTGGCTGTGGCTACATGACGTTGTGTCTTCTTGCCTCATGGGGAATGTCCCTGTACTTGCTGTAAGTCACTCTGGATAAGAGCGTCTGCTAAATGACTAAATGTGAATTCAGATGTCAAGTTTGAGAATGACTTCCAGACGGGGGCAGAAACATATTGAATTTGAAAACAGTGTTCAGAGGACTACCTCTGAAACCTTTCCTACAATGGAACACTTCTGGACGAATGAGGGTCTATATCGACTCATGCACAGTTCAGTTGTCAGCTGTGGCCTCTCTTGTCTAGTGAGGTTAACGCGCTGCTGCATTGTCATCTGAATGGATGTGCGTTTCTGCCTAGCTACAAGGGGTCCCTGGCTCCACGGTAGTGGCTGTAGACTGCAGCAACACTGGAACCGGACAGATCGTGACCAAGCCCATCAACTTGAAGGATGTCAAGAAAGAGAAGATGGTCAAAGTGAAATTTGACATGCCTGTAAGTCACCCATGACCTGCCCTTGCTTAATCAGCCTTTTTACGAAGCTAGAAAGTTCAGAGAGCCATTTCTTGGAGCAATTTTTCGGGACCCATTTCGCAAGAGCACTCAGTTGAAGTCAGCGCGTGTCCGTGTCTCCGTCCGTGTTTCCGTCATGGCAGAGTCAGAAGGGCGTGGCGCCGTTGCTGCGGGAGCTGAAGGTGGTTCCCAGCGGGCGTGTCTCCAGGCTGGAGGTTTACAGCAAGGCGGAGGGGGAGGACCTCACCCTGCTCAGGGACAAGGAGAAGATTGACTGGGTGGTCGGAGACACCCTGGACAACCTGTGCTACAGGCTGTCCGACGAGGGGGGCAGGATGGTCCCTCTGTCCGAGGAACTGGCCCTCAATATCAAGGTAGGGATGCCGTTCCCTTTTCTAGATTTTTCCGATGCAGAGCAGGTTCGGAGGACAAACCTGGTGGTGGTTGTTGTTTAATAGGTGTTTTCTCTGTCTGTGTAACAGGTGAACTGGACAGCAGAATTGAACGTTGAGGAGCTGGTTCAGGGTAAGCTGCCTAACATCCAGGTTCCCACCCTGGCTCAGGACGAACACTACTACCAGGTCTCCTACCAGGATCTCAACACCACCGTCAACACCTCCTTCATCATAGTGTAAGATGATTGGTTGATTGCTTGACTGACTGACTCGGATCACAACTTTACTTTCATTTAGCAGACGTTTTTATCCAGAGCAACTTTCAAGAGAGAGCTTTACAAAAGAGCATAGGTCACTGATCATAACAACAGCATATACGCTGCTTGAAATCATTGACCATCTGTTGGTTTATGGGTGTGTCTGCGTTCTGTTGTAGGCCCCACCCTGATGAACCCAGGACCATGAAGGTTACAATGAGAGAGAGCTCTGTGAGGATGGGCGAGGCTCTGCCTGGACAAATCTGTGAGCCTTAACCCACATGCCCAGCAGCCAATCACAGAGCACTTCACTGGCCCCTCAACTGTCATATCGCTACAACTGATACATTCAATTGTCAGAATCTATTTTAATCTCTATGCAAGATAAACCAACACATAATTCACCATGGCAGAAAGGAGCAAACATAGAACATATATTAGGTAAACCTTTATTTGTACTCCGGGGGGGGGGAAATAGCTGTACAGTTGTAAGGTACGGTGCAATTTCAGCTCAAGGATCAATAACATGTCTATTATTGGTGTTGTAAGTGATGACTTGGTTAGCTGCCTGATTAGAAACCAGATGATTCTTCTCCCAGACTTGGAGCTGATTGATCAGTACGGGAACAAAACGCTGACTCCGCCCCCGACCGGCCGGGACCAGGTCAGCGCCAAGGGAGAGGGGCTGGAGGAGGATGGGCTGGTGTTCACCTGGCAGGTGAGAACCTTCAATCTCATGCTGTAGACCAGTGGTGTCAAACCATGTGCCATCGAGGGCCAAGAGGGTGCAGGTTTTCACATAAACCAAGCACTACACCAGCTGATTGGACTAAGAGAAACTTAGTGAAATCAGCTGCTGTAGTGCTTGGTTGACATGACAACCTGCACCTTCTTAGGCCATGACCCATGGTTTGACACCACTGCATGGAGTCGGTATGTACAGGATCGAGGTAACTGAAGCCACATTAAAATAGACAATGTGGAAAAACGTCAGCTGTCTATTATGTGTCACAAGTCTGCAAGTAACGTAGTCTGGAGTTCTGGTCAAGTTTCCCCTCGTCACACGTGTTTGTTCTGCCCCATCAGGAGAGCCGCCACGCCATGGCGGTGACGGGCGTACGCTTCTCCCCGGGGACCCCCGGCTCCAGGGAGGTCAACTTCACCTGGGGGGGCTTCACGGAGAACGTGAAGGTCAGCCTGATGGCCGGCCCCCCTGCTCAGCTCAGACTGGTGGACGGGCCTACGGAGGTGAGTGTGCCTGCTCCATACTGCTTCTCTGAGGCTGCAAGGCCATAATAAGGTTTTTACCCAGAACCCTGAATCCACTGGTTTATATGCCTATCCAGAGGCATTTATTGTAGCAAACAATGTCTTATTGAAATAGAATTTGAATGTACATATTGGGATGGAAAAAAATCGGAATTATAATTAAAAAATAATAAAAAATGCCATGTACTTTTGCACATACTTAAAATTTAGCGTGGCAAGATGCAAACATTAAAAAATATACGGATCTTAACAACACCAGAAAGATGTGTAGGTGTGGGTTTCCAGCACTCTTAACTGGGGAGTCAGGTGGCTGAGCGGTGAGGGTGTCAGGCTAAGGTCCCTGGTTCAAACCCTGACTGTGCCAACATGACACTTCACCCTACTTGTCCCTGTACTTGCTGTAAGTCGCTCTGGATAATAGCATCTTCTAAATGTCCCCCCTCCCTCTGTGCTGCTCAGCCCCTGCAGGTGTTGAATGAGCAGGGCATCTCGAAGCCCTTCATCCTGCAGATGTGTGACGTCTGGGGGAACCCCTCCCCTGGACAGAAGGTGGTGGTGGCCCTGAAGAACCCCAACAGCAGCCTGAAGGTCTGCTCCACCAACCAGAACACATGGAGACATACTGGAAATGCTGTTGTTGCTATTAACACTCTATCCTATTAACCCTCTATGCAAGGGGTGGGCAATTTTGGTCCTCAGGGCCGCTGTCCTGAAGGTTTTAGATGTTTCACTGCTCCAGTACACCTGATTCTAATAAATGGGTCATTATGAGGCTTCCACAGAGCTTGATAACAACCTCTTCATTCGAATCAGGTGTGTTGGAGCAAGATCCAGTCCTCGAGGGCCGCTCTCCTGAAGGTTTTAGATGTTTCCCTGCTCCAGCACACCTCCACAGAGCTTGATAACCAATTCTTTATTAGAATCAGGTGTGCTGGAGCAGGGAAACATCTCTGAACATCAACCTTCAGGAGATCGGCCCTCGAGGACTGTAGTTCGACACCCCTGCTCTACGACGTGTCAAATCATGTGCCATCGAGGACGAAGAGGGTGCAGTAGTCAACCAAGCACTACACCAGCTGATTTCACTAACATGTTTCTCCAGTTTGTGAAATCAGCTGGTGTAGTGCTTGGGTTGACGTGAAAACTTGCACCCTCATGGCCCTCGATGCCTCATGGTTTGATACCACTACTCTACAATGACTATGTCAACAAAGGTTGAATTTTTTTGATATATTTTTTCCAGCTAAGTATGTCTGATGCCTTCAAGTCAGTTGACTTGGAGGGCAGAGCCAGTTTCGTCGTGGACAACCTGAGCGGTCGTAAGTAAGTGAATCCTCAGCTGTCCGACACCAGACGCAGCCCACTTTTCTAGAAGCTAACGTGGCGTTGCCCTTCTGTAGAGAAGTGTTCCATCCCCTCTCTGTTCTTCCAGGGGGGAATACCAGGTGGAGTTCCAGGGTTCCTTCAACAGGAAGCCCATCCCTGGGCCGTCAGTCACGCTCGTCATCATCCCTAGCCCCAACAAGCCTGTCCGACTGGCTGTGGAGTACGACAGCAGCGCAGTGTTTGCTGCCGGAGGCACTTTCCCAGGTCTGTATCTCACTCTCACTCTGGGTCTGGCTGGGTAGCTGCCTGTCTATGTCGGTGCTCCTAGCTGTGGTCATGTCCCTCTGTCTGTCCATGTCGGTGCTGCTAGCTGTGTTCATGTCCCTCTGTCTGTCCATGTCGGTGCTGCTAGCTGTGTTCATGTCCCTCTGTCTGTCCGTGTCGGTGCTGCTAGCTGTGTTCATGTCCCTCTGTCTGTCCGTGTCGGTGCTGCTAGCTGTGTTCATGTCCCTCTGTCTGTCCGTGTCGGTGCTGCTAGCTGTGTTCATGTCCCTCTGTCTGTCTGTGTCAGTGCTGCTAGCTGTGTTCATGTCCCTCTGTCTGTCCATGTCGGTGCTGCTAGCTGTGTTCATGTCCCTCTGTCTGTCCGTGTCGGTGCTGCTAGCTGTGTTCATGTCCCTCTGGCTGTCTGTGTCAGTGCTGCTAGCTGTGTTCATGTCCCTCTGTCTGTCCGTGTCGGTGCTGCTAGCTGTGTTCATGTCCCTCTGTCTGTCCATGTCGGTGCTGCTAGCTGTGTTCATGTCCCTCTGGCTGTCCATGTCAATGCTGCTAGCTGTGTTCATGTCCTTCTGGCTACCACATGCACCACATGCATAATAATAATAATAATAATAATAATAATAATAATACATTTGATTTGGATGGAGCCTTTCTAGACACTCAAGGACACCGTACAAAATGAGGCAAAAGAACACATCAACAACGAACACAATATCAACATACAAGAATAGAGATAAATAAAAGCACACAACATAAACACAATTAAAATTGGATTAAGGGATGAGACAGGGCAAGTGGCATCACAGGGAATAGGCCAGTTTAAACAGGTGTGTTTTGAGTCCTCTTTCCTCTGTCTGTGTGTCTGTCTGTCAGTGCTGCTAGATGTGTTCATGTCCCTGTGTCCCTCTGTCTGTCTATCGATTCACAACATGCATGTCCCTGTCCCTTTTGTCTCTGTCTTACAGGCTATTTGTCGGTCTTGATTCTGTCTGTCTGTTGTGTGTCTGTTTCTGCATGCGTGTCTCAACCTCTCCTGTGTCTTTGTGTCTGGACGCAGGCCTGTGTGCGTGTGACCTGTGTGTCTGTGACCTGTGTGTGTGTGTGTGTGTGTGTGTGTGTGTGTGTGTGAGACCCATGCATATACGCTGACTGACCGGCCGGCTGCCCCTCCCCAGTGTTCACCGTGTCAGTGATGGCGGAAGACGACAGCCCCATGAGGAAGCTGAACCCTGCCTCTCTGTCCATGCTGCTGTGGAAGGGCAAGGGCTCCCCTTCGAGGCTCCCGCCAAAAGACGTCAGTCCGTCCTTCAGCACCACACCCTCACCAGACCCCCACAACATACTACACTCTCAAGATTAGATTAGATTCAACTTTAATGTCATTACACAGGTACAAGTACAGGGTAACAAAATAGTTCGCATCCAACCAGAAGTGCAAAACAGTTATTACAACAGAATATAATTGTAATTGTATGCTCAGAATATACACAGTATAATCAGAATATACAGGGTATGTACAGATTAAAGTGATTTAAGACAAATGTACAGCTGTATTGTACAAGATGCTACAGTATTTAACATAATGTACAGAGTTGCATGTATGTACAGTTAGTGCAAATGATGCAATGTGCAGATGTGCAAAATTAACAGATGCAAATAGCAAACAGAATTAACAGTGCAAATAGCAAAATAACAATATACAATGTATACATATACAATATATAGTGGAAAGGATCAATATCTATATCTGTCTACTAGTACTGGCTCTGCAGGCTCTGTTTGGTGTACTGGGTGTTAAAGTGGCTGAGCGTTGAGAGAATCGTAATCAGAAGGTCGCGAGTTCAAATCCCGACAGTGACAATATGATGTTGTGTCCTTGGGCAATGCCGAGGGAATGTTGTAAGTCGCTCTGGATAAGAGCGTCTGCTAAATGACTCTATGTAAATGTAACGGGATGTTTTTCCTCCTTCCTCTGAAGGCATCTCAGCTCAAGTGCAGCAAACCTGTGGGAAAGGAGAGGGATGACTGCTTTTACTTCAGGTACGCAGAGCTTGTGTTTTTACATTCCTCTTAAAAGCAGATTATCAGAATGTCTTTCCAAACCGGTCGTCTTTTGAGTTGATTGTTGGTTGGAAAAGTTTGTTCCTTTCCACCCATTAGGGACAAGGTCATCCCAGAACGCGTGGGAGTGTACACAGTCCAGTTTGCCCTGTGTGTGAACACATCCAAAGGCCTGTGGAGCCAGCAGGTGAGTCAAACCTAGCCTGGCCTGGCCGGGGACCTCCACAGACCCCTTAAAAATACGTTATTTAATATTTATTCATTTATGGGAGGGAGTCGGATGGCTCAGCTGGTTAAGGCGTAGGCCTCATGATCGGAAGGTTGTGAGGCTGAACCCTGGCTGTGGCTATGTGATGTTGTGTCCTTGGGCAAGGCACTTCACCCTACTTCAGCCTCAGGGAGACTGTCCCTGTACTTACTGTAAGTCGCTTTGGATAAAAGCATCTGCTAAATGAGGTATTATTATTATTATTATTTATTTGGAACCCCATTAGCTTCCATGTGTGGTCCCTAATCTTCCTGGGATCCATTTGGAATAAACTCAGAACACATTTATAACAAGACTTGTAATGAAACACAAACGCTTGGATGTGGATGTTGGCTCCGAGGCAGGTCCCGATTTTGGTTCCAGTCCTAGCACCGCACGTCATTCGCCGTTGTTGTCTTTTCATTTAGCATGTCATCAACGTTGTGGGCAACAAACCTGTCAAGTTGGCCCCAGACTCCCAGCCACCCACCCCTGTCGTCTCCAACAATGACATCATGGCCAGCCGGACCCTGGTGGAGGATATGACTCTGAAGATAATGGTAAGACGACTTTCTGTGAGAGAAATGACCATGAATCACTCATTACCACCATCCAGCCTCCTTCAGTACATTAAACAGAATGGAGATCAAATCTAGCATTGTCTAGATTGTAAAGTTTCATCACCATTGAAAACCATTGCATTGTCTCCTACCATTTACATTCAATTTTCATTTAGCAGAAGCTCTTATCCAGAGCGACTTACAGCAAGTACAGGGACATTCCCCCTGAGGCAAGTAGGGTGAAATGCGTTGCCCAAGAACATAACACCATGTTGCCTTAGCCGGGAATTGAACTGACGACTTTCTGATCACTAGTCTGACACCTTAACCACTCAGCCATGTGACTCCCCATATTTTAGTACTGGTGCTCTTGATATGACCTCCATACAGAGTAGAAACGTTTCAAAACAGATATGTAGAGTAGCATAAATATCTGAGTTCTTGGAAACGTCTTGATTTTGGGAACAGTATCAAGATGACTACATCACCTTTTCTACAATGGAACACTCCTGGACGAATGAGGTTCTATACCGATCCATACAGGGTGTTCACAATAACCATTCTGTGTTATTACTAATATTTAGTTAAGTGTTTGTGTGTCTCCCTGCAGGACATGCATAACAACCCAGCAGGTGAGGGTCTCCAGGGAAAGGTCCTGATCACCCTGAAGAGCTCCAGCAGCTCCTCCACCCTACCGCTGTTCGACGGCAACAAGAAGAGCCTGCAGGTCCCCCTGTCTGAGGGCCAGGCCCATATCACTGTGAGTCTCAGTCTGTCTGTCTGAGGGCCAGGCCTGCATTACTGTGAGTCTCTGTATGTCTGAGGGCCAGGCCCATATCACTGTGAGTCTCTGTCTGTCTGAGGGCCAGGCCCATATCACTGTGAGTCTCTGTCTGTCTGAGGGCCAGGCCTGCATTACTGTGAGTCTCAGTCTGTCTGTCTGAGGGCCAGGCCTGCATTACTGTGAGTCTCTGTATGTCTGAGGGCCAGGCCCATATCACTGTGAGTCTCTGTCTGTCTGAGGGCCAGGCCCATATCACTGTGAGTCTCTGTCTGTCTGAGGGCCAGGCCTGCATTACTGTGAGTCTCAGTCTGTCTGTCTGAGGGCCAGGCCTGCATTACTGTGAGTCTCTGTCTGTCTGTCTGTCTGAGGGCCAGGCCTGCATTACTGTGAGTCTCTGTATGTCTGAGGGCCAGGCCTGCATTACTGTGAGTCTCAGTCTGTCTGTCTGAGGGCCAGGCCCATATCACTGTGAGTCTCAGTCTGTCTATCTGAGGGTCAGGCACGCATCACTGTGAGTCTCTCCCTGTCTGTCTGTCTGAGGGCCGGGTCTGCGTCACTGTGCATGACAGGATGTTCTCCTCTTGATAGAACCTGGCGATCATGATGAACAGCCCTGGTGATGATGGACAGGAGTACACCCTGCTTTTCAAACCCTCCATCCCAGGGTTCACCTCCAAGAAGCAGCTGGCTGCCTTCGAACTGCCCTTCCGCTTCTACAATGGTGGGTGTGGCGGTCACAGGGGGGGCTCATAGGGCTACATTTTCGCACTTCCATTTGGACAGTAGACGATTTGCCCTGATGGTTTCTCCGGCATTCTTCCCTGCAGACGTAGAGAACCAGAAGCAGGTGTTGGAACTGACCAAGAAGAAAGACCAGCTCTCCCAGACCATCGACATCTACAAGAGCTTGTTTGACACCAACCAACTGCTCATCACTGAGCTGAACAGTAAGGCTGACGTTCAGGTCAACTCCAGAGAGTTGTAGGCTGTAAACATCGTCCATCCATAAGAGTTTGTAATGCGGTTGTCTCATTTCGATTTTCAGACCAGGTCAAAGATGTCAGCAGCAAAGAGAGCCTTATCAAATCCCAGTTGCGGAGACAAAGTCTGAACGTTGCCAAGTTAACATCTGTGAGTACATTTTACATTTAGTCGTTTAGCAAGATGAAGTGCCTTGCCCAAGGACACAACATTTACATGCGGTCATTTAGCAGACACTCTTATCCAGAGCGACTTACAGCAAGTACAGGGACATTCCCCTGAGGCAATTAGGGTGAAGTGCCTTGCCCCAGCAAACAACGTAATGTACACATGCCACAGCCAGGAATCGAACTCACAACCTCCCGATCACTAGCCCAACGTCTTAACCGCTGAGCCACATGGATACAACGTCATGTTGACACAGCCGGGGTTCGAACCAGGGACCTTCTGATTACTAACCCGACAACCTGACTGCGCCGCATGATATTAGGCATTGCTATTAATATATTGCTATTCATTTTGACACTTTCATCTAAAGCAATTCACGTAACGTGCACATAATAAGTGCAACAGATAAGTGAAGACTAGAAGTAACTGCTAAACAGTGTTGGCAAGCGTGAACAAGGAGTAAGAAGGAGATTAGATGAGGAGTCTGATTTTGCTTCCATGTATGCAGATTGCAGAGATCGACGCAGCCATCCGTGAGAGGTCGGAGGAGGCAGAGAAGGTCAGACTGCAGCCCAGGAGAGTGTGCTCCATGCCAGATCCCTACAAGGGCAGCCAGGACATCCTGGGAAAAGTAGGCTCACCAAAACAAACCCCTGCTGGCTACCTGCTGCTTCTCTGAATAAGGAGGCTTATGGCCTGCGTGTTTCAGACTGCAGCCAGGGGATGGGCAATTCTGGTGCCTGAGGGCTACTGTCATGACAGTTTGTAATGTTTCCCTGCTCTAGCACACCTTATGGGTTGTTACCAAGCTCTGCCGAAGTCTGATAATGACCCATTCGTTAGAATCAGGTGTGCTAGAGCAGGGAAACATCTAAAACTTTCAGGACAGTGGCCCTCGAGGATCAAGATTTGACACCTCATTACACTACCATTGTGCAATAGTATTAAACCAAGATACAGAAACTGCATAAGGGTTTTCTGTGAGTGTTCATCACAGTGATTCCTGCAGATCGCCCACCTGGCGCTGGTGGAGGATGACGACGCCGCCACGGTCATCTCCTGGCATCTCCTTGGCGACATGGACTGCGTGGTCACCAAGACAACGGCAGCGGCACGGAAGATCTATGATGACACCCAGGGGAGGCAGCAGGTCCTACCTCTGGACACGGTGTACTGGAGGAGCAGCCAGAAGTAAATACACACACCTGTACATCAGCAGGCCTGTGCAGTGTGGTGCTGTGCAGTGTTGTGTGGTGCTGTGCAGTGCATTGCAGTGGAGTGTGATGCTGTGCAGTGTAATGCTCTGCAGTGTTATGCTGGGCTGTGTAATGCTGTGCAGTGTGGTGCTGTGCAGTGTAATGCTGTGCAGTGTAATGCTGTGCAGTGTGGTGCTGTGCAGTGTAATGCTGTGCAGTGTAATGCTGTGCAGTGAAAGGCTGAAAGGCTTTGCAGTGTAATGCTGTGTAGTGTGATGCTGTGCAGTGTAGTGTGGTGCAGTACAGTGTAATGCTGTGCAGTGTGGGGCTGTGCAGTGTAAGGCTGTGTGGTGCTGTGCAGTGTAATGCTGTACAGTGTGGTGCTATGCAGTGTAATGCTGTGCAGTGTGGTGCTGTGCAGTGTGGTGCTGTGCAGTGTGGTGCTGTTCAGTGTAACGCTGTGCAGTGTAGCGTGGGACATGCCGGTGAATGGGTTTGATGGGTGTGTGTGTGTGTGTGTGATTTTTTTCATTACAGACCTTTACCCCACCTGCGAAACGGTAAAACCACCTTTCAGCCCACTGGAAACCCTGTGTTTGCCAAAGAACTTCTCATCTTCCCAGAGAATTCTGAAAGCTGCCAGATGGGTGAGTCTCTAAGGGTTTGAAGGAACACACGAGCCCCCCCACCACCCCCCTCACCCCTCATTAGTTGGGACTATTTAGACCTGGCGGCATGTGCGCTACGTGCTAGTGTTCTAGACCAGGGTTCCTGAGCAGTTCCAGAGCTTTGCTGTGTCTTGGAAGAATGGGAAGGTGTACGAGCCTCCCTACGTCAGAGTTGTAAGGTCTTTGTGTGTTTTTGTTGTTGTTAGAGTAGTTCCCTGCCCCTCCTCCCTCTCTGTCTCACTCTTTCCTGGTTCCCGGGGGGGTGGTGAGAGAATGGGGGCTGCAGGGTAAACATTTCCAGAAGGAACCTTATCCTGGGAGGGGGGCTACTGGATCGGAAACCGGACTTTCACTCTGAAAACCCATTAGATATAATGCTTGGATAGTTCAGGGGGTAGATTCTCACAATGTACTCTGTTTCCATTTTGCACTTATTTTGATTTAGTTCAATCGGAAGAAGATTTGTGTTTTTTGTTTTGTTTCCTAGTTCTAGATTTAGGCTGATGTCACAAAGAGGGATTGCTGTAAATAGTCCCACTTTCAGATGTCGTTGTTTACCGCTTGAGGACCCCTAACTAACACAAGACTAAGGATATAAGGGCTTGGCTCTTCCAAAAAAAACACCATGAGTTCTATTATGGTCTGCAGAAACAACTGTGAAGTCATTTTCCTCTGGGCTGCATTATCAGGATAGGAGTTTGATACAAAGATGAGTCACGAATAGTAAACGGTGAAAAGCGAACAAGGGGCTTCTTACGCCTGGCATTGATTTAGTGAGGAAGTATACAATCCTCCTTTGTACCCCCACCCCCACTTCCGTTTTTTCTGACGCCCCCCCCCCCCCCCCCCCCCTCCCCTCTCTCTAAGTGTTTGGCAGCCTCCTGGGAGATACCATTCTGGTGGACGACCTTGACTCTGCTAACCACTACAGGAAAGGGGTGAGTCAGACTAGGAGTTGCATGGCCTCTATCAAACATGCTGCAGTACCTCTGACCTACGTAGGGTTTCTAGTTTAAAACCTTTGTACGCTACAGTTGTGGGTGATTAGAGGATTAAATTAATGTGTGTGTGTGTGTGTGTGTGTGTGTGTGTGTGTGTGTGTGTGTGTGTGTGTGTGTGTGTGTGTGTGTGTGTGTGTGTGTGTGTGTGTGTGTGTGTGTGTGTGTGTGTGTGTGTGTGTGTGTGTGTGTGTGTGTGTGTGTGTGTGTGTGTGTGTGTGTGTGTGTGTGTGTGTGTGTGTGTGTGTGTGTGTGTGTGTGTGTGCGCGCGCGCACGCTTGTTTGTGTGTGTTCTGTATAGGTGGTCCAAAGCCAGGTCCCCTGCCCCACTCTCCTGACTAGAAAGGGAGAGCGGATACGCGCCAACGGCAAGTTTGGAGGTCTGCAGAACAAAGCACCCCCCCTGGAGCGAATGCGTTCCCAGGTGTTCGGTGCCCCCCTGCCCCAGCAGTACCACACCCTCATGGGGCAGATAGGTGAGCAAGGCTGGGGCACTATGATAGACTCCAGAGTGATGACATTACACGTGGCATATCTCTAAAATACCGAGATGAATAAATGAATAGAAACAGACCCAAATATAAACAGACCCAAATAACAGCAACCTCCCACTTGTATTAATGTGATCCTGGAGTCTACCTGGATTATGATTCGACTTGACAGTTTCAACGTTGCATCGTTTTACATTGATTCTTTGTTCATGGCTGTTGTTGTCGCTAGATTTGCTCCAACAGAGCAAGATGGTCATGGAGAAGAGCATGCAGGTGAAGATGGAGTTTGACAGCCACATGCAGTACCTGAAGTCTCCTGAGATGTTGAAGAAGGAGGAGGAGATGGCAGAGCAGGAGAAGAAGCTCAGAGACATCGAAAAGACGCTCGGTGCGTTCACACCGTGGAAATCCATTCAGAGAAATGTAAATATTTACTTTTTTTCCTTTTCTTTAACATGCTTTTCTTTCTGTTCACAGCCAGCACCCCAGTGCGCCCATCACCTACTTGTTCTGTGAAGAGGAATTTCCAAGAGGTTGATGAAATGCCTGATATCGTTGTCAAAAGAACAAGGTCATCAAAAAGGGAATCACGTTAGAAATCACATTGTGAGATATACACTTTTATCGCAGAATTATTTTTTATGAAAAAAATGTAAATAGTTTGTGTACATTGAAAAACAATGTTGCATTTTATTTCTTCTTTTTTAATTATGATTTAAAACTGCTTACTTTACCTGTGTTTGTCACAAAATAAAGCAGCGGTCAAAATGACAGTGTGTTGTTTGTAAGAAACAAACAATATTGCAATTTTGCAACGAAAAACATTTCACATGCAGCAGATTGTAGGTCGAAATAACATGTCAAAGGTCAGTAAAGCTTGACTTCTTTGTCCAGTTGAGGCAAGGATATTGGATATCGCTTCGTTTTTTGGAGAGCTGCGCTCATCTGCGCTCATGTCTCCACATGTTCATTAGAAGTTGAAGATACTGCCAGTATGAGGAGTGTATTTTGGTCACCCCAGATGTAGTTTGAAGTTTGAAACGTCCGCTAGATGGAGTGAAGCAAATGAGTCAATCTTTTAGCACAGTCGTTCTTAACCTGGGTTCGATCGAACCCCAGTGATTCGGTGAGTCAGTCTCAGGGGTTCGGCGGAGGTCAAGACACACATCTGACTAGTATGATTCGTGATGACACGACCAAGGGTTCGGTGAATGCGCATATGAAATTGGTGGGGTTCAGTACCTCCAATAAGGTTAAGAACCACTGCTTCATAATGTGTTCTTCGTGGGGGAGCGCCATGCTCTTTTCGGAGGTAGTTCAAAAACCTCCAACGTCACGTTGCAGACCAGAGGCAAACCTCTGGATAACATTGCCAGTCATCTGCAGTGCGCACTCCAAGACCAAGACTAAAACTCCCAACCGCATTTCCACTTTTTGGGGACGGTTTTTTCATTTTGAAGTTATTTATTTTATGCACAATGGAGAGCGAAACCTTGACACTGAAAAGTGTGATATTTTATATCGCGCTCACACTTCCGTTGACAAATGGGACACCATCTAAATACAATGTGTTTCACGGCAGCGTACATTCTGGCTCCGAACACAGGCAGAGACATAAGTAAGTAAACTGTTATTTAATCGGTTTTCTGGTGAAATCACAGCCAAATACGGACTCATCCTGTAAAGTAGGCTATATTTATCTTAATTGTATCATTTATTGGTCCTTTGAATAGCTTGATACGTCAGATACTCCAGCAAGGACTACCTATTTATTAAAAAAAAAAAGAATTGTTTGAATAAACAATGTAATTTCCTGTGTGCGGTCATGAAATGTCATTTTCTCTAGAAATTGGTGTGCATATGTTGTGCATAAGAACGTGAGCTGTTCAGTAGTCGGAGGCACTACAAGTTACATGCAACCGGAATTCATCCCGTGCCCAACGCATCAGCAGAACTGTGCGCAACAAGTGATGTAAGTTTCCCGGGAGACAGATGTGGGTGGAGGGTGACTATTTTATGGGTCTTTAGAGCAGTGGTCGGGTTTAGCTCTGTATCGTTTCGACATTTGGCTGAAATCTTACATTTCGTTTCGCCTTCATAATTCACTGGGACAAAACTGAAAGTTAAATGTGCACTTGTAAACCACACAGTTCGACTGGGAGAGGGAGTGAGCAGGAATGGTGGTTTGATAGGTGCCAAGGTCTTACGACTGTCCTTTGGGATTGATGTTACACATGTATACATTTTTAGATCATCTGATTATTGCGTAGGGCTGATTTAAACATTTTATCTCTTGGTGGTGAGATATCTGTGATGGACAAGTGAATGTGATTATGACTTATTTGACATAGGCAGGGCCGGCTCTACCTAATTTACTGCCCTAGGCAAATTACTGCGAACTGAAACTAATGAAAACTCATCCCAAGCATAAACAGCGCCGATGCAGTGCGCATCTCACATTAAACTCGGTGTAGCTAGCAAGCAGAAATAAATAAAACGTCTTCACACAAACCGGCATGATTCTACAACACTATCAGTCAAAACAGCAATTACTATTGGCAAACACTACTCTGGACTCTGTGTTCCTGTTGGTGCCACATTTGGAGACAACTGTGATGTGATATGTCCTGTGGTAATTTAGAATCAATGTGTAACTGGTTGCAAATTGTGGAAAATCCAAAACTGCTTGTCTTTGATTAGGAAGTTTGACTAGCATGCCCATCTGGGGTTTGTTGTCATAAACGTCTCTTTATTGTTGGGTACCGATGTTTACACAGCTCTCCTCACAGAAGGCACTGCCCAAGCATAATGATCACATTCAGCCAAGAGCCACCATTAAAAACAGAAGCTTGTTGCACAAAAATATTGTTTTTTTGTGTGATCATTTTTACATATAGT
Organism: Neosalanx taihuensis; assembly: GCA_030340665.1. Classification (NCBI taxonomy): domain Eukaryota; kingdom Metazoa; phylum Chordata; class Actinopteri; order Osmeriformes; family Salangidae; genus Neosalanx; species Neosalanx taihuensis. The sequence goes on along the minus strand of CM059304.1, from coordinate 8,001,463 downwards.
CTTGAGTGTCTAGTGGTTGCCTATTGTCAACTGTCGTGTCTACTGTGGCCTAATCTCCATAAGAATTGGATTAAATTAGTAATAATCTGTCATTTGAGCAGTCTATATTGCTTATTTGTTCTCTAGGTATAGGACTCTTTTCCGACCCATGTACAAGATCGCCTATAAACTTGTGACGGAGCTGGAGTGGAGGTGTTGTCCAGGTTTCCAAGGACACGACTGCAGAGAGCTAAAGGGCGTGCCATCCCGTCAGACAGAGCAGAGCCAATGGCCCCACCCCCCTCCTGCAACACCTGGTACGATAGACGTTCAGGGATGGTTTGGCTGTTTGTTTTTGACTTATGATTATTTTCGGCTGCTAATCATGTTGTGAAATGTTATCATGTGAACATCAAAAAGTGATTGACATACAGATTCCATGCAGCCAACTTAACCATATCATGTGATTCCCCCTATGTAGGTCAAGAGCAATCACCATGGGGACAGAGTGGCCATCCATGGACTGAGACGGGCCAGGTGGGCCAGACGGGCCAGGCGGGTGTGGGGCAGCTCGGGAGTCAGACTGCTCAGGGACCAACCAATCAGCATCTAGAAGAGGAGGTCCAACGTCTTGCCCAGACTGTCCTGGATATGCAGGCTGCCATGACAACAATGTCCTCCAACCTTCGTGTGGACGTCCAGGAGGACACCAGTAAGATGCTGGTAAATCTGCTCAATAACCTGCGGCAGCCTGACAGCGTGAGGGCTGGGGAGACCCAGAGCATCAACCTACAGGGTCTCTCACTGGAGCATGACTACACGGGCATGGACGAGGTCATGAGCAAGATCAATAAGGTCACCGACACCCTCACCGTGAAGAGCAACACTCTGGATGACCTCTTGGGCAGAGTTAACCAGCATGACGGACAGCTCCAGTTGCTAATGGAGGCCACCCAGGGTCACCAGGCCACTCCCGCTCCCGCTCCACAAGCCAATGATGCGTCCCTGGTAGCATATGTGGACGAGAAGTTTCGCGCCCTGAGGGATGAGTTGATGGAGGGCATTGAAATCAAGATGGCCGACCTAAAGAGCTCATGTGACTACAAGATCATGTCTGTGCAGGAACAGTGTGAGGGCCAAGAGACCAACTACCTCAGCCTGACGGAGCTCCTAGACTCCAAGGAGGCAGACCTTCGCAAGGAGATCCAGGAGCTCAAGGACCAGCTGCCAGGCTCAGAATTGGGTCGCGTAGAAGGATCTCCCAAGATGGAGGAGTTGAGAAAGGAGGTGGAAAAGCTTTCTCAGAGCCAGATGACTCTCCAGGCCAGTGTAGAGAAAATGGAAGGGCTCAGCTCTTCCCCCAAGACACCTCACCCCCTATTGACCCGTGTTGAGGTCCTGGAGACCCGTCTGAACATGTCTGAGAGGAGCCATGGGGTGTGCTGTCTTTCCCTGGAGCAGAAGTTGAAAAGAGAGGGGGAGGAGAGGTCTGCAGGCCTAAGGAAGAGCCTGGAGGACAGGCTAAACTCAGTGGAGGGCAGGGTCACCAGCCTCTTGACAATCAAAGATAACAGTCCCTGGAATGGGGCCCGGGGGCAAGAGAATCTACAACGGGAGGTCAGCTCTTATAAGACACGTGTTCAGGGCCTGGAGGAGAGACTCCAAGCCCTGGACCAGTTGTGTTCTAAGGTCAACCCTGCTGTCATGCTGAACATTCAGCACGACCTTCAGACCTGCAGGACAAGCCTGGATGCTCTGCAAAGCAATGTGAACGGCCAATCAGATCGTTTCAGAGCCATGGAGGAGATTGTGCAGGGCCGTCACTTGAACCACAGTGCAGGAATGTCAAATGTACAGGGTGAACTTGATTTTCTGAGGAGACTTGTGGGGACTCTGGAGGGCTCTGTTATGGACCTGGGATCCTCGCTCAGCCAGCAAGCCAGGGAGATCCATCAGATCAACTCCACCTGCGGCCAGGCTGGCACAAGATCACCCCAGGATTCAAAAGACATGCTGGGGCTTCACAATGCCCAGCATGAGGAGCTGAGGGGCAGAATGGAGGAGCTGGCCAGGGAGGTGAGGGCCGAGGCAGGCCGCTGCAGACAGAGTGCCGAAGAAGTGGAGAAAGAGGTGGCCAGCGTGGACAGCCGAGTCGCCAACGTTGAGAACATGTGCAACAAGCTGGACCCCATATCAGGAAGCCTGCAGAGGATCAAGGAAGGGTTGAACAAGCATGTGACTGGACTGTGGACCTGCATCGGCCAGCTGAACCGCACGGTGAGAGCTCAAGCCCTGAATATAGGCGGACTGAAAGGAATCTCCGAGAACCTGCAGAACCACATCTCTGACATGGCAAGGGACCTTCACGACCTGACCAGCAGTCCTCCAGGTAACTCAGGTAAGGGTTAAACTTCAAGCCTCAATGCAAAACAACAGGTGACCAGCCTTCCTGTATTTTACTTCAAAGTCAATGATTATTCCGTAGTCGAAAGCTGTAACCTATCTTCCATATGTTCCTAAAGTACCTTCTCCCTACCTCCCTCCGCCACATCATATCACACGTAAACATGATTTACCATCCACAGGAGCGCCAGTAGCAAAGTCTTGTGATCAAATAGTGTTAATAAGATCACCATCCTGGAAGCATCTGGAGGCCATTAGTGGCTGCAGGTTGCTTTTGTGTGTAAATTGCTTCTACTGGAATGTGTTAAATGGAGGATATATTCGATGTGTTAGATTGAGGGAGAGAGAAAGTAGGTTGTAGGGGGTGGGATGTTTAAACTGCCTCTACGTTGTGACTCAGAAGAGGCAAGGATGATTGAACACACATGCCTGTTTTAATGGGCCCGGCGTGCGTTGAGAATTGCTTTTGCTTTCTGGGATTACTAAGTTTGTGTGTGTGTGTGTGTGTGTGTGTGTGTGTGTGTGTGTGTGTGTGTGTGTGTGTGTGTGTGTGTGTGTGTGTGTGTGTGTGTGTGTGTGTGTGTGTGTGTGTGTGTGTGTGTGTGTGTGTGTGTGTGTGTGTGTGTGTGTGTGTGTGTGTGTGTGTGAGTGCGTGCGTGCGTGTGTGCATAGTATTTATTTTAGTATGCACAAGGGTACTAAGCATCTTCATACGCTGCACTTAATTTGGGCCTTGTTGGTTTGTGCGTTTCTGTAAGGGCAGAACAACACATCCTTGTTCATGGTGCGTTACAATTGTGGACAGCTTCAGTTATGGTCACCATGCGGACCAATCTGACTCAAACAGAGTTCTACTGCAGAGGATTGGAGCTGGATTCTTTCTTCATCATCTTGGAGTGGCTTTTTTGGAGTCAAATCTAAAATCGGCATAGTTTGGTCTGACTGGTTCTGGATCTGGTTCCACCAGAGGAGGAAACCTTGGATTCAGGTGGCTGACTCGCTTACTTCTGGGTTCATTGCCCAGATCTGTGCTTAATTTGTGTCAAACAAACCCACGTGATCAGGTTCCACATCTGGCTTTGAAGACAGATGTCCCAGTCCTGTCCCCAGATCCAGAGCACGCCTATGGAGACGTTGACACATGGCAGATCCACACCCTTCACTTAGCTAGCATAGAAATAATCTGAGTCTAAATCATTACTGTCAATTTAAATGTTTGGTTTGCAGGCTTGGTAGGGAGGGGCGTTATTCATATGTTCCAGGATCGGATACTACGTCACCTCTCTCCTGCTCTGCTGTCTGCCTACCACAGCTCTCTGTCTCCACATCTGCAGCATTTGGGAAGTGCTGAACGTTAGGAGCCCATTACTGGCCTATGTGTTGTCGGTTTATCAATGAACCACTTACCAAAATCAATTGGGGTGTTTTGGTGGGTTCAGATTAGGAGCTAGCGAGATACTTCGTTCTCCTCACCCCGCTCTTGTACAATCTCTCAATAGGGACTCAAATCCCTGAGGAGTCTGTTGGCTGAGTGGTAAGGAGGTTGGGCTGGTAATCTGAAGGTTCCCAGTTCGAATCCTGGCTGTGCCAGCATAACGTTGTGTCCTTGGGCAAGGCACTTCACCCTACCTGCCTTAGGGGGATTGTCCCTGTACTTGCTGTAAATCGATTTGGATAAGAGTGTCTGCTACATGTAAATCCCTCCCCACTGCTGTTGCTGCTTGGTATCAGTCCAACACAGGCAAGCTCATTCTTCCTTCTCTAAATAAACAGACAGCCGTCAGACACGGCCAGATGCTCAGCTCGTCGTCACGGCACATACCATCTGATCGATGAGGCCAAACAGGGACAGGCACTGAGGTTCAAATTTACCACCAAATGTTTGTTTTGTTTGGTCTGGGGGTTGTTCATAGCTGTTTCGGCTTCCAATAGACAAGGTTAATATTCTTCCATCTGGCAAAATACAAAATGATTGTCAAATAGGTGCAGTTTTAGCTTGGCTTAACGGGTATTGGTCATCGGTGTAAAACATATAGATTATGTACTGTGAACGCAAACACAAGAGACTGTGTGAATTCCAAAGGAAAACAAAACACTTAACAATTCCATCCTATGCACTCTACTTAAAAGAAAGACCTATTGTTCCGTTATCAAATGGGTGGTTTAAGTGGGCAATTTCCCGAACCATTAGTCATGACTAAGTGTCCAATGAGCCCACACTGTGTCCAGGATTCCCTCTAGCGGACAGCTCCCTGTGTACACGCATGTGGTTGTGTTTTTTAAACGTTTGTGTGTTTCAGCTCTAAAGTTGTAAGAATTTTCAACTTATTTGGGGGTCATGTGGCACAGTGGGTTAGGGAGTTGGTCTAGTGATCAGAAGGCCTCCGGTTCAGACCCCGACTATGGCAACATTACCTTGTGTCCCTGGGCAAGGCACTTCACCCTACTTGCCTCGGGGGTAATGTCCAAGTAATAACTGTAAGTTGCTCTGGATAGGAGAGTCTGCTAAATGACTAAATGTATATGTGTGTGTGTACACTATGTGTCTGTACTGTGTGTGTATATATATTTTACAAACTGTCCTCCCCAGTCAATTCCCCTCTCCAGCTGACATTTCCTGTAGATCGGTGTAGACGCTCATTCGTCCAGGAGGGATCCATTGTGACCCCTTTTATACAGCTTCCTGTAGATGCTATCTGTGCCAAAGCAGAGCTCTGCCACTTTAAGAGCCACTTCCTCTGTTTGTGAGAGAGACAGAGATATGTGTGTGTCTAGGTGCCTCCGCTCACTAACAGCCCATCCTCTTCATTGTGTTTGACAAGGTGGTCCCGGGTCACTAAAAGCCTATTTTAGACAGCACTTCAGAACCCTGTTATAGGGACCAGCCAGATAAGTCAGTGTGCTTTCCTGGCTTCTCGTTTGCCTCCATGGCAACGCTGCTCAGGTCACTGACCTGGGAGAGATAAGGTTGGCTGGAAGGTGGCAGGGCAGACCGGCTAGACAAGCCTCATAACCACAACAGAACAAGGCTGCCATTCAGAGTCTCAGAGTAGGAAAGCAGACTTTTGAGTTAGTTTAGCATTTAAGGTTCTAATGAGCTATATCGTTGAATGGACAGACTGGATCTGATCCAGGGTCAATGCTAGAGGTCACAGCATCACAGGCCCCACAGCTAGGACCAGACGTACTTCGACTTCCAATTGCTTTAAAACATGTCTCCCCCTTTTATGTGGTAACCTCCATGTGCCTGCTCGCTGTTATTCCATCCTGTCCTGCTGAGCAAAGCAGGATGGTCCCTCGACAGATCTAAGGTATTTAGGATGACCGGTTTGACTCGCTCCGATTTCAACCTTGGTTCCAAAGTCTGGGGGTAAATGCAATGATTCTCAAGACAGATTCAGAGGCTGAAAGTGATTCATAAATCCTGTATGTGCACTGCAAAGCCTGTAATGTGGTATGTAATGGGGAGAAGAGCTAGGTGAATTTTCTTTCGCCCACTGGGAGTCTTGCATGTCCTCTGAATGGGGGTTGGGGGGGGGGGGCGGGGAGTGACTGGTGGGCTGTGTGCACACGCATGGACACACACACATGCAGATCATTTGCCCCAGTATTAAGGTAGGATTCACTTTTGTAAATGAGCCAGCACACGTGTGCAGATGCAGACTCACCCCCTGGAGGTTTGTGTGCCCCACCGGCCTGCCTTCGTAGCTATTAAACACTACCCAGAGATCTCTGGCTTTTATAGAGCCTGACCTCCGGTGCCTGGGGAGGGGGTGAGGCCTGCCTGGTAGCCGGACATGTGGCTAGGCCTCGTTATGCTGGTATGTCTTTCATGTAGCTCTGACATCAGACCTCTGTGAAAGTGTGGGTTATAGTTAGAATTAGCATTACCCAGTAGCCGATCCCCCCGCAATTATGATTTTTTAATCAATTTGTTTTTGTTGAATGTCATTTCTGTAGCTTTAGTGCAGCAGTAATGTGTCCGTGAATACAACATTGGCAACAAACTTCAACGTCAGGGAAAGACACATGGACCGAATATCGAAGAGTAATTCAAATGGGGAGAGTCCCTATATGACTTAAACCTAAAAACTCAAAACACCCTCATCTTAAAACGAATTTCACCCTATGACTTTGGGGAGGGGGGGATGGGGGGGGGAGGAGGAGGGGGGTTACCATGGGGATGAGAGGCGTTGGGACATTTGGTCATTTGCGCACATTCAGTCCGTGTGAGAGTGAAAAACAGTCCCCAAACCAGCTGGTTTGTTAACACCTTTGACTTCCAGACACCTGCTTTTTTTTCTCTACCTTCACTCTTTCTCCTGACCTCCGTTTCTTCTTTTCTTTCTCCTGACCCCACCCTTTTAGTCTCTCATTCTTCCTTCTTTTACAGGTGTTAGGGTAGGTGTGAAAGATCCTGGCCTCTCCACGTCATTCAAGCCCCGCGTGCCACCCAAGGAGCCTCGTCTAGAACTGAGCCTTGTGGGACCCCTGGATTCCCCCCTCCCTGGGCCACATGTAATGGAGACTGGGCAGGCAGGCCCCCCTGGAACCAAGGCCTCCTCCAAGCTGCCCAAGGGGACTGATGGTAGCATGACCCCCCTCAAGGGCTTCGCAGGAGCCCCAGGTAGGAGCTCGGAGCTGGGAGAGGAAGAGTGGGATATACAGTAGAAGCACCATATATTCACTTATGTCATTGTGTTCAGTGTTTCTGTTTGCAATTGATGAAGAAAGTGTTTTGTACGTCTCTTCATAAACGGAGCGATAGTTCAGTTGAGTTCTGGATTAAATAAGTCTTTAACAACCTGCAGATTGGGAGAAAAATGACCAGACCTCTGGCAACAAAATGAAGACAGTACAAAGTTTAGGTCTCAATCATGTCTCTCTCCCGTCTGAAAGCAAGAGGACATTCTTTTATAGGGCACAAGAATGTAAACATAGATAGTGACAGTCAGGCAGTAATGACGTTGAAGACAACAGTCTTCATAGAAGGTGTGTTCAGTAGTGATTAATATAAGTACACAGGAAATCCAATTTCTTCCACACATGTTGGCAAAGTCTCATGAGATTTCTCCTTTATGCAGCTCCTCCACCCATCTCAACAGTGTCTGTAAAGCCCAGTGTACCTATGCTTTCAGGTGAGTTGCTCTAATCAGTCTGGTACTGTACCATAACAGACCAGTGCATCGCCTCACTCTGACGCTGCAAAATGCTTGTACCCCTTTCTTTCAACAGCTCACATTCCACTGAGACCACAAACCCATAAAAAATTCATGGCCTCAGGTTGGTGGAGACTATGCTTTCTGTAGGACAGGGTCATCCACAGCATGGGTCAACTATTGTTACTCATTATGTGTGTTTGTGTGTGTGTGTGCCAGATGAGGGGATAATGTTCTCAGCTGGCCTGAACATCCTGCCTTTCTCTGGTGAGGTTGGAATTATACGCTTCAACAAGGTGTTTGTCAATGATGGGAAACACTATGACCCTCACACAGGTAACTGGTACTGCACTGGGATCACTTATGTATCTTATACTGCCCTCCTCTGGTCATCTTGAAAATAACCACCAGTAATTCTCCTCTTCCCTACCCATCTCCATCTTACCGCTTCATCTTCAGGGATCTTCATTGCTCCTGTGGAGGGCCGCTACCTGATCAGTGCCGTACTAACTGCCAAAAGAGGAGAACACGTGGATGCCGTCCTCTCTGTGTCCAATCGCAGCATCCAAAGGCTGGACACGGCAGGTTATGGGGTAGATTTGGCCGGACCTGGACCAATCAGAGAGGGGACATGTGACTGTGGAGGCTCGGCCTCCCTGAGTCTGGTGCTCTCCCTGAAGGGAGGGGACAGGCTGGGGCTAGTCATGACCGCTGGGAAACTAGCCATCACTGAGGCCACAGAGGTTCTGTCCACTTTCAGTGCTGTCCTCCTCTACCCTCCTCCCTCTCACAGATAACAGGAGCTGCAAGACCTGGTTGCCATGACTACAAGACTCGAACTATTGTTCAGACTGGCATTATCCTTTTGAGTTCGGGGAATATATACATTAGTGAATCTTACATTTACATATGGTTTGGTATGTTGGGCTTAAAGCTACCTGTTTAAAGTCATGTTTATTGTTTGTTTTTTTAAACATTAATATCTTTTATAGAAGGAGAACCAACACATCCTGACTTTATATTGAAGTATTAATATATTCAGTAACTTTGAAAAATGTTTTCAAAATGTACTGTACTTAATGTGCCGTTTTGTCATTGTTTTACCATTGTTTTACATAACTTGATTTGTTAATTATATTATTAGAACTGCTGTTAAAAGTAAGTTGTTCTTTCAATACCTCCGCAAGATATCATATGCAACATTTGAAAAAGTATGTGGAAATTCAATACAGTTGACCAAAAATTCCAATAACCATGATTGATCTTAGAATATTTTTTTAATGAAGAATAATATATATATATATATTTTTTTTTTTACAAACATTCATCCCAAATATACACATCATTACGTATTAAGAAGCTAAACGTACATGTTTATCGAAAACATTGCAACCGGTATGATCTAACTTTAATACTAGCAGCAGTAAAGGCATTTCAGATCGAAGACAGAAATGGTTTAATTCTGTGTCATCAGATTAAAGACAGCTGTTGCTTCTGTAGCTAAAGCACAGGTCCAATGTGTTCTGAACACACAAAATATCACTTTCATAGAAAGAACGGCAAAATAGTTAACAGTACAGAGGCAACAACATGGAACCCCATCCAATACAAAAGCAAAAAGATGCTGAATCAGGGATCAAAAAATATTTCTTCATTTAATATTAACTTTACAATGTCAGTGTTCAGTGAACCTGAAAATCGGACCAAGAACATCAAAGTCAAACCTGAAATTGTCCAAAACCAACCACTGTGCTTCAAGTGCATTATGAACTCATGTCTGTCAGAAAGATCAGTTCAGTGTGCGTCTGATCGAGTGTGTGAAACAGCAACATCTACAGTTAACATCCGAAAGTGTCTCTAACACACAACTTCAAAGTGCCATAATCCATTAGACTGAGTCAGCCCACATGTTATTTATCCATTATATATATATGTATAATATATACAGTGTCAGTATTTAAAATACAAGGCAGTTCTACTGGCATGTCAGTGCTAAAGCTTACTGTAGTTAGATATAATATATATATACAGCAAGGCCTTCAAAAGCAGACCTTCTAAATACTGTGAGCAGCACATCATCAATCAAGTAATTTAGGCTGTCATGGGAATGCAAACCTATTGTAAATAGAGGTACTGTTAAACAGCTTCTACTGTGTATAATCAGTAAATATTCTCAAACTTACTGGGCTTTTGGAATGCTACGCATCGCACAAAGCATATGCAAGATTGTGTCATTACATATACTGTTCATACAGGTAGTAAGGCAGTACAATCAATGATGGAAAATACCATTAAAAAAACATCACAAAAATATATTGGTTCATATCAATGTTGATTTCAAGTGCTATTTTCAAAAATATACAAACTACAATGACTCTAATACAGCATAGCTAGCTATCATTTCATTTGAAATAATACCAGTGGTATGAATGTGATATGCTGGATCACAGCTCCTCAAGACACAACTCTGCGATTGGCTGTCTCCAGAAGCAGAAGGAACTGAATTCTGGGAAGAGGAAGTTGGCGTTCTGCTCCTTGCTTCGAAGAGGGAAAACATGCTCCACAAGCTCACTCAGTCGGCTGTACCTATATACACAACGTGGGGGTAGGTCAGTAGTTGTGGTAGCCATGGCAGCCCATTCGTATACATGTAACACGATTTTAAAGTAGTGATGGTTGCGGATTTCTTACGAGGTTTTGTTGCCCTTGGTTTGCTCCAAGATGAGCTCTCCTTTAGGGTTGACGGTGAAAATCCTACACACAGGGACCCCTACTTGCTTGTACGCAAACACATCCTGAGACAAACAGCAAAGAACTGGTTATTTCTCTGTAGAAATTCAAATTCAGAAATCCATTTCATACTTTTAGGTTACAATAAGAGTTTGGAATCAAACCTACATTGGTTCTGTTCCCAAAAGCAGCGTAGAATGGATGTGTGTTGGGCTGGAAGAGGTTCTTAATATCCGTGAGGCACTCAATCTTAAATTTCTCAGGCTTCTTCTCTATGACCTCTCTGAGAGAGACAGAAGCAGAGATGGAGGGTCAGACATGGAGGGTCATGATGGAGGGTCAGACAGCCTACAGCTGGGAGATCATCACAGGTTTGTCTGGGGTGTGGGTGTGGGAAGGACCTGTGGAAGGCTGAGAAAAGGCTGCTGGGGCACAGCATGAGAGGGCCTCTGGGCAGGATGGTGCCTCTGTCATTCACCCAATGCAGGTAGCCTCTGGTCATGTCTGCCATGCCTATGGCCCGGGCAGAACAGTAGAGGAACTTGTAGCCATTCCTGAAGAGAGAAAGGAGAGAGAGAGAAACAGAGAGAGAGAGGGAGGGGCATACACGGACCGAGTTTGGGAAGGAGACAAAGAGAGGTAAAAAGGGACAGAAAGAGATGGAGAAAGACATGAGTTGGACTGAATCACCACTGAGATTAATGTTTTTGTGTGACCACTGACTAAAGACATACTCGTGCACCAGGTGGTACAGTCTGGCGATGCCAGGGTGAGTCCAGTCTTTCCCCAGCTGAGGAAGAATCTGACCAAACACATCAGACCTGGAGAGAAACAGGATTAATTTCATGAGTTTTACATTCGACTGACATGCAATGTTGTAAAAAAAAAAATTCTATAACACACAAAGACACCATAATCCCTGGGTTTAAACAAAAGGTTCAAATCTAAATGCTTTTCCCGTAGGTGTTTAAAAAGAGAGATGGAATGAGAGTGCTCGTTACTTGGTGATGGTCCCGTCGATGTCGGAGATGATGACCTTGTCGTCCCAGCTCCACAGGTAGATGGTGCCCTCGCAGCGGCAGGTGCCCTGGTACTGAGTGGTGATGCTGAAGGTCACGTCGTTAGGCCCCTCCCTCAGCTTTAGACTGGTCTATTGAGAGAGAGAGAGAGAGAGAGAGAGAGAGAGAGAGAGAGAGAGAGAGAGAGAGAGAGAGAGAGAGAGAGAGAGAGAGAGAGAGAGAGTTACATTCTGGTCTCGCAGAATTCACTGGACTGGCACTGACAGGCTTCAATGTGACTTGTTAAGCATGAAATCGTGTGTCTTACTATCTGGCTGGAGGAGAGGCGGAGGGACTTCTTGTAGGAGTGAGGACCGCCCCCAGCAGCTGGAGGCTCGGTCGGGGGCGGAGCAGGAACAGGAACAGGAGCCACGGCCTTGAGCTCTTTGGACTCGTCGTCGCTGGAGGAGTCGGCTGATTTCTGCCTGCATCACACAGCAGCCACACCAGTATGAACACCAACCTCCCTCAGAAGTGTAAAGTTGTGAAAGTGTACTGTCTCCCACCAGATATTGTGCGGAAAAGCTGCACTCATGACACAAACAATGCTTGAATAACAGCTATGCATGCAGATGCTAGACCTGCATGTGTATGAATGACCACTAGAGAGAAGTGTCCCATGACCCTCCTTTCTGAAATCCGAAACTTCAACCACAAGGTTGCTGATTAAGAAAACAACTTCTTATAAACGCTGGTTTTGTTAAATTGATTGTGGACTCACTGTGTAGCAGGGTCCTGGTGAGGAACAGGGCCTTCTCTGCAAAGGGACTCCTGTCTCTCCATTTTAGTCTCTGACTGGAGAGGAACAAATGTCAAATCAACGATTACTTTCAAACACCATACCTCACAACATCGACCACATATGAAAGTATATTGTGAACTAAACGAATACAGATAGAAGCAGATGGGAATGATTTCCATTCAAACAAGGAGAGTTGGATTTCCCTGTGGTAAAGGAGAGGGAAATGTAAACAAATGTAGTTCCATGGGAACCCAAATGAAATATATACATTATACTGCACATACAGTATACTGCAATGTAGACCTTGAGATGCTAGAAACCACAAGATTGCCCATAATATGTATTATTATTATACAGTTCAAGAAAACTGCTAAAATGTTAATATTGCCCACCCATTTAATGTGACTTGCACAGAAGTCCTGACCGCTTATGCAGTTGCTTAAAAGTAGTTTTCAACAAGTAATATGTCTGACTGCCCTTTGAAGGGTAACAGCCCTGTAAGGCAGCCCTGTTAGACAGCCCTGTAAGGCAGCCCTATTAGACAGCCCTGTTAGATAGCCCTGTATGGCAGCCCTGTTAGATAGTCCTGTTAGACAGCCCTGTAAGGCAGCCCTGTTAGACAGCCCTGTATGGCAGCCCTGTTAGACAGCCCTGTAAGGCAGCCCTATTAGACAGCCCTGTAAGGCAGCCCTATTAGACAGCCCTGTTAGATAGCCCTGTATGGCAGCCCTGTTAGATAGTCCTGTTAGACAGCCCTGTAAGGCAGCCCTGTTAGACAGCCCTGTAAGGCAGCCCTGTTAGACAGCCCTGTATGGCAGCCCTGTTAGACAGCCCTGTAAGGCAGCCCTATTAGACAGCCCTGTAAGGCAGCCCTATTAGACAGCCCTGTTAGACAGCCCTGTAAGGCAGCCCTGTTAGACAGCCCTGTAAGGCAGCCCTGTTAGACAGCCCTGTATGGCAGCCCTGTTAGACAGCCCTGTAAGGCAGCCCTGTTAGACAGCCCTGTATGGCAGCCCTGTTAGACAGCCCTGTAAGGCAGCCCTGTTAGACAGCCCTGTAAGGCAGCCCTGTTAGACAGCCCTGTTAGACAGTCCTGTTAGACAGCCCTGTATGGCAGCCCTGTTAGACAGCCCTGTTAGACAGCCCTGTATGGCAGCCCTGTTAGACAGCCCTGTAAGGCAGCCCTCTTAGACAGCCCTGTTAGACAGCCCTGTAAGGCAGACCTGAATCATCTCCCTGGAGTCACCTGCTTCACGCTGCTCTTTCTCCAGAACCACCAGCGACCAGACTTCTTTGGCATCCTCTCCTTCACCCACGCCTCCTCTGTTGCCTGAGAAACAACATATTCACTATTTGTGAGTATATTTATACACACACACACACAAACCCACACACAGCAGCAACAATACACAAGCAACACATCCCACACAAGGGAAGCCATGTTCCAGGCCTACAGTACCTTGGGTAGGTTCTTCTGGAATGCCTGCATGCTTAGTATCAAGGGAGCTGCCAAGGTCCAGTTGTAATATCTGTTCAAATGTGTCAAATAATAGTAAACAATGCAGGTTTCCCAGAATGTATATTTGTACTGTGTTAACATGTGTAATGTGAGTCAGTATCATTCAACTCACCTGTTAGCGATTCTAACGACCAAATTGGGATTGTCGATAATTGCTGGATTTTCAGCAAATTCTGGATATGTGATGATGTGCTCCATAAATCTCTCTGCAACAGCGAAGCATTTTTTATCAACAACAGTATGCATAACCATGCCCTCCCTCCATATACAGCATTCTTATGCATATTGAGTGTGGGGAAGTTTACTGACTACTAGACAATCAAGGTCAACTAGTGACCATACAGCACCGTCCTCTCCATGTATTTCCCCTATTTGTAATGCTGATATCCTGTGACAAGTTGAACCAGTTCTAACTGGTTCAGCAGCCTGATACTTTACGGACTGGATGTGTCCTGATCACCTTTGGAGATCTCCGAGTTCTCTCCCACACCCCCACAGAGAGATAGGGTGACGTCGGGCAGGTCATCCAGCAGACACTCCGTCCCACTGTCGGCCGCAGCGCTCCCCACAGAATGGGGTGACTGGGAGCCTGAACGCCTCTCCGCCTCCACCCAGTCCTGAGGAACCTGCTCAGACTCACTGGAAGACACACAAGCACACATTTGATGAACTCCAGCTAACTGTGATTACATAGGATTGGTCCTCTCCTTCTTTTTGAAGTCCCACAGACAATACAGTGGTGAGGCTTGTGTTTGTGTGTGATTGGTGACAATATAAAAAGGTTCCAATCTACCAGTGAAGGGTCATGGGGTTGTTACCTCTTTGGGAAGTAGCGTGCCACAACCTCAGGCTCCAGCGCGCTCAGGTCGTCCAGGTAGATGTCCTCCGGTCCCTGGTGCTGGCTCCTCTTCCTCACTCCTTGGTCACAAAGAGGAAGCCCTCACCACAATCAGGTCAGCACTATCACACAAACTTCATTTCACTTCCTTGTTCACTTCCTGCTCTTCGTGCGAGCCTTTGCATGGCCACATGCACGTTCGCTGGTTCGGATGTGAAGTTCCCTGCGCTGACTAAGAAAACCACTTCCTTTCTGTCAGTTTTCCCAGACACACTGCTCTAGAACCACACAGCTCTTTGTAGCACTTCACACAGTCTCAGTACATGCTCATAAGAAATATGTTTCCTCTAAACAAATACTAGCCGTGCTATTTTGGGAGCCATCTTAAATCATGCAGTGCTATACTGCAATTCTAGAGAAGTGCATCCCAAAAGTATTCACTTAATTTTTGCTCACTACAAGAGAGATAGACAATAAGCTACATAAACAACATACAATATGAGTGGAGTCATGTGGCGCAGTCGGTTAGGGTGTTGGGCTAGTAATCAGAAGGTCCCTGGTTTGAACCCCAGCTGTGTCAACGTGACGTTGTGTCCTTGGGCACTTGTCTCAGTCGCTCAGGATAAGAGCGTCTGCTAAATGAATATGTAATGAATACATGAAAAACAACGAGAGACGCTTTAGTACCTCTTCTCTTGGAGGGTGAGTCTGCCTTGGAGCAGGGTCTGGTATCAGGGTGTCTGGTGCCCTTGTGACTGGCCACGTCAGCCACAGCCTCACTTGCATTGTCTCTCCGGCTGGATGCAGACGCACTGGGGGGGGAGGACGTCCAACGGGCCCTGCGCTCAGGTTTGGGGGGACAGACATCCGACTTGGGGACACCGAGAACAGGTTTGGGGGGATGGGGGTCTTCTTTGGAGGGGTCCACATCAGGCTTGGGGGGAGAGGGCTCTGCTTTGGGGGAGCACAGCTCCATCGTGAGGGATGTAGTCTTGGGTTCAGGTTTTGTGTGGTCAGGCTCACAGGGGTTGGTTAAGGCCCAGCTGGGTTCAGATACAGGGCTGGGGAAGCTGTTGTTGGGGTTGTGCGGGTCCGCTTTAGGGGTGCGGGGTTCTGGCTTGACGATGGTGCACACCGGATCCACGGAGGTCGGCCTGTTCTCCACGCCAGCTTCCATGGCCTCCGAGCTAAGAATGACACGGAAGTGGGTGCTCTCGGATGGGGTGATGGTCACTGTCTTAGGGAGATCTGATCTGTCTTTCTTGCTGACCTGGACACATGGGTAGGGAAGAATGAAGCACAACTAAGTAATTTCCATAGTTAAATAATCAATGGATTGTTTGCCAACTCTAAGTGTCTGAAGAGGTGGGTGTTAGGCCTTACCCTGGTGGATTCTGGGAACTCTCCCCAGGACCACTGCATGTGGGACTCAGATCTGAGCATGCTCTCTGTCGACTTCACCATGAGCTCCGAGTCACTTTTAGGAGACTGGGGTTCTGAGAGGGCTCTGCAGCAGTGGAAGCAAACAAACATTAGTCAGTCGAGACTCATGTTCCAAACATCCTTTTGGTGTAGACCACAGGAAGACTAGCGGTTGCTAACACGTGACCTAACTAACAGGAATCGAAACAAAACCGATCGAAACCAGTAAACGAGATAAACAGAGAGAAAGAACAGCTATCATAAACACCTATTCTTCACCTGGTGACAAATCACTACCTTTGTTTATCAGAAGTCACGTTTGCATTTTACATGACTTGTCTCATGATCCAGGTCCTGTTTTGTGTCCGTGAATGTTCACCAGTTTACAGTTTTCACTTATATTGTAAGTTATAATTGGGTTTGCATGACACGTGTGTTAAAACTGAGTCAATGGCTACCTGTCAGAGTGAGCCCAGTCTCCATCAGAGAAGGGGTAGCTGTCCAGGGAGTGGAGGGAGGTATGCTGCCGGGGCTCTGCAGGGTCCCGTACTAAGGACACTGTGGAACTTCTGAGGGCAGAGAGAGTTACATATTAGACAGGTTGTTTCAATGTAATTTATGAACGTAGGTTCCACGTAAAATAAGATAATCCTACATTTGTCTCGCAGTGGGGAAATTGCAGTTTGCAACAGCAGGTACAGTACAGCACTCAAGAGTAACAATTGAAAAGAAAAAATACAGGGAAGCATTTACAAATACGAGATATGATAAAGGATCTAAAAATAAGTCCCGTGGAGTGAGGCACGCACACACCTGCCGTTGTGCGTGGCGTGCTCCTCGTCAGAGCTGAGCTCACACGCCTCCTCCCCTGCAGCACCCCCGGGGGCATGCTCTTCCTTGCGGGTGTCGGCTTTGTGCTTCCTTCGACGCCTCTTCTTCTTCTTCCCGGCCCCGGCAGCGTTGCTGGGCTGGCTCAGGGCTGAGACGGGGTCCTCAGGAATGTGAGGTGTCCCGCTCTCCAGACCGGACCCCTCAGCTCTGGACTCCCGGCTCCAGGACAGAACCTCTTCTGTGGGGATAGGCGAGGTGGCGAGGTGGGCTGGGACAATCTCCTGGGTAAGGGAGGAACAACAGAATAACTGTTAACGAACAGTAACTACAGCTCTAAATAGTGGACACAAACTTTTTATTTAGTCATTTTTGTTTTCAAACATTCACACATTTATTTAACTAGCTGTTGTATGACGTTCAAACCCCTTACGTTGTGTTGCTCTGTCTCCTGGACAAAGAAAGCTTCTCCATTGTCTCCTAGCTTCATGTGAAGCTCCACCGGTTCCCCATTGATCTCAATGTCTATCTGCAGGTACCAGAGAACAGGTGCTCATGTGGCCTCCGTTTGACCTCAGTCTGCAAAATCCCACTGTACAATAACGCTTCACTACAAGTGAGCCACAGGTGAAAAGAGTAATGAAAAGCAAACAAACAAACACCTGCCGTAGGTCCCTTACTCTTTGTAAGGTCTGAAATTAAGGCCCCAAAAAAACATTTTGTTTACCAGTCCCAAAACAGACATACAGCAAGAAACAATAAAACGGTACAGTAGATTAATACACAGTGAAAAAGCATGGACCATCATTATTTATATGAAACTCTTTGTTTAGAGTTCATTATCTGAGTTCATACTGGCATTGTAGAGCGTGTGTGCTGTGGACTCTGCCGGCAGGTGAGGTCATCTAAGCAGAGCCTGTGACAGAGTTATCCCACCCAGCTATAAATAGAAAGAGGACTGTAAGCCTTGAAAACAAGCCGTAAGACAACAGGGAAGTTGTTGTTGTTTTAGTCAAGAAGGGCTGGGAAGAGATGAAGAGAAAACGCATTGTCAAGAATTTATACAAATCTCACGGTGTCCAGAACTGAACCGAACATCTGACAGACGTCCTACTAACGATGTTGCAGTCTTCGCTATCTCAAGGGCGCATTGTTTAATATTATGACTTTTTTTTTTTTGGTGCTGTAGTACGGCAAATGCCATGATGGCCAGCTCCGTTCTCCTAACCCCCTTTACTAATTTTTCCTCATCTCCGAATCCCCGCCTGCCCCCCCGCCCTCCCTCACTCCTTCTCGCCCCCCCCACCCCCCCCCCCCCACCCCGCTCACCACTTTCTCCTTGGATCGCAGCACGCCCAGTTTCCCGAAGCGCACGTGGAAGGGGGAGCACTGAAAGCTCCCGTCCGGCTGCCTCACCACCACCACGTCGATGCAGCCCGACAGCGTGGCCTGGTTGATCCCCTTGTACAGCTCCTTCACTGTCACCAGCACCTGGCCAGCCAGCTGGCCCATGTAGTTCATGGTGTCTACCTGCCAGCCACACCCCCAAACAAACACAGTTCACAGTTCAGTGAAGTGGCACACCATACTAGAGACCGGTTTGATCATCAAGGAGTGAAAACGAATGTTGAATCCATCCTGTTACTACTCGTTTGTACACAACACAGATTTCTTCACCCTACCTTTAAGATCTTTACACAGGCGTACATAAATCATCGGGACAGATTTAGGTTTAGGGAGATCAGAGCTAGTGGAACCTGACGCGGTTAGAAAGCAGGTATAGCGTTGGAAATACTGGGACATTACTGGGACACAAAGCGACCCTGTTCCTGGAGGGATGCGGTGCTAGTTCAGAGCTGCACAGCTCCCTAAACCCAGTGGTTCTGTCCTATATTTTCACTCTACAGAGTCTGGAACCAGCAGCAGTGCAATCAGGCCCGGCCTCCCAGCTCTGCAGACCCCAGAAGAGTGTCCTGCTGGTGGGCTGAAGACCAGGAGCTCTGGGTCTCCTGGAAAATGCTGGCTTCCCAGTACTCCCTCCGCTCTACACACCTCCTCCCACAAGTCCACACTCGGGCTGTGTCTGAGGGCCTGGCCCTTCTACGGTATGCTGTCACATACATGGGAATCAAGGCAGAGGCAGGGAACACCCATAGGAGGGGTATTCTGTGGTACGAATGTACAGGGATCGGATATACAATGTGATGCTGTGATCTAGATTCTTCTGTTTATTACAGACCGCAGAAACAGATTAATCATCTCACAACCTAAACAAAGCGGAATGTGAATGTGCGTTATGAGAGGGAAGTGAAAGCGTGTCAGGAAGGGCAAAGTGTACATCTTATTCATGTCACTATACGGAAGTTAGTGAACAGGGATAGTCCAGCGTTGCCATAAGTATAAGTCCAGAAAAGGCTTCTACGAAACAAAAGTATTGCTGAAAGAAAGGCAGCGCGCACTGAAAGTTTTGCCGGTAACTTATTTGATTCGATTTTCCTGAAGGGAATATCTGAGCCAAACATTAACCTCACAACACAGTGAAAAAATGTCAAACTGCAAACCCCCCCCCAGAGCTCAATTAAGATATTATCTACACAACTTATTCAATGTTTATACATTACATTTATTAGACATCTTATCACTGTCACACTTGCCTATGAACTGCCTATTATAGTCTGCACACTTTAACCTGATGTCACTTGTGTGCAGTTGCACTTTCAGCAAATATTGGGTTGTACTGCATCAGCTGCCCTCCACAGAGCAGAGACAAAGGACTTCACTTGACAGTAGCAGCAGCCCAGTGGTCATGGGTCAGAGCCAGATTCCAGCTCCGCTCCAGTCGGTGGCGCGGGGGGGGGGGGGGGGGTCACAAACATGGCCACAGGTCCACTGGGTTCACTTAAACAGCCAACGTAACAGGGCCACTTAAAAAGATCTATTGTTTACGGGGGTTTTGCTGATGATGATTTTCAGGGGCCATTCACCGTATCACACTGTAGCTGGATGACCTGCTAAACCAATAGACGAGGAGCACAGTAAAGTGGTACTGTGTCGGGTCGAATGCAGGGCTCCCATATGGCGTATGACTCCCATACACACACACTCATGATTTACAATTTTACAATAGGCCTATATAACAGTACAAGTAGGACAACAAGTAAAAGAACTCCAAAGCAAGACCAAGAATGCTTAAGAACTTTAGACAATCGTTTCATTTGTGCCACATACCAGTACGCCTTTAATCTTAATCTCTAAAACCAGAGTTGACAATCTTTGCTGAAAATATTTAAGAGAAAGCACTGACAGTATCCATACACATGAAGTCCTACTGTAAAGACCACATGTAAATATCAACAACCGCATAAATGAAGCTAGTCGTAGCATCCATAATACTGGAACTGTATTCAAAAATGAAAGAAACTGAAAATCAGAAGAAAGCCTCGAACCAGACTCATCCCCGGTAGGGGGGTCAGGAAGGTGAACTCACCAGAGTCCAGGAGGACTTGAGGTTCTCTTGGTGTTCCTCCACAGAGCTGTGGAGGCCACGGACCTCCATCTCTCCCCTGGCTCTGTCCTGCTGCTCGCCTGAGGGGCTAGGACCGTCCGCAAGGTCTCTCTCAGCTCTCTTCCACCTTCCGCCCTCCCTCTCCATCCCTCGGTCTCTGTCCCTCCCTCACACTCCGTCTCTCTCCTCATCTGCCACCTCAACAAATAGGTGCCATGCACCGCTTACTCTGAACCCTGAACAACCCCCCCCTGTCCACTCCACCCCCGTCCACCACACTGAACAACTGAACACAAACACTGTGAGGTCGAATCCCCCCTGATCCTTAACAACTCTTGCATAACCACCAACAGGACGCCTCTGCCATCGACCTCCTGCTATGGCATGGAAAATTCAGCGAGTATGAGGAGTTGTGCATTACTCTGATGAACAGTCACCTTGAGACAGACCTGATCTGGTGTTTTTCCATCAAAAGGATTTTTGAGAAAACAATCTCCATATAAAGAGAGATCTGAACGGCGCTTACGACATTGTTTCCCTTGCCTTAATACATTATTTGGTAACAGAAGAGCATTGTTCAAGTGGATTAGCTCTCACTACCAACGAAATGTACTGTACACGCTTATGTAACTACAAGCAGCAAAGTGTTTGTGCTGCTTGACAGTAACTGCAGTCTTTTAAAGGAAAAAGCAGAGGGTTATGTCAGATGACCATCAACCATGGAATGCTCAGTGGCTCCCGGTGTAAAGATTCAGCTGACTCTATGTCTGTCTGTGCTGACTTTCCTAAACACATGCAGAACCTAATTAAGGCAGGAAAAATCCTGATCCAGAGCTCCACTGCACAAGATCTCCATATAGCCCTACAGAGATGCAACTCTCACCCTTTTATTGGTTGGACACTAGTGACATTCTACCTGATAAACATTTCATTCGAAGTACTGATTTCGACTAAAACATGCAACTGCAACTTTTAACAGTCACCTATTTAAACTACTGTAACCTTACGACTCGAACATGAACCGTCATATCCATCGGCCCACTATTCGATTTTATTACGGCAAAAACAGAACTCAATCCCCCTCCCACCGAGAAGGTTAGGTGAAGGAGCATCTTGAGAGGCGTTAATCTCTTTTTCAAGCTTAGAGTAAATCTACATATATCTGTCTCGTCACGTTCCTCCGGGTCTCCAAACGCAGACAACGTGAAGAACCGTCACGCGTCTGATAACAGCCGCAACCACAACCAGGCTCCGTTCGAAGATATGTAATAATTTGGTGTTAATAAATAAAAAAATAATGTAAAAAAACAGGCTCCGGTTAACTCAAGGAACCACATTTTCATCATGTCACTCGTTCATCCGTAACTTTGAAAGTTCATCATAGAGACGAACGCTTCCGTAATTTTAGGCTATATTTATTGTTTTATGAAGGCTAAAACATGTGTCTCCCTGTGATAGTAACATGATATGTTAAATTAATCTATAAAGAGGGTTATTCTCATCCACTTGCCGGTCATTTGTATGTTGGCTTTATATAATGCAAGTGAATTAAAAATCCAGTGGTAGAATGGTCTGTTAACTCTAATGTAAGATAAAGGCAGTATAACGTTCAAACTATATTATACTATTATAGTTAGTGCCACTTCATAGGAAAGCAAAAATAGGCTACGTGATGCGTTCACAACGAAACCGAACCCCTTGCATCAATAACGTTTCATTGGCATGGCTTTGATCGTGATTCACATTTTCAAACATCTATTCAGTTTACGTCCCAGCTGCCCCCTTTTTTCCGTTTTAAGTTGAATGTATATATAATGTCCCCCAGCAACGAAGGTGAACGCAGCCAACATACCTTTCTGAATCACATTCGCCGGTGCGAGAAAGTACGAGCTTTCACTTTACTTCAATGGGAGACTCGCAGTTGCTGCGTCCTAATCTGAAATCATGTGACCGCGGGGTAGCGTTGACGTCATGACACTGTGGTTCCTCTGCAATGTGAGCGCACTCTCCACTCTCCAGCCACATTCTCAGTGGATGTGTTGACTATCAAAAGTAATTAGACGATTTGATCGAGTTATTCAGTATGTCAGCCTAACCCCCTGTTCCAGTCGAACAGCTATTAATGCAGTGCACCATAGACTGTATACAGTCTGAGGACAACACAAATAGCCTACTGTGCATAACCTCACTTAAATTCTTAGTTGACAGTTACTACTGGTGGATTATGTCTGGTTTTATTGAAATGTATGAATAAAATAGGAAATAATATAAAATGCATATTTCTAGAAAAAAAGCAATACCTACTCTGCAAAATTGTAAATTCAGGCAAAACAAATGGATATGACAATGATTTTATATATTTTTTTCTCTCTTTTTTCATCATCTAAAGGTTATTATATGTTCCAAGAAGACAGAGAAGAGAAAACTAGTGGTCATTAAACAACAACTCATATTTCAAGTTCTGCTACACACCAATCATGCCCAGGTCAAACTACAGCAGAACCATTACACACGTGATGAATCAGTTCTCTCCTTTTCTGACACTCCTGTTAGTCGTGTTCAGTCTGTGTTCTGTGCTGGCGTTTCACATGGGAGATCTGTGACGGGCTTGTCTTCACCCATGTCATCCTTCGTCAGGTTTTCCTGTTCTCCAGCAGCTGGGGAGGAACTCTTCTTGTCGGCCACATTTACCTTTCCATCCATCTTCTCCTCTTTCATTTCCTTTTTCTTTTCAGACTTTTCCTCGGCCTTGCTCTCTTGCTTTTCTTCTGCGACATGCATCGGTGGTTTCAGAATTACAGAGTCTGAAAGGATACAAAAGCATCTCAATTCACTCATTTACATCCATCCATCCATCCATCCACTCATTTGTTTATTCATCAGATGTATTAGGAATTTACATATGCATTTAGCAGAAGCTCTTATCCAGAGCAACTTACAGCAAGTACATGGACATTCCCCCAAGAAGAGTAGGGTGAAGTGCCTTTCCCAAGGACACAATGTCATATTGGCCAGGCTGGGATTCAAACCAGGAACCTTCTGATCACCAGCACAACTCCCTTACCGCTCACCCCTTTTGGTTCCATAGAGTAACACGAGCATCCACATATCTACCTGGGACTTCATCTTACCTTTCCTTTTCTGCATTTTCTTCCCAGTAACTGCAGTCTTCTTCTTCTCCTGAGGGGTGTTCGGCCCAAACACTACATTCCCATCAGCGTCCGTCAGATATGAAGTCCCTCCCAAGTCTCCTGTGTCCTCTGTCACTTTTATCTAGCAGGAGATGTTGTCCACTTAGACACATACAACCCCAACACACATTATAATAACTGACTGAGACTTATCTTAGTAAAATAAGGTAAGAATGCATTATTTACCCAGGAGACATTGAGATTACTCAAACATTTAGGTACTTTCCAGACTAATACAGGTGGAGTGTGATTTGAAAGTATATTGTTGTAGAATTATATTATTGTTAAATGAACATAAGAAAACATCTGTCTACATTTTAGACATTGTGGTTTACATAACCATTAAGGTAAACGATCAGTGTTGGTTTCCTATCATCAATTAGATAGGCATTAACTGCTTATCCATTGAGACTGCAATATGGTGAATGCAGGTTGTAGGTGAGTCTTGTGGGTTGGTATTGACCATGCCCTGGGTCAATCAGGACTGACCAGTATCTATACGGCCCACACCCTGGCCTCAGTGTGAGAAAGGTGACTGCTTTCATTGTACTGCTGTGACTTAATCCTTTGTTCAGTTAGATGTGATTACAGCCACATTCTCTGGTTCAACTATCCACCTTTTTCGGGTCAATGAGCTCAAATGGAGACTCAAGCACACACACACACACACGCTCCCACCCACGCACACACAAACACACACACTCACACACAGGTGTGACTAAAAGTTTTATCCTCTTTCCCCTAGCATTTCCTTGTTGTGTTCGTCATAACAAACATTGCTACATATAGTTCCCAGTCAAAGATCGTAAGTCTTTGTAGTAAATAATTGATGAGTAGATGTGCTACTGTCAAATGTGATAAGGTTTATGCTTGCGTTGAAATGTGTTTTACGTGCACAAGAAAGCAAGTCTACGCACTAAGGAAGAAGAAGGAATGTGATGATTAGGTAGGGTTCACTAAACATGGGTGTATAGTGCATGGAGGGCACTTGGTTGGGTGTGTGTTTCGAGCCCAACAGAATGTGACATGTAAGACGAGAGCTTACGTGTGTTCTGGTCAGACCTGGACCAAAAGTTTCTTTCCATTATTTAGGTGCACTTAATTCAGTTTACTGGGTGGGGGTGGTGGGGTGGGTGGACTGACAGAAAGAGCTCACTTCAGCTACTGTTCCCATTGCTCACTCTATTGTTCCCAGTATGTTAAACCAAATACACCTCAAGTAATGGAAAGATTACATTTGGACCATAGTCTGGCTGAGAAAAGGGGAGTGTCTTCATGCCTTGATTGTTGATTTCATGCTCTTGGCAATCTACTGTAGCAAACAGAATCAAAGTGACTGGAGTGAAGGGGGAAAATAATACTGAACAAGAAGGAAGGGGTGTGAGGAGTTTGTGCCCAGGGAGACCACACAGTGAAACCAAACAGGAGGAAGTGAGGGAATACATGCTACCTTTATTAGTTCCTCTGAAAAGACAGGGGTGGAGGAAGTGATGCAATAACTATCATTCAAGGTGACATCATAAATCACTACAGGAAGACAGTGGAGGTGACGTAACAATCAACAGGGTGTCAGTGGAGGTGACAACATGATCACTACAGGATGACCGTGAAGGTGACATCATATTCACTACAGGATGACATGGATGGTGACTTCAGAAGCACTACAGAATGACAGGTTGACTGATTAAATCACAATCACACGATGACAGAGGAGGTCAAAGCACTGCATAGTGATTGTGAAAGTAATGGAACTCACACTTAACACAGAAGCTATTCTACATAGATCCTTAACCCTAGTGATTGTTGGTTTTTCTTCCTCGTCACATATTTACTTTGGACGGTCAGCCTTTCATTTCTTAGGTCAGTTGCAGCAAATCAATTCAAACTTACGATCACATTTGACTCTACCTGCCTCTTTGGTACTGAACACAAAAAAACGTAAATAAAAGAACATAATATTTGGGCAGTGAATGGGTTCGTAATGTTATAATCATGTAATTACTATGGGCTTACACTTATATCAAGATAATGAATGTTTAGACCTACTAGTGTGGTTTACAGGTTTTGCTGCAATAAATGAAATCTTCCTTCATCAAACTCTAAGCTTCTCTTTGGACATATTGCGCTCAGACTATAACAGTTAACCACCTCCTTGTGTGAGGCTATTTTGTTCACGCTTCTCAAACCACAAGCAAAGCAAAGCCTAAAGACGGTATGACATGGATTTTCGCTGTTCATGTTTGTACTTTTCTTTTTTTCTTTTTTACATATTTACGTCAAGACCGGGAACCCTTCTTATTTTTTACTGCCGCCGACTTCATTGGGCATGAAGACACTTACGGTGAAGTCTCCGCTTTCTGTGCCGTACTTGTTCTTCACCAGGATGCTGTACTTGCCAGAGTCTGCCGTGTTCACTGTGGTGATGGTGAAGCTGGCAAACTTGCCCGACTCGAACTTCAGGATGTAGTGGTCGTCGGACACCATCTCCCTGTCGTTCTTCAGCCAGGTGACCTCAGGCACGGGGTCGCCCGAGATGTTGCAGGTCAGGTTTAGGGCCTGAGGATGGAGAAAAACGCAAAGGAACAAGGCAAAACACACAGATCAACAAACAGTGTTATTAATTGCAAGCACCAGAAGTACCAGAGTTGTTGGCCAAAATGAAAAGTTATACTTCAGATTGCTATTTTTGTAATTGTTAGTTTATCATACTCCTCTTTTTTTTTAAGAGCCGTATATATATTTATTGTTTGCACCATCTTGCCACACTAAATTCCATGATCTATTGCTGATTCCTGTTAGGGGTCACGGGTGACTGGAGCCTATCCCAGTTACTTTCGGGTCTTAGGTCTGGGCCTAAATTCAATTTTTTTCTGCAAATTTACATGGCGGATAAAACCAATTTTGATTCTGATTCAGACCCGTCCCACCACAGTCCTCTGTGATGACTGTAAAATCCTGCTGCTCCATATGGTGAACTCAGCAGGAGTACCTTACCTTGCCCTCCTGTATGGTGACCACATCAGGCAGACCTCCAGCTACACGAGCACGGTCTAGAACAAGAGCAGAAGAATTAAGAGCTGGCCTAAAAAAGGACAAACTGGATCATCAGCCTTGTCATCCTTCCAAAAAGAAACAAGAAAATACTTAAGGCTGCTGAAGCCAAGAAAAGAAAAGTTGAACTTACTTCTTTCTGCAATAGCAGCCGCTCTGAAGATTGACAGGAAGGGAAAGAACGGTCAGAGATGTTGAATAAAAAGATTCAAGACAATAAGACCAGGAAACGGGAGAAACCCTAATCCTAACTTTAAACTTCAGCATAGAGCACAAACCTTCACCCAACTCTGAGTAACTTACTTGAGTCTCTGGAACTCTGCATAGGCATCATCAAATGCTGCAAGGCCAAAGATCAAACAAACAATTAAGTACCCAGTTTGACATTGTAGTCGAAGCAAAAAATACTAGTTCGTTCCTCCCCACACCTGTGGATGTGACTCACCCTGTCCGGACAGCTCCACGGTTCTCTGCAGGCCACCCTTCCCATCGAAGAACTCAATGGCGTACTTTCCCTTGTCCTTCTCGGTGGGTTCGGATATCTGCAGCCACAGCTGCTCACCCACCACGCCACTCTTGATGCGGTCCGTGAAGGCTATCGCTGCATCCCTACCCGAGAAGGGGAAAAGAGTGGCTTGACACATTGAACACACACACACACTCACACACACACATAGACACGTATGCACACACAGAGAAAAAAGAACAAAGGCGTACAGACAGTCACTAACACAACACTGGTAGCAGTACCCACTTGTGGTGCCAGGTGACGTGCAGCTCGTCATTGTAGTAGCTGACGAAGCTGTACAGTCTGATGCCCTCCTCAGTGCTCTGGATCTTCAGAGCCGTGGATGAGTTAGCTGGGTAACACAAACATCAGAATGTATGTTTCATATACAGGAAAATACGAAAAACTAAGGTGTTTTGCTTTTGATCGTGTTTCGGAAATAAACAGTGCGGAAAAAAGGAACCGGCTGGATTGGAAACACCAGAAGACTTTCTTACCGATAACACTGAACACTTCGTTCATCAAGTTCTTGAAACCTGAAAGATCGGGGACATTCAAGAGGTTAGTGAGTTCCAGTCAGGCACAGATGGGAGGTGTGGCTCAGCCGTACAGCTGACGACGAGGTGTACCTTGGTCCGTCAGGTTCAGCGTGGACGAATCCTTTCCTCTGTCATCCTTCAGAACAACCTCGTAGATCCCCGCATCCTTCTTGGAGATCTGGAGGGAAACAGTGCGGTGAGAAGCAAATACCCACAAACCCATCGCAACTCCATTTTTGTCAAAGAAAATCGTAAAACGGAATCTCAACGGAAAAGCCAAGCTTTTCTCCCCTGCTATGGATGCTGCAGGACACATGAATGTTTTGACACAAAAAAAAGAAAGACAGCACTCCCAAAGGCAATGCAAGAGAGAGGGCGTCTTATAGTGACGGCACAAAACTGATCCCAACTTTGAGTCTTCTCCGGTAAACGTCGTCGAGTGGATTGTCTGCCACGGCTGTGCCTGAGGCTGCAGGAGTGTCACGCTGTAACAGGGACACATGTTTACGTTCACAGCTAAAGGCCACCGTGACCATTGTTACAGTTCGCCCAGTGAGACGCATACGGGACAACACGCTGGGATGAAGGTGGATATATATCCAGACATGTACACTGCAGGATGGAAAAAGGACTTGACAGGACAGGCTGGATACAAACAGATATAAAAGTTAAGACAGAAAACATATTGAGATGTTGTTGACGTGTGGTGTGGTTTAAAGTCCAATAAGGTGTGATTTACTAAGTTAATTTGTAAATTAATTTGTTTATGAGAAGGTGGCAATACCATGACAAGTGTTCAGAAGATATAGACAGAATATAGTCAGAATATTGACAAATAAAGGTATATGATATCACACAATCAAATATAATATATATATATAATATATAACTTCAAAGTACAAATAATGCAAGTAATAGTATGGAGAAGATGTCCTGAGAAGACTATGCACATGATAGAAAACCACTTTAACCCCCTTCAAACCACTTTAAGTACGTTGGTGCACAAAACATCTTGCTTATTGAAGACACACAGGGGGGTAATGCCTATGGTATGTGAAGAAACTGTATATTCACAATATATGAACAAAGAGATATTTGATGAACATTCATATATGCAAATGATGAGCACACTGACAGGAATAATGCAGCACAAAAGACAAAAGTGTTAAAACACATATACATAATAGGCCATTTGTATAAATAAATGAATACATAGATAGATATATAAAAATAGTGTGTTTTCTTTCTCTCACCTGAGCAATCTCCAGGGTCAGCACTCCCTCTGAGAAAGTGAGATGCTCATCTGCCTTAATCTCACGCCCATCTTTATACCACAATGCAACTGTCTCCTTCTTGATGTTCCCAACCTGCAAGGAGCAATAGAGGGATGAAGAGAGAGAGTTAGCGATACAAACTGTTGTTTATAAAGAGATTTTATTAACATCCTCCTCCTCATTGTTTCCACTGTCTATTTGAGCATGTCCTCCAGCCTCACCTTGCACTTCAGGACAACACAACATTCTGGGGTCACCTCATAGCTCAGGTACTCCACAAAGTGAGGACCTACACAAAGCAAACATGCCAGCCATTATAAATTTATATAACTTTATACATAGTATAGATTAGATTAGATTTAACTTTATTGTAGTTGAAATACAGTATAGTACAGTATAGTACTAGTATATGTTTAGTAGACGGTGTAGTATAGAACCATGTGTGCTACAGTTTCAGTACCTTGCTTTCTGAACCACTCTTTCCTCTGGAACTCAGATTCCTTCTGCAGCTGCTTGAACACTAGATAAATAAGCAACAGATCACAGATGAGGCAACGGAACAGTACATGTACATGTCAATGTACAACAAGACATGTACAACGAGTACATGTCAATTATCAATGTATTCCACTGTCATCGTGTCATCGTGTGGGTGAAATTTCAGTGTATAACCGTGAGAGAGACTTCTGGTTTAGAAAAGAGGAGTGACCAAAGAACAAGGAACAGAGATTTCTTCCTTTCCTTCTCAAAAGGATCTTCTATGAAGCGTGATTTGATCATGGATGGCATCAAATCCTCTGTACCAAGAAAGGGCTAATTTGAGGGTTACCATCTCCGATGAGCACCAGGCTGGACTGGTTGGTGGCCTTGCCATCCTTCATCTGGAAGGTGAAGGTCCCCTCATCTGCAGGTGTCAGGGACTCCATGGTCATCTCGATCACACCTGTGTTCTTGTCAAAGTTCATCTTGTACTTCTGCAAGGCAACGACCCGAAGACAAAACATTTTCAGTCTTATCCCATTTGCGACATCAACAACACCTATTGTGACTGTTAGGGATTACACTGCAATACTGTGTTATTCTGAGAATCAGGTGGCTGAGCAGTAAGGGAGTCGGGCTAGTAATCAGAAGGTTTGCGGTTCGAGTCCTGGCTGTGCCAACATAACATTGTGTCATTGAGCAAGACAGACTTCACCCTACTTGCTTCGGGGGGGAAAGTCCTTGTACTTGCTGTAAATCGCTCTGGACCAAATGACTAAAATGTAAACTATTATTAAACTTGATGCATTTGTAATAAAAATGTATTAGTCTTTACTTACACATTTAGTTTGATTACATAGTAGATTTATGCCGTGATGTAGAAGACAACCATTATTTACTTTCTACCTTTTAACTTTTTTTTCTCCAGACTACTTGGTATGTAAGTGAGTGTTTGGCCGTTTTAGTCCAGTGTGTTTGCCACAGTGAGTTCCTTCTCTACGCTCTCTCACCTCTCCCTGAGAAACAACGTTATCGTTGAACACATATTCCACTTGGCCATTGGCTGAAATCTTCTCAGCCTGCAGCCAGAAGCGAACCCTGCCCTTCTCCAGAAGCTCAACGGCTAGCTCTGTCTTCAGGGGAATAACTGAAGGGAGAGAGAGAGTGTTTAAGAGAGGGAAATAGAGAGGGCGAGAGGCAGACAAAAGAATGGAGATTTTAAAGGGTGTAAATTACAGATGAAGCGATTGTGAGTGAGCATGAGAGAGATCAGACGGTTATTCTAATACGCCGCTAAATTCTATAAAGAGGGTGGATGAAAGTGAGACACTAACTTGGGAACTTGTGGTCGTGGCTGATCTCCAGCAACTTCTTCAGCTCTGTCAGAAAAAGAACACGTGTCGACATGTAAACATGACCCCAGACTGACAATATAAAAACCAGCGAAAACATAGCTGCCCAGGATGGGCAGTGACGGTTACTGGAGTACTGTGTCCATTAAGAGGGGTCTTCAGGCCAGGAGCAGAGTGAGTGTGACTTACCCTCCGCAGAGAGAGTGTAGCTGGACGAAGCCCCATCAGTGTGAGTGACCATACAAGAGTAGATGCCCAGATCTTCTTCAGCAGGTGTCTTAAAGATGGCTTTTGACCTACGTGGACACATAGCAGCGTTAAAGAAATAAGAACACGATTCAGACCAGATCCACAAACTATTTTCTTAAATTACTTGTTTCCTTTGGTTTCCACGGTAATACGGGTCTCGTCTGCGAGTATTTCGTAGTTTTTGGACCACACAAATGTAGAGTCCGGGGTCAGGTCTGCGCACTCAAAGTTCAGGGAGATGACGCCATCATCATCAACGTCCACGACTATCTCCGTGGTACCTGAGCGAGACAAGAGAAAGATTCAGGTTGACATATCCTAACCAGGACATGATTGCAAAGCATTGCACTCCCAAGCCTTGGGTTCTGCATTTGTGTACCTGGTTTAGTCT
Organism: Neosalanx taihuensis; assembly: GCA_030340665.1. Classification (NCBI taxonomy): domain Eukaryota; kingdom Metazoa; phylum Chordata; class Actinopteri; order Osmeriformes; family Salangidae; genus Neosalanx; species Neosalanx taihuensis. Next base: position 7,970,245 of record CM059304.1, on the reverse strand, counting down.
GAGCCAGGATTGGCTCTGTAGGTTCAGAGGCCTTTCCAACGCCGGCCTTGTTCTGTGCACGAACACGGAACACGTAGGTCTCTCCATCCTTCAAGGCTGTTATCTGTTAAAAAGAGAGAGAAGTAAACACCATAAATAGAGGGACAATCTTCAGAGCTTCAATCAAATTCCTCTGCTTTCTATTATAAAACCACAGTTGCTTTTTACGTAGCTTGATCTTTTGGGTGTTTTCATAATAAGAAGAAAGGAATTGACGTACCTTCATGTACGTCTTGTCTGTAGCTTTTTCGTTGACTCCTCTCCACGCCTCCAGCGGAGCCTCAGCCTCCTTTATGTCAATGTAGAATCCGTTGACCTCATCACGACCTTGGTACACAGGTGGTTTCCACAGCAACACCAAGGAAGTGCTGCGTACCTCCCTGGCCTCCAGGTCATGGGGGGGTCCTGTAACCAAAGAAAGCAGATGGTCAAGATTTTCGCCTTAAGATGCATATTCGTTGCATATAAAAAAAAATGCCCAATCGGCTTTTAGACAAAAGTGATTTGCTTATTCTGATCAAGTTGACGTGTGAAACTCACCTGGCACAGCAATGGTCCACTCCTCACATGTAAACGTTTCACTGGGCAGAGAGGGGATGCCCACACCTGCCATGTTGGCAGCCCGTACCTGGAACTGGTACTTCATGTTCTCCTTCAGCTCTGACACCTGGCCAGACAAGGCGCAGACAACCGTCCCCAACCGTCACATGACGTCATGGTACATGAATAAACACGAATGATTAGAGGTCAGAGATGGGACGTCATCCCACATCAAATGGCGCCCTCACCCTGTAGGCTCTTTCTGTGACAGACTTGATGTTGGCCTCGTGCCATTTCCCCACCACTCCCCCGACGACCTCCCGGTAGTCCACGAAGTACCCGGTGATGTCTGCCCCGCCGATGAACGTGGGTTGCTTCCAGCCCAGCACCATGGAGTCACGCACGCACTCCAGAACGCTGATGCCATAGGGCGGGGCTGGGGTGGCTGTGGCAACGCAGGAGGCCAATTAAAATCCGAAAAACTGTGAGGCTAGGGAGAACTAGGACACTGAAGACCTGTTATCTTAATCTGATATCATTCTTAATCTTTTTACTACTTCCTACTGAAAGAGTTTGGCACAGTACTGATTCCCTTGAGGACATTTCCTATTGATGTTCATTATGAATAAAGATTCATATGGAAAGTAAATGGGACTTTAAGATAGTATGAAATAGAGAGCGGTGGACTGAAGCCAATACGGTACTTGAGCCACACAGCTGAACCTTCACCTTTTTGACACCTGCTGTGTTTTCACAACACAGAGTGACAAGGTGGAAAAACAGACTCTCCGGATTTGAAAACGATAGAATCGCATGTGGGCAGAATGTCAATAGATTCAGCAGGTTTCAGGGACTGGACTACAGTGGCATCTGAGAGTAAAAGTCCCAGAAGCGAATTGGATCTTATTACAGAGCGATGATAAATTGAGCTCCCATTTCAAACACAGTCACGTAGACATGATGACTTTCCTATTTTATAGCAGAGGGGGTTGAGCTCTTAAAAATCAAAGAGAGGTGGGTCAAAGAGGCAGAGAGAGAGTACGCTACCGTTAAGGCCTCAGGTCACAGGTGGTCATATCTTCATTGCGATTTGCTGACCTACTTTGGAGGCGAGCTGTGATTGGTTGGCAGGGGCTGTGTCACAGTGTGACTGCGTGTGTTAATGTGCACTGAGCTCACAAGGTGACAGTGGGGTCCTAAAGAGCCAACCTAATACATTGCCTGAACCCCTAATGTGGGTTTAGGACCCCGATAAGCACCCCAGGGAGTGTAAGTCAGCTTTGTGTGAAAGGTGGCCAGCAGAATTAACAGCGTGACTTGTTATCTGTAGTTAACTGTAAGGAGTGTTATTACACTTACCTAGAAAACTTAATCTACAAGCTACTTGTTTTGTGCATTTCCTGTGGACCAGACAATAGCACCTCCACATTCATATTTTTACGCTGTCAATATTATAATTGAGAAACAGTAGAAACAAAAAAACACACAAATGTCAAACAGTCTACAAATGAAACATCATTAAATACATTTTCTGCTGATGAAAAATGAAAGTTGTTTTTGGGGGGAGCGGGGGGATGGGGGGAGGGGTGGATGAGGAAGAGATGGTTGCCCCAGATTGAGTGCTCACCTGCTGGGTCTGTCCTGGATTTCTCTGTCCCATGTGGAGATGCTTTGGCAGAAGCATCTACAGAAGACTTACGTGCTTGCCCGACCACAGGTACATTTTCTTGGGCTAAGGCCTGACTTTGAACCGTATCTGCAGCCACAACAAAGTCTATGGCTTGGTCAATGACTGAGTCTGGGCCTGAGTTTATGTTAGGGACTGGGTCAGAGTCAAAGAAATAATCTTGGACTGGGTCAGGTGCCCAGGTAACACTGCCTCTCTTGCCTCCCTTGCCTTTAGTCCCTGTCAGCACGGGCTCTGAGGCCCCTGAGGGCCCTGAGGGCTCTGAGGGCTCTGAGCTGATGGACCCAGCCCCAGCCCCGGTCCCAGACCTGGGCCCAGCCCCAGACACACTGTCAGTCTGAGCATTGAGCTTTAGCATTGTGTCAACGGGAGGCTGGACGGCTGCATGCGTGCCCGCCCAGCGTGGCTTGTGCTCAGTTAGTCCACCCACGTTACCCCCCGGCCCCATCTCCGGACACACACCATATGGAATACCGCCCCCTATAGGAGTTAGCAGAGAAAAGCAGAAGAGGCCATTTTACACAGGCAAGAAAAGGAATGAATATCACAAACTCAAATCTCAGTTACAACACTCAAAACAGAGAGAAAGACTATTAAAGCAGAACAATAAATTCACAGATCAGATACAGTTACACAGTCTTCATCTGACAAAAAAATGAAGACAAGATGACCAACAGGTGACATCCGGGGGGAGGAGACAAAAAAGCAGTTTGTGTTTCTGAGGAAGCGCAGGCATGTGAGAAGGATGAGGGCCGGTGTGCGCAGGCTTTGCACCAACCCTTTATGAAAGGCCACACTGTACTTTAGAAATGATGCCAATGGATTTCGTCCGCTCACCTTGGTTCAGATTTCGAATTTAGTATGATCGTACAGACTGTGCCGTGCAGTCACAAATCGGTGCAATTGTTATCTGGCATTGAGCATGAGGGACAAGTATTCTAGCCACTCAAAATGAACATAAAGGGAAGAGAAATCCATTAGCATTGTTCCTAAGTGCGTTTCATAACGGGGAACCAAGCATGCTGCTTGGCGCAAAGCTAGCCAGTGCATGAGTGATGTTTCCCAGCTGAAAGCACTGGAACTCAAAGTGCAGACAGACATTATGTAGCAGCTGGAGGCAGGCAGGCAGGACTTACTAACAGCAGTGGCGGTAGTAGAATAGTAGAGCTTTTACCTGCATGGTATATCACGTCTAATCACTGTGCAATGCTTGACTACGTGCTACTTTTACGTGTTGTAGATAACGTAATATGGTCTGTCGTGACTAAGCGGTTAGGGAATAGGGCTAGTAATCAGAAGCTACCTGGTTTGAATCCTGGCTGTGCTAACATAATGTTGTGTCTTTGGGCAAGGCACTTCATCCTACTTGCCTTAGGGAAATATCCCTGTACTTGCTGTAAGTTGCTCTGGATAGCAGTGTCTGCTAAATGACTAAATGTAATCGTAATGCATCTGAATGTTACTGGTAAATGTGTGGCGTACGATGTTCTGTGAGAGCTATGCTGTCCAGACCAATACCACTATCAGGTTAGTCATCACAGATGAGTCAGAGACAGACAAGATGCAGATCTGGGGGGTGGGGTCTGGTGGGAGTGAGGTGGGGAGGATACCTTAAACACCAGGAGAAGGGGGGGGGGGCGACAGGTCTCGTGCCCAAGACAGGTGAGGGGGGATCGGGGTGGTGGGGCACAGAGGGGTGCACGTGGCGGAGGACCGCGAGGTGGGCTGGTTTTGTAACCACCGCTGAGTTGGATCGCGTCCGACCCAATTTAGAGGAAGTCTACAAGTCCTGACCCTGACCCCAGGGGGAGTGCGGAGGTGGGGTGGGGGGTGGGGGGGTGTGGGGTGGGGGGGAAGGAGATGTAGCAGGGTCTCGACGGGGATGGTGGGTGTGGCTTACGCGGTTACTACGGTGCGGTGTGCAACGTGACGGCGGAGGAGAAACAGGAAGTGGTGGCGTGACAGAGTAAAACCATAGGACCAATGGAGAGAACAACGTATAGATGCGGATGGGGACACAGAGCTGGAGGAACACGTCGTAATGGACAGAGATAATCCACAATGGTACTTCATACACATCACATCCCTTCACGGGGAGAAACAAAACCTTACTCTCGTAAATTGAATGAATGCTCCTTCAAGATATCCTCCTTAAAAATGTTAAGGCCTAGTTTGAATCCACCAAACTTCAATTTCACAATAGAAAGTTCATGACTATTCTGCTCTCTTTCGTAAGACTCAGATGACTCCCTCTGTTGGTCTCACTCACCAATAGCAGCCTTCACCTCAATAGGCTCTGACTCCGCAGAGCTCTCACTGAGCCCAGCAGCGTTTACAGCCTTCACCTTGAACACGTAGGTCTCTCCGGTGGTCAGACCGTGGCAGATGAACCTGAACACATAATGCATGCTGTCACCCTTTACTTGTAATACACCTGTTGACCTACAGAGGGCAGGCTATGTCGTAGTGCTGCTTACAGACACAGAAAAAGGGTTCAGAACACGCAATTGACCTTGGGACGCAACCCTCAAAGAAATATTGTGGTTACTTGAGGAACTTTTCATTGTTGAGACGGTTCTAGCTGGAACCTCTATCGAAGAAGAAGGTTCCACGTGGAAAGTGAAAAGTCTAAGTGTTTTCCTTAGAGGTGATCCCTTCAGAGAGCGCCATAAAAATAGCTGGTTCTGCATGGCAAATTGTGACCCTGCAGTACCTGGTTGCTTTGATGGGCTTGTTGTTACAGGGCTCCCAGATGTTGCTGCCAACAATGCTGGCCTCAATGTAGTATCCCACCAGCTCCTTGGCCTCACGAGATGCCTCCCAAGACACCACCACAGATGTGTCTGTGTTCCTAATGGGCACCACACGACCAGGGGGAGATGGGATAGCTGGGGACAGGAATGACCTCGATCAGCGATAGTTGAATGTAACTGAGTGAACTGAATGAATAGACTGACCCCAAACTCGAAGAGCCAGCCAAGGGCACATTGGAGGCCTTCTGAGTTTGAGCTTGTGAATGGGTATGTGCTGGCCCTAGTGTTGACGTGCAACCTTTGACCCCTCACCCAGCTTGTCTCCCACAGTGGTGGGCTCGGTGGGGTCGGAGGGCTCGCCCACGCCGGCAGAGTTGCAGCAGCGCACGCGGAAGCTGTATGACTTCCCCTCGGCCAGGTCGAACAGGGCGAAGCGAGGAGACTTAACCGGAATCTCTGTGTTCACTCTCTGCCAGGTGTCTGTGCCAGACACACACTGGAAGACAACATTTACACTTGGGTTATTGCTGTTTCTATTTCTATTTCTGTTTTTATTTCTATTTAGGTTTCAGAGGTGCTACTCTGTGCTGCGTAAGCCCTGCCCTTTGGGACGAGTCTACCTTATTACTTCAAATTTATCTGTAGTATCAACCCTTGTTTCACCTGAAACTAACATATCCTCAGCGCTTATGTACACTTTAGGATGAGCGTGAAGTTTGTAGTGGTGAACAGCATTAGGCTTTGTTCTGAAGACCAGGCAGATCTTACCTTCTCCACATAGTACATGACTCCCTCATGGCCTCTCTCACCAGGAGGCTTCCAGCTAAGCACCACATAGTTCTTGGTGGCCTCAGTCACCTCCAGCCCAAGTGGAACACCAGGAATCACGCCCTCTGGAAGGATACACTGAAACAGTCAAGGTGCCCTCACTCACCCATTAAGGTAAGCTACGGAACACGTTAGCGCTAAACGGCTGCTAGCTAAACAGTTGCTAACGCATACAGGCTTACATCAGCATCAAGATGATACATTTACTGTGAATATTCATTCTAAACGTAGCCTTCATGAAATCAGTCTGTCTTACCAGCCGGCTCCTCCTCGGTCACGATGATCTGACCAGTCCAGGGGGCAGAAGTGCCTTAGAGGATACAGGTGTAAAAAGGACTATAGACACACACATCTAGCAATGCTGTCCATTTACACAGGAGAGGATCGCAAGGCAATAGATTCATTTTCATTTAACCTTCATTTAACCAGACCTGGCAAAACCTGTGGCTTGGTATGACTGATGCAAGACTACAGGTTCCAATTAGTTGGCCTGACATAGAGTTTACAATGCTGGCCATACTTCTCATGCGGGCGCGGTCAGTTGGGTCCATGGCGGCCACAGGCTCAGAAGCGCGGGATGGGCGGCCCATGCCGGACTTGTTTACAGCGCGGACGCGGAAGATGTAGGAACGCCCCTCGACCAGACCGGTCACAGGGAAGCGGGCAAACTTGACGGGGGTATCATTACACTGGCTCCAGTGGGTAGTGCCAACCTCACATCTGAAAAGGAGGAACAGAAGCAGAGGATGTAGTATAGTCAACCTCTAAAAACCCCATTTATAGCCTCTCAGTCATGTGAAACGGCAAACTGGCATTAATCCAGGCTAGCAAATCAATGCTAAAGCACACCCCAAGCTCTGACCTAAGACATTTCCTAAGTCTGACCTGTCCACGAAATATCCCATGATGGAGCTTCCTCTGTCCACCGCTGGCTGCTTCCAGGTCACAATGACGTAGTCCTTGTTGGCGTCTTGACAGCGCACATCCAAAGGAGCTCCGGGGGCCCCCTCCACCTCCGCATCAGCATCTGACAGCAGGAAGACACACATCCTCAACACCCTAAACACTCACTTAATTGGTGTGGTTGGGAGTTACACTGTAACATTTATTAGTCCTGTACATCGGATCTGTAGTAACAAAGGTATCCCCCCCCACACACACACACACAGACACACATATTAACTGAAACAAAAATACAACCGAAGACACAGACACACACACTAAAAGACACACACATACACACACATCCAGTCTAAAACGCAAAACTGAATCCCTAATATGTTTCTGTGAGCTACCCAGTGATAGGACTCTGCGTCTGGTGTCTGGTTTCCAGTGTACAGTGCCATGAACTGAGGTGTACCAAGGCTGGGTTCCAGAAATGCTACCGGTCTTGAACCCCAGCCCTGAGGCATCCCACAGGAGGGGTGGGGGTGGGACAGATTTAGCAGCAGCCAATTCTATAGATGTAAGAGGATCGGAGTGGAGACTTTTAAAGAGACATAACATGGCAGGTTCCTCATTAAGTCAGTGGGCACTTAGCTGGTGATTCAGGGAGTATTTAAAATCACTGGCTAATGTGCATTGAGTGTTTACGTATGCGTGTGTATATAAGGCAAATGGGGTGGTCTACTGTATGTGTGCTTGTTGCATGTCTTAGTCTGAGGAAGGACTGGGATCAAATGGAGAAATGTGAGAATATTAAACATCTTTAAAAGATGTATTTTATTTTATTTAGAGACTAGAGTTTATCTTTGATCTGGAGGCATGCATGTGAACTTGACTTGAGTTGACTGAGACTTGCTTTGGTCTTTAGTCTTGTACAGCTAGCTACCAGAAACACTGTACCTGGCCTCTGATCTATTTTCATCACTCTCATACTCACTGTCTCCCCTATGAGCAGGCGTATGGACACCATGAAACAGAGAAGGTCAGTCCCATTGTCCAGGCTAACATTCACAGCTAAATATTTTGGCCACATGTACAGTATCACTTTTTCCGTAGTTTGAAAGCCAGATGCCGGTTGGGAAAATGACATGTCAGAGTTATTGACCTCTAGGGTCATACATTGACAGATTTGCACTGTGGGAAAGTGGGATTTAAAAGATGGCGCCAGTACAGCTTAGCCACAAACTCCTTGTGGCACCACTTAAATGTACACACAGACACACGCGCACACACAAACAAGGTCGCGACTCCAACGTAATCTGCTGTGACTTTGACAGTGGCCTTTTCAACGAGACATGACACTTGGCAACAGAGAGGGGTGAACAAGAAGCAGAGACACTACTTCCTGTGTTGTACGTTTGTCAACGAGCTTTACAGAACACGAATGGCCTATTCTTTTCTGCTCAGGTCCGCACCTCTGACGAAGACGTAAGCAGAGTGGGTCTCGTATCCGCTCTTGGTGGTGATGCGCAGGGTGTACAGCCCCTCATCCTCCTTGTTCAGGTGCGTCAGGGTGATGGTTGCACGGTCGCCACTCCAGTGCATGTGGACCCACTTGGAGGGTGACAGGAGGACATCTGGCAGACACAGAAGAACATTGGAGAAAAGTGGATTTGACAGCAGATACAGGACTGGATCAAAACAGAGAGGAATTCAGGTGGCTGAGCGGTGAGAGTGTTGGGGTTCAAAACCCCGGCTGTGCCAAGGTGACTCCTTGGGCAAGGCACTTCACCCTACTTGCCTTGGGGGGGAAAGTCCCTGTTCTTGCTGTAAGTTGCTCTGGATAAGGGCATCTGCTAAATGACTAAATGTAAATGTAAAAATATTTGCTACAAAACAAATCAAAATGTTGTGGATACTGAATGTTCTACTGGCAGACAAATGCAGAAAACGACTAATTGAATGTATCAGTAAACAAGTCAAAGGTGTACATTAGCACTTCAAATAGGCATGAATCAGGCACACACACATTTCATCAAGTTCAGCCCTCGTCAGAGTAGGGTTGTATTTCTGTGCGTTTGTGCCTGTCAGCACTGAGTGTCTCCGAGACGTTGAGAGGCGCATATCGGTAGCCTGATGCATCGCACAGATGACAACTCGGGAACACGTCCCAGCCCAGTGGTGTCCACCAGCGCACTCCACCAATCACTGTCCTGCACTCCAGAAAACGAACCCCTGGGCTGGGAACCTTGTACCTACCGTCTCTGTACCACTGCACCTCAGGCTGGTAGCGCTTGAGGTTGGGGTAGATAATGACGGTGCATCCCAGGCTCATGGTCTCCCCCTCCCGGCCGAACGACACCCCGAACTTATCCACGATATGGGTCTGGAAGCTGATGCCGTACTCAGACAAGATGCCATCTGAAGGGGGAAGAGACAGTTACTGAGGGTTCAGGCGAGGAAATGCGTCCGCCATGCAGCTCTGGGAACACTGTGTGACACAGACACACACACAAAGGCATCTCAGACGGCTAAACTGAAATCTAAACATTCATATTGCACCAAGGGACAAATGAAGATTGGTCAGATGACCTGTCACGGTACTATCTACTACCTACAAAGTCAAACGTCTCCATTCTGTTCAGCCAAAACACTCTTCAAGAACCTTCCATTCCAAGAGACAAAGAATATAAGAATGCCACACAGGCACAAGTGGTCAGGGATGTGTGAGGGGCTTCTTCACTCGCCCTCAGGCCTACACAGAGCCAGGACGAAAACAGTGCTCAAAGACAGACTTGACAAGGTGTCCACAAACAAAAACAAGGTGACCAGAGAGCACACAGGCATGCAGCACAGAGAACAATGCACATGGTACTCACAGACCAGTCCCAGTTGGAGTTCAAGACCTCCCACATTTGACCATCCACTGCGTCTAGTTAGGGTTGTCGTTTAATTTAAAGGTGTGTTAAGTAGGTGTGTCCTTAATATACATCTTAATCTTCCAGGGAAGGGATTCTTCATTACTTTCTGAATTGGATGGATTGACATCTATTTATTTGATTCGCAGGAGTAGCTGATTCACACATTGTGTGATAATATGTGCAGAATTTTAAGAATATGTATTTTTAGTAGGCAACAGGTCATGTACAGTTTCTCCTCAAGTGAGAAGTAACTCCTCAAGTGCAATAACTGCCTACATGTCGACTTAACTTACTCATTTTTTTGTAATACTGTAATTCTGTAATTCTCCTCAAGTGCAATAACTGTCTATATGTTAATATGTCTACTGAACTTACTTATTTTTTTATACTGGACTACTTAACTGGACTACTTAAATTACTTAAATTACTTATTTTCTTTATATCAGACTTTATCGTGCCCGCCTATTGCTATTGCTATGTTATTGTCATTATTGTATATTACCCTGCAACTCTGTGTGCTGTACTTTACCCTGCTGCTGTTGTGAACTGCAATTTCCACCTCCTGGAGGACAAATAAATGTTCATCTAATCTCTAATTTACTTGCCTACAGGCAAATACTAATGAAAAAACATCAGACTTTGTGTATATTCATACACATACAGTGTATTTAGCATATCCATATACTGTATATGTATACAAACTTTATATATTATATATATATTTAAAGTATCATATTTTACAACCAAAAGAGAAAGAGGGGAACTGGCTGTGGACTGATCCCAGGCAAATTATAAGTGTATTGTATTATCAGCGTCCCAAAGAAGAATACTTTCAAACAGATGCACAACAAAGTGACCATGCAGATACACATTGACGTGAATACACCAAAACGTTGTCAAACCAGAGATGACCCTGTTACCTTCAAAACTTGCTGCCTTTGCTGCGCCCACCGGTGTCAGAAGAACAAAGGAGCTTAGTTAGCTTAGTAGCACTCTAAGCATCCCATCCTGTCTTAACACCAACCCCCCCACCTCACCTCACCCACCCCCCACCCCACCCACCCCCCCGACCTCCACAACCATCCACCAGCATACTGCTTGATACAGATGAATGATGTTAAGTTAATGAGTCATGTTTGGCAATTCCTGAACATTCTGACTTACATTGGGGTGGAGGGAGGGACTCATCCACTTCTCCCTTGAATCCTGAGGAGAGAACGCGCACAATGACAGTGGTTACGCTTCTTTTTTTGAGGAACCGTGGTAACTAACCATCTAGTTTCAACAATGGGAGAGTGGACAAATATACAACAGGAGTAGGGCCAATCAGATAACAAAATTGAAGGCAAAAGGAGTGATGTAAACATTTGAATTAAAATAGTTTGGATTTAGTCTATGTTCTATATCTGAGTGTCATTGTGATACAATGGAAATAGTAGAGTTTGGGAATTTTGATCAAACATACTCTTAACGACAACAGACGCGAAGGCGGAGAGCTCTCCTTTGGAGTTCATGGCAGACACGCGATACTGTGCCGTGTCATCAAAGTCGCATCTGAAAAATCAGCGAGAAACAGGTCACGTCAGGATAATGCACGTTCTGTCTCTTTTTGTTACTGGCTCATGTGTAGCCTACAAATAACCCCTTGGCCCCCTTCCCATCCCACTCACTTAAATCACACACAACTATGTGAGCCAGGACTGTAATGTGTACCAGGACTCCGGGCCGCAAATACTGTGGATATAAATAACTGCTAATGATGTCATACGCATCAGTCGCTAGGTATTATTTGCACAAGGTGGCTAGAGTGCGTACTCTACTGCGCCATGGTTTTAGCTATAATGTAACTAAGGACTTGCTACCTACTATGTTTGTGGACCTTAAACATGCATCTTTACCCAGGGGAACTTTTTCAAGTGTTTATAGTCCAATGTTAAGTGATCTAAAACAGGCCACATATCTCCAGAGCCCTGGGCGTTCTATATTTAGACGACCTCTATGTTATCGAAAGGTGAGACATGAAAGGGCTCCGAAGATCCTGTATAATCAAGCCATTCAAACAGACAGACAACAGAGAGACAGACAGACATCTTTCTGTGACATATGACACCACTGTCCCTGAACCCTCAGCCTATCCTGGCCACTCATACTCTGAGGCAGGGGTCCCCAACCCTGGTCCTCAGGGCCCACTATCCTGCATGTTTTAGCTCCAACACCCCTGATAATGACCCTTCATCTGAATCAGGTGTGTGGGAAAGGGGAAACATCTAAAACATTGCAGGACAGTGGGCTCTGAGGACCAGGGTTGGGGACCACTGCTCCAAGGTATCAAAACCTAGTCTTTCAGGGAGGTTTAGTTTCACCATTAATGGGTGCTAGGATGATGTGGTGACATCACAGGGACAATATACCCCCTCAGAGATGGTTGTGGCTTGTTTTAGAGAATGTGTTAATGCACCACAACAGCCGTTGGCCTACCTGTTGATCTCCAGTGAGTGCACATTATAGCTGCTGACAAGCTTGTACTTGCCCGGATGGGCAAGGGGATCAATTGTCACATTGTTTTTGTACCTTGTTGTCGAGAGTAGATCGAAAATAAAAGAAGGAAAAAGGAACAAAAACAGACATGTAAAAAAGGAGGGAAACAAACGTGAATAGTCAAGGCTGAAAAGTGGGAGGACAGAGAGAAGGAGAAAGAGAGTGTATGTGTGTGTGGGGGGTGGGGGGGTGGGGGTGTGTACACTCACCAGACGACCCTCGGGTCTGGCCACCCAGTGACGGTGCAGTGCAGACGTACGCACTGCTTCTCCCACACCGTGTGGGAGCGAGGCTTGATCACAAACTCTGGGGTATGCATCAGGCTGTCCTCGTTCATGCGCTTGTGGTACTCCTCGTTTTCATGAATCTGAACACACCGTGGTGATAAGACAGTTTAGTCACCGTATATTAAACACTCACATGATCTTGACCCCAACCACAGAAAAAGCAAAACCCTACAACACATTTCTGGAACTTTGACAAGATATTCAAAATGCGTATTCAAGGCAAAGCGGAGCATTTTCAAGGTTTCTTGGAAATGGGCCTCAAGAAAGCTTTCTGCGACATGCCAACTACGTGCGTCTGTGTGTGGCGCTGTTCACAGGCAACATCGAGAACCGCAGATCCGCTTGGGGAGCTCGGGGACAAATCCTTTCGCCTCCAATAACCCTTAACACATCATCTGACAACACTCCCTGGACCCTGTTTCCTGTGTCTTAAGAAACCAGATCGGTCGTGGAATGTCTCGCCCAGTGACAGGGCTTGTTGGCAGGAGAAGGACAGGCTAAATGCAGTGTGTCCCACTCTGGGGGTCACAGCGGCTCTTTTGATTCAGTATGACCGGGGCTGGATCTTTGACATAATCATTTAATGAGAAACACAAATAACCACTGAATGAAAAAAACCTGGGCAGAGTCAAACGAAAAAAGACACAGTTACGACGGTCTACCCGGTACAACTGAGCGTTGCTTTGGTCATACTTGTCATCAAGGGATATTCCCATAATGTCTTTTACAACTATTAGACTATTTTATGACCTCACAAGTCAGAATAAAAATGTTCTAATTCCCAAGCATGTATCAACAAAATGTCTAAATCTCTGATAAAAAGAAACTCTTCCCTTTATGATGTTACAAAGGAGAATTCTGTCACAAATGAAACACATGATGTCACAATGAACACTCTCTCTCTCTCTATGACGTCACAAGAAGAACCTCATCTTTATGAGAATTCACAATTCTTGTTAGATGTCACAATGATCTCTCTCTCTATGACGTCACCAGACATCTTTATGATGAAACAAAGCAGTACTCCTGCACTAACCCTTTTACTCAGAGAGATGCGCTCGGCCGACTCGCGCATGGCCGTCTTCCTGGAGATCTGTTCAGTCCTTTCCATCTCCAACCCACTGGTGAACAGGTTCCTTCGGGCCATGTGCCCGGCGCTCTCCTTCATCCTGGCCTCCTCTGTGTCAGAGAGCCCACTGGCAAACTCCTGACTATGAGGGCAGACCCGGGAAGGATGGATGAGGCGGGTTTTTTCCAAGTCATGATCACAACACTCTCTCAGATGAAGCCATTACTGTACATTGTATCCCACGTCCCCCCCACCTAGATTCAGAGGTAATTTACCTGCCCCTGAAGATGGGCACTACATAGCCAATAATTTGATTATCTCTGTCCACAGCCAGGTAGGTGGGCTTGGCTCTCTTGGGCATTGGACTCAGTCTGCTTTCCTCCAGCCCAGAGTAGGAAGACAGTCTAAAACATGTTACAGGATACTTTAATTACAGGATAATTAACCTCTACAACATCAGAGAATAATCGGGGGTTAAGTGAGAGGTCATTGAAATATTATGGGATGTATTAATGGGAAGAAGGAAAGCGTGTTTAGCCAAAAGAATGAGAACATGATCGAACATGGCCACCAAGAACGATAAAACAATGTAATTAAGTACTTACAGTAGGAATGTATTAAATATATATATATATATATTCAAATAACTGCATACCTCTCCACTATAATTCACAATTATACTATCAAAGTAATACAGTACTCCAATTCATGTACAGTATACAAGGCACACTTATAAAGCCCTTCACGGCCCTGACATACCTGCCACAACAATGTCCCTCTATGTGCTCTTTTAAATAGATCCTTGAGAATGGAGGAAGGGATAAAGACAGGAATAACAATCTCGTCTGCGTTGGGGTCATGATGACAGAACTTCTCGTAAACATTGCATGAGGATCAGAGGTCCAGCTCGCTTTTTTTTCACCCCTCTGGAGGTCTTCTTGTTAAGACAGACTCCACATAGGGAAACGTCCACATTTACCATCTCTCCTTTCCTCCTTGGCTCTGTGTATGCCCAGCCGGATCCACACCCTGACCCCAGAGAACACCGTATGTCAGTCTTATCTCTGGCCTGGAGAAGCAGTCACCCAGACAGATTATGTTGAGCAGAGCTTTACATAACCACATATGGCAATGGAGTACAGGTTATTCCTGCGCCAAGCCAGTGAAAGGAAGGAACCCAGTACTATCTCAATTCTGAACTAAACTGAAATATACAATTTTTCAACAGCAAATTTGGTATAACATTGCTGTTTCCCTCAGGGCATCCGTTTGTTACTCAGATACCCCCTGACCTCCTTCGAAAATTGACAAGGCCAGTGTATTTAAAGTGTAGCCAGGTGCACCCACGAAAAAGGCCCAACACTCTCAGCACTCTAAATCATCCATCTTTATCTCAGCTGCCGTAAATTGACTTTGGATCAAGGTGTCTGAGTATAAATCAGCGTATTTGACTTAACAGATCTAGACACATTTTTATTCTGAGAGAAGCACGGACACAAAACCACGTCTTCAAGATAAGTTTCAAGAATTCCATGTGACCCTATCATCTTGTATCTACACGTCAGTCCTCAACTCTGATTGGTTGTGGTGATCTGGCACTACTGTCTATAGTACTACCAGTAAACTCATCGAAGGCCTGCTTCAAGCACAGTGTCTCAGGGCAATACTAGATGATCTCTCAGTTCTGTGACTACGAGCACAAGAATCTTCCAACTAGTTCAGCATTCCAGATGACCAACTAAACGGCAACACTGCCTGCATTCCCTCTGGCATGGTATTCACTGGTCAAGACTCTATTTCAGTCTATACACCATATACAAGCCATATACCATAACACGTCATTATATAACCTTGCATTCTTGCCCAGTTTATACAATTCGCCAGCCTTTTAAAGATCAGCAAAAACAGGCTAACAACCAAATAAAAGGGCAAAGATTCTCACACTCACATGCAGTCAATACATGTTGGAACTTCACAGAGCATGCAGGATTCACAGAAACAAGGTGTTTTGACATGGGCATTTAGATGTAGGTGGATAAGGTGTTAAAAAGGGCAGAAAAAGTTTAGCTTTGGGCAAAGGAGACGATGGAGGGAAATGTGTATTTTGACAGGGGAACGTGAATGGATGAGACAGCTGACTGAAGGAAGAGGTAGGCAATGAGGGTTAGGGGCAGCAGGGCGATCCTGTGTTCTTGACACAGGAGTGGGTAGGTAGGTTGGAGTAATGGACCCTCCAGGGCATCTCCCCTCCTCCTTACCCCCTGCTGGTGCTGCTGCTATGGGCCGCGTAGCTGCTGCTGCTGGCTTGGTATTTGCTGATGGCCGACTCCGTCTCCTTGCTGCGGTAGCTACGATCATAGTGGTGGTGGTTCTTCTGGTAGAAAGGTATGGATCCCGACATCCTCCACAATGCTGTGCCTGTCTCAAGCCCTGAATCTCCCAAGTCTCCAATTACCTGTCTGTCTGCTTAGCTAGTGTAGGGAAGTGGTTGTATTGAATGCAGTGCAATACTAATGATTGTTCATTTGGAAAAACATTGTAACAATCTGTAGGCTTATGTTTAAATGAATTCCCAATATGATTACAAAACAATCAGTTGACCTTGATTGTCTATAAATAGGCTATATTTGTTATTATTATGAAATACCATAATATGTGTAGTCAGTAAGAAATCACTAACACAGATCATTTACGGCTAAAATAAATTGCACTTCTAAAAATGCATCATGCCATGTCTCATTAATAATAGATCAGTGGTGCAGGCACATTCATTTCTTTAATCACTAGGTGTGATTTCAGAAAGTCAGTAAATTTGGAATTCAAAATCAGCATTTATTCTGGAGCTAGCCAAGCACAACATAACTTAGACAGCAAACAGACAAACATCAGCATGCATCATAATCCACACAGTGAATAAATGCATTGACAAGGTTACTTAACTTGTATCTCTACAAACAAAGTCTGATGTTTTGTTGAAAAGGTCAGGTATGAATAAATATCACTTACCTAGGCCAAAAAAGCCTCCAACTGAATTTGATAGAACAGGTGATTCAACTCCAGAAGTTCCCCAACAAAGCTTTCAATCCAGGCAAAGCAACAGGTAGGTGCGTCAGAAGAAGACAGGGCAGTCTTCTAAACAACAAAAATAATATTGGCACACGACGGAATGTCGAAGCCACAGTCGCGTCCTTTTATGGTGAAGGGTACCGATAAATATAGCCGAGCATAGGGAACGAATAGAACTCAACTCTCAAACGCAAGCAGCACACACGACTCAACGGGATGCACGACTCAAGTTAGCAGGACAGAAGTTTCAGCCAAAACCCCGATGGCATGCGCTTCGCAGCTTATAAAGTTATTAGGAGCTAAACATTTTTCCAGTATTTATTTAGATAGACATCTAAATAAATTAGACTAGTGTTTCATGACAATAAGTTCCAAGGTCATTACAGAAAATGGCTATAGATTTATGTCGAGTTCTACCCATGGGCTAAATGTTGACATTTCTGTTTATATTGTCCTATGGCCATTATACAATCGACTCAAAAGATAGTAAAACTATCAGTACAGACAGTACTGGCTCCATATCTAAAGTGGCTTCAGCCATGTCTGTGGCTAAATTTAGCCATGCCATTGTTACTTGTGTCACATACAACAAATGTCAGAATTAGAGAGAGGGGGGGGGGGGAGCGAGAGAATGGAAGTCTGCCTTGGAGTCTGGCCTCCTCCCAGTTGCCCACTGTAGAACACTTACTGAATTATATGACTGGAGACATTGTAGATCAATTTAATAAAATTAAGGTATTTAAAATCTACACATACAACTTGCTTTCAGTGACCGTTGGCAAAACTTCTTGATCTTAAGTCTTGTCCATGGATAAAATCGATTAACACGAGGTGTTTTCCTTGAAAACCCTCCGTATCCATAGAAAGCTCAAGCACCCAGCTAGCAAGGCATGTGATAACAAAGTTGGCTAATGACTTCATCCCATCATACCCTGCACTAAAGCAGAAGCAGAATACCACCACATTCTATTTTAACAATTGCCCTTCCCATTGGCCCTGGCAGGCTTGCAGCATGTTTGCTTTGCCCACTTTGATAGCCAATAGTTAGATCAGGCAACAGAAAGGGTGGACTGGCCATCTGGCATACCGGGCATCGTCCCGGTGGGCCGTTGACCCAATGTGGGCCGGGGCCGCGGATCAGTTGGTACCGGGCCGCGGGCCGCCATAGCAAATACGATAATTAATAAGAATCTTTTATTTCGAAAAATTACCGGATGCTCTCGGTTAAATTTCGGAAAACGAGCACAGCACTCACACTTTCCCACAACATTATTTTCAGTTTAAATAATTCCTCGAATTACAGCATGAAACCTGAGGGCCCCTTTCATGTTGAAAATGTGCTATGGGATTAGCGGACTCTAGTGGTTAAAGACAGTGGTGCAATAACAGGACGGTCCATCTAGTATAGGAGCCTGTCATCAAGTCCCCTGGTAACCAGTAAACATTAAGGACGTATCAGCCTAACATCTTGGTATCCTATAACAGTGGTCTCCAACCCTGGTACTCGGGGCCCACTGTTCAGCATGTTTTAGATGTTTCCCTGCTCCAACACACCTGATTCAAATGAATTGGTTATTATGAAACTCAACAGAAGCCTAATAATGACTCTTTATTTGAATCAAATGTGTGGGAAGGGGGAAACATCTAAAACATGCAGGACAGTGGGCTCTGAGGACCAGGGTGTGGACTACTGTTCTGTAAGACCCACTTAATCTCAAGAGCTCACAGTCAAACAACTGGAGAGACCAGCAGTCAGTCTGGTTGACCAAGTTCCTTCTCCAGGTTCTACTCGGGTGTTTTCAAATGACAGCCCCACCCTTCTTTGGAGGAAAGAGGGTCTTGTCTAAATAGTCTCACCAGCACTTAATATAGACATAGGTATAGCGATCTGTGTTGAGATCTCAGGGAATTATTACATCCCTTGAGTAAACTGCTAGGTTCTATGTTTCCATCTCCATCTGAAATGTTCGTTTTGCAGCTGAGACCTGGGTCTTGTCATCTGAACTTCTTGTGATAAATGTTGGTTAGCATCTTCTAGGAAGTATTAAATACTGGCAATGTCTAGAAGAACTATAAACAGTTGCTGTATAAACAGACTAATTATACATTTTAAAGGCCTCTGTGAATGTTAAATTCATGTTAAATGCTGTTTTACCCTTTGATTAATGTTCATTCAGATTCAGAATACTTTAATATTAATCCCAGAGGGGAAACTCTTTAGCAACAACGGCGCACAGTCTTGTCAAAGCACACAGGGGTACGAGTGTGAGGTAAAAGAGTAGAAGAGTGCACATTGTTTCATGAGGGCTATGTGATCAAGACCAAACCAGGTTTCTGAATTTGCCCATTTTAACAAGTGACTCATATACTCCATTGGACTTTCTTGCTTGGGATCATCCCCATTAAGCTTCTTCCCAAGTGACACAGGGGTAGGCTACCAACTGTTCTCTGACCCAAATGGGGCGTCATGTATCCCACATGCATCTATTATTATCCACACAGTCAACTTTTGTCCTCAAAAAGTTTTCACCTTTTGAAAGTTTCAGTTTCATATCTACTTGGGGAAGTTAATTTTTTAATGTCACAGTGTTTAATTCCTTGTTTTAGTTTCTTTCGGAAGAACTATGTCAAATGAGATACTTAAATACTGTTACAATACCACAATGACAGACCTCAATGACAGAGTTACACCTAAGATAACTAATGATCTAACTAATGATTACACATCCCAAACACAGGAAAGCAAATTCCATCTCGCCTTAAAAGGACATACTCAAGAATGCAGACGCAGGCAAGCTTCTGAAGGAATGGTTGTTTTGGGAAAGCTACATTCGCTCTGTGGGGGTGTATAAACAGGCAATATTAATTGATAAGGTCATAATGGCTCATTATTTTGAACATATGTCTGCCAATATGTTCTAGAATTTACTATAATACTTTACAATACATTGTTACATATATTTAAGTACGACGCAGTATTTACTACGCATTATTTTGGTTGCTGTCCCTATTGGAAACAGTTGGTATGACCTAGATTTCCTGTCCGGAACCAACTTAATCGTCAGGAAGTTAGGGCGGTGGTTGAGACCATAGGGTTGAGACAGAGCACAGCACAGGCTAGTAGGTCATCCTTTCTTTTCGTCAGGTAAGGCTACGTATTTACACTAGTGTTATAAACCAATGCCAATGGTTCTAAAACCATTCTTATATTTTCCCTGTTTTGTGTCTATGGTATTGCGCTTTAGTTGCGTAAATTCGTAGAAATGTATACTATGTTGCTACTTTGTATCGGACTAGTCTGACTGTCTTGTCTAACTAGCAGCCAGCTAAATAGCAGTTTGGCTAGCTACTGACTGTAGCTCCCCGTATATATTTATATTTTTAAATGGTTGATGTCTTTAAGGTCCGAAAACATTTACGTGGTTTAGTTAAATTTCTAAATACATATAAACAGCTAACGTAGCGGCTATAAATAAGATAGCCCTACAACACTGCCTGATGTTGGGTTGCTACTAGCGCCAGACATTTTGCTAGCGCTAAAATAGGCCTCAAAACGGGGAAACGTAGCAATTATTTGGTCATGACACGAATACAAACATATATTAGTAAAACTACATATTAAAGAGTCAACCATTTTAAACCTAGAAACTAATGTTTGACCGAATGACGAATAATATATCTTCGGACCAAACGGAACATGTCTGTTGACAAAGATAGTGGATCAGAGGTGCGAAATATTGAAGATGGCTATTCAAGTTAGTCGCAGTCTACATCATGTCCTGTCAGTCGGGAAATGCCAGAGGGTAGAAGACTGAGCGACCCGTCAGTGTACAGGAGGTCTTGGGTGGTCTTGCCTGAAAAGGCAATATGTCCTCACATCACTAGTTTTCCCTCCGCAGGAACAACTAGAACAGCCTTAGAAGCTGCAGAACATTTCCATTTATAGCACAGCGAGGGACACCCCACTTGGGGAATCATTGCTTCCGAATTAGATAGACTTACCGAGGCCAGAGAGCTGGGTTAGATCTTATTTGGGGTAACTGCATGGTCTATTTAGTGTGCTCCTGTTATATTTCCGAAGCCCATGAGTTACAGTATGCTTTTATGAATTGATCTTCAGTTACATGAATAACACATTTTTATATACTTTCTTTGTGTGGATGTATTGTGTATAAAGAAAATCAATTCTCAAATGCCAAGTATGTTTACATGTAGACTTAATGTGTTTTACCCTGACAGGTAAAAAACTAAACAAAAGCCAAAATGTCGAGCAAACGGGCAAAGGGAAAGACCACCAAGAAGCGCCCCCAACGTGCTACCTCCAATGTGTTCGCCATGTTTGACCAGTCTCAGATCCAGGAGTTCAAGGAGGCTTTCAACATGATTGACCAGAACCGGGATGGTTTTGTTGACAAAGAGGATCTGCACGACATGCTGGCCTCACTGGGTAAGCATCATACAAAACTCCTTGGCTAGTTAGATACTGGCCCCCTTTTGGTTTATGTTCGCAGAAATGCTGCTGGCCTGCTCTCTGCTGGAGATTCTGTACCACTGTTGTCATATTGTGTCAAATGACCAGTGCTTGACATCTTGTTCATTTGATCCAGAGAAATTATTTTACATTGTAATTGTTACTGAAGGACTCCCATCTGTGTTGTGGACAGAGATTGGGGCAGTATGGTATTTCTTCAAGCTGGAAGGTGTGGCTCAGCTGGTATTTAGGAGGAGTCAGAACGGAGAAACATACACACAATAGATATTGCATTGAACCCAACCTGTTCTGTAGTCTTTAAATTTGAATGCCTTTCGACTGTTAATTGCGAACCCATGCGTTGCATACCTTTTTTTTAAACCAGACTGAGCTGTTGTCTCAATAGCTGTGATTGATTATTTCAGGGAAAAACCCAACTGAAGATTACCTGGAGGCCATGATGACGGAAGCTCCTGGCCCTATCAACTTCACCATGTTCCTCACCATGTTTGGTGAGAAACTCAACGGCACAGACCCAGAGGACGTTATCAGAAATGCTTTTGCCTGCTTTGATGAGGAAGGCACTGGTAAGAAGGATGTCTCTCTTTGTGTGCACTTTAAATTCAATTGTGGGAATCGGGTGGCTCAGCGAGTTAAGGCGTTGGCCTCATGATCGAAATGTTGGGAGTTTGATTCCCGGCTGTGGCTATGTGATGTGTTCTTGGGCAAGGCACTTCACCCTACTTGCCTAAGGGGGATTGTCCCTGTACATGCTATAAGTCGCTTTGGATAAAAGCGTCTGCTAAATGACTTTTTATTTCTATTTATTGATGTGCAGGCTCTTGGGTCTTACCATATTATGGTTAAAAGGAATTATTAAGAACGGTTATGTTTTTAGAAGTTATTTTAAGTGGGATGTACACTGGATGGTTAGGGGGATGATCGGATGAGCTGGAGTCATCTGAGGTGGCCTTGTCCCTCCCCACAGGTTTCATTCAGGAGGATTACCTCAGAGAGCTGCTGACTACAATGGGAGATCGCTTCACAGATGAGGAGGTGGACGAACTCTTCAGGGAGGCCCCCATCGACAAGAAGAGCAACTTCAACTACGTGGAGTTCACACGCATCCTGAAACATGGCGCCAAGGACAAGGACGATTAAGACGGCCACACCAAATGATTAGTTTCCACACCCTCTCCTTCACCTCGGCTAAATCATCGTGCTGCATGTCTCGGTCTGTAAGCCCCCCCCCCCCCCCCCCCCCCCCCCCAAAACAAATGTAATAAAGTGCTGGTCTGTAATTAAAGATTTCGAAAATGGATGTGCAACTCTGTAGCACCAACTATTCCAATGGCCTCATTTAGCTGATTTTTACATTTTTTAATAAATATAAACTTTTTAAATAAAGTACTATATCAACTTGTATTTGCCTGTTATTCATTGCCCTCTTCTGTCTGAAGGCTTGTTGTATATGGTTAGGAAACATCTCTGTTTTCCACTGCAACCTACTGAGGTATGTTCCAACATGTAGGGGCTTGATCTGAAGAAGGAACTACTGTAAAAGTGTAGGCCCTACCATGTTAAGGCACGTTAGAGATGAGTAGAACGTGTCCAAATGGGTTGCATTGTAGGTGCCTACAGGAAATAGTGAGGGATAAAATATGTATTATATACATTTCAGAATGGATTATTTCAAGAATTCATATTTAATCAGGTGGAATACCGCAACATTGAACCGAATTAACGATGGGTTCAACCTTGATATGATGCTGCCACCTAGTGGACACGCGAAGGTTTATGAAACATTCACGTCATCAACTACGTCACCAAGTACGTACTTTCAGTACAACCAATCATGATAGAGCACCTGACTTGGTTACGGAACCACGTTGAGTTCTTTATGGCTATCTATGCTATCGGCTTATTTCCAACGTGATGTCTTGAACGGTAAGGTATTTCCATAATTGACCTAAGATTTTTCATTAAATCACAGTTTAAAAGTTGATGTCAAACTTAACAAACTAACGCACATTTTGCGTTGAAGCAAACACCTAACATTTAACCGCTGGCGCTGCCCTTTTATAAGTTGACAACTAGAACTAGCCAACCTCAAACAGCTAGCAAATCCGCTAGTCACACAAGGGCAAATTACATGTACCGGTACTGTATGTATGGTAGTACATTCGGCACTTGTTCTTTATCAATAAATCGGTTCCACCGATTTTCTTCTGTAAACCATTTCTCGGGAGGTATCAATTACTTATCCATATGGTATTAACCTCATTGTACTAAATGATAACTACTCTGAAGGTTGAATAGCTTAATGTCGGGAACTTGTTTAGGTCTTACGTCATTTTTGACGATAGAAGATTTATTCCGACCTGTATGTAAAGTAGAATTATAATGTATAGCGATAGTATGAGATCGTTTAAAGGATCGATGTTTTGAACGTACATATACTCAGTTTGTTGCTGTTACCGGTCCTTTGGGTTGGAAGTCCTGGACCCATGCCATGGCTTTAAAGGTGATCCAGAGGCTTCAGTTGCTGGGGCAGACGGGGAAACACTTCTGCTCTGATCTGGGACAGATCTCTAGACTTCTGAGTGCCCAGTGCCATACCCAGGAGCCTCTCTGTGTGGCCTGCCTTTGGACCTCAGCTGGTCGCTGCATCCAGAGACATGGCTGTAAGAAGCTCCAGCCAAACTTGGGGAGGGTGAGCCTGTCCACAATCACCAGGGATCCATCCTTCTTCACCACTGGGTCTGTGGGCCTCCACAAAGACTCAGTCTTCCGGTTCCGTCTGAGCCAGCTCCATGGGCTTACTCCTGCGGACGAGCAGGCTTTCCAAGGGCGGCTGGACAGCTGCTCTTCATCCAAGCAGATCTTCCGTTTGCTCAGCCCCATGGAGATCATGTCTGACAACATGGCTGCTGCAGTGCTGCACAGAGTAGCTGACTTGGAGCGGGACACCCGCTGCCTGAAGGACCCCTCTGTTCTGAAGCATGTCACTCTCAGGGCCCTCTGCTACCAGTTGGAGCAGGACTCCTGCCGCCTGACCGACGCTGGACTGGTGTCAGCCCTGCTTGCCTGCACCCGCCTTTACCTGGACCCCTGGAGCACTCTGATGGTGCGGCTGGTGTCTGAGAGCCAGGAGAGGCTGGACAAAGGACAGATGAGCGTGGGCCAGCTGTGCACCCTAGGACAGGCCATGCTGGCCCTGGAGGGCCCGAGCTGTGGTATGTTGGAGCAAGTGATGGAGCAGGTCAAGAAGCAGGAGCCTGGCCAGTGGAGCCTAGCAGAGCTCACTGCCGTCTATGGACTTCTGCAGGGCGGGGTTGGTAAGGAGGGACAGTACCAGGACCTTCTCCATGCAATGCATCTGCATGCCATGTCCATCGCCTACCGTATGGACCCACCTACCGTTAGCAGGGTGATGGGTGCTCTGGTGGTAATGAACCAGACCCAGGCCATGCCCCTGGTGATCAGCCTGTGCAAGCAGGCTGTAAGGCATGTGCCCTACTTCAGGGATGAGGACTTGACCATAGTCCTTGGGGCTCTTATGCATTTTGGTCACAGTGATCACTACTTTGTGGAAGCCATGGAGAGGTATGTGCCGAGCATGGCCTTCACCTCACATCCAGAGACGGTCTCCAAGGTGATGCAGTACTTTGGGCGGAGGAACATCTTGTCCCGGCCTGTGTTTGACGCTGTGGCCGAGAGCTTCGTGTACCGAGCAGATGACTACACCACCAGCCAGGTGGCCCATCAGATCATGCCGTTCGGTAAGCTGGGCTACCTCCCGCCAAACGCAGGCCAGCTGTTCAGGAAAGTGGAGGCCATCCTGCACAGACGCTTTTCCCACTTTCAGCCCAGGACCCTCCTCAACCTGCTCCACGCCTGCATCCTGGTGGAAAGATACCCTGTAAACTTTGTCTCCAAGGTCTTCAACAAGTACTTCCTCCAGCAGCTTCAAGGTACATGAGTTCATAGTACATCTAGAAATATGCTAATATTATGCTCCTTAATGCTATGGAGATTGCCTCTTGACATTGTACAGATGCGTGAAATACCTGTGCTTCCTCCACATTTTCCAGCTGAAGACGAAGGAATGGACCGCATTGTTTTGGCGCAACTTACTCAGCTCTACATGTCCCTAAAGCTTGAATGTCCATTCTACGAGGTAGGTAACTTGCGTGAAACGCTTTTCGATAATATTGTTTAGGAACTGTTGAGTGTGACTCCATCAATACCTTTTAAAAATCTCCTCAGGGTCCTGGACTCCCTGCCAAGTACCGAGTCAAGTCGTTTCTCATCCCTGGGCGCCCCCTGGAGACACAGGTGGACAATCAACTCTATAACTATGTCAAGAATGGCCTTGTGGATCTACTTGGGTCCCGTGCATACTTTGCATCTAAAGTCCTCACACCTTACCGTTACACCATAGGTAGGACAGAGAATATGCCTGACATTGCCAATGGTTTCATATTGCTTGCTAGACATTTTTGCCTGATGTTTTTCCATCTTGTTACAGATGTGGAATTAAAGCTTGATGAAGAAGGATATGTTTTACCTGCTAGTCACATAGATTATGTATACAAGAGGTACGGACATGTTTATTCTTCTAGAATATAAGCCCATTCATTCCATTCATTGTCAGTGTTGGTATTAAGCAATGTTGATGCTTGAATGTTTTTTTAACGTTTATTTATGCTTCCAGGATTGCGATTTGCATTGATGGGCACAAAAGGTTTGCTTCAAATGCAAGGCAGCTTCTTGGTAAAGAGGCCATCAAGCAGAGGCATCTAAAACTCCTGGGATATGAAGTTGTTCAGGTGAGCAACCTTGTGAAGCAGTGCCGGTATCCATAACCAAAGCATGTACATTCAAGGGAAAATTATTGGTTTGACTGCCGATGGGCTTGTCTGAGTGTCGCATCTGGCACATTGTGATTGCCAAATGTTTCATCTCATTGTCATTGCTGGTCATTGTCATAAGTGTTCTGTCTGCCAGTTGCTGTCAGTATTCCTTTTGATGTATTCTGCTTGCCATGACAGCGCTGCCTGTTCTTTGTTGACAGTGTGCTAGTGCTGTGGTGAGTCAGGGTTTTTCTGACACACTAATGACTCGTCTCCTTCTTTTCCAGATTCCTTACTATGAATTTGAGGAACTGCACAACCATACGAAGATAGTTCAGTATCTCCACAAAAAGATATTCCCTCACAGTTACAGGCTAAGTTGGTGATACACTCTAACAAGGAATATGTAACAGCACCAGCAGTATATTTACAAAAGCAAAATAAACGTATCATGCTAAATATGCTCATGGAAACCTTTTTGTAAATACACTTAATGCACTTGGTATATTGTAAAAATAGTAATGGTTTGAACTTGCATTTCATTCAATTGAGGTCACAGTCAACTATGCATATTAATTATTACGACACAATGTGAAATATATATTACTTTTATTTGTTCTTGGAAACAAAATGCTGCATTACAAAGTTGAGAGAAACCAAGAATCACTATGGAGAGAAAGAAAGGTCCACAACAAGATCAAGATATGCTGTGAACGTTAACCAAAAGATTTGGGTTTTTCCATTGATAACCTACGGATGATATTATACTGGTCACCACCATGGACAGGGAGTGTCAGTTGGATAAATATAAAAATGTTTTACATAAAAAACAAACATGACGGTGTCCTATGTGGCTGGGATCTGGGGCAGGCCAAACTCATCCACCAAAACTCCATCCTGAAACACAGTTACAATCAGTCAGGTTCACAGGAAACACTGCCATCTTCAACCCATATATACATATAATTATATGGTCCATCTGGAGAGAGAAGATGACTAGTACCCGGTTGATGCTCTTCTCCCCTGGTATTCCTTCAGGGATGGAGGGATGAGTGGTGGCCTCATCCAGATAAGAGCTGTCCTCATCCAACAGGAGCTCATCCCCCAAGGCGTCCAGCTCTGTACACAAACACTGATTCATCAAAACCTATACAACCTGACTTTCTAATGGTAATCACACAAATACTAATCCTACACCACTGCTATGCTGCAGCACTCACCTGCTTCAAGGTCATCTTCATCAATCTCTGGCGTGCCGTAGCTTCTGCTCAGTGCTTCCTGGACCTCGTTGGCGTCCTCCATCATGTCCTCTAACTGATCCTGAAGATCCTGCAACACAAGCAATATTCTCTTTATCTCCCTGCATCAGCCAAGCTTAAGTACGCAACAGATGTTAATGTTGCCAAAAGAAATCATCAAGCACTATCGACAGCGCATACCTCGATCTGATCGATCTTTACATTCTTGTACGCCTTCTTCATCTCTTTAGCTCCAACCTTCATGGCATCCACCTATGGCATGCATTAATAACATGTTTTTTTGAGGTAAGATCAATAGACAAGACACAATACATAAATGCCATTATAACATGGTGAGAGCAGTGCTAAAGTGGATAGTATCACTATGTTGCATACAGTAGTTTTGGTGTCTTTGAGGGTCTGGATAGTGTAGTTGGCCTGTTCCATGTTGAAAGACTGCTGCATAAGATTGTCTCTCTGGCCCTCATACCTGAACATGACAAAAAAAACAAAGTTTTAGAGTACAGCATTTCTGAGTATGGTGGTACTGTTCACAACTTATGAAAGCAAGTTATACAGATAACATGTTATGGATAAGGAGGTGAATGTGTCCCATAACTTACATCCTCTTTTGCTTCAGCACTCTCATGGCCTTCTGCTTGACCATGTTCTGATAGAAACAAAACACAGATGTGAGATAAACAACAGTCCCACAAAACAGTACTTCATATGATATGGATGCCCTATTTTTTGTTAACCTGACCTAGTCCATGTTGAATATTACGAGTTCCTATAATGGGCCATTCAATTCCAAGCAGATTAAATCACAATGTCAAACCAATGTTACCTTTGAGGGTCCATCCCTCATCTTCTTCATCTGATCTTTATACTTGACAAGCTCAACGTCTAACCTTGAAATCTTCTTGTCAATAGACTCTGCCCGAGAATCCACCTATGGTAATAAATTAGAACAAAAGTACAAAATTTACTTTCAGTTAAAATAGCAGTTGAATACACATTTCTGATTCTTCAAAATATCTATAAAACCAGTTAAACTGGTTGATTTAAATCAATGCCCTGCCCTATTCTATAACAGGAACAACAACCTGGTCTACACTTGCCCAGTCACTATAAGAGAAAAGTTAACTAAATCATATGGCAAAAATGCTCAACTAAGTTATTTCAGTTGTAAACATTGAGTTCTGATGGACTTGTTTGTACCTTCATTGTATTGTTTTGTGTTAAATTAGCTGGTTAATGTTAGCCAACTAGTACGTCTATTGCCAGATGACTCATTACAGATTATTATAAAGCTGCTATTGACTTTGATTACTTCAGTCTTCAGATATAGACAAATATATCTAATTCACCCTAAAAGTATGGCTAAATAATATGACTATGTTAGCCTGCAAGTTAAACGTCAGCCTGTTATTGTCACTGAAGAAGTGCTTGTTAATGTTCACACGAAGAAGTTCTTTGTTTATTTATTAAGAAGGAACAGCTCTGCAAGTTGTGACAATCGATACTTACACCTCCAATACAGTCGGTTAGATTGGGTGGGGGGCCTTTAGGCTTTCCTCGACCAAAAATACGATTCATTTTGTCCCAAATATATATTTGTTAGCAGAAAACGAACAGCTAGCGAAATGATACTCAGTTGGGACACCCGGAAATAACCCCCGTGACGTCACACCAGTCACATGGTTGGTCAACTTGTTTTATCAACGCCCTCCCGTCATTAAAACTCAGAACCAGAAGGGGGAGGATACAATCTGATGGATTCTACTATCTGATTATACAATTGATTGAATATTGACAATTTGTCAAATTCAGATGGTCAGATGGCTCAGCAGGTTAAGGCGTTGGCCTCATGAGTGGAATGTTGTGAGTTTGAACCGGCTGTGGCTATGTAATGAGGTGTCCTTGGGCAAGGCACTTCACCCTACTTGTCTCTGAAGTGTCCGGACAGAGACACAGACAACAGACTCGTCTGCTAAATGAATGAATGTAAATTGTCAGAGTTTATCTGGAATGATGAATTACTATTGCAACAATACAATTTCAGTTCTACATTAAATGAGTGACATTTCCATGGATTCCATCATACGCGCACCTTTACCAGACACATTAATCTAATTGAAAACTACAGAACACTCTATAAACTATAGCCGTGTAAGCCTTTAATTAAAAAGAAAAATATTTTCAGTCGGCGGTCCGTTGACTTCGGTTAACTTCAGAACCATCTACCGTGATTAAGTCATTGTGCTTGATTACACTGTACGCAATGAACCATAAGAACTATGCATTAAACATTCAGAAAGAGCTTCACACACACACACACACACACACACACACACACACACACACACACACACACACACACACACATTTAGGGTCAATATACCATATTGATGTAAAATATTGATCAATGATGTACGACATCTTGATATGTCGGCAACACTGGCAATAAAGACAGCACTGTAATTTTCACATTGCAAATGTCACTTGGGTGAGGCCTAGATCATATGAGTCTTCTTTCCCAATCCGGGATACTGAAGACAGTTCCATGGCTGATCATGCCGGTTTAGTCCTGTCTGGGTTCTCCATTGGGAGGGGATCTCTCACAGGGCTCCTGGCCTTACTGCTCCCTGGGCCCTTCTCATCCTTAAGCTTTACTGGGAGACAGAAATCTCGTCCAGGAAGACAGAGGATGGTGTTTAGGCTGCTGTTGATGTAGCCGAGCGCCACACAGAAGAAGTAAGCAGCCATGACGGCCGTGGTCTCAGGCACGCCCAGCAGGATCTTGATCATGTTAATGTTAAATCAATAAATTAACATTGTATATTGATGCAAGGCAATGCAACATTGCATATGCAAGACAGTATGTTGCAAGACAGTATGATGCAAGACAGTATGTTATTTCATTCACTTTTAATACTCAACACTGTACAGCAGTTTTGGTCTGAGGAGGCTATCATATCTTCATGTAACAGAAAACTAAAACAGCTGTCATTGATGAAACACAGATATTTAAAAATATTGATAATGAATTTGTGCTTCATGTTGATCACAATGAGGTGATGCTAACCCGACTACAGAATTACCTCCAAAAGCTTCAATGATTACCTTAAACGAATGAATACCTTAAACTCATATTTCTACAAACATACATTTACGTTACATCAAATGGCATGTTAACACTTTAATATTGGTCAAGAGTAGAAACCAATCAAATTTAAATTATCTTTGTTGAGTTAGAACCTAACCTAAACCTATATTTTTCTAAAAAGTCCACAACCCTGTAAGGCAGGGGTCTCAAACTCGTGCCATCGAGGGCCAAGAGGGTGCAGATTTTCAAGTCAACCAAGCACTACACCAGCTGATTTTGAAGTAGAGAAACTCGTTTGTGAAATCAGCTGGTGTAGTGCTAGGTTGACATGGAAACCTGCACCCTCTTAACCCTCGTGGCATGAGTTTGAGACCACTGCAGTAAGGCGATCAAATCTAATCTTAAAAAGATGAAATGATCTGCAGAATAGGTGCAAAGATATGTAGTCCCTGTTGTGCCTCTAAGGATAAATGACATTAACACAGTACTATCTCTAAAAGTTTAGTTTAAGTTATGTTTACAAGTTTTTAAATATACAGTGCATTCAAAATCTGGTGGGAGTCACTGTACGACATCAACAGAAAGCACAGACCATCAAGCATTTACTTTGCGTATGATCAAAGAACACTTAAAACATTTTATAATTATATCTGTACATGTGTTTCTAATTGGCCATGCTACAAATACTTATACATATCGTATAATGTCTGTGCAAAGCCACTTTCAAACTATACAATTTCTGAATACGTATAGTATTTCTTTTATGTATTTAACATAAATCTGAAACACTCAACCACGTGCACAATATGTCTATGAAGGAAATATATACAATTTTTGGATTGCGTTTATCAACTCATCTAAGGTCAGAACATTCATAACCTAATAAGAATACATGTAACTAAGCGCAAGACATATTAACAGCATGAAAGTGATTTGTATCATAAGATTAACAACTTGACACAAGATCAAAGTTGCTAAAAAAGCCCTCTGTCAAATTAGAAAATAACAATTAAATCCAGGATTTCTCACAATAACAGTGATTGTGTACAGCATTTTTGTTCGGTCTGTTTTAAAGGTCCCACTTATCATCCAACCTGACACACTGGAATCAATCAACATAATGCTTTGAAATATTTGAGATTGTTGCAATGTGACTTCATTATATGGATAGAATAAAAATGAATGGTATGCAAAACAATTGGTATAATGACTTGAGGACTTCAGTTAAACATTTGTTAACTGAATGTACTTCACAACGTTCTCTAATTGTAAGGTTTTGTCACAACAACTACACAATGTAACAAGCTTTATGTTGTAGCACCTTAATGTCAGCCTTGAAATACCATATCCTGGACTGCATAAGGCACTTCTGGCCTAAGGAACTTTATACTGTAGATGGTCCATGACATATAACATTGAAATATATACAAAAATGTATATGAAAGAATGAAAAATAAATTTGAATTACAAGCATAATACTCTCTTTTTAGCACTATACTTTCTAATATTTATGATGAAAAGGCTAATTATCGCTAATCTGTCATCCCTGAGACTTTCAGTTTAAAACATCTTGGACTTCTGTCATCAGTCTACACACAATATGGCAATATATTTTTATGACACAGTGGGTGTATTAATAAAAATCTATTGTATTCTTTTTGTAATTCCCTTAAGATGAGAATGTTATCTGCAAGTGAATTGTATGTCCAGTTGATTCAATTTATACAAGTGTGCAAATAGCTATACTTGGTGTCCTCAATTCATTCAATACGCCATCTAAAAATAATAATCTGTGATGCATGGTAGTTTCATATGTCCTTGACATAGCCCACAGGCCTATTCTGAAATTACATGATTTGAATGTGATTGTAGCAACAAGGACAATGTACTGTATGCAGCACTGTCATTTTCACATTGCAGATGTCACTTGGGTGAGGCCTAGATCATTTGAGTCTTCTTTCCCAATCCGGGAGATTGAAGACAGTTCCATGGCTAGTCATGCCGGTTTAGTCCTGTCTGGGTTCTCCATTGGGAGGGGAGCTTCTCTCACAGTGCTCCTGGCCTTACTGCTCCCTGGGCCCCTATCCCCCTTCAGCTTTGCTGGGAGACAGAAATCCCTGAAGCATCGCTTAAAGTTCTCGTCCAGGAAGGCGTAGAGGATGGGGTTCAGGCTGCTGTTGGTGTAGCCCAGCGCCACACAGAAGAAGTAAGCAGCCATGACGGCCGTGGTCTCGGGCACGCTCACCAGGGCCTTGATCAGGATGAATATATGGATGGGTGTCCAGCACACCACAAACGCAGCGACCACCACCAAGACCAGGCGGGTGATGCGTCGTAGATTGCGGTCCTTTTCCCGCGAGCCGGACAACAGCCGGACGCTCTTCAGCCTCAGGACCATCAGAGAATAACAGACGGTGATGATGAGCACAGGCAACACGAAGGCAAACACAAACACACATATCTTCATCACAGTGTCCCAGTACATGTAGTAGGGCTCGGGGAATTGTAAGGCACATTCTGTAGTGCCTAGAGGTGGAAGAAGGAGAGAAGATAGAAAAAAGAGGGGAGGAGAAGGGAAGGGAAGGAGAGGTATTCGAGAATAGAGCAGAGAGAACAAAGAAAACCGGATGAGAGGACATATCACAGGGAGACTGTTCAATGTACCCACGCTTTGGTCTAACATAAATACCATTTCACAGTGACTCTCCTCATGCTGTCTGGCTGTTATGGAACGGCTAATGTGCTCTTAACTGGGAACGTCTTGTGGAACATGGCTCTTTCACTTTTTACAAAATCCTCTGTATATGGCTGATACAGTGCGAGGATAATGGAAAGCTCATTAAGATCACATAGATAGGCTTATGTTTCTTTCTGAGTATTAAAATGAAACAAAAGAATCAGCATTGCTAGAAAAACACAGATTGCCAGAGAAAAAAAATGCATTTTTCATTTTAATGAATTCCTCCACAAACCTCTGAGGGCAAATAAAGCAAGATAATGGACCGCTCCACTCTGTGATAACACATTTCCTTGACATCTCTTGGGAAATTTGCCTTTGAAGACATTTGTGAGTGGTATTGTTGAGTGTTTGTGTGTATGTTTGTGCAATTGTGTGTGTTTGTACAATTGTGTGTGTGTGTGTACAATCATAGGGAGTGATGAGCTGAGTGGTAAGGGAGTCAGGCAGTAATCAGAAGGTATCCAGTTTGAACCCCGGTGGTGCCAACATGACATTGTCTCCTTGGGCAAGGCACTTCACCCTACTTACCTCAGGGGGAATGTCCCTGTACTTGCTGAAAGTCGCTCTGGATAAGATCATCTGCTAAATGACTAAATGTAAATGTGTGTTTGCATTACTCACCATTGTTTGACTGTGTACCCCCAAGCAGAAGAGCCGGTATCCCTGCAGCCGATGACAGGATCCAGATACAAACGTTGATCATCTTGGCTTTTACGGGCGTTCGGAAGTCCAGCGCCTTGACTGGGTGGCACACGGCCACGTAACGATCCACACTCATCATGGTCAATGTGAAGATGCTGGTGAACATGTTGTAGTAGTCTATGGAGATGAAGACCTTACACACCACCTCACCAAACGGCCATGAGTTTAACAGGTAGTCTGTGCTCTGGAAAGGCATTGTTGTGGTTACCAGAGCATCAGCAAGGGCCAAGTTGAAAATGTAAATGTTGGTGGCGGTCTTCATTTTTGTGTACCTGTCCATAAAATACATTTGAAATTAATGATAAAAACTGTAAAATGATAATTAAAAAAGTGTTAAATGAAACACTAAAATGAAGACACAGTTGATAAGAGAACATTTTTGGATCACTCACAATCACTCTCAAATTTTTTGTTTTTCATTTGAATGATTTAAGACTGAATTGAGGATGACTTTTACTTCAATTCATTTTGAATTTAAATTATTCATGAACGGCTAATTAGTCAGTCTTTGTTCTGTCACAACTGGATCACATGGTGCTGCTTCAACCACTTAGAGGAAGCAGAAGCCTCCATGTTTCCAGCTTCTGTCAGTGGTGGCTTACAGAGACTCACTAGTACAAAGCATAAATTACAATGGCCACAAACCTCTATCCAATAACAGTACCATCGATCACCACACAGTGGTACATTTAAGTTAAAGACTCACTGGTGGCTTTTCACAGAACTGATCTATTGGTTTTATCGTCATCATATTCCTATATACTTACATATTCAGCATATTTTGACGTCATCACAAAAACTATAAATATAAAAAATTGCCTATAATTCCATAGTCCCATAATTGAGACATTTGACTGCAGAATGAAATTGGAAAAATTATAAATTCAACAACATTCACAGTATTGTAATAGATATTATTGGTTATGATCAAATGCACTGAGTGTGTGTGACAGAGAATGACTGAGATGTTGCTTTTCAAATACACTAAGGTCAACCTTGTTGACACAGAATATGCACAATGTGCCAATAATGATGTTCAGTGGTAAACTGCAGGTGCAATGTGCCATCAATCTGATTCAAGCTAGTCTCTCTATTGGCAGGTTGGTGGAGAGAGACTGTGGTTGTCCCATGTGATATGGTGCTTGATTCACCCTCCATCTATAAAAATCAATGAAGTGCATGCAAGATTTCTGCATGAGAGACCACAACAGGTTTAAATTGTTGTTCATAATTACTTTCTATTCCAATATTACAGTGACAATAATACCTTTTTTTGTATTTCTTGTCCTTCTGCTCACTGCTCAGTGATTCAACTTCAAATTTCAATTTTTGAGTGTTTTGGAATGCATACATTTTACAAATAGTCCTACATTGCGAGGTATACAACATATGAGCAACAAAACACAACCGAATGACATAAAAACAACTGGGCAACCGGGAGATGATGGACAGTACTTTAATGATGATGCCTTAATGCAGAATCTGATAAGCAAATAGTTACTATCCCTCATATCCATGTCAAGATGTTCATGATTCACTCGAAGCTTTGATTCCCACTTACCCAAATACCATCTTCAGAGGAAGTTAGGGCCTGTTAATTTCCATGATGCATTGCCTACTGTATGTATTTGATTACTTTTCATGCGTGCATGCAAAATAGCAATAGCCTCATGTTGTTAAACTCTAAAAGTTTGGGGAATGCAAAACAACTTGGTCAGGAATGTTTTAGCTATAGTATGGCTCTAAATACATATTCAAGAAGGATGTAAATACGCATTGATAGCCTATATTAATTCGGTTTTCCTTGTGCCTTACTTTCCATTTACCAAACAGTAGACAAACAACTAGATCACTGACGATACATAAAAAAGTTGCGCCTTACCTGATTATAACATACATGACGAGGCAATTCCCCACCAAGCCCACCACAAACACCACAGAATAGACGGCGGTGATGATGGGGATGATCGGGGACATGGGCTCCTCGTCCCACTCGTCACTAAGTGTGCGATTGGGAGTTTCTGATTCAGACAGCCAAGTAGAATTAATGAAACAGTCTTCCGCGAGCGCAGAAAGACACTTGTCTCCTTTGAAGATTTCCACCGGAGTGCTTTCCATTTTGCCAAAAGCTTGACTACCTCAATACAAATTAGATGGGCTAAGAGAACACTTCTTGCAGTCCGTTCCGATAGGAGAAAAAAGGAAAGTTGACGTGATTATCGTGCCCGTATCGCCTTTTATGGCATTCTGTAATTGTAATTGTTTATTGAATTATTTGAAAGGTCTTTCAAATATTTTAATCATTTTATGTGAATAAAATGCGAATAGGTAAAACACAAAGCATTTCTCTAAAACAATTTTCAGACTGCATACCCTTATCCAAGGCACCCGCATCCATTAACTCACCCATTTATTAGGCTTCGTTCGATTCTTTTAACTCTATGGAGATCAAGTCTGAGGCATGGAGGACGCAGTGTAGTGCGTTTTCTTTTCGCTTGCTGGAGGATACGGGCAGCCAAAGTTAGTAGAAAGAGGTGAGATGAGGCAAGTGAATCCGGCTATGCAACGGCTGGCGGACACTCGTGGGCACGCGCAGTTGTGGGCTGCTGAGACCATCGGAGCGGGCGCGCGCTCTCTTGCTCATTTCTCTTCCACCCCGCCCCCCCCCCCCCCCCACCCCCCCCACCCCACCCCAAATATGACATCCGAGAAGGAACGATAACCTTAAGGCAAACACTGAGAAGTCTGTGTAACAAAATGAATCGATGCCATTCTGTCTGTAGCCTAATTCTTATAATTTCAAACTTTGGGTAGGCTATCTTAAACATATTATTCAGCTCCCTTTAAATAGTAATGTTTATTTGGATGAGTAGTATAGTCCTTTAAGCTAAACTAAACTCTTAACCCTCGGTTAAATTCGGTTAAGTCTACAAACGAGTAAAAAACTGTCGTGTTTGGGAATCGCTCGCACCCCCCCCCCCTCCCCTCCCCTGCTCTCGCCTCCCAGCAAGGAGGTCATGAGTTCGAATCTCGGGTTTGACCATGATCTCTCTGGGTGGAGTCAGCATGTCCTCCCCGTGTTGCCGTGGGTTCTCTCCGGGCACTCCGTCTTCATCCCACCGTTAACGACATGCACGTGGTAGGTTAATTGGACATTGTGACAATTGTCCCTCGTATACAGAAAAAAATGCCTGAAATCTGAAAAAAGTATGATGCATGCATAACTGTTCAAATGAGCGGGGTGGAGAGAACGGTTGGTCTACTAAATCATGTAACCTTATGTCACCTGAGCGATATCCTTGGTTGGAAGGATGTCTGTCGCTAGGAGCAAGCGTTTTATTGATTTACTTTTTTTGTTAGTTTGCTTAAAGTGTCAGGCTTTTCCTACCCTCAAATATCACGAAGGGCGCTGTCACCTGGTGGGATTGCCTTAGATAGGGTTATAATCTGCACAAGCAGAGATAATTTCTTTGGTAGGACAGATACTTGAGCAGTGATGCACACTGATATCGCATGTGGAATGACGAGTAAATCATGAGATGGAAAGAGTAAATTGGCTGCAAAAATGTGTGGGTTGATGAAATACACCCTGATGAAATACGCCCTCATTTCAGTTTGAGGAGAGACCAGGAGCAACCATCTTCGAAAATAAATCCCTCCTCTATTTATGATAAATGGAAATAATTTATATCCAATATATAAAGCTTTCTGGGATAAGTTATCTAGCAATCAAAATGCAAAAATGCATTTGGAAATAACTGCATATGCACACGTTAATGACTGATGTGTTTAACCGGTACGCGTGCGTAAATACCAATCATAAAACTGAATTGCAACACAATTTATATAATAAACATCTGACAATTTCAATTAATCTTTATAAAAATGTTGCCTCGTCGGCAGTGTAGCCTGCAGTTCTTCCTGGGGGTCACAATGAGCGCTAGTGCTCCGGTGATTAAGTGACGCACAGGCTCCCCACAGGTGGAACACATTTGGCTAGCCACTGTGTCATTCATACGGTAGGCATTTTCTTCCATTCAAACGTTAACAAGTAACAGTTAACGATGTTATGGCATGAGAATCCTACTGGGAATCCTACTGAAATCCTCTCCTTCTCTGGAGGACCCTAAGGGCCCGCCCCTCCGACACACATGGTTCTGCAAAAGTAGCACAGTGCTTGGGAGGATAAGGGAAGATTGACAAAGAAGGTATGAAACACAGAAACAATCATGTTTTCTCAGAGGCTGTATGGATTAAATAAACAAAAGAGACACAGGGGAGATTACAACATAGGCTACATCACAGTAATGCTATACAGAATTTCAAGTTGATTTAGAGAGGTATTTGAAAGAAGGTTTTCAAAAAAGTTCAATCACAGACTGTTGTTTGTGTTGATGGACAGTTCATCTGTGGTTAGTATTCAATTTTGACTCAGTTTTCAAGTAAATTTTATGGAGTGCCAGAGGCCTAAAACTACCTAAATTATCACTAAACTACAACCTGTATGGTAACACTATGAAGCACTATGAAGTGTGAAATTGAAGCAGTCTGATTATTTCTACCTTATCTCCTACCTGGAAATATGATGTTCACACACAGAAGTGGCTCTGTTTAAATCCAGAATTGAAATTTCAGTACATTAGCTTGGCGGATTTCATTTTGATCTGAAGCTTAGTGATGTTTCTCTAATTTACATTCCAGATTATTATTTACTGTGCAGTATCCTAAAATAAACATGGTGAGATCTAATAAACATATAGACAATGTTTATTAAGATAATAGACCTACTTGTAGAGTACTAATGTATATGAGACAGCTGTCTTGGTCTTCTTCTGCAAGCCTAGCCATAACCCTTTCACTTGAGTTAAGTGCTGTAAGACGCCAAAAACACAAACAAATTGTGCAAAATATGTTTATCGGCAGCAGGACAAAATTTTACTGGTAAAAAATGAAATAATCCAAGACTGTCTCTGTCCCGCTCGTTCAATCTGCTACTTTCAACACTGATAAAATGTCAAAGTACTCAGGTTTATGCATAAGAAAAATTATAACTTTACTGTAATGCTCGTTCAATTCATACTTAATGTGCTAAACCCAGTCTTTTCCAACAAGAATCCTTTCTAATTTGGCGTAATTAAGCAAATGAAAGAAAATAATGTATGCCTTGGCTTATACCACACTTCTCCAGTGTTTATTACTTTCATGCTCCAAGATCATAGAGACATAATAGAGACCTTTCCAACTATTCAAGGTCATTACCTAAAGAATGCAATTTGAAAAACAGGGAGCAGATTTAATTCTTTTACGGGTTGATTAGGTGCAAATGAAAAATAATTGGATTTTTTTTAACATCATTTAAAATACAATAAATTGCTAATGACTTTGCTTCAAAGAGACGGGTGAGGGGGAACGACCACATAGCAACACAGGGACACAGAAGGCATCACAATACCTGGCACACCTGGGGCCTGTACTACCAATCAAGAGTTGCTATTAACCAGGTAACTTCAGGTGGAACCCACAGGTTTCTGTATTGGGTTCAAAATCAGATTAGATTAGATTAAACTTTAATGTCATTACACACGTACAAGTACAGGGTAACAATGCAGTTAGCATCCAACCAGAAGGGCCAAAACAAGTAGCAGAAGCAGAATATACAGAGACTATATACAGGGGTATTAACAGTAACTTGGTAGTACAAATACAGCTGCATTGTACAAAAGATTTGGACAGTATTTTTACAGTATTTACAGTGTAGGTACGTACAGATAGTACAAAATGGTACTATATGCAGATGTGCAAAATGGAACAGATAGTGAAAAATGGTAAAGATGGTGCAAAATGGTACAGATAGTGCAGAATGCATGCAATAGTGCAAATATAGGGGGGCGGAGGTTAGCGCGGGGTGGAGTTCAGAAGTGACACTGTTCTGGGTAGAAACTGTTCCTCAGTCTACTGGTCTTAGATCGGAGGCTCCTAAGGCGCCTGCCAGAGGGCAAGGGGGCAAACAGTTTATGGGCGGGGTGGGAGGAGTCCTTCTGGATTCTGTGAGCTCTTCACTGACAGCGCTTCCTCTGGATGTCTTCCATGGTTGGAAGAGGAGTCCCTGTGATGCGTTGGGCAGTTTTCACCACCTGCTGCAGTGCCTTGCGCTCTGCAACTGTAACACAGTTAGTCAGGATGCACTCGATCGCACAGCGGTAGTAGTTCACCATGACAGCTGAGGACAGGTGGTGTTTCCTCAGTGTTCTCAGGAAAAAGAGACGCTGGTGAGCCTTCTTGATCAGGCGGTGTTGGTGATCCAGGACAGGTCCTCTGAGATGTGGGTCCCCAGGAATCTGAAGTCAGAATCAGAATTTTTTGGTTTTTATTCGCCATGCAAGTTACGCAAACACAGAATTTACTTTGGCAGGATGGAGCAGATTTAAATAAAGATGAAGATTTGAAGAAAAAAAAATTGGGCAATAGCTTTACAGAAAGCGGTATATAAAAACTAAAAAGAACTAAAAGGGGAGGGGGGGTATGGACAAAGTAATGCAATTGCTCAAAGTGATAAAGTGTTAAACTAGCTTGTACAAAAGTGGCTTCTGCAGAGTCAGAGTCATGAGTCAGAATCAGAATGGGGGTTTATTCGCTATGCAAGATTAACAAACATAGAATTCATTTTGGCAGAAATGAGCAAACATAGAACATATATGTAGCATACTAATAAAATAAAAAAATAATACAATGTAAAATACACTACAGATATGATACATATAAACAAATAATACAAATGATACAAATAATACAAATGATGCAAATAGTACAAATGATACAGATAACATGGAAGTACAAATGACATACAGGTAGGTACAGAGTGGAATGGGTATATATAGTACGTGGGGGAGAGGGGGTATATACACAGTAGTGTAAACAGTGGTGCAAAAACCACAGTAGTACGTTTTTAAAGTTTAAAGTGTTGTGTGCTAAAGCGGCAGAGTGCAGTGGGATTCTGGAGGGGGGTGTGGGGTGTTGGTGGATGTCTCAAACTGAGTCCTTGGCCCTGAGGGCAATAGCAGAGGGGTAGAAGCTATTCTTGTGGCGAGAGGTTTTGGTCCTGATGGACCGTAGCCTCCTGCCAGAAGGGAGCAGCTGAAGCACAGAATGTCCAGGGTGGGAGGAGTCGGCCGCAATCTTCCTCACCCGTTTTAGAGACCTTGCCTTGAGTCTTTGGCCCTGTTGAAGAGGGCAGTAGCAGCAAACAGCAGAAGCTGTTCTTGTGGTGAGAGATTTTGGTCCTGATGGACCACAACCTCCTACCAGAGGGGAGAAGCTGAACCAGAGAGAGTTGAAGCTGAAGTTACCTTTTTAACACCAAATCTTGATTTGTAGTATAGGCCCCTGGTCTGTTTGTGTTTTGATCCATGGGATAAACAGTTTGAGGAGGAGAAAAGGTGTGTCAAATGAAATATATATTTCCTGAAAAAACAGTTGTTTGTGACTACACTGATATTGCTCCAGCATTATGGCAATGGTCTGGTGTCTCTATTAACCTCTATCAAGATTACGTTTAATGTGTGTTGTCCTTTTCCATAGGAAGGCACCCTATTTATCTGAAACACATTTGTTGAGCGCAAATTTCCATAATAGAAGTAGAGTAGGCAATTCCCCTAGCGCAGTGGTAGAATTGCAAAACAGCTTGAGGGAATAATACACCTAAACGTTCAAGAGATATGCCTACAACAGGCTCACTTACTGCTTCCCATAACTATTTCAGAGAGCATTTCGTATTCAACAAAGCCAAGTGTAGCTAACAAATGTCGCAATAACATGTCTAGTAAACAACCTTTGTAAGATTGGGAAAGCAGAGATCAGTGAAGCAGAAATTTAGGCTGCCTTGCCCTTGGGCGGCGAAGGCTATGGCCAGGGGCAGTGGGATGCCATCAGCAGGGGGGTACCGTTTGATGTAGAGCCCTGAGGTACAGGCGATCGTCTGAAAGCGCTGACGGTGCACTAGGGGAGGTCGGGTCGTTGACGATCACCGCCCAGAGGAGGAGCAGGACCACTCACTCATGAAACGATACATCAAAGAGAAGGGAAAGGTAGAAAGTAAGGGAGAGAGGATCTAGGACAGACAGACTAATAGTAAGACAGAAAGGCACGCATAAAAAAGACAGGGAGAGGAGGCTGCCCCCCCCCCCCCCCCCCCCCAAATGTCTCTAAGGGAACATTATCTGTTTTCATCATCCATTTTCAAAATTGGTTTACTGTCTCTGGACATGGGCATGTTACAAATGGCTTTTACCATCAAAAGTTACATTCTCCATGATCTATACATGCCCTCAACCACCACCTCCCTTCCCTTTACATTATTTAGACAAAGGTTTTCTTTTTGACAACAGGTTTGTCGAATGAAAATAGTAGTCATGCATGATTGACGATGAGTATTCACAATGAAGGTTACGTAACACCATAATGGATATGCCGGAATATGTTGCAGACTGGTCGAGATGCATCCATCCCTTTCCCACTACAAGCTTGGCCTAAACGGCATACTGTAAATGTTCTTTGTTTAAAGATATTACAGCCTCCCTTAAAAGAGGTGGTTAGGGTAAGTACCACAGATAGATCTAGCCACTCATGCATGGGTCTGTGTAGAGAAGCCCTGTCTTATTCAGAGCAACTTACAGCAAGTACAGGGACATTCCCCCTGAGACAAGTAGGGTGAAGTGCCTTGCCCAAGGACACAACATCATGTAGCCACAGCAGGGAACCGAAGTCGCAACTGTACGATCAGAAGCCCAACACCTTAACTGCTGAGCCATGTGACTCCTTCTACACACATGTAGATGCACACACATTGATGGCACATTTCTCTTACATGTGTAGTTCTTGTTATTTGTGCAGGGCTGAATGTAATGGTCTACCGCTCCCTCTGCCTCTCAGTTATGGTGTGGTGAAGACTCTCCCAGCTTTGCATTGACGTGTGAGACTTTTGACAGACGAGAGTTGTCAATGCTCAGATATCGATGAAAATCTTGTTCCATCTCAACAATTTCATGGGATGCACAGCACGTACTGGAATAAGCCTCACAGGAACCTATTCAATCATAGGTGATCAAAGGTGGCTGACGGCAAAGGCTGTGGGTGGGACCATTTCTTAAAATAGAAATGAGTATGAGATTTGTGTGGCAAACCAAATAATGACAGGCTGGGCTACAGTGTGTAGCAGATGGCCGGAAGGCGTGTGAACACTGGCGTGATCAGATCTACCCCACAACATTCACTTGCCCACGTTCCAGACAGTGAAAGGTTACCTTTGTCTTCAATTGTGTTATTTAGTCAAAGTGGTCAATGTGGTTTCATCCTTAAGACGGGAGGCGGCTTGTCGGAAATACCAGGAATTTGCTAAATGAATTCAGCTATCATGAATCACAGAAATTAGCATAATTCCACACCGTTTAATCTGCATATTATCTCCATCAAAATTATTTTATTTTGTATTTTAAATCTTCCAAATTATTGTACTCAAGTAAAAATACTTAAGACAATTTTATTTTGTTACAATATACATATTGAACATTATTTCTGAACTTGATTACTAGTCTGTGCACCAAGCCAGACAGAGTAGAAATATACCCATGCAGCAACCTCCATCAAGTTCCAGTGTTCAGTCATGGCCCTTGTCCATCTACAGTGACATAGTCCAGTCACGGCCCTCCTCCACTAACAGTTACGGTATCTAGTCATGTCAGTCGCAGATGGTGCTGTGGTGGGTTGCCTTGAGGAGTCCTGCAGAGTGTGAATCATGCCGATCAGTCTTAAACAGCCTTCATGTCTCCTACGCTAAATCGACACATCCCAACCTGCTGTCCTTAACAGGAAACGGTGGACCTACTTTTTATGAGTCATCTACTTGTGAATCCGTTAGTGACACAGATTTAAATTGGTCACCGTACACTTGGATGTGTGTAGCCTGCCCATGCAAGCTTGTTTCCCTACGCTACGGGATTGAGTTTAGCATTTAGCTGCTGAGCTAATCTTCTCTGTTAAAATATTTAATCAGGAGGCGAGCCTTTGAGTCAAGCCAGCAGTTCTGCAGAGCTTTATTTCCAGCTAACTGCCCACAGTATGGACTTGATGAGTATGAGTTTGACCTCATTACTGCCCACTCACTCGGGTGTATAAAAAGGCTGTACATTATCGCCACATGGACAATTAGAATACACCAGCGATCTATTAATAAGTGCCTTCCGTGCAAGTTGGAAGCAAATTGTTGTCACAGTCTACACCAAATCACATTTACATTTAGTCATTTAGCAGATGCTCTTATTTAGAGCGACTTACAACAAGTACAGGGACATTCCCCCTGAGGCAAGTAGGGTGAATTGCTTTGCCCAAGGAAACAACATCATGTTGACCTAGCCAGGGTTTGAACCGGGTACCTTCTGATTACCAGCCTGACTCCCGAACCAACTGTGCCACATGATTCCCCACCCAATGTAACCACCCAAACTTCCCAATGTAAATATTGCTTACAATAAATTGTGCTTGAAGTGAGGGGTTGTGAATACTTACTGATGTATGTCTTGATATAGCTCACACAGCAAATTATC
This sequence comes from Neosalanx taihuensis, assembly GCA_030340665.1. Lineage (NCBI taxonomy): Eukaryota > Metazoa > Chordata > Actinopteri > Osmeriformes > Salangidae > Neosalanx > Neosalanx taihuensis. The sequence continues at coordinate 7,925,918 of CM059304.1, read as the reverse complement.
AATACAAATGAAAAGCATTAATTATGAAGCAATGGTAGATTAGGGCGTCTGTAATGATACACACAGCAGGGAGGCAAATCTCCAGTGACCTTGAGTCATCCATGAGATGAGTTGGTGTGCCTTGGTGTTGAATGCAAACAACCTACATTTTAGTAGTAATGAGTGAATTAAGTCACAGTGTTGCCCCTGAATATACCAATTTAACTAAAGAATGTCAAGCTGCATGTTTTGTGTCTGGTACAATTGTGTTTCTCGAAAGACCGACACATAACAAGATACTCTAAGTAAAATAAGATGTTTATATGTTGAGGCCAGGATAGGTTCTCTCAATACAGAGTTTTGTGCATTTTGAAGAAGACCAGTAATGTTTTTGTCAAATACATCTTTGCGGAGAATGAATTGTGACGTTTTAGCAAAGTCTGCAAAAGTTCAACAGACCTTCAATCAAAATATTTAATTCCCATTCATTCTCCAGCTGCCTTACTGGGCCAAGCATTCATTCTGAAAAGAGTGGAGAGAGAATGGTGGTCTATTAGAGCTCTGTCAGCAGTCCTAAATAACCATAATAAATGTTGTTCCCAGTGAGCTGGGAGAGCCCAGGCCATCCTGTAATAACTGTAAATTTATGCCGAGCGCCAGAACTACTAGCTGAATGTGAGGAGATGGGATTCATTGATTATGGAAAGAGTGTCTGAGGAGGTGAGCGGACGTGCTTAAGCTTGTGTTTGTTTCTATTTGGAAGGATGACGGGGATTGGGGAGGGCGATAGGTTGAAAATGTATTCATATTTTCACTTGGCTACTGTCTCCAGGGAAAGAGAAGGCATACAAGGAGGTGTAATTCATAGGATAAAATTCTCTCTCAAACATATACACACGTTCACTCACTACCTCACTCACTCACACACATAAACACACACTTTTGCCTGTAATTATAATTAATCTCAAACCACAGCATAATGAGGGCAGCCTCTAAAGCCATTGTGAAGTTCTGTTATGGAATTTTAATAATTGTCCTTTGGCCACATTTCCTTGTCTTTCTCACAAGCTTTGATCTCAATAGGAGTTTACGTAGTTTCATCTGAGAAAACCGGCTCATTAGGAAACATATCCTAGAAAGTTTGAAAATCAGATGTGCGGAAAAAAATAACAAAAAAATGTATGTGACATTGGAAGACTTGTTTTAAATGTATTATTTTTTACATTTATGAGTTATTTGGCAAATTTTTTGTTGAAAACTACATCTCATTCCTATTTGTTCTCTTCCATGGCCATACTGTATGTATCAGTGTAAACTATGATTACATTTGCCACTTTTGAATGATATCATCACAAGGCAAGCCAATGATAAACTCAATTCCATAACCCATCTCTTGTGAATCTCACCTTTCTTCCTTCTCTTAATCTTCTATTTCAGTCCACCAGATGAAATTAATAAATCTGTGAGACCAGCAAGGCCGGGGTACAAAGCTACATAAGGCCTGGTGGAGATAAAGGGATTAGGAAGGTTACTATGGCTGTAACTTGTTCCTGACCTCAGTGCGATCTGTACGGCTGCCTGATCAGCTTGCTAAGACCCAGATGTGTGTGAGAATACAGTACCTACACCAACTCCCACAGGTCAGTAGTGTGGTGGGGGTTTTCTGAGAATCAATCCGCTCGACTAAAGTTGGGTGAAGTAACATGTTAATGTTTATTACAAGTAGCAAAACAGGAAAACGTATGAGGATTATTGAAGCAACGTTACACACATGTTCACACACAATGCACAAACACATGAAAGTTACACAAAGACAATACCATACCGTTCCAGCTAGCATTCTAGCATGGAACCCTGGTCTACATCTCCAAAACCTTGGAGAGGTCCAGGGACCACCAGCACTACGCAGCTGATCGCCCTGAACCCCCAAACATACTTTCAACAGACCATTTTATAGTCTCAGAAGTCATTGGTCTATCACAGACATGCAGTCTGTCCCATGTCTGTTCTCTGATTGGTTAAATCTCCAAAGACAATAGAGTAAGTTGAATCCACATTATCTCCAGACTTCACATCTCCAATGTAAATGATTCAGGAGGTATCTGCCCAAAATGCTGTATTGTCTGGTTAGTAGGAAGGATCACAACCCCCATCCTGACAAAAGCAACATTTACATTATTCAATCAGCAGAGCTTCACAAAAGAGCATCGTCACTCATCAGAGCAAATGGCTCTTAAAGAATGCAGGCAACCTCCTGTTCAAGAAATGTTAATTGTACAAACATTGGTCAAACATTTTCACGACAGTTCCATACTTTTTTTTTTTTAAACAAACAATCAAGAACACAAAATGTGATGGTGCAATGTAAAGTCCTCTAGCCATTTTGCCACGCGGTTCTTCATCTTGCCTCAGTAATTGTGTAACTCATGGAACACATACTCAAACAGAACAAAGATCACATTTTGTCTATTTCTCTAAAATGTTCGTTTTTCACCTGTGTCAACTGCTCGTTGTGTGCGCATGTGTCAATACTCATCCGTAGTTTCAATTGTGAAGTTGCAATTCCTTCACTCGTCCGTGCCCGCTGTAGTCGCTGTTGCTTCTGTCTGTAAACTGTAACAATTGTACAACTTCGGCCCACTAAACCGCAGCCTTGATCTCTCTCTAGATGCAAGCACTCTCGTTCAGACCATTGTAGCAGACATAGTTCAACAGACGCGGACATATTCAATCTAAAATCATGTCGTCCTTCCTTAAGACATTTGAGACAAAACTGAAAGCATTTTTATGTTCTTTCAAAATGCTTTTTTTTAACGGATTTGTTCTTTACTTCTGCTGTTTCAAACAAACATTTAACACAAACATACACGTTCCTCACTTCTTTTTTTTTCTTGAAAATGAAATAATGATAGGATTCAAATCTTGCATCTAAACTGGAAATTCTACATCACAGATATGTCGTTTACAAATTCATCTCAGTTCTGGGAGGCAATCTGCAATTTGCCAATTTGGTTTTAGGATTTATAACAAATGTTTGCCAGGCATTTATCTACCACCAAACCAAGAATTAATCAAAATACACACATCTCTGTAGATAAACAGTTAAGCAAAATTATTATCCTATATGGAAAATTCACATCACAGATACGCCGTTCATACATACAACTTTGTTCTGGTCGGCAATAATTGCCTATTTGATTAGGATTTTTAAAACAAACGTTTAGCAGCCATTTGTTTACCACCAAACAAAGCATTAATCTAAACACGCATATCTCAGTGAAAACTGATACTTATGAGGAGTTTTATATGACTCAACATCCCTTTGTCTGAATCAAACGCAATGGGCCTCAACAAACCGAAACCCTTTGAACACGTGTTAGTATACGTCAGCAATTCTATGACTTCTGTTTAACTTTAAACCAAAGATAGCCCATACAATGTCCCCAATATATATCAACTACGTGTATTTATGAGAAAGACATTAAAGATCGGAATCTTAAAACCTAAACGTACTTCACCACAACATAGCAAACGCAATTGATCTCATCAACTCACCACCTTCCCGTGTCCGTAATACCGCATCGCGCCACCCGACCCTGAGACGGAACCTCGTTCTCACTCCTCACGAGTCCAGGTTGGACCACGATGGGCATTCCTGCCAATGCACCAAATGTGGTGGGGGTTTTCTGAGAATCAATCCGCTCGACTAAAGTTGGGTGAAGTAACATGTTAATGTTTATTACAAGTAGCAAAACAGGAAAACGTATGAGGATTATTGAAGCAACGTTACACACATGTTCACACACAATGCACAAACACATGAAAGTTACACAAAGACAATACCATACCGTTCCAGCTAGCATTCTAGCATGGAACCCTGGTCTACATCTCCAAAACCTTGGAGAGGTCCAGGGACCACCAGCACTACGCAGCTGATCGCCCTGAACCCCCAAACATACTTTCAACAGACCATTTTATAGTCTCAGAAGTCATTGGTCTATCACAGACATGCAGTCTGTCCCATGTCTGTTCTCTGATTGGTTAAATCTCCAAAGACAATAGAGTAAGTTGAATCCACATTATCTCCAGACTTCACATCTCCAATGTAAATGATTCAGGAGGTATCTGCCCAAAATGCTGTATTGTCTGGTTAGTAGGAAGGATCACAACCCCCATCCTGACAAAAGCAACATTTACATTATTCAATCAGCAGAGCTTCACAAAAGAGCATCGTCACTCATCAGAGCAAATGGCTCTTAAAGAATGCAGGCAACCTCCTGTTCAAGAAATGTTAATTGTACAAACATTGGTCAAACATTTTCACGACAGTAGACTGGCAGAGTAGAAGTGGAAATCATTCATAATTAAACAGGAAATTAAATGCAGAACGCTTGTTGATATTTAATGCCAGTGGCCTACATTTACATTGTTACTCTCATCTGCTCTGCATAATGAGGCCAGTCAGGCATAAATGCTCGGTTACACACGCTGCATTGTTTTAGCCTGATTCGGGGGTGTCCTGCAGCACCATGCTAAGAGGTTCAGGAAAAAACAGAAATCCAGTATTGTTGTACTCCAGCCTTATAAAACACTGCTGCAGCACATTACCCAGCAGACACACTAACAAAATATGGATGATGCTTGGAGAGATTCAGAGGAAACCACTTTTTTAACTGAACTATGAATGTGTTAACAATGACTATGTGAACATTTTATTTTAGGAGTGGTATTGTTAGAAATGTGACTATTATGACTGTAACTATACATGGATTTAAATAATTGAGCCTGTTCTTTGACTGTATATTGGACATGGATGCAGTGTACAGCAGAGAGTCATGTGGCTAAGTGCTTAGGGTGTTGGGTACTTGTGCAAGGCATTTCACTTTGCTTGCCTCTATTGTAAATCACTCTGTATAATTCTGCCTTTCCACCTTCAGGTTATGTATTATTTAACAATGTATTTCAGACGAAAAGATGGATGCCTTGTTTCCCACACATGGAGAGGATAATTTGATCAGTAAACCACAGTATTGGAGGCAATCGCATACAGGTTGTTTGATGAGGAATTCAATCCAAATACATCTTGTACCATGCGGTAGTCTGTGAAAAATTATTCATTAATGATTCGTACATGAACAAAAAGTGAATCTTTTACATAATAGAAAATGGGTTGTGAATAATTAAATACTACATAAACAATAGAATTAGTCTTTGATCGAAAAAAAACAAAACAAAAAACACACATTGGAAATACTGAAGCAAGAATCACAGATACGTTTCTTGACTCAACCCATGAGTCATGCATTCATGTCTTCTCTGACTGGATACATCGGAAAATGTTAAGACCAGACCATAATAAACTGTGAAATTGCCCTCGCTGCAAGTCTCCTTGCAGGTCTACTGGCCCTTTACTGCATAATGACATTAGGGTGATTAAGAAGATAATTTAGACATAATTAGAACATGATCTACATTTTCAGAAAGTGTGCAGGGATTGTGCACAGAAGAAAGTGTGAACCAGGCCCAGCTTGGTTGTAAAGACATGAGTGCTTCGGTCCTGATTTTATTGTATTTTTTTGCGACAGTTACATCTTTGGCTCTCGATTTTTCAGTTCAAAAGTTTCCAGGTCACAGTGGGTGATCTAGCCGATTCGTAGCACTGAGCAACTACATAACTGTAGGCTAGCACACTCACAGCCATGTGTCTTTACAGTGATCTGTGTCGAAAGTATACTCAATCATTTGAAATGGTTTGAAATACACACAGGCTCTGAAGAGGATGATGAGTGTTCCACTGATGAGAATCAAAGAGAACAGGAACGGTTAATATGTGGTTTGTGCGGTCACTGTATCTTTTTAGGCTGAATCCTGCCAGAGTGCCGACTGATTACTTCACATAATCAATTTCTTAGAAACCTGTGGCTTTTCCCAGGAAAAAAAGAGCAAAAGGTGGCCCACGCTCAGTTGACAGGCGTGATTATATGAAGGACGGGGCGGTTGGTCTGATGAATTTGAAAGCTTGGTGGTGGGGGGCTGGGGGGTGGGGGTATTGGGGTTCAGGTGGGCGGACTGTAAGATGAGAAAGAGAGGTGGCTTCGTCCCTCGAGAAACACGTTGGTGTGGAGTGGTTTGTGGAGTGGAGTTGGTGTGCAGGTTATGCTTGTTTTTCAGTCCTCTTTCTTTTATTCCGCCTTTCATTTTCTTTATCTCTGTCATCTGACTGTCCTTCCCTTTGCCTCTCCTGCCTTCTCCAACAATCAGTCCCAGCTGAGCAGAACTAATCTCAAGGGCATGCTTGCCACAGCGATTGTGGGCTCTGATGAATTCAAAAGGCCGGAGTGTTCATTTAGTCTCCTTAACAGTAATTTGAAGTCATTTGCATCAGTCGTTTAGAAAAGTGCAGCTGCTCAGATAATTAATCTAAAGATGGATGGATCGCAGTACTTAGAGCATCTCAGGGGCCGGAAGGAGTCAGAATTCACCGGCACCCAGCAACAGCAGGGACTCGGAGAGCTATCATTGGCCCTAAAGGAGAAAGAAAGCTAGAAAGAGTGAAAGAGACAGAGATGGAGACAAGACAGAGATGGAGGGAGAGAGAAAGTAAAATGGAAAGAATTATGAAATTATGAAAAGAAAGATTGCTTGTTGCTCAAACATAAAAACGTCTACCAGAGAGAATGAAATATATGTCTGAAGTCTACAATGTTCTAACAATGACATGCTGGAGGGAAATATATGGCCGAATACAGAAAGAATACAGAACTGACAATATTTCCGTTTTATTTATTATCTGATTCTGAACAATGTTTTATTTAAGAAAATTAACGGAATCTCTCTGCCACATATGTCTATGACTCACTCTTTATGCATGTCAAGATGCTTGCCTCAGTCACTTAACTACATCCGGTACCTTCATAAGGCTTCTCCGGCTGGTAACACATAAATTGTATAAAAAATGACTTCTTTGGAAAGTTTCTTTGTGTGTTTTCCCCATTTATTATAATACTCATTCATTCATTCATTTTCTTCCCCTTATTCCTGTTGGGGGTCACGGGTGACTGGAGCCTATCCCAGTTACTTCCGGGCCGTAGGCAGGGTACACCCTGGACTGGGGCCAGCTAGTCGCAGGGCTATCACACAGACATTGACAAACAACCATTCACTCACACAGTCATACACTAGGGACAATTTTTTTCCCCTCAATGTCCAGTTAACCTATCACATGCATGTCTTTGGACGGTGGGAGGAAGCCGGAGTGCCCGGAGTGAACCCACGCTAACACGGAGAGGACATGCAGACTCCACCCAGAGAGATCATGGTCTGGCCCGAGATTCGAACTCATGATCTCCTTATTGGGAGGCGAGAGCACTAACCGCTCTGTCACCGTGCACCCCTTTATTATAATACTGTTTTTAGAAAATACCTGTTTTCATGCCGGTCGTGTCATTTTATTTTGTTGTATATATCCACCAGTCCGTAAAAATATTGTCTAACATTAAACTGGTTTGTTGGGGACAGCTGCTCTTATACATCCGCTTGAATTATGAATGGCAAAATAAAACCGACTTGCCATTCTGAGAAGAAAAACCCTTATAAAAGGGTTTACAAACCTAAACAATCATTATTGGTCTGAGAATGAGCAACCTTGACTGATTCTGTGGAGCACATGATGACAATGTCCAACAAACACTATCATCCAGTATTCAATAGGTAGTGTGACTGGGAATCTCATGGTAATCTATGGGACAGGGGCCATGCAGGAGCTGACATTAATGTGGGCCAGATGATGGGCTCTGCACAGGAGTGTGACCTAGGTGTAGTTGATAAAGGGGCTCTCACTACGAGCTCAACCTTCAGGCCTTCGAAACAAATGTGCTGCCTTCAACTGGAAAATATATGTAATCTCGCTGTCTCCCTCTGTGTCTTTGTCTCTTTCCATTTTAATTCTCTATATTGTACACTTACACAAACACAAGCACACAAAAACACACGCGCATTCTCAAACAAACACAAATGCGCACAATTCCTTCCATGTTCTCACAATTTATTCCTCTCTTTTGATGAACTATGGTCTCCTCCGTGTAGGAAGCCTTCAGTTTCGTATGTGGACCCTAATTAGATTAGATTAGATTCAACTTTATTGTCATTACACAGGTACAAGTCCAGGGCAACGAAATACTAATCAGGATATGCCAGCATACTTGGAAATTCAGAAGTGATTGCATGGAAAATCAATACCCCCCGCACAGTATGTTACATTTGAGATGAACCTAGTTGGATAGACAATAGATTACAGATACTATGAAACAATTTAAAGCACCTCAAAGGTGATTGCATTCCTTTTGTTTGTATTTCAGAAAACCATTAGAAAGGGATAAGGGCCTTGAAAGGGTCTTAAGGATCTTGAAAGGGTCTTTAAGGATGTTGCCAGACCTTGATCAGATGGTTTGGCCGGCTGACGTTGTTTACTACCGTGTTTTATGTTATTGTGAAGTTGGCACCTGTCAGACTATCTGACTGTTAGCTGAGTTTGCTTGAGGCAGAGCGCAGTGAAGAAAGCTTTCAGCCAAGCGCATTGCTTTACGACCATCACCATCTACACCAGTAGCCATATTGGATTTACATGCTGTCTTGCTGTGAACATGTAGGCAACAAACCAGTCACCAAGAACAGAACTTCCACGGTGTGGAAACTTGCTGGGGCGTTTCAGTAGATATTTTGAGGCTTTTGTGTCAAATCTGTTCATCGGGTCATTTAAATAGTCAAAGGTCAATAATGTCACCAAAAAACTTTTTGCAAATGATTCTAGTAGAGAAATCTAAACAGCAAGCCCACTTTGAAGCAGTACGATCCATAGTGCAAATGAATATGAACCAAATTTGATAAACCATCATGTACTGATAAAATGTTTATAATTGTAATAACATTCATTTGTTAAGACACCCTCTTTTTTCCACTTCCACAAGTAATGTGTGAGCTGACCTTTCATTCCCGATTCCTGATGGGAACCGTGATGTTTCTCCATAGCTGCCTAGGCACAAACAGTCACGGCTAAAAATGCCACAGAGCTGCAATCCAACTCAAACTACCGCAGCATACACAGTTTCCATGACAGCAGCTCCATGACAGCAGCAAACTATAAGCAGTTGTCAGGCAAAAATGTGTGTGTGTGTGTGTGTGTGTGTGTGGCGGGGGGGGGGGGGGGGGGGGTCAGTGGCAGACCAGTCAGGTAACCTGTATATCAGATGAAGGATTGGGAGCGGGTTGCACTTATGGTCTGTCATCAATCATCTTTGAAAACATATGAAGTTTTATTGTGCAATAAAGCATAAAGCCACACACAAATGACTTACTCAATGCCTTTGTCAAACGGTCGCGCTCCAACCACGCTCTCATGTTGTTCTGTCACCTGTCAGCACATACAATCTGTCTGCCCTTTGACCCATCCATCAAAGTCATGATCACACGCAAAAGACTCTGCTGACAGGGGTTCTGAAAGAAGGGATTGGGTGAGGATCAAATTCTTTCCTTCTCACAGTGTTTATAGTCTAATCCTAAAGGCTCAGAGCTTTCATTGGTTCTCTCCTGATACTTTGTTGCCCTGAGCAATGTTTTCCTGGTAGGATGGAGTTGTATTGATTCTATGTGGAAGCAGAGCCAGCAAGCAAGAAATGTCCATTTCAAGATCTTTATCAGGATCACAAACACGTTAAAACAAAACTCGGAAAATGTACAATGACAGTGTCGGGTGGCATGTCTGATCAGCAAGAGTATTGACTCGAAATGTTGATAGTCTTCTGCAGACACAACCTCTCGGTTTGGTTTTTATTCCATGTTTGTCCATCTTCTGCCTTACTGCAGCTGAATGTGCCTGTTTCTAACAAACATGACTTGTTGGCTTTCCTCTCAAACCTTGAGAAGGAAATCCAAAATGTCTCATCCAGCCAGGCAGCTTAGATGCAATCAGTCTGGGGTCCAGAGGTAGCGTCCTGACAGGACGCATTACTCTCACTAATAAGCACCGTCAAAACAGGATACGCCAAAGATCCATTCTCCCGAGAGACAACATTCTACCTTGAATCCTTAAACAAGGGAAAAAACAGCTAATCGCCCCACTGACAAAAGCTAAAGTTGTTGCTGATTTTTTTCTATGTTTTTATCTTTTTCTATCTCTTTCTCTTGTTCCCTTTCTTTAACTTTGACCTCACTCCACTGTTTTCCATTTACTGAAGTTTGAAACTTCAAGAGGACATGATTAAACACTTCCCAGACTGATGAGAAGAGATTAGACGAAGATGGAGAGACGTTCCCCAGATGCCTTTAGGACTTAATTTGAATTGCATGATTTGTACCCACCTTCCTACAATAGTCTTTGTGCAAGGATGTTACACTTTACTTGTAATGGTATGGTAATGACAGGGGCGTGTCCAGCACTATCACGTCTTGAGGTAAAATTCCCTCTCCTTGTTCACACCACACCATAGTCCTTTTTCATCTTGCTGGGAGTTTGCATCGTACTTTACGATGTCAATAAAGATGTTAATTCATTCATTCATCCCATCTTATTGAGGATAGACGGGACTGTGTGTGTGTAGTTTCACAATTTGGGAACATTCACCACAAAAATGGCAGCAGATACAGGTAATCCCCCTTTCTTTCACAACACTGAGGCAGAGTATGCAAGTGGCATTAGCTTTAGCAAACAACACACACAGTGAAAGGCCTTTTCAAAACAGATTCAAGAAATCAGCCCATGGAGTGTGGATTCACTATGAAGGACAAATTATGCATTTACTCATTTCACGATCGCTGGTCTGAATGATGCAATCTATACATTTGTACATATGCGCTCCCCATGGAACAATCAAACCCTACTCTGAAATTAACAGCATGACAGTCAAACAATTTTTTCTCTGGAAAAATATATATCTATGATTGCTGAGTTCCCTATTCTTTGAGTGGTACACTTGTGCAATGTAATGCATCCATTAATATAATGACATAATGACTGCCCCTCTGCCTCCGAGAGAAGTCCAGACACTGTACAGAAGGCTGCTTTTGAACATTATGGCTGCTGTCTCCCATTTGGGGCCAGAGTGAGAAAAACATATTCTAGGACTAATGGTCACAGTCTAGCGGTAGATATATGCTAATGGTCGCTAGGCTGACAGGTGGGCCAGTAATGTTACCTAGACTGCAACACTCCGGGTGACAGGACAAGGTCTTCCCTGAATGCCTTAAATAATGAGCCGATCATGATGACTGAATCCAAATCTATCCAAACACATGTACCTGCCACGCATATCCAAAGAAGGTGAGATTGCTGGATGACTTACTGGGGCAACTATGGCATCGCCTGTAAATTTAACAAGCTCATTTTGGAACTCAAGCAGTGCTGGGGCAAAAAGCTTTGAAATGGAAAACTGCTGTCTTGAAGCTGATCTAATCACAGATAATCAGCGACCACGTGAAAACGAGGGTTCCGATCTTTGAGTTGCTTTGTGCTGCTCTGTTAATCCCATCTGTGAGACGTCCAGGATCTGGATGGAGGCTATAATGGTGTCATTACCATAACTTCCTTCACATCCTTCAACAGTAAACAGCCTCTCCAACTTGCCACTCTTACTGACAATGATCTTCTATGTGAAGTCTCTAATGAGAGTTGGATGATTAATTAATTTACAGCCATAAATGATCACTACAGTTATTAGCATTTTTAACATTGATTGCAGAGTCCTGGGTGTATGGTAATTTGCAATGCTGTTTCTTCCTCTTTCGCAGCTAAACTCTAGGGATAATATTTGTAGCGGTCTTTATTTCTGCTCTATGGCACAAAATCTACAGTTCCTACACAGTATCACTGATGGAACAAAACCCAGAAAGTAGCTGATCCAGCCCAGGTTTAGATAATGTGTCTTCAGTTCCCAGTGGCCTTGGAGATAATGCACACATGGTTTAATATTTCATAATCTCAACATTACTTGGAATTCTATGCCTAGATCATAGATAAGGTTATCTTTACCATTACCCCTCGCAGGTACTGCTAATGAATCATATCATCCTTATCAGCCTTGTGCAGCATCTCCGTGGTGGCAAATGTGCAAGCGGTTCTGGGAACATCCAGATGGTTATAATTAGTGTAATATTGAATTAGGGCTTGTCCGGTAATGGCTTCCAATGCTCCTTGACATTATGGACGAAAAGTGTCAGGAACATCCCCAGTTTTCTGAAGCCCTCAGACAAGATCACAGCTCTGCAGCCAACATCCTGCTTATTGCCTCATGTCTGGGAATGTGAAGTTGGGATTCACAAAGATGGGTTCTGATCACTGGAGTATGCTGGCAGCCTTGAAAGATATTTAGGCTTACATGGATGATTAGAGAGATAGCAAAGTCTCTGAAGGTTAGCATTAAAGACAGAGGTGCGCCAGAGCAAGAACATTTCCATTCCCTTGAACATGACGCGACCGACTCTTTCAAAGTGTCTCAGAGGAGTTAAGGGGCAGTGCTGAAATGCACCACAGCTTACTGAAAATATTTATTTCATCAGACATTATAATGTCAGAACTTGTTACTGTTTGTCAAAGCATGTGGGTCACACTGATTGGTGCATCCTGCTCCAGGTACAAACAACTGAAACTTTGTCAAGTAATATCACAAGTAAAAAAAAATATAGCCAGCATCACACGTCCTAATATCTGGATGGTTCTCTACAATAAGAGCACTTTACAGTATCTGACATGCACAGTCACATCTCAAATGGGTCCTTCATGTATCAGCAATAGTGGAGGTCTTTGCATTGCCCTTGCTGACAAGGTTGTGTAAACACAAACCTGTTATTAGTCAGACTGACTTACTAGACTGAAGTAGAGCTCATCAAAGCTGAATTCACTCATTCGATGGAACCAGCAGTGAAGACTCTTATCATCAGAAATTCATTCATTCAGATGCATCCCAGCTGGGTCTGTCAAGTGCTACTCTGAACAAACAATTCTTGCAAATTTTTTTTAATAAGCTACAGTCTCAATGCCCATACCCAGAATACCCACCTGTCAGTCCTGTATTGGTTTCCTTTAGACAAAATAAAATTCCATATAAATTGTTTTTCCTTCTGAGCAACATTTCATGAGACCTGGTCTTTTTATTTGTATTGTAATGATTAATTTTGTTAAATCTATTTACTGTGCTAGGACTAGGGGGGGTTAGATGGTTCAATGGTTAAGGTGTTGGCCTCTTGATCGGAAGGTTGTGAGATCGAGCCCCGGCTGTGGCTATATGATGTTGTTTCCTTGGGCAAGGCACTTGTCCCATGTCCCTGTACTTACTGTAAGTCGCTTTGGATAAAAGCGTCTGCTAAATGAATAAATGTAAATGTAAAACATGATTTACAGATGGCTGAGCATGGATTGAAGGGCGGAGAGCATATTTAGCCTTCTTAGTTTAACGTAAAGTTCCAAAAGACCACCGCTGCAAATTTGATAGCATGTTTTATTCTACTAGAAGAGGGGAACCTATTGTTTAGGATCAATAAACGTTTAATGGCTTGTTGCTCAATGATCTTTCTCTCCTCTACACAAGTGTTCTCCACACTACAGTGAATCCTCTTCGTCTTTAATGGGATTTAATGGGATCCCACTACAGTGAATCCCAGCTTTAATTTCCTCTCAGTTCCCCTCTGACTACCGTTTTTCAGTGTAACAGAAAGCTCAGCCATTCATTCGGAATGTATGACCTATCATATTCTCTCATTTGAAAGTTAGTGAGTACTCTCATTTGAAAGGGATCTGTTGGATCAGATCCCCACAGGACTAAAACCCGAGGCCCTTTGACTGAGCAGACGTGGAGAACAGAGAGTGTGACCGGCCTGCGAGTGAGAAAGAGGAAAACCATGCGTACTGCTCTATGCTGATTACAAAGCCTCCTCTTCAAAAGATTTCGTCTATGTCGGGAGGCTGCTCTCATTAAAAACCCTCCCGCACGCTCCAGTAAAGGTTAATAAGGAGGATTTCTTTGTAATTGACTTCCATAAGGGGGTCATTTCAAGATTATCGCTTCATTACAGAATCACCTTTGATTATCCTAATGACATCTCAGTGCTATCTGGCAATGTGTTGAGTCCTCTCTCTGGCCCCATGGCTCTGTCTCCCAGGGGGGTGGAGAGGTGGCGACAGCAAATCCACTGCAAAGTGATGATAAAAACATGGCCACCCTCCGACAAGATGACAGAGATAAATCACTTTCATAAATAATGGATAGGTTTGCGTGTGTCATCTGCCATACGCAATAACTCTGAGGTAACAGTCCCACCTGTGTTGGCGAGCCGGCTTGCGATGCCATCATTGTTCTTCAACACAGGTGACAGGGCCGCTGCTAGCCATTTTGGTGCCCAAAGCATTATTCCTTAATGATGCCCCCCCCCCTCCCCCCCACACACCCTGAGATAAAGTGCCTGATATTTAAATACTGAAATCATGTGGGCAGTATAATTATTATGACTGATGATATTTCATATACTTGGTGCCCTACACACAACGTGTGATGCACGTGGTGGGAGCAGTGGCAGGACAGTAGGACAGCAGCTTTTGCGAGACAACTCCCCCTTCCCAGACCACTCCCTCTTTAACAGTGTTAAAACACTGTTAGCATATTTGTAAACACCTTGAATTAAACATGGGATCAGAATGCCCAGGATGGCCCTGTAGAGTGCAGTGTTACTGTGTGACTAATCCCCCCCACCCTCGCTCTCTCTCTCTACACACACACACACATACACACATATTCCCCATCTCTTGTACATAACAGGTTCACATTTGGGAGGCTAAAGGGGAGGAAAAATGGTTGATTTGCTATCCAAACTCTCCAGTCTGCTCGTAGCAGAGTGCATGTAACGGCATGGCCCTCTGCTGATAGTGCTCCAGCCTATCAGCACCATACACTGAACTAAAGTGTGATTGTATCTACTATAAATGCAATCGGTGCGTGCTCGCTTCTGAAAGGGACTTTTCTGCTATGCATTTGAGATAAAAGCAGTTGAAAAATACGTCTTTTGAGGATATTCACTATCGTACTTACATTCCTGGAATCTGAAAATGTCCCATGAAATGGATTGCCATCCAATCCAATCCAACTTTATTTCTATTGCACTTTAAAACAACACGGTTGACCAAAGTGCATCACATAGCAATATTAAAAATGCAATAAATAGACACACACTATACACAGTAAAAACAACACAACAATTGGTAAAAACTCAACAAATAGAGACACACCGTACACTGTAAAAGTCAACACATCACTGAAAAGCTAAGGTGAAAAGATAAGCCTTTAGAGCCAACTTAAAGACGGATATGGACTCTGCCTGTCTAAGGTGCAGGGGCAGCGCGTTCCATAGTTTGGGACCCACGACAGAGAAGGAGCGATCCCCTCTAAGTTTCCTCCTTGACTTTGGGACCACTAATAAGGAGCGATCTACTGACTTTAGTGAGCGCACAGGGGCATAGGGTTGAATCAGGTCTGACAGATACTGAGGAGCAAGTCCGTGAAGACATTTTAAAACAAATTAAATTATTTTTAAATCAATGCGATAAAAGACAGGGAGCCAGTACAAGGACTTTAAAACAGGCATGATATGGGGGGTCAGATGGCTATGAGGGGTCAGATGGCTATGGAGGGTCAGATGGCCCAATGGTTAAGGCCTTGGCCTCATGATCGGAAGGTTGTGAGATTGAGCCCCGGGTGTGGCTATATGATGTTGTGTCCTTGGGCAAGGCACAAGATGTCCCTGTACTTACTGTAAGTTGCTTTGGATAAAAGCGTCTGCTAAATGAATAAATGTAAAAAAAATATGTAATTATGATTTCGCTTTTTGGTTCCGGTCAAGAGGCGAGCGGCCGCATTCTGTACAAGTTGTAGCCGTGCAAGAGACTTTTGGTTAAGACCAACATAACGACCAACATAACGATAGTGTATATTACCCTGCAACTCTGTGTGCTGTACTTTACCCTGCTACTGTTGTGATCTGCAATTTCCACCCCCTGGAGGACAAATAAAGGTTCATCTATCTATCTATAAAGTGCATTACAATAATCTAGGCGGTTAGTGATAAAAGCATGAACTGCTGTGAAAGTACTGGTTTTACTTTAGCCAATTGACAAATTTCAAAAAAGCTAGTTTTAACAACTGAGCTAATTTGAGCATCAAGTTTTAAATCATTATCCAGTCTCACACCTAGATTAGTCACTACGGGCTTCACATGTTGCATCAGAGCATCTAGATCACCAGTGTCAGTGTTTGCCTCACTAGGCCCGAACACAATGACTTCAGTTTTTTTGTCATTTAGAAACAGAAGGTTTAAAGACAACCAATCTTTTACTTCCTCAACACACTCACAGAGTTGTTTAGGACTGAAAGCATTTTCACGCTTTAGTGGCATATACAGTCAGGTCCATAAATATTTGGACATTGACACAATTTTCATCATTTTGGCTCTGTAAACCACCACAATGGATTTGAAATGAAACAATCAAGATGTGCTTTAAGTGCAGACTTTCAGCTTTAATTTCAGGGTATTTACATCCAAATAAGGTGAACGGTGTAGGAATTACAACACATTTTATATGTGCCCCCCCACTCCTTTTTAAGGGACCAAAAATAATTGGACAAACTAACATAATCATAAATGTAATTGTCACTTTTAATACCTGGTTTCAAATCCTTTGCAGTCAATAACAGCCTGAAGTCTGGAACCCATAGACTTTATCAGACGCTGGGTTTCATCCCTGGTGATGCTCTGCCAGGCCTCTACTGCAACTGTCTTCAGTTCCTGCTTGTTCTTGAGGCATTTTCCCTTCAGTTTTGTCTTTAGCAAGTGAAATGCATGCTCAATTGGATTTAGGTCAGGTGATTGACTTGGCCATTGCAGAACATTCCACTTCTTTGCCTTAAGAAACTCTTTGGTTGCTTTCGCAGTATGCTTCGGGTCATTGTCCATCTGCACTGTGAAGCGCCGTCCTATGAGTTTTGAAGCATTTGGCTGAATCTGAGCAGATAATATTGCCCGAAACACTTCAGAATTCATCCTACTGCTTTTGTCAGCAGTCACATCATCGATAAATACAAGGGAACCAGTTCAATTGGCAGCCAAACATGCCCACGCTATAACATTACCTCCACCATGCTTCACTGACAAGGTGGTATGCTTTGGATCATGCCTTCTCCATACTCTTCTCTTCCCATCATTCTGGTACAAGTTGATCTTGGTCTCATCTGTCCATAGGATGTTGTTGTACTGTAATGTTTCTGTACTGTACAGGCTCTTTTAGATGTTTTTTGGCAAACTCTAATCTGGTCTTCCTGTTTTTGAGACTCACCAATGGTTTACATCTTGTGGTGAACCCTCTGTATTTACTCTGGTGAAGTCTTCTCTTAATTGTTGACTTTGACACAGATACGCCTACCTCCTGGAGAGTGTTCTTGATCTGGCCAACTGTTAGGGGTTCTTCTTCACCAGGGAAATAATTCTTCTGTCATCCACCACAGTTGTTTTCCGTGGTCTTCCGGGTCTTTTGGAGTTACTGATCCCACCAGTGCGTTCTTTCTTTTTAAGAATGTACCAAACAGTTGATTTGGCCACACCTAATGTTTTTGCTATCTCTCTGATAGGTTTGTTTTGATTTTTCGATGGCTTGCTTCACTGATGGTGACAGCTCTTTGGACTTCATATTGAGAGTTGACAGCAACAGATTCCAAACACAAATACCATACTTGAAATTAACTCTAGACTTTTATATGCTCCTTGTCAATGAAATAACGAACTCCCTTTATGAGGGAATAACATACACCTGGCCATGGAAGAGCTGAGCAGCCAATTGTCCAATTACTTTTGGTCCCTTAAATAGGGGGGCGGCACATATAAAATGTGTTGTAATTCCTACACCGTTCACCTGATTTGGATGTAAATACCCTGAAATAATTAAAGCTGAAAGTCTGCACTTAAAGCACATCTTGATTGTTTTATTTCAAATCCATTGTAGTGGTATACAGAGCCAAAATGATGAAAATTGTGTCAATGTCCAAATATTTATGGACCTGACTGTACATTTGTCTATCATCCGCATACAAGTGGAATGAAATGCCGTGCTTTTGGAAAATATATACAAGGGGGAGGAGATACAAAGAGAAAAGGAGAGGGCTAAGAATGGAACCCTGGGGCACTCCACATGCGGGAGGGGCAGAACACAGAACCAATTGGATGCAGACTTGGAATTGCCTGTCTGTGAGGTAGGACTTCAACCATTCCAGTGCACTCCCTTGGAAGCCGACACAATGCTGCAGACGAGACAAGAGGATCTGGTGGTCCACTGTGTCAAATCTAGCAGGACCAATATGACACTGTGTGCACAGTCAGCAGCCCAAAGAATATCATTAAAAACCCTCAGCAGGGCAGTATCGGTGCTATGATTTAAAACCAGACTAGAATACTTCAAGGATATTGTGGCCATCTAGAAATTCCTTCAGCTGGTAGTACACAATTATTTCTAATATTTTAGATATGAAAGGAAGTTTAGATATTGGTCTGAAATTTGTCATGTCAAGTGGGTCTAGTCCGTTGTTTTTTAAGAAGAGGCTGAACCACGGCAAGCTTAAAACCCCTCGGTACAATCCCATTTGCTAAACTACAGTTTACAATATTAAGCTGAAACTGAGACACGACGTAGGAAATACCTCTTTAAACAAAGAAGGAGGAATTGGATCATGTGGGGATCCCATAGGTTTCAGGCTACCAATAATTTATTTTAAAACTGACAGGCTGACACATTCAAAATGATCAAAAACAGCAGGAGATGTGACAAATACAGATGGATGATACAGAGGAGGAATAATAAGAGCCCTGGTGTTTTGAACTTTGCAAACAAAAGCCATGTAAGATGGGCTGTCTGTTTATCCTGCTTGGCAGGATGACTACACGACTATCACGACTTTTCATTTTAAGAGTGAAAATGAAAGGGACGTATCAAAATCTTGACCACTGGGATCCCATCCCTCATAATTTTTCAAGAATAAAAAACAGTTCCTCTTTAAAGCATCTGAATAACCTCAGGCAGCAATAAAGACTGAAAGGAGAAATAAATTTTGACTTTTGCAGTCTCAGAGCGCCTCATGACCCCATTATCTATTTGATAATCTTTATAGAAAAGATGCGATGTGATAACAAAAACCTGGTTGTCTATGTCTGTGCTGTGTTGTACAGTGGTCACACTGTACAAGATATGGGGAAAAACCAAGGAGTGAAGGGGTTACGCAGACGGTCTTATCCAGAGCAACTTAAAGCACATACTGGAACATTCCCGCTGAGGTAAGTAGGGTGACGTGCCTTGGATACAATGTCATGTTGCCTGAGCCAGGGATCGAACAGGCAACCTTCTGATTACTAGCACAATGCCCTAACCACTCAGCCACCTGACTCCTGGTTGAGTTGCAGAGGTTAAAAAAGAATAGCAAAAGCTGACTGTTAGGAGTTGACCCCGTGAGAAAATCACTGAGGACAGAACTCAATCAGCGAGAGTTGTCTGATGCCACAATGGTGGAGGTTCAAAGAACAAAATCAAAGGACTAAGAGGGTGCAATATAACTCTGAATCAAAAAAGGCACAAATCTAAGCCACTCTGATAAAAAAATTGTCACATCAAAGACTACATTTCCCAAGTTAGTGAGAGCAGACAGTAGAGGTAAAATTTCCTCTATCCAGCCACCACATAAATGAAAAGATCAGATTTCTGCTTGTGTTAAATCTGTCTCGACGGTGCATGGACAGGATGTTGTAAGCATGAAAGAAAGTGAAACTCAGGTCTATGTTTAGTATTTTATTTAAGTGTAGAGGTTGTTGTTGCAGAAGATATTTTTATATCGGGCTGTTGATCCCAGAAGCAGCAGTATAAGCACATGGAGCTGGATCCATAATTTAAAAGATAAGCACACGTTCAGACACTGCCTCACCAGATGGAACTAAAAATGATGTTTTCTTAGCTAAATCACAAGAGGCTCCTCAACCCAAAGGTTCCCATCAATCTTGCAAGTTTCCAAAAAATGCAAACTCACACTGAACCAGACACACTCATACAAGTACACAAACCCACTCGCACGCCCAAATGCGCTGGTTCGGTACGAACGAAACACAACATAGTAGTTAAAGTTAAAGAGTAGTTAAATAAATTTTCATATGAGAAGAAAAAAAAAGTTTTTCAAAATGGCTGAGACAAATTGTGCCGGAACTTCAATTTTGCATCATGACAAAACACATTACATGTTGTCCATTACACACCTGAGTATATATATTACCCAGAAGACAATTTTCCGTATCTCTTTTCCAATTCCTCGCAAATGGCTGGCTGTAGTCCATAACTCTGCTGCAGACTCGTTTTATGCATCATTTGTGTAATTTGTATTTTTACAAACACCGTGGGACACACCTAAGAGACCTGCTGTTTCATAGTTCTTCTTTGAGTAGCATATGGAGTGGAGAAGCTGTTCTGTATCTCAAGAGTGGGCTGTCATTACAGAGAGATTTCAGAGGCGGATATGGGTGTATCGAAGGATACTCCCGTGGATACATGTGCCACCATGCATCTGAGGGATGGAAGGAAAATCCAATACACAGTGTCAATCATATCAGAGAAAAGGTAATCTGGTAGGCACTGTCTAGGCCTTAACCGAAAATTAGAAAACTGGAAAACCATCTTAGGTTGTCAGTATGTTAATGACTAATAATCAAGATGAATCATATTCCAAAGGCCAGCTGTACAGACAAATACATTTTTATGGATACCTGGTCATAGACTATTTAGTGCACATGTTTGCTAGGTTATATGCTAGGTTGCTAGGTTGCTAGGTTACATAAAGCAGGATATCCATCAGACAAAAACAGATGAGGAATGCAACTACTACCCAGCCCAGACAAGCTAGCCTTTTAGCTACAGTTACTTTACTGGCAGTTGTGGGATTGGACTGTGAGGAAAAGCAACTGTTCTTTGATTTTCTTTCACCGTTGCAATTGTGTATCTCAGTTTACCGCCTTGCTGGGGCCCCTTGAGATCTATCTGGAAAGGTGAGTCTGCTAACAGGGGTTTGGATCCACTGTGCCAGGGCTTCTATGGTCCTGGTTAGTCTGCTTCATCCTAATGCACACAGGTGGTCAGCCAGCGGAGGTGAAGTCCACTGAGAAGACTAGCATTTTCTCCAAGACAACAAAAAAAGTGTTCAGCTCAAACTTTTAATAAGAAAGGTTCTTGGAGAAGTCTCTAGAATGATAACTTGGCTCCCTTCCAGACCCACTTCTTTGTGCTGTCGCCTCTGAGGACCCCTGCGTATTGACTGCTTCAAAATTACTTGAGTGTAAATCAGGCTACTCAAGCTCTTGCACATAGCTCGCCTGGATGGATTTAATGGTGTTTGTGTCTCTATGGCTGGGGAGACAGGGTGAGGAGCCACACCTCACTGCCTATCATAGTTAATGTTGTAATGGGAATATCAAATTCAGTCACTCTGGGCATATTAGAATAATTTAATGGCTTTCAGGATGAAAACTGATACACTCCCAAACCTACAGCTACACAGATACAGATACACGCTGACACACATGCACACTCACTCACTCATACACAGACACACACAAACTCTGATCCTTGCAAGATATTGCTTTGAAATAAAAACATACATCAACCAAAAATACACGGTGAACTAAACGCTACACGGTTGTGACGTCCTATTAGTGGAAACTTAATTTCCTAGGCTTTGACTCACAATGAGGATATTATGAAACTGGAGGGGTTGCCTTAAATCCTCTTATCACCAGCTTAACACAACGGTCATTTTCCTGCAAACTCTTGTTCAATACGACCATGGAGGCAACCCTTATTTCCAATCCTATACCCTGTTATGTTTTCATCCAAACCATGTCAACACCTGAGAGGGATTATCTCCCAAATCATCTCTTTATCCTGCAGAATAACATTAGACAATCTGACTGGCCTCTTTGTAATTCATGACAGAGCTGAAGTTAAGGCGTGCTCGTCCATCACCACTAGATGAGACTGTGTCCTTAGGTTATTGTGAGAAGCGTGGTGTTAGATTCTTTGTTCCACGGTACATCAGCCTTATCTACCAGTGTGTTGGATGGGGTGCAAACTCATTCCCCCAGGAGGAATAGAAAAGGTTTTCTACTGCGACAAGTGAAGCACCTGACAGCAGTTTCACACAGTCAGTGGGTTCTAACAGCCACAACTCAGGCTGTTGGGATTTGTAGTTCTTTAATTATACTTTTTCATTACAAGAGGGCATATGTGCAAATGCCCAGCATCCAGCGAATTAAACAATTCTATAAACAGCAGGAGAAATTGACTCCACTACCCAGCATGCAGGCAGACTTGAGCAGGAGTGATATGTCAAGCACTTATTTCCACAGTATGCTCATGATCAGCAGATTACCATTTAATGTGAACACAATTTAAAAAGCTTGGAAAGGGAGATTTCCTATTAGCAGAAGCAGCTGTCTGCGCATTGACATTATTAAAGGCAGTCATTCATGTTAAACAGATCCCTTTTAATGGCACCACGATGATCACAGTTTTTCCAGTTGTTTTGCCCAGATTTAAAAGACAAAGTGAAAAATGAATAGTGCCTCAAGGAAGTAAATATCTGCCTCTTTTCACAATCACAAACTAGAGATGGTAATGTGATTTTTGCATGAATCACAATGACTCACAGAAGAGGATGAGAAAAACAATGGCCCAGTCAGATAATTATGACATACTGCCGAACGGTACTCTACCACCCCCCCCAAACACACACACACACACACCCTCCACCCCCAAACATACAATGCAACAAATCTATTCAAATACTATTAACACTTTTCAGCCACCAAAAATTTACTTTCCCACTAAGAAATCTCTCTTCTTCTCTTTCCTCAAGAAGATGTATACTGGACATGGATAATGGGATCATTGCTAGAAAAAGAAAGGGATGAAAGGAAACTTAAATAACAGGGGAGCTTGTAGGGAGGGAGGTGAGGATTTTGATCGAATCTTCAACAGAGAACTGCCTCTGGGCAATGTTGGCCTGGCCCACACAATGTCTAACATCAACCATGGCCTGCCTCATAGTCAGTGTATAGGATACGTTCCTACATTATTCATACAAGCAAGACTTCTCTTCTGGGGAATTCAGGTTTTTTCAGAACTCTGGACAGGCAGCAGTGTAAAAAAAAGATGACTACCAGGAAGTAATGAAACATTGGTTTGCTTTTACTGGTGTAAATGTCAACAACATGCAACTCAAAAACAAAGGTCAAAGGCGAGAAATGAGGGTCTGTATGTTTTGAAGGACACGCTTTATGCATTGTGAGGTTATCATGCTTTCCTAAGAGGGTACAGCTCAACGTGGAAATAGATGACATGGAGAAATGGTGGAGAAAAGAGGGGGAGAGACAGAGTAAAGAGGGGGAGAGAAAGTAGGACGGGTGAAAGAGGGAGGAGAACCGTGAGGGAACAGTGAGGAGGATGGGCTGGACACAGGGAGGAGGGACATTTCTGCAAGTGTTTGTCTTGGTTCATCAACCTTAAGTTTAGTATTTATTGTGAGGCACTAGACACTACTGCAAATCACTATATTAGTAGTCATTGTCACAGTCCCTATTATTCTGAGAGGACATTTTCTCTCTCTCTCCCTCTCGCTCTTTCCTTTAAAGTTCCCTAAGGCTAATTAGCTGAGTTACACTAAGACTGCCTGTTACTGATGAGAAGGGAGCAGGCAGGGGATCACTTAACGAAGAGGACAGGAAACAGAGTCATGTAGGTGGACAGGAGGTGGGGGGGGGGGGGGGGTGAGTGGGGGGCCAGGGGGCTGCCTCTGACAGCTCTGAGACAGCAAAGGCCTAGGGCTAGGCTGTGGTTAATGGCCGGTGATGAGCGGTGTCATTCTAGATCCTTCTGCAGAATAGCAGGGGTCTGAAGGGAAGCAACAGGCAAAAAGGGTGAGCAGCCGTCAGCATGAAAAATTAAACCTTTTTACTTGAAAAGGCAAATGTCCTCATCCTGTGGGCTGACCAAATAGCAAAGATATGCAAACCTTTCATTAATTTTGTCCAATAGGGTTGTAGATCAAACGATTTTCTTTACCACATCTACTTAAAATCAATGATCATGGCAGATACTGAGTGACACACGGGTGTTCCCCATGGGTGTTCCCACACCCACATTTTTCAACCTCTGACAGTGAATGATAAGACAATAATTATTTTGGTCCCACAGTGGGGAAATTGCAGCATGAGGCATGAATCCAGTTCAGTTCCATTTCTCTGTTCTGACTGGACCATTACTCTGTCTGATCTGTTCCTTCAGTCGGAAGAGCTTTGCGAGCAGTTCCTCAAACTCATCCTCTTCCTCTGTGTTAAGGATCCTGTCAGAATGTACAGAAGTGCTCATGTACTGCAGCAGTACAGACTATTAGGTTTAGCCTCATACCAGGAGTCAGATTGCTCAGTGGTTAAGGCATTGGGTTCATGATCAGAAGGTAGTGAGTTTGATTCCTGGCTTTGGCTACATTATGTTGTGTTCTTGGGCAAGGCACTTCACCCTACTTGCCTCAGGGAGAATGTCCCTGTACTTGCTGTAAGTCGCTTTGGATAAAAGCGTCTCCCAAATGAATAAACGTAAGTACACATATACCACACTAATATGTGAGAGAAGGCGGACTATAGGCTTATACTGTAGCATGCAGCACCATCAATGCAGACCCAGGCAGAATGTTTCATATTTAAGTAACGCATGTACACACACACTCTCTTTTACACCAAAACACACAGAGTCAGATCCGGGCTGAACCAACAAGTAGTCTATGAAGCGAAAGAGAAAGGTTTCAATCTTCATCCCCTAAATAAATATAAAAGTTTTGTGCTTACTGCAAATCCTAGAAATGGAATCCCAAGCACACTAGGTTCCTCTCAGCCTGATCAGACGGAGACAGTAAATCTATCATCGCTCTAAAGCTACCAAGACCCTTGTTTGAAAAGGCAGAACTCTGAGAGTGTGAGTGAGTGTGTGTGGGAGGGAGGGTGGAGGATGGGGGGGGGGGGGGGGGTTGGTATATTGGGTGCAGGCAGCGGAGTGCAGGCTGGGGTCTACCATGTAGCTATGAGCCTCCACAGACGTGCAATGCTTTGCTCTCTGGGCTAAGTAAATAGGGAAATGCAATTTCCCGAAGATTGGTAATTTTGCTAAACTCAAAGTGTCCCCCTTCAGGATAGAGGTTCTTTGAAATGCCATCTCCCAGGTTGCCTGCTAGATGATCTTTACCAATCTCACCAGTTTCGGTTTTCTTTACTTTTTCGCTTCAGTGCCAAATCTATGACATTATTATTTTCTGATATATCTTGTGTGACAGACTGTGATTTGTTGCTGTCTGGTTGGATGATCAGCAGCGAAAACACCGGCTACATGGCAACAGTGCAGGAGAACAATTTATGACATGGAGCAAGTTCAAGCTCTCATTGCCAGACGGTACACTGCGTCTTGTTAAAATGGAATTAGTAAAGCGTGAGAAGTATGATCAAACAAACTTCAACGAATCAGTGTAATTCTTGATATGAATAACCTTGAAGAATAGTATATGTACCCAATGACCAAGAAGTAAATACAATCTTTGATCTTGAAATTGCCTTTAAACAATTAATTATTCATGTTGAAACTATACTTTTATGAAAATGAAACCTTCATAACTTTGCATGAGTGCCTGAGATTCTATGCGTGTCATTCAATATTTTCCCATGGCAACAAACAAAACAAACATGAGTCCTCATCTAAATGCTAATAACTGCGTCTGTTTTCGAATACATACTTCACACAAGCACTTCAGTGAATCAGTGGGTGGCTACTTGAGACATACACATCCTGTTGAACACTAGATGCTAGTATATGATTGGTGGAGTCCATAAATGTGTATAGGTGGTTCCTATTTATTCACCGGCCTCATTGACTGTTCCAAGTGTCGACGGTACAAGTCTGTGCTTGCCGTAGTCAACCGCCTTGGGTCATGGAGATACACCCGCTTCTCAGACCTCGGCTGCCCAATAAATGCTACTTTACCGCCCAGGCCAGCCACTGAGCCTTAACTGATGTGTCGTGCAAAAGAAAATGGCAATTACTCACATGGATGGAGGGAGGCCATCAGCTATTTCAGCATCAGCTACTTCTGTGAGTCAGAGATAATAGCAAGTTGAGGGTCGACGAAGCTGTTCGTAAGCCAATGAGGGGACAGATCAGATGGATATCCAAATCCACTCTGCGGACAGTTTGAGCACCTGCTCATGTAAATAAGCTGCATTATGTTCACTTGTGAAGTGATGAAGCCTTAAGGGCACTGACCTGTGCAATCCACACAAACCAACCACACCCACGTGGTCTGAATGTTCCCATTGACAGCTGCCCCATGTGCTTCAGATAACTGTTATGCCTGGTATCATTCTCTACAATGGAAGATGTATTTTACAAGCCAAAGAAAATTTGAAAATTATAATATGGATTCAGCATTATTGCTGAATGGCAGCTTTATGCAAGCATAATGTGCCTAGTCTCAGAGGCAAGGTCAAATAATTTTTGAGAGGGTATGTGGTCATGTTTTACCACTCTGCCTTTGAAAATACACCCTCTGCTCGTAATCGTGAAGAGACCCAGCATCTAGTAATAGCATACAGTATGTCTGTTACTTGGTTTGTTAAATGGCCAATCTTTCTCAACGATTTTTGTTGAGGGTTAAGATTCATCACAGACTACTGGAGAAGCCTGGAAACGAAAGACAGAGGGAGGGAGAGAAAGAAAGCCAGAGAGAGGAGAGAGAGGCCTGGAAGAATAAATGGTATCATACACTGGATTTATTTTATAGCACTGTCATTCACACAAAGTGGAGGAGGATGAATTTCCTTGGCTGCTCACCCAATCGCCATATACCATATTTCCACTGTCATATTTGCAACTTCAGCTACAGGGGAGACTTGCTGGATAGGGAGTGCTGTACCATGAAATTAAAGTACAAGAATAAAAGATTCAGTTTGATGGATTTGGAATGCCGTGTAGTCATATCTGTTAATATTCTGTAGGACAATATATGAAAGTTAGATGTATGTTCAGAATATGTTGTAGATTATCCAGAGTTCCTGGACATAGCACAGAATCCACAACATATATTCTGCCTGTACAACAGTGATATTGAAACACGCACATCAATATGGTTCAAAACAAAACCTCAAAGTTTTAATTGAACGGTGAACGATCAGCCTTTACATTTACCAGACGCTCTTATCCAGTGCAATTTACAGCAAGTACTGGAACATTCCCCATGAGGAAAGTAGGGTGAGGCGCCAACATAATGTTGACACAGCCAGGATTTGAACCAGAGACCTTCTGATTACTAACCAGACACCCTCACTGCTCAGCCACTTGACTCCCTTGTAAATAATTTGAAAAAGGTCAGTGTTAAATACACCAAAACAATAATCAGCAGCACAACAGTCCACTAATTACGTCTCACCTTTTTAACAAGACTCTAAGAAAGTGGAGAGATGTACCCAGACAGCAAATGTAATATCCTAATCCTAAACAGACCATGGACCTATAATATTAAGAAACAGACCTATCACACAAAAGCTTTAATGCACTCGGACATTTTTTCTATGCAGTTAATTATGTCTCCATTGCAAGAGCAAAACAAACCACCAAGGCTGCAGAATAAGACAGAATGTTGCCATCGTCTCCGTATTGGTACACTATTTCCTCTATGTTGTTTAGGCCTGCATAATTCTCATTATGGTACATGTAGTGTCCATCATACACCCTAAATATTTATTTTGGTACTGGATTTCCCGCATTCTCCTTGCATCATCATCGATTCAATCACGGTTGGAGTGCGAGTTTACATGGATCGACATTGCCCTCTGGCGGCCAGAGAAGCTGACAGCAACAGTTTTTTTTCAAGACTAGTTTTGTATTTTTAAATTACCGCTGCTGAATTTAAAATAATTTAATTGAAATAATTTCTAAAGCAAAATTACATGGGTGGGGGGGATTGGGAATGTGGAGTTATTTCTCAATAAAATAGTTTTTTATTTTCTTTTTTTTACCCTCCATCATTCCAGGGTATTTTTTGTTACTGTAATAGTATATTATATTGATTATAGTAATAGTTCAATGTAATCAATGCAAATAAAAATGTTTGATCATAATCAATGGCCATTTATTTTTCTCTCCACACAACCGTTCCGCCCATCCGCGCGCACTGAGGCCGCAGAAAACCTTTTCTCAGATGAAAAAAACGCATGCGCACAGAGAAAACCAAATAGTGTGTTAACTCGCGGCAGACGGATGTGAACGAGCCAAAATCACCTGTATTCTGGCATTCATGGTGACACAGTGAGTACATATAAATATATTGATATTTTCTGTATGACAGATAAATGTAATACTAGTTTACCACGTTACGGCTTTCATTCTCTTTTTAATGGGCTTGCAATTATAATTGCCATTATTTTTAATTAATCTTAGAATCCTGGACCAGAGTTATTCCCAACATAACTTAACGAAGGTGGAATCCATTCAAAATAAAAAATAAAAATCAGTTTTTCTAACATTTGCATCGAAAGCGCTCAATATTGAAAGAAAACATCTGTAGCATCACCATATTCTAAAGGTTGGGAATCAGTTTTTTTATATCTAATGTCGCCATTATACAACATCATATTTTTTGTCACGCTTCATATGTATCTACAAGGAACATCATTTTTCTCGATCTCCTGGATGCGATTGATGGAGGCTGCGGTCCACGAGCAACGCCTTCTCGCTATCATAACCGCTCAACCATCTCTCTCTCAAACATCCTTCTTCCAGTTGCGTTTCATTGGTTTGCAAGTGCGTTGTGCTTAACAGTACGCGTTTGCACGAATATACCGTATATATATGCATCACATCACATTTGCAGTTCGGTATTATTGACGGCATTGATGGAGACGGTTACGATTGATGTCATATAGATTTGATTATCACCCTTGCAGCGCAAAGAAGTTTGGGCAGGGATCATTTCATAGAAGTGGTCAGAGCATTCCGCAGGAGACATGCGCGCTCCAGCCGCTATTACAGCCACTGACGACACCATGGTGATTCCGTTTTTACATTTTGCCTCAGAGATGAGTGTGGGAGGGTTGCCAATATACTGACAGTGTGTTTGTTGTCGTGATCATTTATTATCTCGGAGATTTGTCCTTAAGACAAATAATACGGCGTAATCAGAGATTAAGAGAAAATGTAGATTTGCTGTAAAATGACTGATTTGGGGCCCTGTGTGTGAATGGTTACGATTCCATTCGTCTCTAGTAATATTTGAATGTTTCAGATAATGTTTCCACGAAATGTATAGGATATAGTTAGACCTCACTAATTGCTGTAATTGTAGCTATATTTTCCAGTCAGGGCGTATCTTTCCTACACTCAACGTGATGTTTGTGTTAACTGCAGTCCATGGGGTCAGAGAGGGTGGAGATGCGAAAGAGACAGATGCAGATCCACCAGGAAGCAGCCGCCAGCGTCCTCCAAGCACGCCACGGGATGGGCGCCGCCCCCTCCAATGCCTCCAACGCCTGCTGCTTCTGCTGGTGCTGCTGCTGTAGCTGCTCCTGGTAAGGTCTGCTGGTCACAACAAGCAACACAAGGAAGACAGCTTTGGGTGGGCAGAAAGCAATTGTTGCTCGGTGGCTAGGGTTTTATTTATACAATTGTAATATATATATATATATAAATAATAAAATGTATATATATGACTGCAATGACTGATGTTAAATGTCTGAATGGTAACAGTCTCGAAGTCACACAAACACAGAGATGTTTTGGAATTATGGGCCAGTCTGCTCCCCCAGGATCCTCCCTACCTGTTATGTGCAGACTATGAGCATGTTAATTTACTCCTCAGGGACACCGAACAACAACTGCCTCCACATGTGTCTCAATTAATTCCTGCTAATTATAGTAAAGCTTCAGTGCTTTGGCTGAACCTTCTCTTGGGTCAAGTGCACTGTGTGCTGTGGTTTACGCCGTATTTCAGCCTGAATCTAATTAGAAAACAGGTGACTGCAGACATCAGGTGTTCAGGAACATTTCAATTACGACACAACACACATTTGTGTTTACGCGAGGACTCTCCAGAGAGTAGGAACATTCATGAGGGCTGGGCGTGTTATCTTCAACTGATGTGTAAAAAAAAACTGAAATAACATTCAGTAATGTATCTTAAACCAATATCCTAGTCAACACAATCGTCACGACAATACGTCAATTTTACTATATAAAATACACATACTATATCTACTGTACATAATTTCAACGCTGCCACTGAATTACATGGCCTAAGTATCTTAATTGTATCGTTCCCAGTCTGACTGTTAGGGGTGAAGATGAAAGGGTCCAGAGACCCACATATGAGAGGAGGCCAGAGGAAACTTCGAACTGTGAGGACAGGTAAAGTATTGAGCACTGTGGTTTCCATTTCCAACAAAACACACAGTACATGATTACTCTATAAAACGGCAATCTCCGGAGAGAGGAAACCTACCCCACGACTCACTTTGAGTGCATTTCACCCTCTTATTGGAGAAAATCTTCTCTCAGATGACTGGGACTCTCAAGAGGACTCTCAAGACTAGCGCATGGAGACACCTGTAGCTGCCTTTTCAAAACATATTAGATTGGAGATCAGCTCCAGAGCCAGAGAAAGGAAGCGGAGAGTTTTAGAGACTCCAAAAAAGGGATTCAATGTGTTTCATCTCTTTATTTGCTAAGCCCTAAAACCACCCTTGAGGATGCCCGCTCCTGGTCCATGTCGTTTGAGAAACTGATGAAGAGCGCGGCCGGACGGGCCTGCTTCCGCCAATTCCTGCGGACGGAGTTCAGTGAGGAGAACATCGTGTTCTGGCTGGCCTGCGAGGAGCTCAAGAAGGAGACCAATAAGAGTGTGGTGGAGGAAAAAGTGCGACAAATATACGAGGACTTCATCTCAATACTATCTCCTAAAGAGGTGAGCTAAACCTCAGGCTCGGGGCCAGTAGCTTTTCAGTTCACATAAAGAAGCTCAGTAGTAAGTTCTGACCCCCAGGTATGGTTTGTAACTGACCATACGACAGATTAAACAGAACACGTTTAGTTTCCCCCAATTACAGCGAATTTTGCTTTCTTCGGGGCCAGAATAAGCCAAACTATATTTAATGCACACACACCCACAATGATACATTTATTTTAATGTATGTGATTGCATGTGCAAGGCTGCACATTTCAGTGCTCAACAGGGTACAGGAAGACATTTTAACTAACCTGCTTCATTTCAGGGTAGAAGGTCAGGACAGGAGGTATTGCAGAATATGAAGAGAGCACAAAAGTTAAGATTTGACCTGAGCTGATATGCTTTTCCCTCGCTTAGGTCAGTCTGGACTCGCGTGTTCGAGAAGTGATCAACCATAACATGTTGGAGCCCACTTCTCACACGTTCGAGGATGCCCAGCAGCAGATCTACACGCTAATGCAGAGAGACTCGTACCCGCGTTACATGAACTCCTCAGCATACGCCGATCTACTGCAGAGCCTGTCAGAGCCTCCACCTGAAACATAAGGTCTCCAACAGCCCTCCCCCACTCACTAACGCCAGATTCCGAAACCGAAAACATCTGTTTCCTTGCCCTTATATAAGATCGAATGAGTTGAGTAGTGAGAACTTTTTTTTCCATCTTTGAAGCAGACACGTTAGAACATTTCCAATCAAAAAACGTCTGAGCTGTTGTGTCCGAACTTGGCTTTAGATGATGCATGTATCCCACAAAAAACCTTTTACCCTTCAGTTGCAGTTCAAATGTTTAGATTTTTACAGGTAGCTGAACAGGTACAGGTTTGTGTACACAATATAAGCTTTCCTTGAAACGAGCAAGAACAAATGCTTGGTCCAGTTCCAGACAAGTAGATGTTTTCAAGACATATTTATATTTTTATATATTCCCTAGCGCTTGATATTGCACTTTTATATATTGTTTAATGAGAGATAAGCATGTATCTGTGAGCACTGTATTTATGTGTAGGTACAGTATATTGTCAGCCTTAATGTGTTTTAGGTTTGTTTTAGAGAAAAGAGATAATACTTAATATCAAGAAGATTATGAAAGTGCCTTGGCATAAGATCATACTACACTATCACAGTAGTTTGAATGGTGCGACAATTCATTTATATAACATGGTGGTGCTTTCAGCTCTTCTCAAAGAATAACAGTTTACTACATTTTACGGAAAACATGAGCTGAGTCATGAAAAAAGCCTGTGAATTTAAATACTGTGATTCTTACTGAGATGTAATTTCCAAAAAGGCATAGTTATGGCAAGGAACAAATACTTTAAGAAAGAAAAAAACATTATGAAAGTACAACCACAGACTTATTGGTGTATTTTTCCAATTGAAGATGGCTGTTTTCCTTTACACAAGATTAATAAAGCACAATAAATCTATGGTCTTTTTCATTTTAATCATCTCATCATTTGTACGTATATTAGATGAAGAGCAATCGATCATTAAACAACTGTTTTGTTTCTGCTATCTATTGTAAATCAAATGATTGTAATAAATAGCTTTTCAAACCAATACAGTAAAATATATTCCACCATGTCTAAAGATGCATTTCTTGAGGTTTCAAGGTGAACCGCTGTACAACAATGGCTACTGACATGTTACGTGTCAAATGTTCCAGTGTCATAGTTCCAGTCTAAAATACTGCAGTCTCTGTATACTCTCCTCTTAAACTGTCTATAGCCCTTAGCCTGCCCCTAACTTAGCAAACAGGTACCAGCTTTAGCAGGTATTTAGTAAAGTCAGTCAGTGGTTCTGAGGATCTTGATGAGAGTCAGGGACCTAGTCAGCCATGGTGGTAGTGTGTGGGCTACTAATAAGATAATTAGCTAAACTGGAGGAAGCTGCTTCTCAATGAACCGCTTAATATCCATCATTTCCTGTAGGATGGAGGCAGGAAGAGAGCGAGAGAGAGAAAGAGGGAGAGAGAGAGAGAGAGAGAGAGAGAGAGAGAGAGAAGCATAAATTATCACTAATCACTAACACTGTACACCATCTGTTTCATCACATGACCATACCAACCTCAGAACACGCACTGTGAGGCAATCTGGGATAGGTCTTCAAGGTGACGTTGTTTGGGTTGACAAGAGTCTTCAGCTTTTCTACTGTCAGACTACCGAATACTAATGGCACCAGTGGGTCTGCCTCACCGTGGCACTGAAGGAAATGAATGTCCTTGTTGACCATATTAGCCGAAGCCTTGAAACAAGACATCCCGACAACACAAAAAATACTGAGTTGAAATCACTGGAGCATGTCCTGGAAGTATACAACGCCAAACACCTTTGCATTAAGGGACAAATATTTATACATTTTACAACCCTAATCAAAAAAATCAACATATAAATTTAGACTACATACTAGCACAGTGCAATGCCAAGTTTGGTGCAGAAAGAAATACATTTTGTGCAAGATCAACTACTCATGGGTGCAGTTACTTGCTAGACAGCGTACTAAACAGGATCTCAGGTAAAGGACAAAGTTGCAAGTATCACAAGAAGTGATAAACTTCTGCTTTTGGTGGCCTAAGAACAATTTAAACTCAGTAACTTAACAAACTTAACTAGTTCAGTAACGTAGGGATGTTCACTAGTGTTGAGCCAGTAAATGTCATAGTAAAGTGTGTTGATATGCAGTCAGTACCTGAGGGAAGGAGTTGCGTAGAGGCAGCCAGCAGCTGAGAGCCACAACTCCTGCTAGCTTCTGTTGAGTCGTCAGGGCTGTGTAGAGAGACAGGGCTCCACCCTATACACAACACAACAACACACAAGGAACACGTGGTCCTGCGTTACGGAGGAACAATCCAATGTTCCGATGGACGATGAAAAGACAAGGTTTGATGGCGGATTTAGCCTGCATTTGTCATATTGTTCACATTGTTGCATAATTATTTGCCACTGAAAGAAAAAAAAGACAGGATGAAGTCTACCTGAGAAAACCCACCCAGGACGATTCTGTGGGAGGGTATTCCATTCTTGACTTCCTGGTCTATCAGTGCTTTAACTGATGGAAGAGAGACCAACAGGTCACTGGTGAATCATGTCATGTTTACTACTTTACAAAAGAAGTGGCAACAGTAATCCAAAATAAAATGTACTATTTTCTGCTGCTTTTTTAATCCCAGCCTCGTCTTCTTCAGCATCTGTACTCAACCCGATGATATCAAACCTATGACACAAACAAAAATCATCATACAAAACTCTATCTCTTTCTCAATAATCAATGGTCATATTATAAATATATAGACAGGCTTTGAATCTTACCAGGAGGGCATGGACATGTTCATGTTGAGGGTGACAGGCATGACAGGACTGAGAATTGAGATTGCTGAGATTACATTCCGTTTTAATGTAAAATTGTAAAAAGATGAGACAAGGCAGGTGTATGTCTCCCCATTGTTTTAATCTTTACTGTTAATGAAAAATGCGATCTTGTTTCCGAATACTCACGCGTGAGGACAGATATACTTCACATGTGAAGTTCTGATCTCTGCAAAAGCCTCGGCCCAGCCATGACTGTAATTTGTAAACAAGAATTCAGGACTCTCAAGTGTCTCGCCTTCGCATTTGAGCCGTGACCCACGCAACGTTTGTACCCAAACTTTGACAGGTAGGTAATCGCATGCCAAACTTTTGATTTCAGAGCCCTGAAAATTAAATACTAGTATCCTTTTATACGTCATGTTGAGAGGGATTAAACATGCATAACACCGAACTGGCAGCTTGGTACATACCCTGTATCACCCAAGCCATGAAGAAATATTACCTGCAATTTCAAATAGATCAGAAATATACCGCATATGGGCAGTTTCCAAAGCTATACCAAAAACTCCAGGCAGAGAATATGTCAAATCAGTCTCGATCGTTTCATCCGGTAAAATGCACAACTCACCGCTGCAGTAGCTTTTCGTACAGCAGGCACAATTGCAGGTAATGGAACTGACATGTTATTACCACACATACAACTCAGTTATAGAAAACATAAAAAAGTAATTTAAATTATCCGCATGAGCTACACCTACACGAGGCAGTTCCTGTCCTCTTGATCGACCTTGGACAATTTATTTTGTTTCGAGATTACTATAACAAACTCCAGATCGATTCCTGATTTTGTCTTTGGTGATATAAGTCAACACTCCTTGTTTTAGATAGAAAATGTGGCCTTAACAAATACTGTTACTGCAAAGTAATTTGACAGTGAACTCAATTTGATTGACAGATTGGAGTTCCGCCTTCTTCCTATAATGATTGGATGTTGGGATGTTTTCCTTTCAACCATTGGTTCAGAATTGAGGCCTGTCATTTCCGGTTCCGTGTTTAATTTCTGTGATGGCCGTTCTTGTCCTTGGATAGCGTTGACATGTGAGCAGAACCATGTCTTTCACGAAAAAGCCGGGTGGGAAAGCGTTAGAGGTATTGCAAAACTTGCCCCGCATAACACTTGGCAATATACGGGCGGATCCCGGTACCAAAAAAGCAGTAAGTGGAACCCGTTCATGTTTGGAGTAAATCAGCAGATGCTGTTAGCTAATGCGTAGCATAGCTGCCTAACTATTAGTCTACAGTTAGTAACCATCAGGTTTGGTACTCAGCTAAATTTGTAGAGTGAAATCAAGTATGTACAAAGGCTTTATCATATTTATACATTTAATTTACTTAACTTATCTGTGTGCATCTAAGGAGTAGGCCTTATTCAACTAAACAATGCGGTCAACAGTGCAGAAATGTCTGACTTTACTTAATTACCACGTAGGATTCTTCAAACCAAATGGCTATTTAATACACATTGTCCGGTAGTGACAGCTCTTTGATTATGTCTTCTGTGTTTATTTTGCAGGAGAGAAAACGAGGCAGAGGTCAGCACGGAGGCAACAGAAGTGGCCGGGGTCATAAAGGAGAAAGGCAGAGAGGCAATCGCCCCCGTCTTGGGTTTGAAGGGGGTAATTCTCCCTTCTATCTCTCGATCCCCAAGTATGGGTACAATGAAGGCCACAGGTATGCAAGACACATTGAATGTGTATAGTTGCACAACAGTTTGTCCTTAACTTAAAGGTTTGCTTCATGCTTTATGTTTGTGTGATATTTAAGTCCAATGCTCTTTTGTAAAGCTCTCTCTCTTGTAAATCGCTTTGGATAAAAGCCTCTGCTAAATGAATAAATGTAAGTCATACAGAAACCTGGCCATTCAAGTGATGAGCACTCAGCACACATTCTTACTTACAATAGATTATACGTATATAGTCGTGTGTGTACATTGAATCATTTAGCAGACGCTCTGATCCGACTAAGTAGGGTCGTAGTAGGGTGAAGTGCCTTGCCCAAGGACACAACATCAAGTTTGCATGGCAGGGTTTTGAACCGGAAACCTTCTGATGCCCTTGCACAGCCACGTGACTCCCATTTTATAACATATTGGAAGCATTCTCAGACCTGTGCTGTATTCCTGTTAGTCGCAGACCCCAGTACCAGCCCCTGTCCCTGAAGAGGCTGCAATACCTGATTGACCTGGGCCGAGTTGATCCCACTCAACCCATTGACCTGACACAGCTGGTCAATGGCAGGGGTGTGACCGTTCAGCCCCTGAAGAGAGACTATGGTGTGCAGCTTGTTGACGAGGTAACTTTAGGTCTAAGATTTAAATGATTTAATTTCAGTAGAAATGGTGAGTGACATGACACTGTCCACTATCCAAAATGGCATGCATTCTCCTGAGCTTATCATTGTTTTTGCCATTTTACAATGCCACTAGGTGGCAGTCTCTAACAGCTTGTCCTGACAGATTGTATGTTAGTTTGTTCTCATAGATCCAGCTACTCTTGTTATTTTTCTTAGGGAGCTGAAATTTTTGCTGCAAAAGTCAACATTGAAGTTCAGATGGCGTCAGAGGGTGCCATTGCTGCCATAGAGCGAAATGGAGGGGTCATCTCCACAGGGTTTTATGACCCCCGAAGTCTTAGTAAGTACAATTTCAGTTCATATACTTCTCACCTCTCTCCATGCCATAACTTGAAATGCAGATGCAGTATGAGTAACAATGTGCCTCACCGCCTTGATTTTGCAGCAATCCTCTGTAAGCCTGTCCCATTCTTTATGGCCGGTCAGCCAATTCCAAAGAGGATGCTGCCAGTGGAGAGCTTGGTCCCTTATTACACCGATGCCGTTAACAGGGGATACCTGGCTGACCCAGAGAGCATCCAACAAGCACGGTTAGCCCTGGCTAAGAAGTACGGCTATGTTCTTCCAGACATTTCTAAGGATGAGCTGTACCACATGTTGTCCATGAGGAAGGATGTGAGGCAGATCTTCTTTGGCCTCTCACCAGGATGGGTGGTCAATA
Organism: Neosalanx taihuensis; assembly: GCA_030340665.1. Lineage (NCBI taxonomy): Eukaryota > Metazoa > Chordata > Actinopteri > Osmeriformes > Salangidae > Neosalanx > Neosalanx taihuensis. Next base: position 7,888,410 of record CM059304.1, on the reverse strand, counting down.
TGGCAGAGAAAAAGATCCTGAAACCCTTGGACAAGGAACTGCTCCGATATTACAACTCGTAAAATGCTAGTCTGTGAAATAAACCTTATTTCATGTATTTAAATTACTTCCTCGCTGTGTCATTGGACCACTGCTTAAATTTCTCTACCTTTTATTCTTTTCTCTTTTTTTTTACACTGATTCTGTTTGGAAAGGAGTGGATGTTGTTCCTGCAATAAAGGAGAGGATGTAGAAAAATTGGTGTTGGATTGGTGTTGGCTTTACATTTGGTTAAGGAACTCAGTTTAGGGGGAAATTGATTTCTCTTAGACACCCCCCACACTAAGATGGAAGTGCCTTGTTTCCCCTGCTGGTGTCGGAGCTGAGAAAATGACTTGTGCAACTTCATGGAAGAAACGTGGACTGTAACAGGTGAGGAGGAAATAAGGAAAATAAGATAACTCAAAGAATGAAAACAGGAAACAGATGCTTGGTGATGTGTGTTACATGTGAAACAGACTGCCTTGGCTGTAGATGGGGAGGGGGGGGGGTGGTTGAAATTAGTCATGGGCAGCTGTATCCTGGCCTGAACGTTCAAACGACTCGAACCCCCCCTTGGAACACAATCAGAGGCATATACTCCTGTCTTTGCCCCTGTTATGTTGGAAGTACCATTGCCAGTGTATGGAAAAGGTATTTTGAAAATGCCATGGTGATATTTCTTGCAATGCTGGCAAAACACTTCCTGATTAAAATGATAATCCTATCCTGAAGTCACTGTGAAGGTGTTCTGCGGAATGTTACATTCCTGAAATTCCATTCCGACAATTTCCCTTTTCAATGTGTAGATAGTGGCTGCACTATAGGTGCATCAATTGACACAATTAAACATTAAAGCTATATGGCCAAACCTATATCAGCAAAAAAATCCCTGAGCATCTTGTGAAAATATGTATATGTATTTAATTCAATTAAATTTACTGTAAATATTTTACCCAATGTAACTTGTCATGTGTCATTAGTAGAAGACAGTACCTGTTTCATCTACTTTGGACAATGTCATCAGCTTCAGTTCAATAACAAATGTCCGAAGCGCAAGCGTGCAAACCCCTACGAAAAGGCTTTTTCAGCCACTACTTTAGTAAAACATTGGCAACTCAATCCCACAGTGACTGTTTTGCCAAACTGTTTTTCAAGACTTGATTGTTTACACAGTAATTCCCACAGAATTGCATTTACCACTGCCCCAATATTTATTTTAAGTCTAAATGTATAATGCTGTCTATAAATAACATGGTATTCTTGGCATACAATGTCTTTAGGGCCATTGACATAGCACTCCTGGTGGAATAAAATTCTTTATCAAAGGAAGCATGTGTGTGTGTGAGCGTGTATGTTTGTGTAACTTTTAGCATTCTACAAAGTAGCACTCGTTGCTGTGTATGTCATTGTAGGCCTGATTTCTGAAATACAGTAATGCCCTGTAGGTTTTTGCCCTTGTGGTTTTGAAATTACATTAAAAAGGTAGGGGGTTCTCATGGTTGAGTATTTTCCTGTATCTCAAATAATTGACTCTAACAAATTGACACACCAATGCATGAATGGCCTTGCCAGGAAAACAAGCCCAAACTTACAGCATTATACTTTAAATAAATCACTGCACAGGAAAGAAACTGAACAAGCATTGTTTATGGCAGAGCAATGGCCCTTATCTTCAAAGCAGCAGAAATCCTTTTGAATCCAAATCTGCTCTACAGTGTGAAGGTGAAAGGAGATACCATTTAAAGTTTTTCATCAGGGGGTTTGGGTGGAGAATGAGGGGGCATCAAGGAAATAAACCATAAAGTGCATACGTATCCATTTCTGTAAAATTGTAATGAAATTAAGATAATTTCGCTTCACTTCACTTCTATTAAGAAGTGTGTCATAGTTTGTGATCCCACTGATCTAATGCCTGAGTCTAACCAGTTCACACTATTTAATTAAATGTTTAAACATCCGTTGTGTAGTCGTTGGCAAATTAGACCAGATCAGATTATTGTGGTTATCTCCAAACAGTGAGTAGCCATTGACAGGCAGAAAGACAGAGATAGCACAGTGTCTCACAGGTTTAAGGGGGCTTCTATGAAACTTGATAATAATTAGAGTGGATTGCAGCTAATTGAAGTTCTGTCTGGTCTGTCTTCCTAGGAGCCACTGAATAGTGTCTGGGTTTAGTTAGGGTCAGGTACCCAGACAGGCAAGAAGCCAGTCAGACAGACAGACTATAGTTTTTTCTTTGGAGCTGGAGGAAGAGAGCAGAGACAAGCTGAGCTTCAGACTGTAGACATTGTGCCATGGCCTGCTGTGGCAATACAATACTACATCAAATGCCAAGATCTCTAAAGCCTGGACAATAAGAAACTTGGAAAATGCACTCAGTTAAGCAGATTAGGGTCTTATCAGAAGACAGGTCTGGAATACAATTCCTCATTTGCAAATAATAGAATAGCAAAGAATAGCATGTCTAACTTTGATCACTTTTATCAAGGTTTCAAAGCAAGGTAAATGTAACATGGTTGTACTGAATGTATCAGTGCTTCAGTGGGGTATCAGTGGGGTTCTCTTACATATCAGTCGTTTTAAAGGATTTCCTACTGGCTACATTGTGACACATCATGGTTTGACACATCAGTCAAAATTGATCTGTTTTTGGTTGTTGTTGTTGTGGTTTTTTACATTTATTGCATGGCTTCTATTTATTTCAAAATCTCACAGCCTCAGTCTTGATCACTGTATGGAAGCCAGTCTGGCTTGGGGTCAGAGTGTGTCTGTTACTTTATTAACTGTTTTGTGTCAGTGTATGTTTGTGACTGACTGTTTGTGTGACCGTTATCTGTGTTGAGAGGTGGGGACATCATTGTGCTCAGCTAATGAGGCCACGTTAAGCCAGTCTATCCCAGGGGGTGTGTAATCCCTTCAGTTATCTCTTGGTATGGGGCAGGGCAGGGGGTTGTTTATTAAGGAGTGTTAGGTTCAAGCTCAGGGCTGGGGCCTTGGTTTTGTTGTTGCTCCAACACCTGATTAGCCTGGACTGGCAGCAGGGGGAGATGGTAGGAGAAAGGAGGGCTGGAGTGTGCTGGCTTGGCCACTGCATAGACTGGAGTCTGGGGTGAGTGTATCTGATGGTAGCCTGCTGTGCCTGGAACAGGCATACAGTCACCTGAGCCAATGCTGCTACTTGGAGTCTCTGTGTGTGTGTATGGGGGCCAGTGATGAGGCACTGTGTGGAAAACACAGATTTCCATGGGCTGGCAGTTAATTGAGGAACCCAGAGCAGAATAATACAGAGCTTCGTTACTTAAGACTCAGACATGTAGCTTTACATCCTCTTGTTATTTTCCCCTTCATTCTCTGTCTTTGATTCTGCAACACAGAGCCATGCAGTTCTTTCAAGCTAACAAATTTTTTCTTTAATTAATTGGAATGACCGGTCTGCTCATGTCTGTCGTCACGGCAGCATATCACATGTATCATCAAGATGTACAATTTGATCCATTCTAAAACCTATTTCCATCATTTGATAAAGATACTTCTACCTGCAAAATAAACCATGTAAACTGGTACAACAACTCATTGTGTGTCTGTATCATTAGAATGTCCTTACATTCAACCTAAGAGATCAGTCCTTTCTTCAGACGATAGAACAACGTTTTATCCAGTTTTCCCAAAGAACAGGTGTATCCATCACCTCCTCATACACACTGATATCATTAGATGTCCTTCTTTTTCCCAGGGAAATCCAGTTAGGGGAAAGAAAATCTCAAAAGGTTAAGCATAATTCCAGTAATATTCAAGTCCCAGGATATATGGTGGTTAGTCAGTGTCCTGTGAGTCTGCCTGCAGCTCTGCGTGTTGCCTGTCTGATATCAAATGAAGAAGAGGAGCGTCCCACATTTGACTTGTGTCCAATACAATAGAACATTGTGATCGGAATGCCTGGGGAACAATCCCCATTCCGACATCATGGTTGTAATTCAACCCCAGCCCTCTCCAATGTTTGTACACAAACGCATTGTCTTCCTTGAGCACATTGCCCTCTACTCAAGAAACCCATCGGGGGAATCCTGTAATCGAATATCTGTAGTCTATCGTCTGTGATCCTAAAATCAAAATTAAAAAAAACGTTAAAAGTCAAACATTCTTTGAGCACTGTCTAATATTTGCCCTTTTCACATACACCTTTACGGCTGCTGAAACTAACATTATTGTATTCGTGCTGAGCCCTTCAAACTAATTGATTAAATCCATTATCGCTTTTCACACGACAGCGGGGATGTGTGTCTGATTTGACACGTCGATGTGGATTCCAGCCCTAATTCTTTAAAAATAAAATCCTGTCCTTGTTTTTGTGAATAACCGTCTGGATTTCCAACGTTGATACTATTATATTACGAATTGTATTTAAACGTAATAATTAATTAGGCTACAGCAAACTGTATGTGGCCTGTTCAAATAAAACGAGACGAAACACATCGGCCTATATGGCCTATACAAGATACATGTATACTCTTTGTATACAAGAGAATTGCCCTGGTTAATTTATAATAATCACGTTTGGACTGTCTAGGCGTAGTTAAATAAGAACACTTCTCAAATTCGATTACTTCGTTTTGATATCTTTAGACAGTCTTAAAAGCAATCTAGATCGCATCGATGAACAATAAACCGGCCTTTAACTCCGATTGCCCAAAGTTTCGTTGAGCCGACGCGCTGGAGGATTCCCAAGCTTTGATGAGAGCAAGAGAAGAGAGAGAAGATGATTAGGTCAAAGAAAAAAACCCTGATCACCCTGTTAATGAGACGAGGTCACATCGAACCCGTCTGTTTGATCAAGGTGTCAAGTTCCTTAGCCTAAAAGCATCCACGTATGACCATGTCAGAAATCTGTCTGACAGCAGTGTGCACACGTAGACTATGTTATCTAACAATGGCAATCATGCACCATTTCTTTCCAGACTTGAGATGACAGGTAAACGTGAAAGCACAAATTGTCTGCCTCTGCCATAATACAGTACAGGTGCAGTCCGCGGCGACAGGCATAAAGCTAACCAACTACCTGTGCATTCTGGAGAACATTAACCACTGTAAATACCTCCACTGTGTGCGTTGAAATGCAAGCGCTGTCAAATGTGGTGTTAGTTCAAAGACGGACTAGGCCTATATTCGTTGAAACCAATGAGATTTTGTTAAGTTTAACAGCACATCAAATGACAAGCCTGCAGAACAGATCATTAACAATGTTTATTCCAACATGCCGGAATGCTCCAGCCTACTGCTGTTTACCCCTGAAGACTCCATTTAGCTGAACAATATTAGAGAACAAATACACGTCCTCCAGAGAGTTAACCTCACTCTTGTAGGCCACCACTCACGTCTAGAACTTTATTTTCCTTCCTGACATTTCAAAACTTCCCGTACAAATCCTTATCACTCCAGAAAACCTGACACTGCACAACATGCATCTCACAGCAAGGCTGAACCAGAGTTGTTTTTAATGCATTTTGTGCTTAACACGATGCATGTGGTGTACTTTATGTAATACCACGCGGACTTCTGTCATAGCCCTTCGTTATTTCGTTGTAAAATGACATCTGAACTTTCTGAATTCCACCAATTTAACCGTAGAAAATGGTCATTGTATTAAGCCTATAGGCCTAATAAACTTGTTGAGTTTGTCATGTGTCCTTATCGAGAGTACGGTATCTTGCTTGTTAGGTCAATATTTATGCCAGGTAATCGTATAATAAACTTCCCTTGATTATCTTGTTTGTTTGAATCCTGTAAAATGTGCTTTGATAGACAGTGGTCAAGATAAGCGTCGATGTATTGGTAATGAGTAACCAGTCTCGACAGAAAACTTTGATGTTGGAACCTTTTTGATCTTAAGTGATGCTATTTCATTAATCTCACGAGGAAATTAAATGTCATTTTAACGTCCTATTCTTTTCCTTTCCATAATTCACAACGCAACCAAATAAAAGGGATTTTGTCCTTACATCCAGGCATTACTGAAGCTCTGGAACAAGGCAAATAATGAACCAATTTAAATACTTAATACTTAAAATCAGAGAAGTAAAATAGTCTATGTGCAATTATGATGTGAAATCGAAGTCGGTCTTGTTTGGCAACCCATAGTCTTTCAATTATTTTATAGATTAGGTTATAAAAGATTTTGTTTCTGGTGTCTGTTGACTGAGCTGGATGTGTCACTGACTTGAAGAAACACCTGGTTTTCACACCTTAATCCATTCCTGGCCTCCAATTGGTGGATCCAGCGCATATAGTCCGTCTCCATCAGTCGTTGGAGGATGAGAGCGGCCTTGCAGCAGACAAACCCAAAAACGTAACGATGTACTTTGATCGGATTAAATCCAACTTTGAGCTTTGCGCAACAAAGGCAATATTTGATTGCGAGAACTTCATTGCAGCGTCTTCCACCAGCGTAACAGACGTGCGGTCTCCAAGCTCCGGACCCTCCAGTCCGCATTCGGTAAATTCGGACTCCAGCTGCTCCAGTACGGAGGCTAAATCGGTGGAGCCTCGAGTAAGAAGGCCCTTAAATGCCTTCATCATCTGGACCAAAGACGAGAGGCGACGCCTGGCTTTGCTTAACCCGGAATTAGAGAATACCGATCTGAGCAAAATTCTCGGTAAATTACAAACTATTTTTCACATGTACAACAAATGTACTCTATAATCTAGTTATTTGAGTGACACTTTATTAACAAAATGTATACCAAAATGTTCTCTCTGGATAGTTGATGCTTGAAAAATGTGGGCTTGGTCTATTATCTGTGAACACAGAATTTCCATGTTGTCATGAAGTTTGATTACTAACCTCTGTGTTTTTCAGGTAAAACATGGAAGGCCATGTCTTTGGCTGAGAAGCGACCCTACATGCAGGAGGCTGAGCGGCTCAGAGTGCAGCACACCATCGACCACCCCAACTACAAGTACCGTCCCCGCAGGAAAAAGCAGTCCAAGAAGGGCCTCAAAGCCCAGACAGAGGAGGCCCCTGTGTTCACTGTCTGCTCTAAGCGCCTCACCATACCCTGCGACTTCAACCACTCTTTCCAGAACCAAGTCTACCCTCCACCCTCTGCCAACTTCCATGACTCCTCCACCCACTTTTCCGGTATGCCCGGGTCCTTTTCAAACATGTCGGAAAACCCTGAGCCAGCAGCAGACTTTTCAAACAAGAGTCTGATGTTCCCCGGTGCTCCTTCCTACCCAGCGGAGCCTCAGGTGTCTTACCGCAGCCAGCAATACGTGCCCCAGTATGGCTCCTCCAGCCCAGCGTGTACCAGCTATCCGGGAGAGCAGAGGGAAATGATGCCCTGTGTTGGACAGCTGAACTCTGCTGGCCCTTCCCTGGAGTTCTACCTTGAACAGGTTCAACTAGACATGCTTTATGATCTGGATCGAAGTGAGTTTGAACAGTACCTAAGCCCACCCTCACACAAACCAGAACCAATGGAATCAAGCCATCACCAACAGATCAGACTCAGGCATCTTTAATGATAATCTGTATTGTTGATGTAAATTATGGAGATATTTTCAATGTATTATTTAAATGTTTGGAAACAAATGTATTGAAAGTATTATGATTTTGTATATTTTGTCAAATCTTTTGAATGTTTGTCATGTGCTGTAATAACAGTTTGTTGTTTCAATAAATTAACCTAAAATAACTGAAAGCTTTGATGTCTTCAATATAGTTTGGTCAAAAATAGTTTCTGGTGCTGTTGTGATGATGGATTGCTGATTATAAATTGTTTTCAAGATATTTATTAGTTAAGTCAACAAATGTAAGGCTGATTGCTCACCCGTTGGCAGAGGCAAAGCTGTTGACATACAGCTTTGTCTATGGCTCTCTGTCTGTCTTAATTGGGGGAGGGAAGTAGGGGGGTGTTTGGGGGGCATAAACTTCCCAACTTCCTGTTTCATTTTAAAACATCTCACAAAGGCTCTAAAAATATGCAGAATATCGACACAATATCTCCAGACTCAAGTGCCATTGGCTGCCAAATGTTTATTAAATCGTGAATGTGTTTATCTCAGAGCCTGCCCTGCTGGCCAGGGAGTACAGACCCAACCCTGCCCTGCATGGAAGCAGAGCACAAGGTCAGCTCTGCCCGGCCAAGAAATGAGGGCTACAGTGAAACCCATCACATCATGACACATTCTTTTAGCCCCCCCCCCCCCCCCCCCCCCCCCCCCCCGCCCCAATCTCTACGCAGGCAACCCTACTCATCGCAAGCATGAGTGGGCTCCTAGAAGGAAATATTACATGATGAGTTATGGTTTGTTGGAAGGAAGTTCTTGATAAAGGCCAGGGGGGTAAGATCCAGTTGCCAGTGCAGAGAGAGAGAGACACTGAAGCAGAGAAACAAGGGAAAGTAGTGAGGGTAGAAAAGCAGAAAGTGGCGAGGTGGGGGGATGGAGAGAGAGAGGAGGAAAGACATAGAGAGAGCTGATTAGGACTCTGAGGACCTCCACTTCCATTCCTTCGCCACCTGAATAAACGGAAGATACCTGACGTCAGGGCCGGTCCCATGACACTAGGGCAAAAACACAACGTAAAATACAACAACAATCTTAAATGGACAGGAAGTTTGGGAGGTCAAAAGATCTTTTTCTCTCTGGAATGCCTCTCTTGGTCTATGTGTACCACCATGGTGAACGGAGCCTTGTTTCTCTGGTGTGTGATTCGGTGTCCTAGCAACAATTTATATTCAGTTTCAGGAATTTCCTGAAGGATAAACAAGTAAATTCACATCAGCAAATGTGACCAATAGCAAACTTAAGAGGAGTGGATAGTCTCCATAATACCACGCTTAGCATTAAACATGCTGAAATAAAGATTGAACATTCATTTTTAATGTTTTGCGGAGCTGTCAGTGGTTCAATAGGAGGATGAGGATAGAACATTGTTAAATATACTGAACTGTGTCTTCTGTGACACCGCATGCATATATATATATATATATATATATATATATATATATATATATATATATATATATATATATATATATATACGGTATATGTATATGTATAGTATATCATTATAAATAAGTGATAAATGTTTTTTTCCTGGGAGGAATGTATTAGAAATCCATTCTTAGACCACTAAGGAATGGAGGACCTTGTTATCAGTTGTAAAGAATTTATGGAATCTATGTCTGAAATGTGAAACATCTCACTAGTCTGGAGTGGACATTCCAAGAGCATGAACAGCCACATAGTTAGATATTAAATCTCTAAATATTAGAATTATGTAGGTAAAATATTAGTATGTGAATAACAGAAGGTTTACAGTAGACCTTAAAATAGAACTGGATTTGCTTACATGGTGCATTCTTCAGATTGTGTGAGCTATAATTAAACATGCTCTTCTTTCAACTCGTCCAAGAAGGTCATCAATAATTTCCTCCTTCAAATCTCAGGGTGTATTTTGGGTGAATTTAGGCCTGTTTTGCTCAGATAGTGCTCATCCGTGAATTCTCCTCTCATTGGAATGTGTCCACTGCCTAGAACAGACAAGGAAACGGTAACAGGAAGCATTCCAAAGTGAGACACTTAACAGCTTCTGACTGTAACTGAAATCCTTGGGTCTCCTTAACTCACAACAGAGGGAGCTTTGATGATGAACTCCTCACAGAAACTGGAAAGATGAAGGATAGGCGTTTTAGCGGGGAGAGCCCTTGGTATTGTCGCACAAAGGTGACTTACAGGCATGTCCCATTGCTTAGCTTCAAATAAGACCAGTCACCATCAAATCACCTCCAAACTCAATCAATTATTGTCTGAACTGAATGTGTCCTGATTTTGATGGCAAATCTGATGGTGACACTTAATTATGTCTAATTATGCCTTTAATCAAGGACTCATTTGGACAATCAGGGCTATCAGCATAAGTCCTACAGCTTCAGTGATTACTGACCTGGGTGTCTCACAGGTCCATGTGGCCTAGGATTGGACGAGAGGACATGTGAAACCTGAGGATGAGTTTATACAGATGAGTAGAATTGAATGACTGTTTGAATGATTGAATGACTGTGATATTTCTGATCATTATATGAGTTCAGTCTGAGACACGTGACTGATTTGATTCTGGAAAGAACATCCTGACCTCTTGCTGTGATTGTCGTCTGGAACGCAGAAAGAGAAGGCTGTTGGGTTCCTCTCCTCTGTTTGGGAGACAGCGGTCACACTGGGAGACACAGCCAGGGCATCAGACAGCTGATTACAAGTGAAGAGGGCCTGACACACACTCGGAATAGAATAGGGTACTTGGGTGTGTCCCAGTGACCTGCTGGGCAAATACAATACTCTATCACAGCCTTCTAAAGCCTGTAAACAAAACACGTAGGAGTACATAACTATACACAATCCTCACTTACAGGAGTGTGTGTCTTGTCTGTGTGTGGGGGTGTTAGATAGATGGTGTGTTTATGGGTGTGTTTTTTATATCAATAAGTTACATGAAGCTATGACTTAAAATGACTTAAAAGTTAAATACAAGACTTTGCTTCTTACACCAACCTGAGACCAACCAGAACCATGTCCCTTTCTTTAGAAATGACATCACACCTCTTCCTTAAGCCTAATGAGTGTGTGTTTGTTTGTGTATATGAGACAGCGTGTGTGTGTTTGTGTGTGGGGGGGATAAAGAGAGAGAAAGAGAGAGATAGAGAGGAAGACAGAGAGACAGTGCATGCGTGTGTGTGTGTGTGTGCATGTGTCAGATAAAGAGAGAGAGGGAGACAGAGAGAGACAGTGCGTGTGTGCGTTAAGAGAGGATGATGTTTGTCTGTGTGATCGTAATGGTTTAATGATTCATCCAGATGTCCACACGCCACGCAAAGGATTCCCTGTCTTTTGGCAAACAACAAGCACCTGAAACACTACACAGCAAAATGTTTCAGGGTTACAGAGCCATCTTATTACTTTCATGAAAGATGTGAGAAAGGGAGAAGTATTTATTAGCTTATTGGTGATCCAACTTCTAACATGGTGCTTTGAACCAACTCTTCTAAACCCAATAGGCAAACACTTAAACTGCATTGCACTTCGTCGAACACAACCATACTATTAATTCTGCTTTAATACATAACAGTTCCTCTGACAGTCTTTGATCTATCTTGGGAATTTTAACTGTTTAATTGACCTGTTACTGTTTGGAGTAAAAGGAATTTGTTGATGATGTGTGAATTCCGTACGCGTGTGTGTCGGTTTGTTTTTCCATACAATGGCCCTCCCAGGAGGCACGATGAACTGTATTCCTCTCTTCCCATTATAGTCCTCCTCCTCCCCATCTTCCTCCTCCTCCCCCCAATCCGTTTAGTCTTCCTCTTCTTCCTCCTGCTGCTCCTGTCATTAGCGCGCACCTGCTTTTTCTTGACACCAGCACTTCAACACCTCTAGTAATTGGTTTAACCGAGCAAGACAGTGATATGGTACTTGCTTCCCCATAGAACCCTGATCACTCAATAGCACGACTAAAGAGTTGCAGAGGTACAGACAGAACTGTGTGCCTCCTATGTCACCTGTGTCCTATCCACCTGGGACCTAGCTACCTGGCTAGCTACCTGGGAGGTCCTGGGACCTAGCTACCTGTGAAAGGAGAGACGTGTCCTGCCAGTTAAGAGAACTGGCAGACAAATGTGCGTTCATGACTTTGGTTTATGTGTTGAGCTAAATTGCACTTTTATACTGTGGTCAATAACCTTTTTTTAAGGTTTTCAACCTTTTTATTTAGTAGGACATGGCTGTCAGGGGCTGTGTGGGGTTGTACGGGGGCATATGTGGATGGAATTGAGTATGAGGCATTGTGTTGGGACGGACGAGGTGTTTTGAGTCACTGGCGATGTCTGGACCCCCCCCACCCCCACCCTTAAACCCCGTCAACCAACTCACTTAACCTCTTAAGCCGAGCAATAGCGCCTTTCAACTTTTATTTGTGTTGTGTTTCTAAAGACTGCGTTCTGCGGACCTGCCGGCAACCTCTGTTATTCTTCCTGTTCTGCTTGACTCACTCGCAGCTGGAGCGGCAGGAAAACCAATCTGGAAAACTACTTGTGTATGTCATCGAGGATGGAGAGAGGCTGGTAGTGCCCGCTTGTGCCCTGCGATGGCAGGTCTGGGCTGGGCCCCCAAAACGGAGGAGTGAGGAGGGTGGTTAGCTGAGATGGGTGGGGGGGGGGGTACCTCGCCTCTTTATCGCTCAAGGCCTCCAGGCAGGGAACTGTCGGCATATGAGCAGGTCCTGTCCACCTTCTTCCTGTGGAGAAACGGCAGAGGAAACCATCCACCCTGAGGTGGCCTGACCAGAAATCCTCACAACTTTCAGTTTTATGGCCATGCCCTCCCGGCAACTCACATAAACAAATTTCAACAATGGCTTGAGTTATTTAATTTTCGCTTCAGAAGTTTGTACTTTGATATTGAACACAAGGACACAGGACTTCTAACGTCCAACAGTTTGGACGGTCGGACCTCGAAAACAAACCAGAGCACAGGGACTTCAGTGGAGCAGCCCAGACTGGGTTTTAAGAGCCAGCGGACTCACTAAGGAGGCAATTTTTGTGTAAACATCTCAAGGAGATCCCTAGGCTGCAGTTCACCTTATTGTTGGCCTTTCCTTTCCTCAACTGCCACTTTCCCATGCTGAGGGCTTGGAGTGGCTATCCAGGGGGGATCGGAATGACAGCACGGCCCGGCCTCCCATTGTATGTGTGCGTTTACTCAGCATGGGAGAGCAAGGACAGTTAGGCAACAGGAATACAATAGGCTCATATTTATTTACTGCTTAGAGGCAGCCAGGGAGGAACCTGTACCTGATAGCAGTGCTCTGATTCTCAGCCCATAAAGTCATCTCAGTGGGATACTGGGGAGGTGGGGCAGCTCTGGACTACATACCAAAGACTGCTGAGACCAAATAGTCTGATCGGTCACATGGACTGTCCAACTTACATGTATATACAGTCTACCAATATATATTTTGGCATGTTTTATGTGAATGTAATCAAGCATTACGTGTCTTATATTGCTTAGTTAAATTTACACGTCAATGTGTTCAGTAGCCTACAGTCACGTTTACTTATGAAGCGTGTTTAAAATGAAACCGCAGCGCTACATGATCAAATGAATTGATGAAGAAGGATATTTTACCTCCCACAACTTCTGGTAAACATGCACACATTACGGGTGTCCCTGCGAGAGATTTGCATTTTGATCATCCTGATGTTGTCCTGAAATGGACAAATTGGTATGGCAATTGGTTGTAATGCTGCTACATTAATGAATTTTGTTTTGTTATGATGGTCTATTCTCACAAGGAATACGTTGCATACAGGAAAAAGCTCCCTTTACGATGGATTACCCTGAGCAGAGCGCAGCAGAGTCCTACTGCAGTGCCTGTGATGTCCAGTGGAGGGCTCACTCTGATGACCGGTTCACTCTACAGCATGGGTGTCCAGTCTTGGTCCTCGAGGGCCACTGTCCTGAAGGTTTTAGATGTTTCCCTGCTCCAGCACACCTGATTCTAATGAATGGGTTGTAGGAAGCCTGGATAATGACCTCTCATTTGAATCAGGAGCAGGGAAACATCTAAAACCTTCAGGACAGCGGCCCTCGAGGACCAGGATTGGACACCCATGCTCTACAGCAAACCCCATTCATTCTCAATTTGTCGAAGTCCACCTAGATCATGGATCTTCAAACTTGTTTCTTTTAACTGAAATCCAAGTACAAGTACAAGTACAACTGACTAGTAACAAGTTTTATTTTACTCAGGGTCGGTACTGATTTGTATTTCCAATGCCATAGTCCTGATAGGTTTGGCCATAATAATAATATTATTAGATATAATAATTATATAAATTATATAAAAATATATTACATATTATATAATTATATTATAATATAATAATAATAATAATAAGTATCTTCTAATGATCTACCTGCACCCAGTTTACACTTCATCAATTTTGTGGCCACAATCTACTTCCATTTCTGAGCATATTTGACAGAAAATGTGCTGAGGAAAATACAGTGAAAATAAACAAAAACCAGCTGTAACTGTTTGACCTACATGACCATCAGCAGTTCTGACTGAGCTCTGCAAAATTAATTTCCAGAGAGGCATTATGAGAGCTTTATGTATTGGCTGCCTTGATTTATTTTGTGTGTGTAATTGTGAGAGCAGGACAAAGTTTGACTTTGATGCACAGTCTGCCCTTCCAGTCCCAGAGTTTGGGAGATTAACACAGACCCTGGATTAAAAATCTCAGAATAGAGAAATCCTTTTTAGATGAACTGACTGATTAAAAAGAAAGGGGAAATACAGAGATATTTTGTGAGTGTGTTTGGAAGAGAGCTTCTGCCTTTCTCACCTTTGACTTCACAAAAGTCCCTCTGCCGTCATTTAACGGCATCAGACTGGACAGACAGGTTATTATTCACGGTAACCATGGCGACAAAAAAAAAACATTACTGTCAAATTTGATAAGATTTGATTAAACTTTATTGTCATTACACATGTATAAAAAACAAGGAAAATAAATACAGTTTAGCATCCAATCAAGATGCAAGAGAAGAGAAGAGTGCAAGAGAAGCTGTTATATACAGGACATTTTGATAAATTATGTATAGATTGGTTAAATGTCGATTGGTTAAATGAGCAGTTATTGGAGGTGCTGTTTGATTTTGAACGTTAATTTAGTGGTTAAGATGTGCATCAGTGTGTTGAGGCTGCGGGATATGCATTGTTTATAGTACATACTCTCTCTCCTTAAATCTAGTTCACACTGAACATGAAACTTTAGAGGTTCATATCAGCAGATTGATTATCAGATGGATTAACAGTTAACAACAGTAGCTAACCCCAAACTACTGCAACTGCTTCTATTGCTGCAGCTATGTTAACAATACAACCCAAACTAATAGTCATAATGCTTGATATCCTGGTAATTGTGTGGTCTGCTACAGTTCTGGGAAACAGGTGTAGGTGAGTGTTTCCTCTAACCAACACTCTGGCCTCACTCATTTAGTCATTTGTCCACTTTCCCCCTGCTGCCTTTGCCCCTTGTGTCTCTATTTCTTTCTCCCTCTCTTTCTTTTTTGCTCTCTCTCCTTTTCCCTTCTCTCTCTTCCTCTGCCCCCCTTCTCTCCACTGCGGTTCCTCTTTGTCTCTCTCTCTTCTCTCTCTCTCTCTCTCTCTCTCTCTCTCTCTCTCTCTCTCTCTCTCTCTCTCTCTTTTTCTCTTCCAGAGGCCTGAGCTCTCTTCCTTCCTGCCCTCTTGCGTCTTCCTGCTCCGGCTCTTATCACTAGAGAAAACGTGACAGGGGTTCAGCCTAGTCAGCCCAGCAACTCCCCCTCTGCCCTCCCCCCTTTTCCTTGGCCACCACCGCCTTAAATGGAAGCATTCTGCTACAGTTCCTGGGACTGGGGAGCGTAGGTGAAGGAGGGCTCCTGAGGGGGGCCACAAAGGGGGATATCCCGGGGCCCGTCAACCACCTGGGCCAAACCTGCTGCCAGACTTATTTATTATAAACAATCTGGTTCACTACTTCACAGCTCAATGAGAAACAATATCTTGAGTTTTTCGGATGTGTTTTTATTTATGCTTTTTATTTATCTGAGAGGAAGGCCAGAGCGCTTTGGAGGCATTATCAGCTCCTTCTTCTCTGAAGGTGGTTTCCTCTTCTGAGGAAATCAGCAGTTCGGATTTACTCTGCAAATCTGGGCCTTATAAATCACAGGGAGTGTATTGATGTGTCATCTCAGAAGAGACGTGGATATTGTTGTGGTTCTCACAGTTTGAGAATGCAGAACCTGGTGTGTTCGTAGTATCCGTGACATTGTACACGTTTGGACTTTCTGCATCCTGTGACGGGCCGTTGTTGATAAGCAAGTAACTTCATCACAACACAATCTCACACAAGTACATTTCACATATACATTTAGTCATTTAGCAGACACTCTTATCCGGAGCGACTTACAGCAAGTATAGGGATGTTCCCCCCGAGGCAAGAAGGGTGAAGTGCCTTGCCCAAGGACACAACGTCATGTTGAGACAGCCAGGAACCTTCTGATGACAAATCTGACACCCTAACCAACTGCGCCACGTGACTCCAAGTAGACAGAGAAATACTGATTTATTGTAAAGCTCCACCAGGTGACATTATAAAATAAAATAAATATGACAAACAGTGCCCGCGTTGTTTAAGCCGCTGCACTCCTCCAGCTTGGGTCTGATTGACACAAAAAGTCAAGGAGAGCTCACCTCCCCACGAAAGGCACAACTGCAAAATAGACACCTGATAATTCTTTGGGTGTTATTTCACTGCTACTGTACTGTACAACATATTTTTGGGGACATTATTATTAATATTTTTCCTACGATTCCTACTATTATATAAGATCCTACAGAACGTAACTTCCTCTATGTATTTTCAGAATTTTTTCATGCTCTATGACAGTATTTTTTCAAACATACTTCCTCCTCACATTGAATTGTTCCCGTCATCAGTCATTTTGTTGCATGTCAAAATGCCACAGGGGGTGTGTGGGTGCATGTGTGCTAGCATGTGCTCGCGCGTCTGTGTGTGTGTGTGGTTTGCATGCTGTATTTATTGTTGTTGTATGGCAGTGTTGCCAGATAGCGGCCTGCCCGGCCCTGATAGAGCCAGTGTTATTGTAAGGCCACAAGGCCATCAGATAAGAACCCATACTCCTCAGACCCTCAAGCGATAAGACAATGTTTTGGATGGTGCTGAGCCAGAAAGCCTAACCTGTTTCACGAATGCAACAATAACTGCAAAGTTAAAGGTCCGCTTGATGTCCATTGATCGCAATGTTCGAGGCTGGAGTTCACTGCGAAGAAGTTCATTTGAGGTCTCCATGCCCAGAACGTAAGGAGGCTTTGGAAAATGCTTGTCTGGATTTGAGTGACAATAATGGTGTGGATGTGTGTTTGTGTGTGTGTGTGTGTGTGTGTGTGTGTATGTGTGTGTGTGCATGCTCATGTTTACCTTCTTATCTTGTGAGAATATCACATGGGGAAGTTCAGCTGCTGATGTTGGTCACTGGGTTAGGTTGAAGGGTCAAAAGTAAACCAAGTGTCAGTGTTGTGATCGATTCTGACACCACACTGTCAAACCAGAAATAAATTTTGTCGTAAAATAAGATTTTAGCGCTCGTGAGCTGTTAGATGGATAGCAAATATTTAATACTGGGCTGTGTTTTTTAAGACTGAGTGTGCTGAGCCCTGTGACCTTTCTCGTCGAGGTTAAGGCATCCATGATGCACCGGCTCAGTGAGGGTTGAGGGGTTGATAGTGACACGGCAGACCATTGTGTGTAAATGACCTGCGAGTAGATCATCTCTGTTCCAACATCAGGTGAACTGAAAAGTTAACCTGAGCAAAGTATCCCCTTGATGTTTAAGATAAAAGAGATATCTGAGCTGAAGTGTTGATAAAAAATAAATAAAAAATAAACATTCCAAACCATGCATGTCGGGGAATTTCAAGGCGAATGAGAAATTTGCCACATGATTTGGCAGGGTAATATTTTTAGCTACTGTGTGGTATCTTAATTGCTCTTTACACCCAACGTCGATGATAAAGAAAAAGAAGAAAAGGTGTTGAGCTGAAAAATAAGGAACATTTTCACAGGGCAAGAATTGTTATTTTTCTATAACGATTATTGGCACCCAGCCATCTGTTTAAAGAAGCGATTGCAAATCTCTGAATATTAATTTTCTAGGTACAAGCTACTTGTAGGATTCCCCCCCCCCCTCGTTGCAGTCTCCTTGCAGCCTTCTGCATTTGGCAATCAGAAGTAGGTATAAAATAATCTTCCTGTCTGTGATACTTGTTTCTTTACCCCATTAGACTAAAGGGAACAGCTATGGGAGGAAGCACTCACACTCAGTGCATTTCCTCCATAAAACCACAGCTGTGTGAAAACAACACAGAAGGCATTCCTTCTGTCCTCCCTGTGCTTTACCTAACACCATACTGGACAATAGAATCTCTCTTTATGCCTTTATTCCCTCTTCAGATAGAGATGCATAAAGTAATAGCTTGATGCAGAAAAAAAGTGTATCCTGCGCGTGAAATGTTGTTGGGAATGACAAAATACCCACAAAGAAGCCTTGCAAAGAAGTCATAACCTAGATTTGTAATTTAATCAAAAAGCTCCCAAATGCAGTATTAGGGTAGGATCATTAACGCCATTAATGGTTGGTTTGGATAGTGTAAAGAGGATATGAAGAGACGGTAGTGTCAAGCTAACTAACCACAAATCATCAAAACAGAAGTCGATTTTGTCTGTGAGGAAGTTCTGGCAACCAGTATGGACGTGTCATGTCAGAGTGACGCATCACTTTAACACGTTACCATTTACATTTAGTCATTTAGCAGATGCTCTTATTCAGACCGACTTACAGCAAGTGCAGGGACATTCCCCCTGAGGCAAGTTGGGTGAAGTGCCTTATACACAAGATATCATGTTGGCACAGGCAGGGTTCAGACCAGGTACCTTCTGATTACCAGCCCGACTCCCTAACCACTACTAACCACTAACCAATAAAGACCCAAAGGCATCCTCATAATACCACACCACGTGACTTTTTGTTACATCATTAGGGCGCTATGCAGCCATTAAATGAGATGTTAAGCATCAATCTCCGACTCCATTCGGTTCTGTCTTGAGATGACTGAAGTCTGCATCTGTAGGAGTGTTACAAGTGGGATGCAATGGTCTTCGTCTTTATCTGCGCTTTTGGCAGATCATTCTTCCCTTCCAGCTCTCGTGCTTTGCTGTATCGATCGACAAAAGCCTGTGCCGGGGATCCTTACTGATCACACACTATTGATCACCTACAATACCTCCCCAGCCAGCGCACTGTCTGTTCAGCACCCTGGGGGGTGTCAGTGTTTTGTTCCGCGGTGACGCTTTAGCACCTTGACAAGGCAAAGGCCACACATGAAAGGGTGGACAGTGTTTGATTGCCTAGGTGGTCGATTCACACCCTGATTGTCACATACAAAGGCCCCACTGTCTCTGCCCAGCCATTCAAAGATATAAGCCCAGGTCTGAGATTAGTGATTAACTCATATCAGGGCTCATCGTCACCGCTGCATCCCACACAGATTAAAACACATTTATCTCTACGGTGGTCCATTGAAACAGGGATGAAAATTAACAGTAATCTGGTGGTTTATGCAATGTCCCAGCAGGTTTGCAACAGATTAGATGGGCTGGAGGGACATCTTTGGGTAGAGGGGGTCAAAAACAGGTCAAGTTGCGGAGGTCCCTGTTCGTGTGGCTGCTCGCTGTCTGAAGAACAATAACTGCTATTTTAAGATGATCTGTTTCTCTTCTTTTTTTTCTGTCAGTTCCTAGTGTCGGTTCGTTTGGTTTGCTTTTTCAAATTATTTTGGTCACAGAAATAATGATGTTAACTTGATTAATACTTTTTAAGTTAGTTATACTTTAAAGTTATTTCAGTCAACTTTATTTTGACCAGGGGTTTCTTCGGTCAGTTCTTTTTTTTACATAAAAACTTCTGTGTTGAATACGAATAACAAAAAAACAACAGTTTTATCAGTTTGGGAACAATTCTTACATTGGCCAGAACAATCCAAAGATGTGTGATTGGAGCCTGCCGTTGACCCTAATAATGCGACTGGTCCACATCAGCGCACTGAGAGTCAGGAAGTCAGCCATACCTCTGTCTTCACGGATAAAGTCATAAAAATGATAAACACGGGTCTCGATTAGCCCTAGCCAAGACAATGCCCTGGTCATTGGTGGAGAGTATTAAGGTCAGGGCAGTAAAATGGTGGAGATGAAAGAGAGGGCCCTCCCACAGGGCTGACCTGGTCATTTGGGTAAGGAAACCTTGGGTTTTCCCTTTCCCCGGTAACCCCTGTGATTTCAACATCCAATCAGGTGACTATAAATAGATGATGATTTATGTGCTAGGCTTGTTCTCATTTTTCCCCACCAGTGGAAGCAAAAGAATAGCGATGACAGATTTCCTAATCAATCATGTGGATGGTGGGTATCAAAGGCAAGTGAGGGTCAGGATTATTAATGCACCAAAAACTAGCATATCGACTACAAACCTGGCTGAAATGCAGTCATATTTTGTAGTTTGTTATAGTTTCTCCCAGATGAATTGACCTTTACTAAAATTATTTTGTTTTCTTTTTTTTGATACACAGGACTCTTGACAGTTACACAAACTCGACTTGTACTGGTCACTAAAAACTGGATTTTAGAAAAACAAATCCCTTTTACGCAACATAATTGAAATAACCTTACCATAGATGTAGTCAGGGAAGTGACTTTGATTATTTAACTTTTCCTTTCCGTCTTATTGTTGATAGACCCCAGGCGGCCACACATCCAGAGGTCATCACAACTTTTGGTGAACATTTTCCAAACATCCTCATGTTAGCATGAGTAAAGGAATATTAAAGATTTGTCTAGGTTCCGAGAATCAGTGGAATCAAACAGAAAGAGACTTGAAGGCGAGACACGGAGGTGAGGGGGATGGACCCTTCGGAGGTAAACAATACAGGGTTTAATCATCCGAGTTGCCAATGATAAACCGAGGAGATGGTTTAGGAGGAGAAGATGATAGATAGTCTGTTTTGTGCGCTCTTATGTGGGACTTTGTCTGTTTTGTGTGTTTACGTGTGTGTGTGTTTATGGGGTTGGCTAATAACATGTCTCATGTCCCTCATGGGACAGACAAGCCAGTAACAATGGCATGCCCAAGGAGATTCCCACCTGATTCCCAGCAGATCCCTGACAGATTAACGCCTCCAGAACAATGAGAAGAGAGCGGACAGTGTTTCCTATGTGTTGTGCTAGTCTGCAACACACATCCTCGTGCACCCCTTTCCTCAGTCTTGCAGTGTGGGCTCCTGGCACACCGCACGTTCCCAGAAATCCCCTGAGAGGGACTAGGCCCCCCCACCCCCATAACACACAAACAAAAACACACATACAGACATATAGAGATACTCTCTTTTTTCTCAGGGACCACTGACCATTTGTCACTTTACCATTTTATCCACAAAGGGTGCTCTTTCAAATGTTAAATAATCTCTCAGCTTCAAACTTTAGAACCACGAACACAGGGAACTGGGGAAAGACCCCAACCACAGTAAACCCGCAGCCGTCACCTGACCCATAACCTTTCAGTTCTGCTATCAGTTTTGTGCAGTTAATTCTCAGGAAAACTAATTATACAAACTTACCGTATGCATGAATGATACTAGCACCATTTCATATGAACAACAGAAGAAATGAAATGCACCGCGCAAAACATCTCTGCAAATGATACTGAACATGGAGACAGCAATTACATCAGATGTCAGGTCACAAACTGGCATGTACATTTACTCCTTTTGAGGTGTGACTTCTATTTACAGTGACGATCACAAGGAAAAGCAACACGTTTTTTCCTTATTTTTTCTCCTCAACCCAGCACCTGTTACAGTACACGTTCCCTCCTTCACCACCTCTTCTCCCCTTCCCTCATCCCCCTTTCCCTGACGACACCTTCTTCTCGCTGTGCCATCAGGCCAGGTGTGGGATGATCTGACGGTTTGAACGTTCTGTCAGTCAACCTTTTTCTTTGATCAAACTTTTTTCACTATATTACCATGAATTGTTTCCTATAGTTACTATAGTTTACAATACCTCATTCAAATATTGATAATATGTTGCTGTGAACAGTAATTAATTAGATTTTAATTATTATAATTGGAGGTGCCTGCCTTAAATTTGTAAACTGTTCGGCTGAATGCTTTTATAGCTCTTCCCTTGGAACTTACTGGTTTCTCACAATGTTTGTTTCACAATTTATAAGCCTGCTATGTTTTGGAGTCTATCATGTTGCTATGCTCAGTGACCGATACTCTCTTGTCGCTTTGGATAAAAGGGTCTGCTAAAAGAATAAATGTAATGTCAATGTAATGTAATTCATCAACATTTATTAAATTGAACCATTTAATATTTTGGGGGGTTGGTAACAACAACACACCTTTATCTCTATGGTTATTATGCCACTGGTAAGGTTGAATTTATAAATATGTGCTTTACATTTTTCTCTTCATAACCAACTTATTGGTTAGCTCACAGTCAGCTTGAACATAAATGATTAGCCAATTGGTAACCCTTTGGCCTCCTTAAGCTTAGGCCAAGTTCATGCCTCAACAACTCTTGAGTGTCTGGGGACCTGAGCAGAGTGCTAACATATATACGTCTTCCGTCCCAGTGATTTAAACTAACACTACTGCCTCGCAACTCAACACAAAGGGAACCAGAAATCTCATTGTGCAATTCCCAAGAAAGACGCCCACGGACATTTATACAGCGGGTCTGGCGACGAGCAACTCAACTGTGTGTCAGAACCTCGCTTGGAAGGCGGACAGTTTGTGCTGCTGCGCCAAGGACAGGAAGTGCTTGCGGAGCGACAGGAAGTGCTCACCGCTGCAGTAGCCGAGGCTGGAACTGAGATAATGCCATTGTGTAAGCAAGCCAAGTGACCTCTCCCTGAGCGCGGAGCCCAGAGGCTGGCGTCGAGAGCCCTGGCCCCCACCCAGCCCCAGACTCCCCAGGCACGGGGTGGGGGACAAGGGAGAAGGGGGGGGGAGGGACTGTACAGTGAGGCGACACGCCTTGTGCCCCCCCCCCCCCCCCCCCCCACCTTCTCTCCTCTGGGTTGACTCTGAACCTCACCTTGTAGAGGAAATGTGGCCACGACACCAGACTGTATGACTTCTCCCATCAAACTAAATATTTTTTCTCTCCTCTCACACACAGAGAGAGAGAGACAGAGAGACAGACAGAGAGAGAGAGAGAGAGAGAGAGAGAGAGAGAGAGACATTGCACGCATACACACTTACACACTCAGTCTCGCTGTAGTTGGTTGGGGGCTTGTGGGGGGGGTGGGGGGGAACTGTATCAGGTCATCAGTGGTAAAATAGACGATGACAGTATTATAGGCCAGATCCTGGCCCCGTGCTGGGCTGGGACGGAGCAAGAATCCCCCGCCCCGCCATCGCCCTCCTCCTCCTCCAACCCCCCATGGGGGTCAGCCAGGGCTCTCTGGAGCGCCTGCTCCTGTCTGCGCAGGGCACAGAGGGGCTGCATAGGCACCTCTCATATTTCTTTCAGCTCTTTTTGACCTGTCAGACTCTGGGAGGAAATGTCCATGTCTGACACATTGCATCGGACCATATTTACATTGCATGATGGGAATCGGAGGACAGGCAGAGGGAAGACGGAGCGGACAGGTTAAGCCTTGAATGCACTGATAAGAAAACACAGTCGTCTGCAAATCTGCAGGGCTCTTTCTGACCACTAGGGACACTTTGGCTCCTCGGTTTGTTGGGCTCCAAACTAATCTATCAGCACTGCTTCTTAATAGTTTGTTTTTCAAGTTCTCTCATCAAGGGTGGCAGCTTGGTAATGTTTACTGGACACAGGGAAGAGTTGTGAATATGAAATATTTATTGAGTATTGAAACAATCCGATACCATGTCTTAACAGGAAATATGAAGTATTTTTGTCTTGTGACTGTGAGAGGGGGTTGAGGTTGTATTTCATTTGTTTGTCTGTAACGTTATGCAAATAGACATGTGCCTGTAGTTGAGTGGAGGATCTCGTTTCATCTTAATTTACATTTAGTCATTTATCAGACGCTCTGATCCAGAGCGACCCCACTTTTCACGCTTCTGACTGATCATGCTTTCATCATTGCTATAGGGCCCCTCCTTGTCCAACATTTTATATTAACCTTTTTTCATAATTTTCTTTAGAACATGTTAGTCTCAGGACATGCAGCAATCAAGCTTAGTGAAATCAAGTCGACGGGTTGACGCACTTCCCACCTTCGTTCAGAAGCCTTAATTGTGGTTCATCAAAGTTGGGTTTTCATGTTGCAGACTACAAAGGGTGTTGATCTAGCCAATGTCTACTCATCCCCAACTTTCCCCAACAACCCATTCACAAGCATACAGTCTCCTATACACATTTATAATCCTCAATTAACGCCGTTTTCATTGACATAGTTTCTAATGTTAATGTCTGTGGGCAATGGTTCCAGACTGATGTGTTAATTGCTCTAAGATCATGTTTTGCACAGACGTGTAGCAGGAGTTTGGAAAACGATCATCGCAATACACAAATTCGAGTTGTTGGCTTTGAATGCCTTTCAAACATGAGGCCATACTACGGCTTGTAAAGTTCATTCATTTAACACACGCCCCCAAAACATCGTGTTTTGGAGGGGAATTTATATTGAACCTCTAGACAAGCCGAACAGTGCTTGTCCTCTGGTCTCTCTCCAAACAAGCCAAGAAGGCGGGTTACTATAAACTTTTTACACCTTTGGCGTAGTGGGCACTCCCACCTCATTGCGATTGGTTGTCTCTGCGCTTAAAGCCTCGGAATCTTTGGTTAGGAAAGTCAGTATAGTCCCCTAATTCAGTCTCACTGCCCTGAGACCATATATCGTTTGATGACCCTGGAATAGTTCAGTATTGTGAATTATCTTCGTAGCTTTTAAGTTTTCCATAGCCCGTAAAGTAAGCAAATCCTTCTTTCTTTTTTGTTTGTAGATAAAAAAAATTGCGCGAAGAAAACTGGTGGTCCAAGATAACTCACAGCTGGACAGAGATGAGCAGTCCCGATGCGGGTTACGCCAGTGACGATCAAAACCAGGCAAGGAGTGCGATGTCAATCATGATGCCTGGAATGGGACACGGACACTGTGCGTGGCCGACCGATTCTATCAGTCCTCTCGGGGAAACCAAAGTGAAAAACGAGACGTGTGCGTCCAACTCTGGGAACCAAAATCGTGGCAAGAGCGAGCCGAGGATCCGCCGACCCATGAACGCGTTCATGGTGTGGGCTAAGGATGAGCGCAAGCGGCTGGCGCAACAGAACCCGGACCTGCACAATGCAGAGTTGAGCAAAATGCTTGGTAAGAAATTGTACTTAAATTCACTGAGCTTACTTTACCTATAAAACTCTCGGTGTAAGCACCACACGTGTAATCGCTTTATAAGCCACATTCATTGTAGAAGTTTATTTTAGATCTAGAGATAAACTGTCATGAAGAATGAATTAATCAATTTATTGATATGGTCATATTTATTTTTATTGGATAAACCTTTTGTGTGTTATGATGTTATACAACTTATATTAATCAACTTAACGACATAAAGACAGTCAAAAACATTCACCATAACCGACCTTAACTGACAGTGATGTTCTGAAGTTCCCTGTGTGGATGCTAAAATAGTGATGGGCTATTTTTGAGCATATCACCAGACTGCATGCCTGATGGTGCAATGTCTGATGTACAACTTTGTTCATGATCTGCAGGGAAGTCATGGAAAGCCCTCCCTGTGACAGAGAAGCGGCCTTTTGTGGAGGAGGCAGAAAGGCTGCGAGTACAGCACATGCAGGACCACCCCAACTACAAGTACCGGCCCAGGCGAAGGAAGCAGGTCAAGAGGATTAAGCGTCTGGACTCTGGGTTCCTGGTTCACGGGGTGTCTGATCACCAGAGCACCTCACTGGGTGGGGATGGCCGTGTCTGCCTAGAAGGCCTGGGGCTTGGCTACCACGAGCACGGCTACCAAGTACCCCCACAGTCTCTCAGCCACTACCGTGATGCTCAGGCTCTGGGAGGGGGCTCCTACGACGCCTACAGTCTGCCGACCCCCGACACCTCCCCGCTGGATGCTGTGGAAACAGACTCCATGTTCTACTCTCCGCACTCCCAGGAGGACTGCCACGTGATGCCCACGTACGCCTACCACTCGCATGGAGCAGAGTACCCGACCCAGGACCACCACACCACCAACCACCACAGTACCCCACTCCTCCACAGACACCTGTCCCCAGCCCCCGAGCAGGCAGGCCAAGCTGCCTCTCTGCCACCGTCCTTCATGGGCTGCTCCAACCCCCTGGCCATGTACTACAGCCAACACTGCAATCCCAGTCACCCTAAACGCCACGCAGGCCACGGAGCAGGACAGCTCTCCCCCCCACCAGATTCCCACACCCACCCAGCAGACAGCGTGGAGCACATGCACCCATCAGAGCTTCTGGGGGAGGTGGACCGGAGTGAGTTTGAGCAGTACTTGAACTCATCGTCGGTTCGTGCGGACATGACAGGTCTGGCGTACGGGGCACATGAGGCCAACATGCAGGGACCAGAGAGCCTCATATCCTCAGTGCTCTCTGATGCCAGCACAGCTGTGTACTACTGTAACTACAACAACTCGTAGCCTTTCCTCCGCCTGTCTGCCCGTCAACTGATACAACGGCGCATGTTGAACTCAGTCGTATGTCTCATTCTTCTCTTTCTGTCTTTAGTGACCTCATCAGTGCCCTACCAAGACAACCGAAATAGGTGTACTCTTAAAACAGGTGGGCAATACACATGGTTATTTTGGTCTTGATAAAAAAAAAATATATATGATTTTAGTCTTTCAATGTCGGCTCTCATGATCTTTTTTTTGTGGGATGCTCCTGAGCTGAAATATAAATGCATTTTGTTTGAATAAATGTACAGCTACTGTTTCAAAGTGAATTTATATGTGTTTTATACTTTTGCACTTTTGAAAAATAAAGTTTTGAACAAATGTTTTTAATCTCGTCTTGAATTGAAATAAACTGGTTAAAATAATAATGTACCATATGTTCCAAATAACATCTGATCTATTACACGCCAGTGCTTCTTAATAAATATAACAAAAAGCAACACCATTTCAATTTAGAGGTTAGAGATACTCATTATTCTGTATGTTTGCTGCAACAAATTATATTCCTCTTAATTTACAACTATTTAATTCCAAAAATTTTAAACAAGGAAAAAGCACATACAATTTTTAGTTTTACAATACATTGTGTAACATGATACAACATGTTTGTTCATTTTTTTAATAAATAAAAAACACTCAATGGAGTCAGCAAATTCCTCAAATATGCTGATCAATGGGTAACTACATTGATATCTTTTTAACCAGGTCCAACCTGATGACCTCATGGTAAAACACATCTCACCTGGAAGCTGGCTTTCTCCCCAGTGGTGAGCAGTCATTTGCTCAGTTTCCTGTCCCAGTGAGAGCAGAGGTGATCTCAGGGGCTGACTTACACATGGCGCCTTGTTTTCCCAGCATGGGAGCGTGGTTTATGCTCCGGACATCCTGCCTGTAAATGATTTAGTCTCTTGTGATTAATGGTATTTGCCATTAAATATTATCGTGTTTGCTACACCTATACTAAACAATTGAGCCGTCGTATCAAGAAATATATTGATAGCACTCTTGTTTTTACAAATAAGGTGTACACAATCTTCCGCAAGCTTCTTTGATAAATAGCAGTCCAAAAACAACAAATGACTTCTTGCGCGCTTCTAATGGACTGCCTATGCAAAATAAACTTGCTGGTTAAAACATAACCATTCTATTTCTCATAGGCTAATATTAACGTGAAACTTTTAGGCTTGTGGCTTAGATAGTAATATAGGATAAAGAAACAATGTTATAAAGAATACCAAGACCCCCCACAGGTTTATTCATAGCTGACTTAGAAGAGGTTCTGTTTTATAAATACCAATTTTCCTTTCAAAGGAAGAGCTTCTTCTCCACAGGGTCAATCACCCTGACCTGAAAATCCATTTTTAGCACTTCAGAGGAAACGTGTTACCGAGGCGTATGTTCACCCACTTTGTTCATATTGAATGTTTTGAAATCTCTTGTGTCACACAAGCAGAGGTTGCATCTCAAGGTAAATAAGGCAAGCCCTTCCCACGGTCCTGACGGTGATGTCATCCTACAGTTTTTGAATGTTTTAGACAAAGTGGTTGGTCCTGTATTCTCTAGCGGCATTAACCTAGCATGGGGCTCCTTCTGTGAGTGACCGTGTATTCTGTTTCCAGTCAGCAGTGCTTCGAACTTCTGTAAGCAAAGCTTAGTTGCAACACAAACAATGCGCTTGTGGGATGAACCAACCCCTATACAAAACATGGCCTCCACCTCTAAGCAAACATGCTACAGGTGAACAGTTTAACTCAGTCCTCTCAATCCCCCACTACACCTACCCACCGCTACCCACCCCCTACCCCCAACTCCGCTGGCAGGTGACACACTTCCCTTAGGGCTGGGCCAAGCAGGGGAATCCAGGCTAATTGGTGTGAATCTGTTTAAACTGAGCATAAAGCTGGATGGCAGGTCTTAGCTGCTGTTGTGTTAGCTAATGGGTACATAACGACAGGCTCAGGCCCCCATCCCTGCAGCAGCATGCAGGATTTGGCGTGGATCACCTGGAAGGGCGGATTGACAACAACCACACGCAGACCTCCCCCAGCTAAAGTTATCTCTTCCTGACTAATTGATGTTGGCAAACCGTTTGAGTAAATTTACTCATTTGATATTCATGCCAGAGAACGAGAATGAGATTGTTCGTCAAAAGCCTATAGCCTTTGTGTACTTTGGGAAATTTGAATGTCAGCACAAACACTTTAAGAAAATTGGCTAGAGAAGACGAAAGAAGGCAAGAGAGAAGGACAAACAGAGAGACAGTTAGAGAGAAGTAGTGGCAGAGAGAGGCAGTGACAGACATAGTCCACAGCCCAGGAAACGGGGGTTTTCAGCAGGGTTCCTGTAGCTGTCCGGCCTGGGGCCTAGCTGACAGGGAAGGGCTGGAGAGAGTGAGCGGGGGAGGTAGGGAGGGGCAGGGGAGGGAAGCGAACAGT